>CM017796.1:17200000-17845000 GCA_008121215.1 Drosophila athabasca
TTTCCATTTAATTTAATCTAAGAAACCCAAAATTTCATCCCAGCTTATGAACCTGCCTTTTGTCAATTAGAAACTCAAAGTTTTGATGGACAAAGAACTTTGACCACTGCCTGGCCTGGCCTGGCCTCCTGCATGCAGTTCAAAACTCAAAATAAGATTAAGAAAGTTACAGATATCTAAAGCCAGTTGCACACACACACACATACATTTCTATATTGTATTACCTTGGTCGTAACCTAATTTTCGAAATATTTTTCATCATAGAAGTGCTCTCTTTCTCTCCCTCTCTCCCCCTCTGTCCCTCTCTCTGTCCCTATGGGATTTCGAGTCCAAGTTTGCCAACTGCCGCCTTTAAGGTATGCAGGACAGAGATTTGCGTGCAACAAAGCGGGATTGTTGCGTCGTTGCTGTCCCTCCCCTCATCCAACTGGTCAAAGCGTTCGAGTCAAGTGCTTATCAGTGGGACAGCAAGGGAGGGGAGAGGGGTGAGGAGGGGATGTAGAAGCTTTGTAACTTTGATGGGGTCGAGTCCCAAACATCTTGACTGACTGCACTTTATGGTTCATCTTGCATGCCTCAGCTGAGCAGAATCTGGAGTTGGACCTAGGCTGGACATGCCTCCTGGCAGTGGCAGCCAACAGAAAAGAAAAAAGGGGCAAAGTTTCCAACAACCCAATCCAGTCCCAGTCCCAGACCCAGACCCACACCGAACCACTCTTCCTGTCCATCTACTCATCCACATACTTTTGCCTTATGACTATGCGTTTTGGTATTTTTACTGCTGCTGCGTTCCCATTTACGAGACAGAGAATTTTGAGTTGCTTTTTCATTTTTAATGCCTTTACTTGGTCTTGGTCTCGGTCTTGGTAGCTTTTCCTATGACACACTCACAGAGAGAGAGAGAGAGAGAGAGAGAGAAAGCTAGAGAGAGCGAGAGAGAGAGAGACAATGTTTGTGGAGGAGGTTGTGACAGTGGCAGTGGCAGCGACAACCAACTCGTGTGCTGCGTTGTCCTTGCCTGCAGCGTTAAATTCTTGTTAAAATATTATGGAAAACTTTTACACAATTCCTTCGTTTTTGGGGTTCTTTAATAAGAATTCACCAGAGAAATCTTTCGCTCGCTCTTCCAGCTTCTATTTGTGGTTCCTTCATGTACAACCTCTCCACCGAGGACGGTACTATAATTTTCATCAAAAAATTGTACAACACCGAAAAGTAAGTGTTTTCAAGGGCATGCCATTATATTTGCTACCAAGTTTTTGCTCTTCAAGATTAAGTGAAAATTTATAGCTATATATTAATAAAATAATATTAAATATTTATGAGTATAGCGTGGTATTTTTCGAGCCCAACAGATCGTAATATTCTCATAGAGATTATATGTACATAGAACGTGTCCACTAGTCAAATACGAAAGAGATCATATTTGGTGTTTGGTATTTACTAAAATCGGTAAACTATATCTCAGCTAATGGTGCAATTAAATTGGTTACTACTTGTTTTATTCGCTGGTTGCCCTGCAGGTTGTTTGGGGGTCGTCTGCAATTAGCCAAGCATTTAATGAAAAGCCATCCATGCACAAATTGTCAGTTGAAAGGAGCAATTATTTCACTTCATTTCGCTTGACTTGACTGACGCTTTGGTTTGCTCGAAGGCAGGTCCTCCGGGTCCTCCGAGAATCACTTAACAGAGCAGCTCGAGTGGCGGCGGCAGCGGCGACGGCAGCGGCCCCACCCTGGCACCTCGCCTCGCCGCGGCTACCATACACCTCGCTGGCTACATTTACGGCCATGTCGCTGTCGCACCTAATTAGACCAATTAAATTTAGCTGCAAATTACACACATTAAATGTGCAAATTGGGCGGCGAATTGAAATTGAATTTAACTGCATGTCGCCGCAGATCGCGTGAGCAACTTGTGACAGATAGCCCATGGATTAGTCGCTACTTTTCCAACAACAGAGCTCCGTCCCAAGGGGATATTTAACCCCTGGATTAAATGGCTGTCTGCCAGCCGTAACTCCAATAGAAAGCACAGCGGAAAATGCAATTAACTTTAAGGCAATAAATTTCTGATATTCGAAAGCTCTGATTCACAATGAATGGTAAATATGTGGCGATCGGAGAATTTTGAAAGCCAGAATATTTAGCGAAAAACTTTGAACCGCACCTGTCGTTTCATTGTTTGAACACATAGATTTTGGACACTGTTCACGTGCTTTGCATTTCATCTTATAAGCAAACACATCGAGTTTCGATACATAGAAACTACTAGTACATATGTAAGTACCGGGCTATACGAGTAGTGCCGCGGACCGTGACTCTATTCCTTCGAAAATTTGGACACTCGAGGACACTCGTAGTTATTCCAAAAACATTTTTTGTAGATTTCTCACACTCGAGTTGTATCTTCTGGTTCTGCTTTTGGTTCGCCAAACATCACTCCGGGATGCACTTTAAATTTCACTATAATTGACTTTGAACCGTTATCCAGCGATTGATTGGGTTCCCCAGAGAGCTCTCATGCCGTCAATGCCAACAACCTGTCACTGTCCAAATCCTGAACTGCACTGAATCCCATTCCAGTTCCAGTTCCAGTTCGGTTGTATTGTGCTGTTAAGCCAACCATGGATATCGCCTTGGGGTTCATCAATCAAGCGGAGAACAACAAACCTGCCCACAACAAGATGCTCGATGCACGAAGTGGAATCCCCACCCCCACCCCTCCGATTTGTCCCCTTAAATTTAAATCGTTTAGTAGCCGGGGGGGGGGAACAGGAGCAAAACCCCTACCGGAAGTGGGAGTTCGTTCCGGAAAAGCACGGAGGAGGCGGCGAGAAGGAGACCCTAATTAAATGACTCTTTTGCGGAAAGGAAGGACCAGAAGGCATCAAGGTCACACCGTGGGCGATTGGGCGGCTGGGCCGTTCGGCGGAACAATTTAAGTACAATTTTCTATATTCAAGTCGTGTTTTAATTCAATTGCCGGCTTCAATTCTTTTCGGTATCTTGGCGGCATCTCATTATTTAATTTCCAGCTGCGACTGCGAGCATCTTGCACTCACCTGTTCCGATTGTGTGTGCGAGTGGGTCCTTCACAAAACGCCGGACAGTGCGGAATATTCAGAAGAAGGAACGACGGATATTTCTTGTGAAGAATACAATTAATTAGAGCTCAAACAATATTACATTTCAAGCGGTTTTAATTGCAATTATTTTTGGTTGATGTTTTTCAGCATTTTGTTTTGAGGATTTTGGGTTTCTTGAAAAGATCTCAACACGGTAAAAAAATGAGGAAAAAAACACGTTGTTTTTGAAGAAGAAAGTTTGTGATTAGTTTTTGAATTTGGATTTGTATTTGGATTTATGCGGCACTCAAACAGGTCTGTGGTTCCCGCTCTCGGTTTTGGTTTTGATTTCGGTTTCTGTTTCTCGTCCGTCGCCCAACCGTCGCGTAGGACATTCGCAAGCGAACTGTGGGCCTTCCTTGTCCAAATCGTCGCCAAGTGGAAAACCAAAACAGATGCCGAACAGCCGAAGGCCCGAACCGAAGCTCGGGCGCCGATGGCCGATGGCCGATGATGGCTGATGGCTTTGGCTGGTGGCTTGTGGCGCCGCGTGGGAGTGACTCAAGTTTTGAGCCAAACAAAACCACTCATTGCTCCGGAGACCACCGACAGAAATTAAACTACTTTCTATACGATATTGCACAACTTTTATTTTGTGGAAATCAACTAAATTTGAATTTTAACCAATTTACGCCACAGCAGAAGGCACAAGGCACAAGGCAGTCGGCACAAGCCAGTCGGCGGCTGTCCAGTCTGTCATTTGATTTCTCCATTACTCTTAATGAATGCGATTTGTCAACATTGAAATTGCCAGGCAAATTGTTGCTGCCGCGCCAATTCTGTCCAATCTGTTCTGCCTCTGTGCGATAATAAATCTTCGTTTTATTATTTGGCTGTCCAATGCGATTAACATAAAATTAAATGGCAAACAAAAACTAAAGCACACTCATTGAAGGGATAGCTTCAATGGATAGATGGATAGATAACAGACCCCCTACATACATATCCATAGTGATTAATAAATATATGGAACCTACTACGACTGATTAAATGTGAATAAGTACATATATGGAAATATATAAAGTTTTTAGAATAAATTATTCTCCCAATAGTTTTCATGACAGTTATACGATAAAACAGTCTAGTTTTCTCGAACTCAAATCTTTATAATTAATTATTAATTATATTAATAGATATAGAATACAATTGTGTCGTTTGGCTCCATTTTCTAGAGAAACATACAAATCAAAAGGCTGTTTCATAAAAATGGATTTCCGACAGATCTAGGCTGTTCCAATAATAAAGGAAACATTCATTCAAAGTTCCAAACATTTTCATCACTAAATTTGATTGCTATCAACAATCACTAGCAGTTGCTAGCGCTGTCAGAGCTGTGAAAGGAGCAGCGAAAACGCGGCACATTACAGGACATTCAACAGGCGCGCGAATTCTCACAGGGACCAAAATATTTGTAAACAAAGGCTTTTGCCTTGCCGAATACGATAACCGAAAACGAAGTCATAGACGAGCTGCAAATACGTTGAGCACTCACTCAATTGAGTGTAAAACCTTGAGTGGATTTTCCTTATAAATGAAAATACAAATTGGTTTTTCAATTCCCAATTGAATCTATTTAACTGGAATCCACGCTCTCAAAATGTCACGATTTCCAATTAGCAAACTTTTGTTTATTTCCACGAAAAAAAACCAATTGATGAGAACAAGAGAACTCACCATTTGAATTTCGCGGTTGGGGTTAATGTAGAAGAAATATACCAGAAATATTGAGTGCCCGCTAAATTTGAAATCAAGCAAGCGTCACAAAATACAATATTTTTAGAATACAATATTTTTATAACAATATATGATATTAGTAAAATTAATGGAAAAAAGTATAGTATTTTTATATTGGACGTCCTGCTTGCAAACATTTTTTCGGATCTGAGTAGAAGGTTTTAAATGGAAATAATTAGCTTTTGTAGATAAAAATACCAGAAAATATAACACATTTTTCTAACAAGGGGGCAGCCCTCAACGCCATATTCCACTTATCGCACACAACTATCGATACTTTGTGCATAAAAGTGCCAGGAGAATCAAAAGTCGTGTAAAAATCTGACTAAGTTTAATCTATTGACTAATCTATTACATTTAATTTTAACGGTATGTTAAAGAACACATGGTGAAACTTCCATACGATGTTTTTTTTTTAATATTCGCTCTCTCAAATCGTCACTGAACTTTCAAAGAATTCCATTTTGGCGCGCAGCTCTAATATCACTAGTCGACAAAAGCACCCCACTACAGCCATAATTGTATGATTAAAGAAAGAATTTTCCGCTTAAAAATCTTCTTTATTGCTTTTGACCCCTCCTGACTAAGATTTTGAAATGCATATGTATATAAAACAAATGTTTAATTTTCCCGCTCGATACTATCGATGGTGAATCGAAACCATCGATGGTCGGCTTCGCTATCAACCAACGATAGTATCGATACCGCTATCGATTTTTTTGCCAGCCCTACTACGGCCTCATGTGGTCGCTGCGACGTGAAAAGTAAAATATTTAAATATTTGAATTACTGAATCAAGCATTGAGTGAAGAGCCGATAAAAATGAAACGTCGCGCCTCATTTGAAGGTTCCAGCTTAACGGAGCAGAACACGCGTAGGATGCGCCTTCAGGCCAATGCCATGCTGAATGCCAACACATTCGATCCAACGCCTCTCGCAAAATTCATCCTGAATTTGGTAAGTCTCCTTGGCTGAACCTGCTCGATGTACTGCCGAAGCTTAGCCCATGTCCTTGCAGAAGCAGAAACCGGCCAATATCGATCAGAACGATCTGATGGCCGTCCTGGAAGTGATATTCACCAATCTGTTCAAGCGCGTGTTCCTAGAGCCGCAGGAGCCTGAATGGGAGCCACTGTACAAAGAGACTTGGGCTCTGCTGCTCGAGCGCATTGGCTCCTCGTCTCAGGTGGAGACCCTGACGGCGCTCAAGGTGTGCATGTCCTTGATTAAGAGCGAGGCTGAGAGCGTCGTAGTGGAGGGAGACTGGCCCATCGGCAAACTGAAGAGCATTCTCGAAATTCTGATCAATGGCCCGGAGAGAACTCTTGTCCTGAAGGAATTCGGCAAGTACACCAAATACCTGGATGTACTCAATTTAACAATCAAGTTCGCCCTGGAACTGGCACCCACCGGAGACTACCAGCATGATCCCATCAAGGCGCTGAACTATCTGTCGCTGGTCAACACATTGGATCTGAGCAAGGCGGTGATCTCTGTCCAAAAGTATCATGTGGACACGAACAAGTCGCACCGCAGCTTCTCGTACGAGAAGGCCCGCAAGAAATTGAACAAAATCTGGCGTGGCATAATCGCCTCTAGCAACGGCATAGAGGAGGATCTACATCGCATGGTGCTGGTGGTGTTGCTGGAGCGCATTTTGCCCCACATGGAGGATCCCATCGGAGTCACTGACTTCCTAATGAACTCGCTGCATGAATATGGTTTGTCTACGCAAAATGCCAAATAATTCTCTTACATTTCTCATTGATTCAAATGCCCTTTGCAGACGGACCCATCGCCCTGCTGGCTCTACAGGGCATCTTCGTCCTGATGCAGAAACAGAACATCACCTATCCCGATGTCTACGAGAAGCTGTACCAAATGTTCCATGCTCGTGTTTTCTCCAACAAATACAAGTCTCGGTTGTTCTACTTGGCCGACATTTTCCTTACCTCGACACATTTGCCGGAGAATCTGGTGGCGGCCTTTGTCAAGCGCTTCGCTCGGCTAGCCCTGAAGAGTCCACCCAAGGATGCCGTGATCATGATACGCTTCATCTGCAATCTCTTGCTACGCCACACTGGCCTACAGAAGCTCATACGCGGCGATCCGCTGGCCGAACAGGTCACCGATCCCTATAACGAAAAGGAGAAGGATCCGGTCAAGACGGAGGCCCTCAATAGCTCGCTCTGGGAGTTGCATTTCCTTCAAAAGAACGCCATACCCGAAGTGGCCAATGCAGCCACGTTTATCAACAATCCCCTGCCCATTATGGAGTTCGACCTGGGACCCCTGCTAGATGTGGAGGACAGTCGAGTAAGTAGAAAACTAGGATGCGGGATGCGGAATATCTTGTTAAAACCAAAAGAAATATTTCAATTTGATTATTTAGCATTTTATTGATAATTCTGACTGATTTAGTTGGTTGTTTAATTGATTTATTTGCGGTTCTTTTGCAGATCTTCGATGACCTATTGAAGAGCAAGGCCAAGCAGTATATGCTGAGTTACGAGAACACCAAGACTTTGGCGCTCGCCAAGAATGACACTGTCACCAAGCACTTTGATCTAGTTTAGAATTTACGCTTAGTACTTAACCCGGACGATTGTGGTTGTAGTTGAGCCCCCTAGGACGAGCCAACTCGGTTTGAAACCATTTATATGGTGAAATATAATTTATGTTTCCCGGAACAAAACCCCTGTTTGTCGCATAGGCAACAACTGGCGGGTGCTGTTGCTGTTGAAGCTGCCTCAGTTCGGAGCAGGAGCGGCAGGGTCGTATCAAGGCAAAGTACACACACTCGGCTATGGAGAGGAAACTGAAGCCCAGGAACAGCCCCATCAGGCCACCAACATTAGCTGAAAAAGATACAAATGAATAAAAATATTTCGACAGCGACTCCTACGCATCTGCGCACACAGAAAGTCCGAGAAGCCAATAAACTCTGTCTGCTTGCTGGCCCGAAATGTCGGGTCCTTAAAGTACATATTCACCACCGCCACACTGCGCTCCACATACGCGTCACTGAAGTTGAGACTGACATTCGGATTGGTCACCTCGAGGCCGTCGTGCGAGATCTTCGTCGAGTAGGCGATCGTATTGAAGGACAGGTCGAAGCAGCTGGGCAGGCAGTCGTCCAGACAGGACTCCATCGCCTCAATCGTTCGCAAACGAATTCGCTCCACGCACTCCCTCTTTCCCACCGAGCAGATGGTGTCGTTGCGGTGTAGGCGTGGCATGTAGAATGAGACACAGCCGCAGTGGCGAAGCAGCAGCCCCGACAGGCATTCGGCGACGCAGTTGCGCTGCGTGTAATGTGCAAACCATCGCAGCTTCAGCTCATTGCGGAACAGGCAACGCCTGTATTTGCGGTGCACGCGGCGCAGATGATTTTCCGTCCGGATTTTAGACGGATCAATGCGGAGCTTGGTCTCCATGCCGGGGGCCAGCAGAACGCCCGTCTCGCGCACATTGGGCGACTCGTTGGGACTGTGCAGGGCGATCTTGAAGCCAATGCTGCTGGATGAGGAGCAGTAGTAGGCATCGGCCTGCACGTCCAGCGTCAGAGACAGGCCTAGGGATTCGCCTGTTCCCTGGGCTGGGCGCGGATACAGCAGATTGCCTGGGTACTTGGCGCCGCGCCTGTATCCCAGCTCCGCATGCCAATTGATAGCCTGATAGTCTTTGGGTAAGGTCAGATTTCGTTGGGAAAACGAAGCGCTGTAAGAAGAACAACATAATAACATAAAATAAGATGAGCGCATGTGTACATGACGCGTTAGAACATTTCATTGAAAATACCACATTTTCAAATTTTCGCGCTTGTTCCAAACACTTATCGACCTCGCCTATGGCATCTATCGAGTCAAATTAACAATTAAATATGCATATATGTCAACCTTAGCTTATTGTAAAGGTTATTAAAAGGAATAATTGGTCTTGGTTTGCAACATAGTTGGTTTTTTACTAAATTACACTCAAATACAAATTAGCGCGCCTCATCGATAGCTTTTACCTTACAGGGTCACACTGGAACTAAGCACAAATTAGATCGTAGTATTGCTGCGCTTCTTTGGCTAATTTAACTTGTATTCATTTCTTAGTGTTAATATTATCAATATATTGAGCGAGATGTATAATTTATTAAATTATATTCACATGCAAAAAATACGCGCCTCATCGATAAGCAGCTTTCGATAAGAACGATATACGGACCATCCATTACCCAAAAGATGGCTGCACGAAAATTGGACAATCGGCAAGTAACGTACTAAGTTTTCTGGCCAAAAGCGAGGTATCTGGGTGAAAAATATGAAAAAATACCTGCGCTTGTACATGTAGATTGGATGCAGCATGTTAAATACACAGCACAGGCCCTCATCGGTGACAATGGGATAGAACATTCTCGCACATTCATAGTCGTCAGCGCCGAAGCGACAACCGATGATCATCGATTGGCATGGCTGCGAAATCTGTGGCATATGTACACAGGGCCGTTGAAATTTGGAATGGACTCTAAAGCATAGCTAATTACATACATTTGTTATGAAATCCTCCCAGTTAGCACGGTCCTCGCTGCCCCGCTGAACATCTATCCTGCGGCGGCACAACAACTGCAGCATCGCATAAGCGCTGGTGTCATTGGAAAGGATTGCGACCTTGCTGGCCAAGGCCTGGTTTAGATTGCAAATGGTGACGGCGGGAAATGGCTCATTTGTGATGTACGTGAGCTCCGGATCAATGCCCACTATCACCGGGGTGGTGTTCCACTTGTCGAAGGCGTCATGTATGAGGTAGCCGGCCATTGAGACAACCGCCAGCATTGCGACACCAAAAAACACTCTGCCAGTACAGGACAGGACTACCTTAATCCTCCGTAGCCATGTGCAAATGTTATGTGCTTTTTACCTGTCACTGTTGCGCAATTTCCCATTATTGATATACTTTAGGCCATGTATGGTTGTATTGCGACAGAACTCATCTGTGTTCCTGGCTAGTATGCGCCGCCACGTGCCCAGCGATATGTGGGTCCTCGCCTGCGGCTTGCTGCATAACTTTGGGTATGGCTGGCGGCTCCAGAAGAGACCCAATTGCCGTCGACTTCGGTGCGGTCGCATCTTCAGCCACTCTCTCAATGAACCCATGTAACTGGCCCTCGGGTAAGTATACATATTTTTACATCAATTTTCAATTTGTAAATTACCCAATTTGTTTATTTGTTCTATCCCGTACGCTTGGCTGCCTCTTTCTCTCTGGCTGGATGGTTTCGTCCTCAGACATATTCGAAAGTATGAAAATTGTTCAACGCAGACTGTGGTGTGGCACTGGAGGTGGCAGTATGGTGCTCTTGCTACGAGTATTTTGTAAAAAAAATCATGGCTATGCCATATGCCATGTATTAAAATAAACAGCAATAGAGTTCCATAAGGTATTCCCAATCAGTTTAAATCTTTCTATGTAACCTACTCTCTCACTTTGAAGTCTTTACAGATGAAATTCGGAGCCCGAAACCCAATTATTGCTGCACTGCTTTTAAGCTCGTAGTCTTTAAAATTAAATTATTTATAAGAATTCATGAATCTTTAAGGGGCATTCGAATATTCTGCTAGCCATCCTCCCTTGTTTGATTTATAATTATGTCAGTCTCTGAACTAAGTAAGCTATGGGTATAGGCAAGGTATAGGTGAATTTAATTCAAGAAATTCAATTAAAATCAGACCGTAGGGAGTGCAGTCGTCCATAAAGTGAATTAATTTAATGTCCAAATCTGGCTATCATATATCAAAGGTTGCATTTGAATGTGAATTTCTTGGGCAATTGAGTTAAAGACAAGGTTCTCGTTTTTCTTTCACCCGAACTGGCTTTAATTAGTGCATTTAGGGATACAAACGAATGCCGCCTCATTAGGAGAAACAGAACAGAACAGGAACAGAACCAAAATCGCCAGAAAAAGTAGAAAACCGTAACAGAAGCCAAAGGAGAAGTACAAGAGGCAGCAAGAGGGCTCAAGTTAGTACAGAAACACATACACATACGCATACACATATGTATATAGACATGCTCGCACTGTGAGGAAGTGATGGAGGGTCAGAAGGAGACAGACACTGGAGAACCACAGAAAACGACACTTGAACGAAAATCAAATTAAAAGCTTCAATGGCAAGAGACAACGCTGGCGATGGCGATGGTGATGGTGATGACGACCGGGCCAGACCCCGGTCAGACGGAGGAGCAGCAGAAGTTGGTTGCCTCCTTGCCAGTCACCACATGCCACATGGCACATGGCACCTGCATACGCATACGTACACGCACACCCACACGCACACGCACTTTGTATGACTTCATTGAAACAAGTTCATAAAACACTTAACCTGACCAAGCTGACCAAATGTCCCATGGGAATGCCTGACTGAGCCTCGACTGGACTGGATTGGACTCTACTGTCAGTGTTCTGCAGCTGCTGCCGATGCTGCTGCTGCTTCTGCTTCTGGTTGTTGGTCTTGTTGACTTGTTAGCAGTTTATACTTGATGCTGCAATATGCCCGTCTGGATCCACACACACACACACACACACATGGGGCACCCATCCCGGATGTATCCGCATCAATGAGTGACCAAGCTGGCCGACCGTCAACGGAAAGTTTTGCCTTTGGCTCTCTCCTTGGCCAAAGGATGTAAATGTGCAGGGGCATCATCAAAAGTTACCAGCAAATTGACCTAATCCATGTACATATGTCAATGGAGATGTATGCCTGCAAAGATGTGTTGTATGCACATACATGCAACACATACATACAATACATATGTGGAGATGGATGAACGTGGAATGTGGATATGGACGGAGAATGGAGGCGCTCGTTGGCGCCCGCTGTGCTTCGCCATTAGAAATCGTTTAGGCCGGCGACGACGCTGCAATTTACGGCGGTTAAAAGCAGACATGTGCCTCCAAATTGATATGTATGGTAGTCTGGGGCTATGTGCATATCTATCTACATACATCAGATGTACATATGTAGTACAGTGCGTTTCATAGAAATTAGCTTAAATTATTGTTGAATTGCTTAGGCAGAGTTGAATCAAAACTATGTACATATGCCATTCTAAGCGAGATATCTCTAGAGCAGTATTCGGCACGCATACACTCAAGTGCGCTGGTGTGTGTCGCAAAAACTCGAACATGCCTGCGGGAGCAATCGACTTATTGCTTTACACTGCGAAAAGAGAGACAGCAGGAGCCAAAGTCGCATTGTCGAAGCCACACGAAGGCTTGCTGCTGTAGAGCACTGCCTCGACCAAATGGGTTTCCACATCAGTGACATCAGGCTGGCCTGCTCGATTGTTTTGCAGATGAATTTACATCTTTATTGGATACTTTAACTTATTGTATACCAAGCTTCACTCTTATAGGATGGCATGTCCTTTCAGAAGAAGTTTAGCATATAGAGACACTAAAATATTTCGATTTGCCATCAAGAAAGTTACCACTGTAGTTAATCCTCTACACTCACCTGCCTGGGTTTCCCTCCCAGAGAGCAAAAAGCCCGAGAGTCTGACATAGGCATTAGGTGCCTCAATTATCATGTGATTTTTGCCAGTGGCCTGCCCCATGTTGCATGGGGCTTTTTAAGCTCTTTAGCTTGCCGCAAGCACACCGAACATTCCCCCAAAAATGTAGCGAAAGAAAGAGGCACCAGGAAAAAGGAGAAGGAGAATTTGGAGAACAGCATCGTGAAAAATCATAACTTACCCCAGGCTCATGCATATGCACCATGCACCGCATGTGTGACGGTGTGTGGGTGTGCATATGTATGTATGCGAGAGTAAGTTTATGTGTGTGTGTGTAAAAAATCTGAAAATGATAGAAAAATGATTAATTGCAGTTGGCAGTAGTTCAGCAGTCAGTTACTGCTCCCGCTCCTGCTCCAGCCACTGCTGCCAGTGAAGCCACAGCAAACCTCAGGGCCACACAATGCCAGCGATCCCTGGATGTTCGTATGTGTGTGATTGTGTGTGTGTGTGTGTGTGTTAGCATTCATGGCTACCAATGGATGTGTGTGTGTGTGTGCCACTTTGTATACCCTTTGCATGCAAAGGAGTCATATCAAATACTATGTACAACATCGGATCAATGAGACGAAGATCCAGTTAGTAGAACTTTAAGCAATATTACATATTAATTATATTATTTAAATATAAAAATAATAGGAGCTTAAGCTAAATCTACGGACCCTTTTGGAGACCCAAACCGAAGATCCACAAGTGAAATCTCTGACGGAAGGCAGTGGCAATTTCTTGCATTTTAAGATGTCTCTTTCATCAAAGTCTCCTCTTAGCTTTGAAGTCTTAGAACCGGATATCCCATATCACAAAGGGGATATATAAGGAGTATCAATGAAATATAATTCAATTTTTATGTATTTATTACTGTGTGTATACTGTATACCATTAAGGACCTGTCGGCAAGAGTAGTCCAAGCTTCGGCTGCAATTCGGACCGTATTCCTCCTTTTTTTTTGCTGCTGGCTTTTTTTTCGAACACAACAGCAGCTGACTGCAGCGATATTAATGATAGATATGCGTTCGCTTCAATGCGCTGCTCCCCTTTCTCACAGTTTGCCCTGAATTATACGATAATATTCCTGGTCCCGCTCTTGGTCCCGCTCCTGCTCCAGCTCCAGCTACATTCGGGGTGTGGGGTGTGGATTTGAGCAGACGGTGGCTTTAAATGAGAGTAGGAAAAGTGGGGAAAAATGGTATGCAGGCGGCATGTATATAGTATACTTACTATATGCACTATGTATATACATAAATCGCTGACATTTAAACAGAAATTACAACCATTTTTGCATGCTGCAGCGACAAATCAATGGCAAGAAGTGAAACTTATCGATTATGTATCCCCGAGCTCCATTAACGCTTATTCTGAAATAGATGTGCACGGCAGACTATCCCAAGATTCAAAGTAGATACGAGTGATTTGTATAGTATAAAATATCATAAAATGATCCTGATATTATTATAATTATCCCACAGAACACAGAAGGGATCATGGGAGGAAGAAATTGTATCTGCCCACCTGTGGAATGAACGGAAGTGACTCATGCAAGTTGAGGGCACAGTCATGCCCATTAATGGAATACCTTATTACGTGGAATAGCAGGTACCATCGGCAGATGACTTCGGCCTATCTATCGCTAAGTATTTCAGAGAGAGTCTCATGAATGAGGGCCAGAGTTAGGCGGCTATAGCCAATACAAGAGAACACACATCTATGAAAAATGCATTTTCTGATTTCAATTCAATTGAGGGACACAGGACACAAGCCAACACTTGACACTGGCCGTCCGTCCGTCCGTCCGTCGGGTGGTTCATTGTATGCGCATCGTTGCCTTTTTGGCACTAATTTCCATTTATTCATTTAGTTGCAACATTCATTTCGACAGACTCCGGCACAGACTCACAGACAGACGGGGACGGAGACGGAGACTGGGATTGGAATTGGGTCTGTGGGTGTGTGGGTGTGTGGGTGTGTGGTTATGACGGGAGGGCAGGGCAGTGTTCGACTTCGTCTTTCATTTATCAGCAGAAAGCAGTGCAGTGCTGATGAAATGATGCTAAGGAGAGTGACAAAATCTAACTCGCCGAAAATGAGACAAAAAAGGTCGCATGACAGTCTAAACCAAACAAAACTATGGGGAAGGCTACCAAAAAATAAAAAGATGGAAAATGACAGCCAATGCTCTCTGCTCTGCCAGTGTCACTTCTGCTTTTCCACTTTTGCACAGTTCCATTCGCCCTTTGCCCCCGCCCCCCTGCATTTGCCATTGCTATGCTGGCCCGCCGAACCACGAGTGGAGTTCCCATGGGTTTTTTGTTTGTTTGCGGCCAAGCCAGAGCTCAGTTGGTGCTGCTGGCTGGTGGGGATGGCGGCTGGTGGCTGGAGACTAGAGAGGTTGCCTGATGAAAGGGTTCAAAACTATTTTCAAACTATGTATGTATT
This sequence comes from Drosophila athabasca, assembly GCA_008121215.1. NCBI lineage: Eukaryota > Metazoa > Arthropoda > Insecta > Diptera > Drosophilidae > Drosophila > Drosophila athabasca. Next base: position 17,214,861 of record CM017796.1, read on the forward strand.
TAGCGCGCATTATATAGCAGGGGAGTGACAGAGACTGAGACTGCCACTGCCACTGCCCCTGGCCCTACTGCCTTGCCCTTCGGGTCAGGGCATCATCATCATCATCATTACCATCCTCCTCTCGTAGTCGTCGTCATCATCTTTGTGCCTGGGTCGGCAGCTGTTTTATGATGTCCCTGCACAGTGGACATCGGGACAATAAATAGCATGTAAATCATTCAATAACCAATTTATTCGATGTCTAACTGATGCCGGCCCTGCCTTGGCCCCGCCAAATATTTTCAAAATGTAGTTTAATCGAACCTTATATGTATATACCTTTGATACCTTTCTTCTACCTTTAATGATAATTTTCTTAAAAATTATCCAACGAGTCCGCTTTATTCCGTATGCCTCCTATTTCCTCCTATCGTTTCATAGTAAGCTGCCGCTGTGTTGTATATTCTATACGATATCATTCATATTCGACTCCATTGTGTCTGGTCTGTCCAACTGTCTGTCCGTACGTATGTCTGTTTGTCCTTGGGACCCTCTCGACCGCTTTTGCCCACTTGTAACATATTTTTTGGGCAACGGATTAGTTGCACGTCATGTTGCCACTTGAAGTGTTTATGTGAATGGCGTTTCACAGACAAACACACACACACATACACACGCAGATACAGTACGAGAAATATACATATATAAACAATGTATGTGTGTGTGTGTGTGTGTGTGTGTAGTTATCACACATATCATGCGACACTTAATAAAAACAATGTGCTCAACATGCCGCCTTAAATGGAAATCCATTTTCACTCCTTTTTTGCTTCTGCTTTTGCTTTTGCCCCACTCAGTTTCTCTGTCGATTCGCCCGTCCTTTTGCCATGCAACTTATATAAGTATTACGTGTGAGTGTGTGTGCGAGTGTGTGTGTGTGTGTGATATGCTGACTGGCTTTTGTTTGTCGAGCTATTTAAATGTCTGCATTTGTTCCCCACACTTATGTATACCCCAATGCCCATCTCTATCTCCATCCCCATCTCCATCCCCATCCCCAATGCACATCTCCACCTCCCTTTTCCTGCTCCTTCCGGGCTCTATAAATTTATAATTAATTGTTTTAAAGCTTCTCCCCATCTGTCCTGGTCCGCTTTTTGTCTGTGGGTTATACAAGGGACATTATATCATTTTGTGGTTTTCTATTTATATTTTGCCCGATTCCAACTGGTTTTTGTTTTTGCTTGCTCTCTCTGTGTGTGTGTGTGTGTGTTTGTTTATCCTGTGACGACTATAAGCCACCAGGCGATGATGCTTCTCCTCATTAATCGTTTAAGTAATTAGTAAAAGTTGCTCCAAAATCAACCAGAGAAGGAATCCAAACTACACTTGCGACCAAAGTGGACATATGAAATATTTTCAAATATTTCTCTCAGCCATTTCCAGCAAAGATGCTTTAAGAAGCAATACGATTTGGCCTCTTTCTTCTAAGCCCTATTCCAATACACCATTTTCCTAGCATAACCCCATTCCATTACTCCCTCAAGAAATCGGTCTACGCCTTTACTTGTGACGAATGCCAATTAAATTTAACAAATGAACAAAAAATACATAATTTATTTAGAAATCAAAAGGTGTTCTTTTTTTTTTTGGCTTGGCTTTGGATAGGTATTAATTGAACTTTTTTGAATTATTTGGCTGCGTAAGAAATGGATTTGGGAAATTGCAAAATTCAGGGCGGAAAAGAAATGTAATGACAAAATTAAAGGAAAGGGAAAGGTTTTTATACCCGGTACTCGAAGAGTATAGGGGTATATTAGATTTGTGGGGATAACGGTTGTGTGTAACGTCCAGAAGGAAGCGTTTCCGACCCCATAAAGTATATATATTCTTGATCAGCATCAATAGCCGAGTCGATATAGCCATGTCTGTCTGTCCGTCCGTCCGTCCGTCCGTCTGTCCGTCTGTCCGTCTGTCCGTCCGTCTTCATTTGCGCCTATATCTCATAGACTATTAAAGCTAGAGTAACCAAGTTTTGTATTCAGTCTCCTGTGCTATCACACTACTCAAAGTGTATTTCAAAATTTCGCCCCGCCCCCTTCCGCCCCCACAAAGAACGAAAATCTGTGGAATCCACAATTTTTAAGGTACGAGAAAACCAAAAACGCAGAATCATGGAAAATCACCATATCTACCAGATTGCCGAATATGGATCAGGTCAAATCAATATTATGGCCAGAAGAAACAAATTAAATTTCAGTGGCTACGCAACGCCTGCCAAGCGCTGACTCATTCCCTCTCTCTCTGTCGCAAACACTTGTACGTCTCAAATATGTAGTTATACATGTAATGTAGAAATTTAGAAGCAGATGTAAAAAGCATATGCAAACAAAATTGAAAACATGTATAATATTCCAAAAATGATTTGACGTCATTTTTTGAAATATTATTTTTTGCCCAAAATTTAATTTGTCCCTTTTGCGAACATATAATAAATTGCATAAATCGCAAGCTCATATATGTATGTATGTATGTACATATATACTGACTGAGTACCGGGTATAAGGTAGAGCCGCGGCCTTTGCCGCGGCTCACAACGTTCCCCCTCGTTTTTTTTTTAGAAAGGTATAACTGGTTGGTGGGTCTCTCTTCGAAAAATGAAATGAAATTCAGGGATTTTTTTAGGCCAAAAGCCTGGCTCCTCATTTAATTTCCGCAATATTTGTTTAAAGAGAGAACTGTTTAAAGATAAAACTTCCTCAGATAGATGGGATACACAAGCAGTCAATTCTCACTTTCAAGACACGTAAGACTTAAGGTACGAATAAATTATCAATTTCATGTGCCAAAAGTTTCGGACATCAAACTGCCGGTTAGGATAGGTGCAGCATGATGACTGTTTATCCTGTGCAGGACTTGGACGCTGTGATTGTGATGTCGTCAAGGAACCTCCCATTAACTGGTTAACAGTAAAGACAAGGAATATACACTTCAGATAAAGAGATCTGATTGCTTCGTCCAATATAAACCATAAAGAACATAAAACCAAACCAAATCTTAAACTAATGTTCAGTAAATTCATTTCGAATACATTTTCGGTAAGTTATTCAAGATTTAAACGCCACCAGAATTATTGAGATTTAAACATCCATACTTCTACGAGTATCTACTCTTATATTTATGCCATCGGAAGTTAACTTGAATTTTGGTTAAATTATGAATCCTTCGATTGCTAATAAGTCTTATCCACAGTCTCAAATTTATTTGCCAAAATGAATTTAAAGAAATACCAGTATCAGAACCGATTAACATCAGCATTATTCGACACTAAAACGAGTGTCATACAGACCTCTAAACAGTGAGGTTTTCCTTAGAATTTTCCTGCCCCAGAGATGCATGAAGTGCTCCTCACAGAACTGTGATAGAAACAGAATCGTGAAGAGCGATTCCTGTCATTTGTTGTTGTTATTGCGAATTGCGAGTTTCTGTTTATTTAAATAGCACATTGCACATCTATTCTATCCACGAATGATGATACATCTCCATCTACATTTCCATCTACATCTCCATCTCCAGAATATAAACATACATAAATATATTTGAATGGCAGTAGGCCTTTTGTGTGTAGATATAAGAAATAAACAGAAGAGAACAGAACAGAACAAACCGTAGGCGTTGATGTTGCACTTTGCTGGTGCCTCCGTCCGTCCGTCTGTAGTCCACATCTACATTCATCCATCCATACACGGATGCATATTTACATAACAAATATTAGCATTGTGTAATTTAGTTGCTGTACAAAATGTCTACACGTTCTCTGTGAAGGTGCGTTTCGTTGCCATAAGGCTGGTAGAAGTTGGATTATTGTGGAGAGTTGTCCTCTTTATGACAATCTCTGAGCAAGCCTGCTGCCCGCTTATATTAAGGACACGTACTGTACCCGAGTTCTGGTGCGACCAGAGGATCTTAACTTGGGGCCACGCACACAATTTGCACAGGACTTTTCGCCCCGGCATTAGCAGCCATCTCGTCCGGAGTTCTATTTCAGTTTAGCCTCTCGCAAACTTTCATCCACATCTCACTTTGGCACCCGAAAATACACACACAAAGCACTCGGGAGGTGTCCAAGGGGGGGGGGGGACTCCTTCCCATCCTTGCATCCTTGAGCGAGCCACTTGAGTGTATTTATTTAAAGACAACCCAGGCTCTTTTGCTTTTGCCTATCATAAAGGCGCTTGCCAGTCGCCCCCGATCCTCCGGTCCCCCAGTCCTCCACCGACACCCACTTTTGCTATTACAAACTATTATTCTGTCTTGGCTGTTGATATTTTTCCAAATTTAATTGCATTTCTGCCCCAAACCAGAGGCGTGTACATACATACAGACACACATATGTATATAACCATGCTATATGGATACATTCCCACAATATATATGTAAAGGGAGATATAGATAGAGAGCAGTAGCTGGCTGGCTGGCTGACAAGACAACTCAATTTGATGGCAAATCACATCATATGCTTTCCAAACACGTCCAGGCCCAACAGCAGCAGCAGCAGTAGCAGCAGCAGCACGCAAAAATTTAAGTCACGAAAACAATTTCGTCAATTGTTGTTACTGTCACTGTTGCTACTGCTACTTCTACATCTACATCTACAGACGGACAACCAGAGCGACAGAGAGACAGACAGACGGACGGACAGTCGCCGTCGCTGTCGCTGTTCTTAAGTAGCCAAGCGTCTTGAGTGGATTACAGCGCAACGAGGCGACATTATTGTCCTTTCCACAGCCCCGAGATATCCAGGCCCATACCAATACCATATTACTGGGATGGAATGGAATGCGCCATCGTTAGCTGTCCGCACGGACTGCTGGACAGGACAGTCGGGTGGGGTGGGGTGGGGTAGCTGCATTTGTGTGTTGGCTGGCCAAAAATTTGAAACAATTGAGTCGCGAATTAGCATTAAGTCAATCACTTGTCTAGCTAGGAAATATCTGGGAAACGCAGAGCACGTACAGCAAATCTCTATGCCCACTCGTTCCCTTCGAGAGTCCTATATTCGTCTGCGGGAGCTTTCGGTCAACAAGAGCTATTGATGGTATGACAAAAGAAGAGACTGCCCAAATCTATCCTTATATCCTGACAAAAGAAACACTCGACCACAAAACTTGTGCATGGTTGGATCTTCTTTGTGCTGGTGTCTTAGCATTATGTGGATACAGAATTGGTTTTAATATGTTGGATCCTCAGTTTCCACAGTTTTGTTTGTTGTTGCTTCAAATTGGGTTGAATGTCCAGTGCACGTTTAGAAACCCAATATCAAAGCGGCACAAAGGACAGCGGCGACCACCAAAGCAATTAGTCGTCGCCATGAGCGTAGAGAAGCAGAGGCCGCAGATCGAGTGGCCACATGGTAGAGTCACTGGAGCTAGCTTCATCTCTAAGCAAATGCAGCACTTGTCATCGGGGTCATCGGGCGGTGCGATCCTATTCGGGAATTTGCCATCATCAGTCTTCTGCACTTCCATTTTCCTGGACAAACTCGAACACCTCTAAGACTGAGAAAATTATTTGGTATTGCAGAGATTATTAATTGAACTTAATTGGATCATACCACAAGTATCGTCTAAAGACTCAAGAAATACTCCAAAAGGCACTCGGAATCAGGAATTATTTTATTGACAATTAACTGACAATAATTTGAATAAGCAGTAATACGTAGTACTTGTCACATTTAAGGAATGTTTGTAGTGTTGAAAACTTTCCATTTGGGGCTCCAATCTCCATCTCGTTCCCCAAAACTAAAACATAATACCTACTGGGATCTACCAAATACTGGAAGAATAGAAAGGGATCTACTTTCGATTGAAGACTAGAATTATTCCATCGGTTCTTAGCCAAGATTTCAATTGAATGTAGTTTCAATTGTGGTTGATGACATTGGACACAAATAACATCAAAGGTTATACATTTCTCTTTCGAAAACCATGAAGACAATTTGTGATTGATATGAATGTTGACTGAAACCAAAGGATAGCTGCACACACACATATGTACATATGTATGTATGTACATACATCATTGACAGCTCTTGCAAAAAACGAAATCCTTTTGCACCTTTCAATCTCAGAGCAGATGTTAAAAGAGAACTCCCGTCTTCTCTTTTTTTTGCCTGTGTCTATGTAAGGCCCATACCAATTTCCACGGCCCACTTTGCACTAAGTGCGAAGACACTTTAGCAAACAATTAATTGCCGTTAGCGGCTGCTGGCGACACACCTACCCAATTCATTTTCCAATCCCTCTCAGAGCATCCACCAGAGTTTCCCGCATTTGCCTCTATCAGGATATAAACGAGGTCCGGCCACGAGTGCAGTCATCCTGCAGTGGAGAGCGAGATACGAGGATTGCGAGGAAATGGAAGCAGAGGACTAGGCGACACAATGAAGACAGCTGCCAAAAAAGGCGTTACGTCGCCAGTTAAATGAAGACCCTGCCCACAGTGTGATGACACGGGGGGATGCTGGCGACTGGCGAGAAGCAAATTTCGGTTCGGGTTTGAGTGGAGCCAAAGAATCGCTCGGGCATCGGGCATCGGACATCGGGCATTGGGATAGAAGGGTTATCATTACTTCCACATAATTTAATTTCGGCAGGCCAGCGACCATTTGCATTTCAATACCTAATACGGCGGAGGTTATCAAGGAAGCGGGAGCGGCAGTGGGTGCTACGTATTCATTTGTTCTTTTTCTGCCTGATGAGGAGCCGCATCCCACACACCGCACCCCGCACCACGGACAGCGGACCAGGACCAGGCATCCGATTTCTTTCTACCAAAGTTTTGGCTGCGCCGCTCGTTGCACAAACTGAATTGAATCACCCAAATTATTATCCCCCTCTTCTATCTATCCAAGAGATCCGATACCGCAGCCGAAGTCTCGCACGAAGTCAGTCCCCCAGTCACTGAGAAAAACAAATTGTAGACTTTTATTATCTAACGTTACACAATGTATTGGATTGATTTAGCTTTAGTTTTTCTAAACTAGCCGGAACTCAATAGGTATTAGTCATCTCTCTTATATCTTCTCTCCATGAATAATCGTCTTTCAATCCTGATTATTTATTCTCTAGGACATTCTATATATCTGTATATCTTTCACAATGTATCTTCAGTTTTATGTTCCCCAAAGTTAAGCCTCTCTTTGCTGTTAGAGATTCGTCATCAGTTTCCCATCTCCTATAAGCAAACTTTGATCATTTTGCTTACTTAGCTTCCATTTTCTCTCAGTGTAATTGACTGAGATGCTGGTGGCTTCCATTGCTGCTGCTTCTGCTGCTGCTTCTGCTGCTGTTGCTGCCAGATTTTCCATCATCATTCATAACAAAAGCAGTTGGCAGTTGCAGTCGCCTCCTTTTTTCCACTTCCCGTCCTCTCAACGACCCACTTGGGGGTGGTGGGAGGAGGCCTCCCACGTAGGAAAATTTTTTCAACAATTTTTTTTTGTGACATTTCCGTTTGCATTTGGCAAGCGGAAACGTCAGTAGCCCATTGGACAATCAGGCTTTGGACGTGGCCAGGAAGAGTTCTTGGTTTTGTTGTAGGACATTGTTTGGTGTTGATGGCTTCTCATGAATAACAAATGCTGGGCACCCGGGCACGAACAGGTACGAGTGCGAGTGCGAGTGAGAGCACGAGTAGATCCCTATCATTCTACCTTCTGTCTATCCTCTATCTGTTATCTAACTCCTTTTCAACCCAGCTTTTGCACCACTCTCTCTCCCTCTATTTCTTTTTATTTATACTCTCTAGGAAGGAGTCCATTAATTTAGCATAGTAGCTTGAAGTGGTTATAGCCACGTCCGTCTGTCCTCGGAAGACCATAAGTAGACCTCATCCTTCGCTTGTTTAGGGATATAGAATCCCATGGCTTCCATTGGAGGGAAAGCTAGATAAGTATACCTATTCTAGCTTTTCCTTGGCCTCTGGCAGGGTATTCAATGCGTTTGCCCATTGGGGCCAGTATTTTCTTTTTGATTTGCTATAAATTGTTCACTGATTTGTGGTCAATCGAGTGCAAAGACGTCCATCCATCGCTGGCCATTTCACATGCCAAAAATGAAAGAAACTAAAAAAAAAACAAATTTGTGCTAACCAATTAAATCATTTTTATAGCCAAATGCTGTACAAATTTAGGCTAAAGTCCAATTGCCCCTCCCCGCCCTCGAAGCTGTCGCCACACACCACTCTTGGCCCCCGAACGGGGCTGTGCTTTTGATTGATGTCGGATAAAGCTGGAGCTGAATCTGAATCCCAGTTTGAGTGGCTGTATAGCCACGTTAACCGACAACAAGTCCACAGAAGGCAGACGACGGAGGACAGAGGACAGAGGACAGACAACAGACGAGAATCGGCCGCAATAATCAAAGCCTAAACGTCAATTTCAGTTGGGTTTTCGGGGAATCACAGAGTGGACTGCTACTGCTACTGCTGGGATTGTGAGACTCGTTCAGAGATAGACACATAGATAGAGAATGTACATATATACATATGTATATGTATGTATGGTGGATAAGGGAAGAGAAGCTGGAGGAGAACGTCGATGTCTCATTGAAATGTCAATTGCATTTTACAATGGCCTTCCTTCCCATTCCCATATACCACCAATCCACAGTTCCCTTCCATATATCCATTCTCATCTCTTTTTTATTTGGAATATCTTTTGTATCTGTGTGTGTGTCTGTCTCTCTCCTACTCTCTTGTAGTCCCTGTCAGTGAGTAAGTATTTCAATAAGCCCGTAAAATGACTCAATACGAGTATCTGATGGATGGTTCATCCCTCAAGCGTCAAATGTTCAGGGAATGATTTAGGGAATGATGAACGTTCCGTCAAGCTGCACATGGTATGTATTTTAATTGGTATTCCCTAAAGATGCCATTAAATCAGTTGATAATTATGAAATATGAATTCATTAATGCTTATACGTAATAGCTTTTGAATTATTGGCTATTGAATGATCCTACAAAACAGCAATTCCTAATGCTATATCTGCCAGTACGAGGTGTCTTTCGATCTATCAATTTAGCTTCATCGACAGACCACAAAAATGTGTATCTCAAAGGCAAAAATCTATCAATCTGTATGCATTTAAAACATCGCATATATACATACAAATACATATACATATATCCACCTGATTCATTAGCGTTTTTTTTTGTTTATCCCCGAGCAGTTGCCATGACAACTTCTATACGGATAAGACCATCTATCTGTGTCTGCATCTGTAGCAGTATCAGTATCTGTTCTGCGCATAGATACATACATATATATCGTGCAATATATGTATTGAGAGAATGAATGCAATAATCTATTGAGCCGACTCGATTTAATAACTGGCGCGATTTGCTGTTTGTCATATTTCATAGTCCATGGCACGCCCATTACTAAGGACGCAGCGTGGATGGGTTGGGGATGGGACGGGGATTGGCTGGGGGATGGGGATGGCAGCTATAGAAATTCATTTTTCTGCAACGCGGACACATTTGCCAGCAGGAACGTAGTCCTCCAGGGAGTTTGGTGGGGTGAGACTGGAAATCTATACGAGATGGACTGACAAACCAGATGGCAGAACAGAGAACCGAACCCCTCTCTGACTACGGCCCTGGCCAGCTGCAGGCCTGCAGCTCCCCCCAAGGAGCAGGGTTTTGGGGGAGGGAGGTGCTGCATTAACGAGAACCATCTGAATTGAAATGCGAATGAAAAATGTGCGCTCTGCACATTCTGCTGCGATTGTCAAGAGCGCTAATAAATTTCCACTTGCCACCGCTCAATGCTCAATGCTCAGCCCAAATGCAACTCATCCCAATATCCTATCCCGTCCCCTTCCCAAAACCTATACCTATACCTATACCATCCTAGCTTATTAGTCACCAGCGGCAGGTTTTTTTGGAACATTTGTATAAATCATTGTGGCCTTTGGGCGAGGGAAAGTACAAAATGCGATTGGCATTCACTAAAAGTATGCAACTGTCACCTGAGTTGGGTGTTTGCGTTTCGAAATTATTATACTCAAGGGGGCTTTGGGTCTGTGTCTAATATATATGTACATACACATATACCTACATTAATCTAGTATACATATATCATATCATTCAGACCCTTGTACAACTACAGTTTCGATTGTAATAAATGACGATGATTGTTTTGTTTGATTTATATGGATTTAATAGTTAGAAGTTGTAGGAATCGAATAGGAATCTAAGTAATACCACAGTTTCAGTAGCAGTGGCTTGTCCGTTCTCCTCTCGTGTCACTCATAGCGAATGGTGTCAGTTCGCTTATGGGAAATTTGGGTCAATCGAAGAGCTAGTGGACGCTAGCATAGAATACGAAGACTTGTCTCTGACTTTTGTCTCTCTCCCTGGAAGAATGTAATATAATCTGGATCCAAGCAACATCTTCTCTGTACAGTGTACACGTGTCTGATTTGAACATAAGCCATACAAAGAGTCACCCATAATCGCATTCATATGCCTGTGCTTTCAGGGTCCACCCAAATCTCAGGCGCCGCTCTGATAATTCACTTTATCCTGCATCCAGCAGGTACAGTTGTGTTCGGGTAATTACTGCAGCGTTCATAAATACGAGTACAATGCATTCGGCAAGTGCAGCTTTTGAAAAGTGTCAAATTCAACACCAAGGCCAATCCAGTCCAGTCCAGTCCACTCCTTCACGTCTGTCCGGACTCCATAGTCCGGTGCAGAATCCGGAGTCGCTAGTCCGGAGTCCGGAGTCCACAGTCCAGGCTCAAAATTGAGGCTGGCTGAATAAACAAGCGGTCAAACGCTGTGCGCTCTGCCCCAAAACAAAAGCAAATAGAAAAAGTTTTTAGAAATTCGAATCATGTAACGAAATACGGTCCAAAATTCAAAAGTCCCAAAACACAGACATGGACAAGCATGCACAAACATGCAGTGGGGACAGGGACGGGGATGGGGATGGGGACGGGGACATGGAGCTTTAGACTTTAATAAGACTTTTGTGTACGTAGGGGGCGGCCCGGCCCTCACTGTCACCACCCTTCAGCACCGATGCTTCTCCGCTTCATCGCTTCAGACAAAATGTTGTATGTAAGCTTCAATGTTGTAATTTATGTACCTGAGTGTGGGATGACAGGCATGAGCACAAGGTGTGTCTATTGGACGGTGAGGCAGTCCCGCTCTTTGGTAACAGTAAGTATCGAAGTTCACTTGGTCGGTCGCACCGACCTACCTTACCCGCTTTTGAAAATAACTTGCAGGAGCCTTTGCTCGAACTGCAGTAAAATGCATTGGCCATGTATGAGTGCGCAACATGTGCTTATAATTATGTTTTCTCTGTGCTCTGCTCATTTTTGGGTACCGCTTGCCGTTGCTGTTGTCGTCCTGCTCTAGCCGCCCAGACACGTGCCTACGCCCACCTTCTGTGCATACAAATTACAAGCACAGGCCACACACACACACACACACACTCGGAGACCCCTTTTGGGGTGCCACTTGGGGCATGGCAGGGCACAATCGGATCCCAACGAGCCGGACCTCAAGCTGCAATTGTAGACGCTTAATTTGAGGTCAGAGTAACGTGCAACAAAACGCACCCGAAGTCAGCTTCCAAAAATGTTGCCGCTTTCATTCCAAATGCAACGAACAAAAGAATGCTAACAACAAGAAAAGGATACCTTTCCTTCCTTTGGCCATGCAGCTGTGCACTCGATATCGTAATCCGATTTGCTTGGCATTTGGCTTTGTGGAAGATATAACTAAGAATATGGGATCAAAATCAAATGAAATTCTCCTGCTAAGTGCAAAGTCAACAGGAAGATGCTGCCTCGTCGTCTGCTGCAGTTCGAAGGAGCCTCGTGCGAAGGAAAGTGTTGAGGATATGCCCGATGCGAAGATCATCTGTGTACAGACGTGAACGCGACTTGCAAAAGAAGTTCTACAAAGGAATGGGGTAAGTGCTGCCAAGAATGCCTACGATCTGTCTCTGCATCTCTTTTTGTTTTAAGACATCCACTTGGGCATTACCTTGTACTTAATCTACTTTGAGAACACCTCGCCTTTAAAGTCATCAGCGCTGCAAAGGCAGCCACATAGACGACTGACCGGCGATGCCGGCGACAATTTACACCGCAGCACGCAAAACGCTTGTCACTTGCAGTAGCCCTCCCACACACACACATACCTCGCAGCACCGCCAAAGAGTGAGGGCCTGGAGAGAGGATGGGATGGAAAAAAGAGGCCAACAAATCCATTCAGCGATTTGTGCCAAATGTCGGCCGCTGGCTTTTGTCTTTTGTATGCGCGCAGTGACCTGCAAAAATGGCAGACGCTCATTGTTTGCCCTGTGCCCACTCTCCCACTCTCCCGGTCTCCCGCTCTATCTGCCTTTTCTCCTGCTCCATTACTCATTGGTCTGTTTTCACCTGCTGTTGTGCGAGTGGGAGAGACGGAAGAGAGAGTGCAGAGAGAGTGGGACCGAGAGCGAATTTAGCGGGCAGCCAAGTGCGTAGTCCTTGCTTACTCTCTCGCCCCATCTCTTATCAAGGAAATTCTGCATTTAATTTAATTCATCACACCGCAGTCGCTGTCGCAGTCGCTGTCGCCGTCGCATTCACAGTTACTATCATTTTGCTTAGTTTTTGTTGCCCTTTTTGGAGAAGGGTATAATTCTTTTGACCGAAACTTTGTAAATAAATGTATGTTTTCTCGATGGACGCTAACATCGGGAATATATATCGTTTGTTTAGTTATCGATCTTCGTACTAACCACTTTTAAAAATAATAACAATCGATCTGCAAGGGTATCAAAGACTTCGGCACGACAAAGCTAGTATTCTTTTTTGTTTCGATTTTTTGTGTGTGCTTTTTTTGCATGTGATTCCTATTTTCCTTCTTTTCTTTTGCATTTCTGTCGCGTTTGCCCAAAATGCTGCCGCAGTCTTTTTTTCTGTTTCTGCTGCTTCTGCTATCTCGTTTCTTTGTTCGCAGATGCCCTTGGAGTGGGAGTGGGGGTGTGGATGCAGGATGCAGGATGCAAGGGAGATGACAAGAGGGCATGATGCAGGCAAATATTGTCTTTGCACAGAGCAGAGTCTCAGCTTTGACCGTCTTTATGCCGCATACCCTCCTCCTGACAGAATCTCTCCATTTATGCTCACCATTCTTCTTGATTTGTTTGTTGGCTTGTGTGTGTGTGTGTGTCTGTGTGTTTGTGTGTGGAGCTAATATAGGGGGTGGGAAGGAGGGGTGTCCAAAGTATTTTTGTCACGAATTCAATAAATGATTTTTAAGCACGTTTTTATTACTTTTGCTTATTGCTGGAAAATGCTTCAGGCCTGGATATGGAATCCTTTTGGTTGTGCTCTATATTACTTTCCACCTGATGCTCATGGCACGAATCGAGACGAATCGAATAACATTTGGCCAAACCCCAGGCTGGTGTAGTCAAAAATGCATGCAATTTCAAAATGCGGTTTGTTTTTGTCTGATCTTAAAATGTGCTCACCACAGAGGCATGCATACATATTTCACGTTTATTACAAATAAAAAGGTGCCTGATAGTCGTTTACTTAATTAAACTTGAACTAAATTCTAGCGCTTCAACTGAACTCTGTTGCAGGGTATTTCTTTAGTCGACTAATGTCCATCCATTCAGATCAAATCCCCTACTTATTTGCTTGAAAAATGATTACTTTATTTATGGGTTTGCTTGGGCTCTACGACTGCCCCAAAGAACGAAAGGGGGGAGGGGTTTTGCCAGGGAGTGCGTGTGCATGAGTCATCCGCCAAGACAGAAAGAGAACTTGCAACCCTCCCAAAAAAAAGAAAAAAGGAACCGAAAAGAACAAATGTTCACTTCATACAAGAAAATGCACTTTGCTAATGAATTAATTTGTCTTCTTGCAATCCGGACCGACTCTTAGTCGGTGGTCGGTAGTCGAATGTGCTTCTGTTTTTAGCTTCCGCTGCTTGCCTATTAATTGTGTGAGTGTGGTCAGAGTTATGTAATTGTATGCTTCTAATTCTACGCCGCTCTATGATATTCTGTATTCGATTTCGTGTGTAAGATCCTTCTGCGATAGGGGAGAAGAAATGACTTTAATCGGCACGCATACACTCAAGTGCGATGGTGTATGTAGCAAAAACCCGAACATACCTGCGGGAGAAATCGGTTCATTACTTTACGCTGGAAAAAGCGAGATAGCAAGAGCCGAAGTCGCATTGCCAGAGCCACACGAAGACTTGCTACTTTTTTACACTGTCCGTGAGCAGCAGAGACTAATTCAAAGCGCTGAATTAGTTATATGTTTAACAGAGCTACCAAAAATCCCTGTAATTCAAAGAGCACTAAGAGCAGCTAGAATTCAAGTTGGACTAGTGGGTATTCTACAGTCGGAATATCGATTATATAGTTTTAATATCGTGATGTTTTTTTGTTGTCTTTTGCTTTGGTGTCGATTTGGAACTGTTTCACTTTCGCAATTTCAATTTGAACAGTCGGTAAAATCTTTAGTTTATATTTTATTTTTTTTTTGCTTTTTTTTTTGTTTGGCACTTTCTTTGTGGAGCTTTAAGAGTTTTAGCGTTTGTTGCAACTGCATACGTTTTGGCTCCATCAATAAATCATTGAGCAGACAACGACGCGGCACGGTTGTTAAAAGCACTCCTCTCCTCCTTCCCCTCTCTCTGCCTCTGTCGCCCTCTCTCACGCTGTCAGTGGCGGGGCAACCGCAAGTCACCAGGTCCCTGGGTTACCCCCTTAGGAGCATGCCATATACTCCCATATTTCCCTTTTTTGTGCGGCTTGTGTGTGAGCCCTTGTACAGTTATACATATAGATATAGACGGCACGGCATATCAATATTCCGCATAGACGGATTGTATTTTCAATATTTGCGCAGCGGCAGCAAAAAGAAGAATGAAGGAGGAGAAGAATAGAGCAGAGCGCAGTGTATTAGAGGGCAGAGAGAAGAAAAGGCTCACGGAGTGAGAGGAAGGGAGAGGGGGAAGGAAGAGGAAGGGGTTACCACACCAGGAGTAAGGTGAAGAATCCGTTAAACGATAAGTATTCTGCATATTTTGTCAATGATGTAATTTCTACTTTGAAGCTTTGTTGCATGTTTCAACGGTACAAAAAACAAGTGTTGGAGTTGATTGAATCCCTTTTTGCTTGGGCGTGTGGTATTCCAAAACCATCGGCATAAAACGTCTCGTGTGAGCAAGTGAGCAGCAGAAAGAGTATCAGCGGCAGAGCGGCAGGGGAGAGAGAGAGAGAAGGAGCAGCAGGAGCTGCAGGAGCAGCAGCGACAGCGGCTTTTGTTGGTTTTGTATTGCAATGATTTAGCAGTTTTTCGTCTGTGTTTACGCTGTGGATAAGGTTTGACGGCATCGATTGTCGTTCGCTCTATCCCCAGCTTCCTACCTACCCCACTTCCACTTCCACTTCCACTTCCACGTTGCTTCCCGGTTGCATAAGAAATCAGCAAATTGTTGTGTTTTAATCGAACACTGCTTGCCCCTCGTTACCCTGGCGCTGCACCTCTCCACCTCACTGCAGCAGACAATAGGCGGTGGTGCGCCAATAATCTAGCCGTCTTTCTCCAACACACATTTTAAGCCGCAGACTGCATTGAATTCTGTGTCTGTGTCTGCCTGTGTGTGTGTGTAAGTGAGTGAGTGATCAATATCCCACAATGCAGTGGCGCTGCTCTGCTCCCTCCTCTCCTCTCCTCTCTTCGGTGCCAGCTACTTGTGTAAATAACTGTCAGCCAATTGTTGTTTAATCGACAGCTTAGCTATGCCTTCTGGCCTCTGCCTTCTGACTCTCTCCTCCCCCCCTGCTGTATGCCCACTGCGGCTATTCCGCTCTCAGTTCCCATCTGCTCATCGCTCATCGAGCATTGGGCTACCGCTACTCTCTTAGAGGATAACTGTGTTGGACTTTAACAATTTGAGCAAAAAATAAGACTAGCTTCAAGAGGCTTCGTTGGCTTGCAGATTTACATTCATATTGCCACCCTCCCTCCTCTGCAAGGAGGAGTCATTACATGGACGAGTGGCACGAAGTGAAGTGATAGACGCAGAAGTGAAAAAGGGGGGCGGGGGGGCCGGCCTGGCGACGGCAGATCGGATGGCTAATTAGTTGCACATTTTACATTAATTAATTTTCATGGCATATCTTCTTTTTGGCGGAAAGTTTTGTCATAAGAAATTCCACAAGGCATTATTAGCAGCCGACGGCATTGCTGCTGCACTTTCTATACCCACAGCCACCCCCAAAACCCCACACCCCACGCCCACAATGTGGTGGGAGGGTTGGCTGTATGCCGTCTTTGATCCTGGTCTCCTGGCTAATTGGATTTAGTTAGAGCTAATAAAAACGTTTACAAAAGAATTTCATTTTTACTGCAAATTGGCCTAAAATAATTATTCTTTTTTTTTTTTTTTCGTTTTTGCCAAAGCAGCAACAATGGCACATTAGAGAGCACAAGTGATCGACCGACAGATACCCATTGTGTACAGTTTTAATGGAAATTTAAATATTACAGTAACCTGGATATATGGCTGTCTATTAGAACCTCAATAGAATATTCGCAGAATCATTTTCAAACTCACTTTTCTTCTTGCCGAATACACCCTCAGTGGTAGAAGGATATCGCAACGCATAAAAATCGTCTCCGTTCCAGTCTCAGTTCCAATCCCAGTGCCAGTGCCAGTGCCAGTGCCCATCCCCTGCACCATTTTCCTCCTCTGTAAGGCCTAATGAACCGCCCAAGAGTGTTTGTCGTAATTGCGTTTCGTGGGAGAGTGGACAGTCCCTATGACCTCCCAGCCCCAAATTTAACCTCAACCCCTACCCCAAGCCCAAGCCCAACCCCAACCACTCCATTGTCCTACTCCCCTAGCACCCCCTACCACCAACAGACAGCTGTTGTCCGTTCTGGGGGCCTGGCACGTCTTATCGACATATATCGATAAAAGAATTAGCTAAATCGTGACTGCCACTTTGAACATGTCGCTGCCATTAATTATGGGATGATGACATGACGACGCTCTCCACTCTCCACTCTGGAATTCCTCATCCTCATCTTTATCCGCATCCGCATCCGTATTCTCATTCGCATCCGCATTCATGTTGTTGATTTTATTAGCTGGCCCACTTTCGATTACGCCCCAATCCAACACCCGATGCCACTGCTCGCTCACCTAATTAAAATCGACTTTTTGTGCAATTAATGCCCCCAAATCAAATTATCAGTTCGGGGCAAAAGTTTCAAGCTCGTGCGGCGCCTCAGCCCCAAAAAAAGTTTACTATTGGGTGGGAGCGGGGAAATCGCCGTGTCTGTAGTTCGTTCTGCCTTGGCTAACCAAACAGAAACAGAAGGTGGTTTGGTTGGGTTTCGTTTTGTCTCAGTTCTGAAGATGAAGAACCAACTTCTATGACAAAAAGTAAACAAAGAACGAAGTGGTTTTGAGAGAATTGCTTATTCTATTCAAATTGTTTAATATAGATAATGAAATCAACTGAACTATGTTCTACATTAGCAATTAAATTTCGATATCCTTGATGTGCCATGGTTGATTCATTGCTGGATGGATTGTTCAGAGCCCTGAGAGCGAGCAGCTGGAACAGAATGAGCGATTAGTTTCAACCAATAGCAGAGATTAAATGCTAAACTCACACATGAGTACCGGGTATAAAAATAAATAAATTATAATATTACAGAGCGAACAGAGATCATTAGAGACGGGTCGACCGACTGAAGGTATTTGCTAATATATTTTATATAATTTCCAAGTCTTTTTTCATCTCATCTCTAATACATCAGAAATCACAACTCCAACTTGTCCAGCTTTTTCTCACGTTTATGTGTGGTCTAATAAATTCCATTTCGATTGCCTTCCACTTGACGAGTCAAAGTCAAACCCAAAGTCGGGGCTCACAAATTGACACAAATAAAATGTTGAGTGGCCCTCAGATATGCCACCCCCCCACTCCCCCCCGCCCCAGTCTCCACCCCAGTCGCCATCGCCCGCTGGACGCCTCTGGCTGGCAGTTTATCATGTCCGCCAGGAATAATTCAACTTTGCTTATTTCACACTTCAATTTTGTAGGTAAACAAAGTTTTTTTCTTTCGTGGACCCCAAAAAAATAACCTCAAGCGAAGGTCGTAGCATTAAATACCCTTGCGGATCAATGATTCATTAGATATCCTTGCAAATAGAATTTTTTTTTGTACACCGATAATTTCCCTAATATACATATAAATCTCCAATTTCTTACGCATTTCGCTTGCCTCAAAAAGGAGAACCCACGTAATTTTGATGCTGATAAAACATCCAAACATACAACTCACACGAACCGTCGTATAACCCCAAAAGAGTAGTCGGAAAAGAAGAATAAATAAAAATACCCATAGATGGGGGGGGGGGGGGGGAGGGAGTTCCTGCACCTTTAGTCGTCAAGTGAAAGCAAACAAATAAAAATGATGAGCGGCCATATTCGAGGCCGAAGGGCGTGCGGGTTGGAAGCTGAACAACAACTGAAATCCAGCTATATCCTTGGGGCATATTTTCGCCGAACCCCTGCCCCGAACGCCTCCTGCCCCACAGTCGGAGTCCCTTTGGGCTTTTGTTATTGTAAAAAGTTTGACTCTTTCTTGGGATCCCCCGGATTGTGGTTGTGGGTTGCTGCCGTGCCCTGCCGCCCCGTTTGTGGGCAAATTAAAGCACAAATTGTGGCCAAGTTTTGTGAAAAATACGAACGGCAACTAGCCACCAGGGTAATTCTTTCGACCAAGTCCGGCACATAAGTGCCCACCACCATACAGACAGCACCACCGCCGACTCCTACATGCACACACTCGCCTCAAGAGAGTGTCCTTGAGGAGCCCTATAAATATTATTATCATCATCGTTGAGTGCATGCTCATTGTGGGCTCTTCTTGTTCAAGCGTTTTGTTGTCTTTCACCCACCACCCACCACACCCCACGACCCATGACCCCATGACCCATGGCCCTCCCATACCCTCGCTCCCCCCGTTGCCTAAGCAAACTTTTCCCCGAGACTTTTGACGAGCGACGAACTTTATTGCGGGAAATTATCATTCGCTTGTGGTCCAGTCCGCTTTGATATTTAGTCCTTTCCTGGGATCCATAACTTTATTCAACTTGCACAACTTTTGGGCGAGTACTCGTTCAGTACTCTGAGGTCGGGGTCTGGGGGGCCTTTCTAAGGTTCAAATGCTACTGCGGATATGTATCGTATCCCTCTATTTCTCAGTGTTTCCATTGCGTTTCACACGATTTGGTCAGCAATCCTTGCTACTTTAGTGCTTATGGATTGACTTGATCGTTTAGATTGACTTATTGCCTGGATATGCGAATATTACGAATAAAAACGATGGTACTCATGGGCATGATGTTGAGCTTTTCCTTAATTTGCTGATTACACAGCTTGGCCATAAAAATTGGATGCCTGCTTGTTAATTTGAAGGCATAACGAACCAAAACTTCAGGTTTCAGTCGGGCACAGCTTGATTCCAATCTTGTGAAAAGAAAATGAACCAAGGTTTCAGGTTTAGGCGTTGAATTGCTTGAACCAAACCTTCAGGTTTGGGCGATCAACTGCTTGATCCAATGCTTGTGAATCAAAATCGAACCAAGCCTTCAGGCTTAGACGATGAACTGCTTGAACCCAACCTTCAGGTTTCAGACATGCACTGCTTTCTCCCGTTCTTGTGAAGTGAAAACGAACCAAGGCTTCAGGTTTAGGCGATGAACTGCTTGAACCCAACCTTCAGGTTTCAGACATGCACTGCTTTCTCCAGTTCTTGTGAAGTGAAAACGAACCAAAGCTTCAGGTATGCGAGATGAACTGCTTGCATGCAACTGCTTGCAGGGCATTGTTTGATCAATTGCTTGTGTAGATCATTAAAATTGATTTGATTGGCAATCCTCATAGGCAATTATTATCATGCATTTTATTTCTTTCCTTTATAAAAACATAAATATTTCAAATAATATTCAAACAGGGACTTAAGATCCCTTGAGTTGTTTAGCCCCAGCTAAGGTTGCGAGTTCTCCTTTAAAATCCCTCGGGCTGATTCTCCCAACTATATTTATATGACACACATTCCATTCAAATAATCTAAAGCCACGCAGCAGCAAAATGTCAAAGACAAAGCCGTTCAGAGAGATATATGTATGGGGCGCCAATGAGGGGTAACAACTAACGTGGCAATAAAGTCGGCTACAATAAAACACACATACTTATTAGCACTTTTTATAGGTAGCGAGCAGGCAGTCTGATTTGTAATTCTCCAGGCTCTAAACTTCCGGGGGCAAACGAGCCGAAAGAATGGTATACACGGGGCTAAGTAGGCATCCCGCATCCCATATCCCATATCCATGCTCGGGACATGGAGGAGAAGCAGCTGGGCTCATAAAAATACACAGACGACGTTTGGATTTTTAGAGTTGAACATAAAGCGCACAAGAATGGAAAGGTTGGCTTTGAATGAGCTGGAACTGTAAATACCCTAGAAAAATCCAAGTTATGGCTCTTCGATGGCTATGAATTCAAATTAAAAACAACAACGTGCAGCTTTTTTGGGTGTTACTTGCCCGATTACTAAGTGTACTAACGATTCTTCGAATGAAATAGATTGTTAGGGCCTTTGTGGATGGTCCATTCGAATATACCCGAGAATACTCCTTCAAGTGCCACACACAGTTTCATTGCATGCATTTCTTGCCAGCAGAAAGCAGGAACAGCAGCGTCAGGACATCGAGCCATACCCCCAGTTCCCTCGGGAGGAGTTGGCATAGTTTGGGCCAAGGTCCGGGGCGAGGCGAACTTTTTGTCTAAAGCAGCTCGTAAAAATGCCCAAGTGAATAATAATCATCAGAAGTGGGATTTCTCCGACCTCCCCCCCTATGACACCTCCTTGCCGCCATCCCCAACCCCATCACCATATGCGGCGGGGTCACATGTGTGAGTGGAGGCCGTGTCCGGGTCCAGAAGTTGCCTGCTTCCTTTATTTTGTTGGGGGCTGAAGGTGGAGGTGGCACAATCGTGTAACATACGAAAAACTAAACGAAATGAAAGGAAACTTTTATTGTCTGTGAGCAGGCGGACAGGCCAAAGGACACAAGGACATATAGACCGACGGACAGACACAGACCCAGCGGACGGACGGACGGACGGAAGGATGGAAGGACGGACAGTGCAAAAGAAATTCCTTTCGAAGTAGGAAATAATTAAGCGTAATTGAGTTAAGTTATTTCCGCTTGCAGTTTTCTTGAGACTATATCCGAGGTCGGGTTGGGGTCGTAGTCGTAATCGTAGTGTCGGCGAGTGGGTAAAACTCTGGATGGGTATTCGTCCGGGTTTATTTCAAGGATTTTTCTGCATTTTGGCGACTCTTAGAACTCCATCTGTCTGTCTGTCTGTCTGCTTGTTTGTAAGATGAGCAAGACAACAGCAATGAGGACTGCCGCCTATCTGCCTTTGAAAGTGCATAATGCTCGCGAATATTTTTTGAGCTGGTAATGAACTTTGGGCGAAAACACTTAGGGAAAGTACATATGCCCAAAATAAATTGTAGATTTCTGTGAGGTTGGTCGAGGGTGAGGTTTGGAGTTCGGTTTGGTTCAGTTTGGAAGCCTTTTTGTCCCAGAGAATTATAAGCCAAAATGGGGTTATGGCTTCAGCTAAAGTTTGCATCGATTTGCTTGTATTCCGTTTTGTTTTGGCTTCTATTTGAGGTTGAGATTTTGAATGAGTTTCACATCTGCTAAAATGTATCTTTATCTTTAGTTCAATTGACTCAAGCTGAAGGCTTGGGGATTGTGTCGTCTGGGTTCTCATTAAGATAGTTTCTTAATGTTCGAGTTTTGTTGGTTGCTCTTTAATATTTTCCATTTTTCTCAGTGCATTTCCGCTGCAACTAACTAGAGAGGTTCGTGGCGCGTTTAGTGGCGCAAGTGGAAAATCATTGAAGCGGCTGTTTTGTATCGATTTCAGTTAATGCGATGCCACAATTTTCTGTTTTTCTTTCTCTGTTGTCCTCTTCTTTTTTTTCCTTCTCTTGTACCCTACACTTCTCAAACAGTTGTTGAGATGTTCGCAAGGGAAACAATATACCAGCCCATAATAGAAAAGTATTATGGATCTTAATTATGGTTAATTCAGTAAAAGTAGATCAAGATTTCATCACTACACAATATGGTTTATATCTAAACAATCGCTGGTATTAAATAAATCTATTTGTGAACTTTGAAAATTACTCCATTGCAGGATTAAATAAATCTAAAAGGATTTCATTTGATAGATCTTTGAGGGTAATAAACCATTCGGCCCTAGAAGGAAACCCCTCTTTCCTCTATTATTTTTTTTTGTGTTTCCTCCGATGTTTCTTTGCCCTTCCGTTGGTTGCAGCTGTCAAATTGTGTTTTATGCAATAAGTAGCAAGTATCGTGGGGCATGGAGAATGGGGGGCTGTTTGGCGATTGGGTAGGGATGGGTGGTTCCGGGGGTAGACTGAGAAAACTTCTTTATTATAGTTGCCCCAACACCACCACCCCTTTGCGGTTCTGTCGCTATATATTTCGCTGTCTCCGTCTTCTTCGCGGTTGCATTTTATTTAACTCAAATTGAAAGGGAGTGCCGCCGAGTGGCCCCAACGACGACCGATTGCCGCTTTGTGCAATTTATTGTTTTTATGCGTTTGTCGTGCACTTTTTAAGTAGTTGTCATTGGTGGGGCATTATTAGATTTTGCAACAGGGAAAGTTTTTCTGTTTCCAAATGGTTCGTGCCCCGCAGGTCTGATTGCCACCCGAAGGACACACACCCCCCCAATATAAATCACATTCGATCCCCACCCACACACAGACACCGACACAGACACAGTGTTGCAATTTCAATTTGTATAGGTGATGTGGCAGTGGCACTTTAACGGGAGTTACAACCAATTAAAGTAATTAGCCCTGGTTCGTCCTCTGTCAGTCGGTCCTTTGCAAGTCCACTGGCACTGGCAACTGGCACTGCCACTGCCACGAGGTGACAAATACCCTTTCACCCTTTCACCCTTTCACCCATCACTCTATCACTTTAGCTCCCCTTCACTGCTCTCCACTCCCGGTGGCCCCTGTCATCCCCCCTCCCCCCCATCGGACATGTGAATGCGCTGTCCGTGTGTTTGTCAAATACGTCAACGCTTGTCGGTTGCTTGCTTCACTGCCGTCACACATTGACAAGTTGGCTTTTGGTGCACAGCATAAGTCACAAACGCACCCACCCACACATAGAGAGAGAGAGAGAGAGCGATGAAGGAGATGCGAGAGTCAAGGAGAAGAGACAGACCCAACCGACGCTTGAGCACTGGTTAAACCAATCGGCAGCTACTCTGGGGCAGCTGTAGTGTTGCTTTGATCCAAACAAAGGAGTCGAACAATGCAGAATATTTATGTAGATACGATACATACATCCACACGATACATACTCACCGCAGATAGAGATCTTCTTTCCACAGCCAGCGAATCATTCCTGCATTTAACCAATCAACTGATGGCTCGTTTAGGAAGTACTTAACCAGTAGCAGGAGGCAGCTATATCGAACCTGCAGCCCACACCCAAACTCCAAGAATCACCCAACTCTCACACCACATGATCTAGCGCTGAACCAGCATACAGGGGACCCAACTGTAACACCAGCAGCCGCACCCGCACCCATCCCCACCCCAACCACCCCCCCGCCACCCCGCCACTCCTCAAAACTGGTTCGAGTTCTGGCTTGTTCAGTCCGCTTGGTTCGGTTCGGTTTGGTTCGGTTCGGTTCGTTCGCTTGTCAATTCACTCAATGACTATACAAAGCTATCCCCTCTCCCCAGCCACTCTCTTCCTTCCACACTTTGTGTGTGTGTGTGTGTGTGTGGGAGGGTAGGAGAAAATCTCTTTTAATTGCCAATCGTGTGGAAAAATGAATTTTCCATCGAATTAGTATTCTGTGGCTGAAATTCATTCATGAAGCACTCATTAGGAAATCCTCAACTGATGTTCGTTCGGCTCCCCGCACTCCCCACAGGACTCTCTCTTTCCCTGTATTTTTTTCGCTCGCTTTTTTTTTTTGTTTTGTCTGTTTTTGGGTAGTTACCTCACCCATCCTCCTCCACCTCCCCACCCCCCCCACGTTCTCAGTTTCTCGCTTGTTATGAGTTGAGTCAACATATTTTGCAACACTTACGAGTACCAACATGTGTGTGTGTGTGTGTGTGTGTGTGTGTGTGTGTGTGTGTGTGTTTGTGTTAGTGTGTCGGGAAAGGGAAAAGGAAAGGGGAGGGTGATTGGTACGGTTGATGGGGCGGAGGGGGACAAGGACCCAGCTCAACTACACCACCATCCACCGCCATCCCATGCCCAGCTAGTACTTGAAATCAAAATCAAGGAAGTGACTATAATTTTGGTGTAGCATGTTGTCGGTACGTGTTCCAATATGTCAGCATCCGGTGATGGGTTTGCCACGTTCCCGTCCCTCTATCGCTCTCTCTCTCTCTCTTTCTCTGACGACTTGGTGATTTTGGGCCCCGCCTCCACACCCACACCCACTCAAACCCGCGCACACGTGCAGGGTCTGCTGTTGCTGCTGCTGCTGCTGTTCCGCTCCTTTTCCCGCAAGGTATATTTATATAAGGTCGGGAATACCCCCCAAAATTGCCAATTTTGCTGTTGCATCTTTTGCTAGCTCTGTACCAATCAGGAAATCAATACCATCTGCCTTCTCACCTTATATTAATTTACCTTGACTGCTGCTCCTGTCGCTGGTGCTTTACTGCTGCTGCTACTCAATCTCCTGCCTCTTCTCTTCTTCCAAAAACCCCATTCTCTTTGTGTGTGTGTGTGCGAGTGTTGAGCACTCTTCACTTATTTTATTGATGTTGTAAATTTCTGGTAATTGAGCTTAATTTTTATACACTTGCCCCTCAGACACACCCCAACCCCACCAGCCGTTTGCCATCAGCCATCTTCGTCTTTGTTTTATGTTGATTGCTGCTTGATGCCAGTGAAAGAGAGGGAGAGCGAGAGAGAGAGAGAGAGGGAGAGGGAGACATTCACTGATTGTCGGTTGAGAGATTTTTGAGGTATTCCATTCGAACATGTCTAGTGGCTGACCAGGAGCCAAAGTCGAGGAACACATGACGATTCGATTGATGATAAAAGTTGGTACATAGAAGAGCATCGTGGAAGAGTGTACCGCAGAATACACGATATTAACAGAAGATGTTTCAAAGAGATAGAGATGGATAGAGGACACTCGAAAAGAAAAGAGTCGAACGGAATGTGGGTCACAAAAAGACCCGATTGGAATTCAGGTCAAAGGCAGAGGAGGGAGTACACTGGTACATTGCTTTTGTCGTTCTTAATTGAAATTAAATTAAATTAAATAGTTTCTCTTCCTCCGTTTCTCCTCAGACCCCATTCTCATTTACAGTATTTCGATGGTGGTTCTAACTTTTGGCTTTTAGCTTTCGAAATATTCTTTTATACTTTTCCCACAGTTTTCTTACCATTTGGATTATTCACTTTTTTTAAGTATTCACATGCTACAGGCCAGGGACAGGGCCGACACAAACTTGGCCAACGTCAAGCAGCAACGAGCCAAAGAAGGAAGGAGAAAGGCCTTTTGAGGATAGCCAGGTAACTGCTTCTTATGACCGTGAACTGCAGAGCGAAGTGGAAGCCATGGAGCACTCAGACTCGAAGATAGGATAGGACATATAGAAGTGGTGAGAGGTACAGCATCTGTAGCAGGACTGATCTTTACTCTGCATTCTTGGTGAGTCCCGAATTTTTAATCCTTTCCGCTACCTTCATCCAAGCTATTCCCTACCCCGTTGTGCAGATCCAGTTGGTCTACTTGCTCTATTCCCCAAAGACTTGCAGGCAACACCCAGAGGTTCGCAGGCAAAGCATCTACTGGAAACCAGTGGATATTCCTTGGAGGACGAGCCTTGACCAGTGCGGAGTTCACTCAACACAATCGAAAGGGAAAGTTGTGGTGCAACCAACAAGCGTTTTTAATTGATTTCCCAACTAGAACTAGAGCTTCCTCTTCCTCTCACTCATACTCATCGTCGGGGTCACCCACTCCTTCCCATCCGCCGCTTTCATGTGTGTATGTGTCTGAAAAGTTTACAATAATTTTTGAACATTCAATGGTCGCAACTAAAAACGCCAAATGCCATTGAGGGAATGGGCGGGAGTGGGCGTCGTTGGGGCTCAATCCACAGCTGAGACCCTATCATGGAAAGGCGATGACAAAACAGGAATCTGGACGGAAGGGAGGCGATGAATGAATGCAAACTTTTTCCCAGCATTTGTCTGCTGGCATATTTTGAAAAGCAGTTTTCGAAAATGCACACACACAGAGCAGGGAATACGAGTAGGGACGGACACAAAGTTCAAAGTTCAACGCATGATTGTGGAAATGGAATTGCCAAAGTTGGTCAACGGAGGAGGAGGAGACAGAACTGGGCAACCGTCCGTCCTAGGGCGTAAAAAAGTTGCAACAACACAAAATAGAGCAAAATAAAAGAATATATAAATGTACATATGTATACACATATATATTTGAATACCCTCGCGAATGTAGTACTGTACTTTATCAGATATTTTCAACGCAGCAAAGGTAGCATCACCATTAAAAGATGATTCGTTATAGCGACGTTTCTATATATGTATTCGTGTACATATGTTCTTCGAGGTTCTTCGAAACATTTCATAGACCCTTGCGCAGTATATTATTCGAAACCGTCAATCTCGCATCCCTATATAGTAAAGTCTTGTTTCTGAAGATAATCCAAATTCATATCGGATATATCTAACGAATGAAGCATCGATTTGAAAGTGTATAAAATGCCTCGGAACCCCAAACCAGACTTCCTTGAATCTTCTTTTTTATATATGTAGATATATATATATTTTTTTGGGTGACATTTTCTGCCTCCCTTCCCCTCCAGTACTTATACTTTTTTGCATAATTTCCTGTTCCTCGCCCTCTCTCTCTCTCTCTCTCTCTCTCTCTCTGTCTCTATCACTATCTCTGTTTCTGTCCTCCCAATTCTCCTATTTCGTTTGTTGACATTTTCGATGACAGTTTCGTTGGGGACTGCCTTTTGTCCACAGTGCGAAACAGTAGAATGACCAATCCAACCCACTGTCATGGAGGGGTGACACATGTGGGCCGAGTTGGGTGTCTAGGCGGAGGCGGAGGAGCACAGCTGTGTGCGAATCATTTTAATTTCATATCTGAATTCCAAAGTTCCTAATTGAAATTGCTCTGCGGCTCGCTCCAACTCGGTGACGGTGGGAAGGAGAGCCAGATAGAGAGCAAAGGTGGTGGAAAAGGAGTTTAGATGGGAACAAAGTCAGAGGAAATGAATAAGACTGTAGAAAAAAGGAACGCGTATAGAAGATAATAATATCACAGAACCAGGACCCAAAAGGCCAAAGGATTGTTCGCGATTGTTCAAACAATAATGCGTGGAACCCCGGAATCCAATGGGACCAATGGGATCGTGGTCCATCCAGCTACGTGCTACTCCGTGAAGATGCTGAGTCCCTGGGAGTTGCCTGTGAAACATATGGCTTCTAAAAATGAAGTATTTCTGTTGGTTTATTCTCATATTTTTCGAATTGCTTCGGGGAGACAAAAGAAGTTTCTGATGATTGATTTGTTTTCGATGGACATTATTTCCGTTTTGTTTTGCTATACGTTTCGGGTCCTTCCTCCCCCGAGACGCATTTCATATGGAAATTTGCAAATTTCACTTGCACCTCTCACCTTAAGGTTCTTCTTTCCCTTTCCAGCCCTTCCATCCAGGCGAATTTGGTTAGAAGTTTTTGGCCTGTTCTTTTGTTGTTTCTGATTGCTTTCTAGCCCTGCAGCTGGCCCTCCCCCTTGAGGTCCGCTTCTCCTGGCGGGAAAACTCAATGCTTTTTTCAGCTGCCACTTTTTCCGTATGCATGAATAACAGTACAAGCAGAGAATGGAGGATGGAGGATGGAGAAGAAAGTGCAGAAGGAAACCGAAACAGAAACAGAAATAAGAAATTCAAATTTTAAAGCTTTCGCTCATTTCACGCGTGATTTGCTCTTAAAGTGGAATTGACTCGCCTGGAATGGGTGGAAGAGGAGGGGAATAGATGGGATTGGGCGGAAATGACTGGAAACGGAATGGGTTGAAGCTCCGGCCCATCCATACACAATGCCTTCATCAGCGCAAAATAAAAACAAGAAGGGAAATGGTAAGAGAGAATGGTAGGAATTAAAACGTCCAGTGATGCTGGGAATGAAACAGGAAAGGGAAAGAGAAAAGAAGGACTCAAAACGGAAGCGAATGTAAGGGAATGGAACGGAAAACTTAACCTGTCTCATCCCCCCATCTGTGTGGATTCAAAAAAAAATTATAAAAGAGTACAAAATTGAAAAGAAACCGAAACCACTTTAAAGTTCGCGACTGTTTCGGCTTAAACTTGCCCTTTGACTTGTGGCATTGGATGTTGCATGCACAACATCATGAAGCATGCTTTCCACATCTTTCCCATGCCCCCTCACATCCCTACTCCATGCCACCAGTTTACATAGCTAAAAGCTCAAAGGGAGCACAAAAAAAGGGGGTGCAAAGAAAAAACAATGTCAACAATGTTGCACTAATTGCGTCACAGGAAGGCAACGCAGCCGCGGCGCCGCGCCACGCCACGCCGCGCCTTGCCTCGCCGCCTCTGCCACTCCACCTGCCCCACGCCCAACTGGTGTCATTCCTTTGCTGCATTGAATTAAGCAAAATTATTTTGTTCACTTGTTTTTGTGAGTCTGCGTCTGGTTCTGGTTCTGGTTCGGGGTCTGGTTCGAGGTCTGGCGATGGTCTAGGGGGGACCCCGCCTGGCACCGGAGTGCATTTGTGTAAGTACAGTTACCACCTCTTCTGTGGCTGGCTCTTAAGTGTCGGGGGTAGTGTTACAGTGGAACCTAGAGGGTGTATACTGGGTTGATGCATCTGTTATAACAGATTTAGTACAGTAAACCATACATGAAAGGGGGCGTAGAATACTACTCTAATTAAATCGCCTTATAATCGATCGATCGATTTTCGATCCAGAAAATAGAATTGACCTCTATAGATGTTCCCACGTATGAGTTCATGGTTCTTCATAGTCTGGTTTCCCTGCTTTGCCGTTGACTGCATAGCATCTCAGGCTCTCCCGTTCCGTTACTCTTTCATTTCTTACACTCTGCCATAAAATCGCTTGAAGGGCCGCCTGACACTTGGCGACAACTGGCCAGAGGAATATTCCATCCCCCATAAACCCTTGAAGAGGACGAGTATTTTGAGCGGTCCACTAAAGAATAACAAAGCCATGAATTTCATATTGTGCATTTCATTTAGCTAATGTTCGTTCCATCGTAGTTGTGGGGCAAGCACTTCTTTTGCCACCATCTGTATCCTAAGCATCCTTTCGCTCTGCTTTTGCCTCTATCTAAAGGGAGGCAGCGAAAAGAAAAACGAATTATAAATTTGTTTTTGTTCGCATTTAACCTAATTTGGATCGCCGTTGGCCGTTTATGCATGACAAACACGTCGCCTGGACAATGGCCATAAAGGAAGAAGGACACAGTTACGACTAAAATTATGCACCCGCACAAACACACACAGATTGAGGGAACGTTCTGGTTGATGCTGATGCAAATATTTATGACAACGGGACACACATTTTAAATATATGTACATATATACATACATACATATATATTTTTTTGTATTTCATTATTATTATTTTTAAAATTTTTAGAATTCCCAGAGCGTGTCTCTCATTGACTGTCGCCTTGTCTCTCTCTCTCTCTCTCTCTCTCTCTCTCTCTCTTTATCTCTCTGAGGTGCCAAATTGGCTCCCAAAGAACAATAATACAAATAGAATCGAAAATATAAACTCTATGGGACCCATTCCCTTTCCTCCACCCCGACTCTCCCGAGTCTCAGCATCTTCGGATTTGGTTTTGCTGCTGGCAGTGCTATATTTCATTGCCCTTAATAGAAAATGCCATGCACGGCCTTGTCTGCTCCCCCTTCTGGACCAACACCCCAGCTTCCAGCCTCCCCCAAGCACTTCGCACCCGTCGTCAAGCGATTTACTGGGCTGCTTTCGTCACTGCGGTTTCAATATGACAATGGCCCAAAACGGATAGAGGAATGGTAAATGGAGATGGAGATGGCGGTGGAGGTGGGGTCAAAACAAAAACAAATATTCCACTGAGAAGATGGAAAGATGGAAAGTGTGCTCGAATGGGGAGTTCCTTAGATGAGAGCTGCCACGGAAGTTGCTGATCTTAAACTCAGATTCTGAATGCGAAGAAAAACTTCGGAAGTCGGAATTTTCCAACCTATCTCTGTGTGGCCAATCCACCCTGCAAGTCGATGCCCCCTGATTGGAGGATTACAGGGTAAATATGTCTGACCACCATTAGGTCGTCAGGCGTGTCATTTTAAATAGAGTACGTGGCCACGCCACTCCCCAAACACTCCCCCATGACCACAATCGTCTGAGGCAGCTCTGGCTCTCTGCCCCCCAAGCGCCAATAAAATGCGTTAAGAAAAATAGTTGTAAAACGTTTGATGCATACTAAAACCGTTTGCAATTGAATTTGATGCTGTCCCCCGGACCCCGGACCATGCACCGTGCTAACTGCTTACTGTCTACTGCTTACTGTTCACAGCTTACTGGCTACTGGCTACTGGCTATTGGCCACTGCTTGTAAGCAGTCTGATGCTTGATGCTGGTCGCGTTTCGCAGCTCATTACGCATTTCTGTTGTGGCTGCGTTGGCTGGGCTGCTATTTGTGGTTTGTTTGCTTTTTGGTGGATTTGTTAATCGTTGGCAAAAAGGGTGCCCCCCACCCACCCGTCTCCCAACCCAATTGTGTCGCTGTCTGTTTGCCCCTAGACTCTGTATGGCGCCATCCATGTCTGGCTTAAGCTAGAGCTCAGGCAAGTGATTAAAAAGAGGCAATCGCAGTTATCCGCCACCCTTTTACTATCGTTATGTTCATGTTTGCGGTGGGTATAGATATTTATACACTTTGCTATGGGTATACGACAATTGTAAGGTTTTATTTTAGATTCAATACTGTTGAAGAAGAAATAAAATATGGCTTCTAGGTATATATATATATGTAGGTATATATATATATACTTATATCCGTAGAGTAGTAGTAGGACAACGTTTAAGCTTAAGCATATATGTTTGAACTAGTACTTAGCTAAACTTTCGGTACGCCTGCAAGTGTATGAGATGTGTCGGCTTATTAAATAGAATCCCCATTGTTTTCAACAAAGTTTGTTTGTTTGCTTTTGGGCGACAGTAACCTTCATTACACACAAAGGATGCTGGGTGTTGTTTGCTTCTACGGCAGCAGTCAACAAGCGTATCGCGTTAAGCAGTTAAGGTGTTTCCATTTTGTTTGGACAAAGGCAAAAGTTTCTCAAGACTCGCTCCGAACTTTACCTTAAGTTAAGTACTGTACTGGCAGGCAGCAGTGAATATCAGTGGCAGTAGGACGAGTACTTGCAGCAGAGGCATCCACTGATAGCAGTGTCCTCCTCCGAGCAACAGTAATTGCGGCAGTAATTAATAAACTGTCATATTTACGAGCGTTGGCCAGCTTAAAGGGGGCATGGCACATGTGGTGACCCCGATCCCAGGGCTGGTGGCCCCATTTCCGGCTGCTGGCTCCTGGCTCCCCTAATTGGTTGAGCATTAGGCGAAAGTGAATTATTGATGGCTTAAGCAGCGCTGGAAGCGGGCTCTTCTTTTGTTTACAGCAGTAGACACCCAAGAAAAAAGCCAAGCAAAATGAGGAGAGCACCGAAAATTCCTTTTTAAATATGATCGAATAATAGCGCCGAGACCGAGGTCGTACCCTCAATTCTGGCAAATGTTTGAGAGCCAAGCTGTTGTGGCCTCTCCTGCCCCTCCCGTCGTTCCCCACCCCCTCCCAAAGCTCCACCAACATGTGCGGCCCCTTCTCATGGTTTACTCCTTCGAACTGGCGTCAGTCATTTATGACGAAGCAATGTGTTTGTTTTGCAATTCCCCGCCCCTTAGAAGAGTGGCAAGTGTGTGTGTGTGTCTGTGTGTCCTAATGAGCGGAATGCAGACATAGACAAGGACACAGTGGGAAAAGTGGGAAAAGTGGGGGAGAGCAGGAAAATAGAAAACTCCAGCAGAATATTTTCTCCCCGACACAGTGCCTTGGAATTGATACATGCAGATATGACCTTTATTTCTTCTGCATTGCGAATACTATTTCTTATTACGCAAATCCTTGAGTGCAAACAAAATGCTTTATTCACTGTCTTTGGCCCACTGTGCATACTTCTGGCATTGCATAGGTTGGTGGGGCCAGGGCCAGGCCAAATGGTTGTCGTAGCTTTTGCGTATAAACATTTGGACACATTCCGTTCAAATTATTTGCGCATTCGAGCAGCTGTAAACGATTACGCTTCCAAGGGAGAGAGAGAGAGAGAGAGAGGGAAAGAAAGGGAGGGAGAAAGGCGGAGAGTCCCGATGCCGCGACTGGCTCTGCTCTACAAATACTTATCGACAGGCAAAAGGGCTATAGCCACTCAATATGTGTCTGTGCGTGTGTGTGTGTGTGTGTGTGTGTGTGTGTGAGTATGTTGCCAAAATGTTGCCAATTGCCTGTGTCTGGGTCTGTGTGGCTGGTGTTGCATGGGAGCCACTTCCTCCTACGCGCTCTTCGAACATTATTGAGCCGTCTATGCGCCACATTGCCCTATATTGTGGAAGAACTACAGTGGAGAATGGACTAGAAGAATCTACAAATACCCTTCCCCTACTAGCGGTTGATGTTACCTTATTCTATCCATTCAATGATTCATTCAATATTGCCACAAAAGATGATGCTGATAAAAAATAAATGAAAATGCTGCCCTTTCCATGTTGCAAGCTTTTGGCCAAAGGTGTAACACTTTCGAAAAGGGTATAGACAGTGAGGGCACAGAGCCACATGCGTAGCACCAGGGTACGTACCTCCCTCACCATTTCCCAACTGCTTGCTTTCTTTCTCTAGTTCTTCTTCTTTTTCGCCATCTACATCTTCTGTTTATACCCGACACTTAAAGAGTATAGGGGTATATTAGATTCCTGGTTAATGTGTCTGTGTGGCTACTGACTGGGTATCGGGCACAAATGTAGAGCCGCGGACCTAGCCGTACCTCGCAACGCTCCCACTCGCTCTCTTTCCTCGTCTTCTGTCCGTGTTTTGTTCTTGTTTCTGTTGCTTTTGGTACTTAAGTTCGACAACTCAATAAAATGTGCTTTATGGCTGCAAAAGCAAAAAAAAAATAGAGAAAAAAACAGAGAGCAGCTCCAAAAAAGAAGAAGCGAAAATAATAATGGGTCACAGCCCTTGTCTAGGCCTGCCAGCCACCCCACTGCAGCAGTCATCACAGCTGCTGCTCCAACTTCAACTCTACCCCTAACAGCGACCCCTTATTCTGGGGCCCGGCCACGACCACCGCCCCCGTCTCCTGTCTCCCGTCCCCCTGCACCAATAACCAGGTCCTGGGCTCGGGTTCCATTGCCAAATTGATTTGCAATAATTTAAGTTTTTTCCATCATCTCCCCATTCGGTGTTGCTGTTCCTTTAAGTGAGAAAATCGTTTTATGATAACATTCCCTTCTTTCCTTTTTTTCCCTAAAATATTATGTTTCGTTTTTTCTTCCAATTGTTGTTTTCCTCAGCTCCTGGGCCCTGATTGCGTTTGCCAAATTTTCGGCATCTGTTTTTGGAGTTGAAAGTACAAAATTGTACCGATACTCGTATTTGTGGGTGGCATCGAATCGACTGACCTAAGTGACTGGGAATCAGAGGTATTTTAAGTAAAAATCAAAACAGGCGGGTGCTGATGAACAACACACTTTACATAATGCAAATAAAGCCTGATGGCATTATTTGTCCCTGGGATCCTTGAAGAATCCTTGAAATTGTGAAAGGAACGAGTCTCTTCCGTCATTCTTCCTGCTGCATCAGGCGAGCTTTGGTAATTATAAATAGTTTTCGAATATCCATATTAACGGATTACTGCGTAAGGTGACCCCTACCTCCTATATTGACCTATGACCTCCATCATCGGTGAGTGCTTTAAAGGTGTACAAGTCCCTACCTGAATTGTAAGACCAAAGCATTACCACGCTCTAATTTGCGGGAGTGTCTATGAAACGCGCTAAGCAGAAGAATTCAGATTTGGACACGTCCCGCCGATTGAGGGTCTATGGTCTAGGGGTCTGAGGCAGCGAAAAGAGGGCGGCACAATCGCAGGCACGGAGAATGTTAAGCGTTACCGCCACGACAAGCGACGCGTCGGCTGAAAGTTGCAACTTTCCTGTTGGCAGAGATAAGGAAACTTGCAGCAGCGCCTTGTTGAACTTGAGACTTAAATCGCGTTGTGGGTGAAACATCAGAGCGCAGAGGACAGGATAGAGCAGGGCAAGCCGTCGACGTCGACAGAGACGTCGACAGAGACAGAGACATGGGTAATTAATCAAATGCGCGTGATTATCGCACCAAGGACAGCAAAGGAGAGGAATTCCAAAAGAGAGAGAGAGAGAGAGTGAGAGAGATAGAAAGCCAAGGTTGCTCTGTCACGTGTGGATGTCCCACTCTCTTTCCCTCTCTGTCTCTCCGACGGTCGTCTGTCTGTCTGTCTGTCTGTCCTTCTCTCTGGCGTGTGTGCATGGCTTCATTCAAGTGTAACGAAAGCAAATATTAAAACATATTTTAATCTAGCAAATGCTCGGCTCTGGCCTCTCTGCGTCACCCCCGGCACCTCCCCTTTGGTGTTGGCTGGTAAATAATAAATTTATCATTTGTCAGCAGTTAAATGCTCTGAAGTAACCGTGCAGAGAAGGACCGTAGCCGTAGTCCTGCCTGTACCCGTACCCAGACACGAACCCGGACCCGGGCAACGAATTAATAATTCATTGCGTATATGAACATCGCGCTGCCTCACTAAAGCAGACACACACACACACACACACGCACACACAGCAGAAAACTGTCACATGGCATATTGACACACACACACATACAGAAGACAGAGCGTTATAGATGGGGGCATATGGGGGGGGAGCTACATCCGGTCGCACAAATATATGTCCGTATATAGACATTTGCAGACAGACAAGCAGACAGCCTGCCCATTCAGTTGTAATAAATCGTCAAGTTTATGTTTGAAGTGTTTATTGAATCCCTGATATTACACGCGTCGACAAGGGGGCAGGAGGAGTGGCAGGGGGACGGTGTAGAGTGCCAGATGGATAGAAATAGGGAAAGGTTAAGCAAAGGCAGTCAAAGGAAAAGCAGTGCAGAGCAGATATGTTGTCAGCAGCCAAAGGAGTAGAAAAGGCTAGGAGGCTAAGAGACTATAAGAAGCTGTTGGGCAGTACTAGATGCACGGGGAGAAGAAGTAGGTGTATAAGAAACAGTGGGAAACGGAACTGTATGGAGCGAAAGCAGTTGTCCTCTCTGGAGTATTCCCGTAATTGCCGAATCATTGATCTTTTAATTTCAATGTGAACGTGTAATTTTATTAAATTCAATCACACTACAATTCAATTTAACAAAATTAAAATACCGCACCAGCGATTCAACGATTTTACACTTACGGGAATGCCCCTACTGTACTATGAAAAGCTGCAAAGGAAGGGCCAGCTTCCAATTCCACTCCTGCCACTGCTGCCAGGGACAAATATTGATTGAACGCTGAATTGGCCTGGTCTGTGTGGTGCACCATACGCCCCACCCACCTCTCGCTTGTCGTGCTCGCCACTGCTGACCCACACACTTCATCACCTCCCTGTCAACACCCGCCCAATCCCCTCTGATATTTGTTGGTATTTCCCGTTACATTTGTTTGGACGGCTCAAAATGTCTTCAGTGATTTTTTTCGAAAATCCTTTCAACGTGTCGTCAAAATGAACAGGGCGACAGAAGGAAGTAAAAAATAACAGGAAAAAATCCAGAGAAACCGTTAAAATATTTGCACAGACTGTTCGGCACACCCCACCATCAGCCACCCACCCATCCACAGATCATGTGGAGTTACTTTTGGATTTGTTTGACATTTGGCCGTGCGTGCGTGATGATGGGAGAGAGAGAGAGCTGGGGCTGGGGCTGGGGGGCTGGGGCTGGGAATTGCTAGCGATATGCCTAAGACAAATATTGACAGAAAT
The DNA here is from genome assembly GCA_008121215.1 of Drosophila athabasca. Classification (NCBI taxonomy): domain Eukaryota; kingdom Metazoa; phylum Arthropoda; class Insecta; order Diptera; family Drosophilidae; genus Drosophila; species Drosophila athabasca. Next base: position 17,251,193 of record CM017796.1, read on the forward strand.
ACTTATCAACATCCATACATATACATACTCGTACAGTCGCATACGTAAGAGAGTGCCGGAGGATGGGGATAGGGATGGGATGGGCATTCTAAGTGAGAATCATCCGCTTAAGTGTCAGCTTCTGCTGTTTGCCTAAGCGAGTGATTGCTGTTTTCCCCTTGCTGCTATATCGCCATGCCCGACACTGTCACCCACTTTTTGCACCTCTTGCCACCTCTCTCTTTATCCGACTTTCGGCCCCAGCCTGGGTCGGATATTTCAGCGCAACACGTAGGAGAAATTGTTGCTAAAAGAAGTTCACAATTTTTGGAATATGATAGAATATTTGCACATACATGCGATCCTTGGGCAGACGCTCATCCCTGATTTCCTCGTGCTCTGCCACTTACTTCGCATTATGCTCCTCGAGGTCAGCGGTTGATTCTTGCTGATCAGCGACATGATCTGGCATTGCAGAAAGTAAGATATATGTAAGTAGCTACTAGATTACACACCTATAGCTACAGTTAAGGAAATATGCGCTATAAGCCGCGTCGAACACGATCACAGCACAGTGCATCTTGGCCAGGGAAGTCTGCCACCACACCCCACACCCTCCATTATATCCGTCTCGTGCAGGTTCCGGCCAGAACGGTGCTGATCCTCACGATAAATACGGATATGCTGCACTACGGACTGGAGCTTCTTCAGGAACCTCTGGATGTGGCTCTCCTTCTTCGGCGACTTACAGTGCTTTACCGCCAGGACACAATATTGGGTTTGGAAAAGTGCATGCCAGAATATTTTTTATATTATTTTTATTTATTTTGGACACAAGCCCAGGCCGAGGGTTGGCTGAAACTGTTGCATTTGAAATGGCTTCGATGCTTCCCAGTTGCGGATGCCCCACAAATGCCAGTTGGACACACACACACACACATACGCGTATACGTATTTGTTCTATAGATGTGTGGGAGGGTGTTGTGTGTGTGTGTGTGTGCATAAATTGTTGGCATCAGCTGATAGCGACCGGTGGCCAACACTTTCCCTTTTCCAAAAGGAGTGGAGTGTGTGTGTGTGTGTGTGTGTGTGTGTGTGTGTGTGTGTGGTGCTGTTAGCTAACCGCAAAACGAGGCTTAGCTTTGCATACCCTTTGCCAACACTCTGCTTATCCCTCTGAATACAGGGTACCCCTTGTGTATGAGTGTATGATGAGTGTATGAGCAGAAGTGTGAAAATAGTTTTTCATGCATTGAAAATAGTATTTTAAGTCCGTTTCATCCAGCAGAAAGTATACGAATCAAATAATATAGATAATAGGAATAGTTCAAGTGATCTAACGTTGAATATATGTATGTAGCTTTGTGTGGATAAAAGTAATTATATTGTATTATTTATAAAAAGTCCAGCAAATGACGGCCTCAAATCACAATTGATTGGTAGGGTGTCTAAGAGGTACGACTAAACTGCAGTTAGTTTTCTTTTCTTGTTGCTTCAGCACCTGCCTGTTCTTCTGCCTCCTTAGCCCCCTCCCCCTTCCAATGCCACTGCCACTTTAGGGGGCAGCAGCCTTGCGTGCAGTCCATTAAATGAAACTCAGTTCATATTGTTAGGCTCAACACTCCTACAACCCTCCTCCTCCTCCTCCTCCTCCTCCGACGACCATGCTGTGCTGTGTGCTGTGTGGCATGCCACACGGTCTGTGCGCCTGGCCTGGCCTGGCCTAGCCTGTACTCTTGCTGTTTGTTCGTGTTGTAAATTAAATGATTTTCACGCCACGCCGGAGCGGACCACCAGAGTCCGGAGTCCACAGACATGGACCAGAGCGTACCAGGCCATTTTTATGTGTTTGTTTGCGGCGGCCGCGTGTGGCACGTTGGCCTGTGCCATCCCACACACACACACACACACACACACACACACACACCTCTGTCGCTTCCACTCCGCGAGTGTAGATGCCACACAAGCTGCCCTGCCTTTTTGGCCATGTTTTAACGTTAATTCATGGTCGTGTTTTTATGTTGCACTCGCTGAACGTTGAGGCACTGGCACTGGCAATGGCAATGGCAGTGGGCCAGGTGGCTGATCCTGCAGGGGGAGGTTGGGAGTTGGGAGGATGCGAATGGGCCAGCCCGCGTCGCCTTTATTGGCCATTGGCCCGTTGACGGGAAAAGTGTTTGGTAAATAAGCAGATTTTCTCTTGTCTTTGTTAGCTGCCCCTGCCCCTGGCCCTGGCCCTCCCCCACCCTGCTACTCCCCCTTAATGTAATGGCTTTTGTATGGCTTACCTGACCGCCAGCGAATGATGGCAGATGACTTATTTAATTAAATCAGCTTTCGCTCTGCAGACCTTAAAATATTCGCAGCGGCATAGCTCCTGCCACGAACTTCTATCCAGGTAATACCATGACCCCCGTCCGGACATCTAAGTAATACCAGACATCCTTTTGTGGGTAATCCACCCCCTGTCCTTGCGGCTAAGCCGCTAACTAGGCAATGATGGCCATTTCAGAGCCCCCCACAAATCTCCACGCAGATGAGTGAAGAATTCCAGGGATTTGAATGAAAGGAAATGGGTTTTGATCTCCTGAAGTCTCTCTGGCCACCTCTGCCCCCCTCTAACACTTCAACATCCTCTCAACCCCCTCGCACTCTCTCTCTCTCTTTTAAAGCTTGATGGAACTGATAAAAGTGTGCAACTTGCAACATTGCTGCAACAGCTGAACCCAGAGAAAGGATGAAAGCAATGCCACACATTGTCAGGTCATGTCACCAGGGGGCGTGGCCATAGCTTAACGATGCCAACTAGCACATGAGAGTGAAAACTGTGTATTTTAATCACCCTTACATAGTGGAACATTCAATATTGTGCATGGAAAGCCATACATATATTGGGAGACAATTACCTGAGAGGGATGGGCACTCAGCTGATGGGTGAGAAATGGGTTGACTGCATTGACTTCTAATCAACTGGAATTCCAAAAGTAAGCCCAGTATTCCCTTTATTCCAGTTGGGACAATCTGCTGAGGCCATCTTTCAGTAGAACGATCCTTCGAGCAGAAAGTATTTCCACCCACGATCAGGCACATCTCTTTGAGCCTAGGTGTCCATTTCACAAAGATTTCACTGTATCTAAGGCATAAGAGAGAGAGAGAGAGAGAGAGAGCACACTCGAAGCTCTCAAATACATAAATCTCGCACAATAAGAGAAAGCGGGAGAGAGAAAGAGAGTGCGTGTGAGTGTGAGTGTGTAGGCGAGCGTCAAGATGCGCTCAAAGCTCCAAAAGCAGCAACGCAAATGACACGAGCCATGGGAATCGCAGAGGGGAGGGGCAGAAAATGCTGGAGAATATGTAGCACAGTGAGAGTGAGAGGGGTGGTGGGTGATGGGTGGGACACCGAGAGAACAGAGAACGGGTAACGGCACAAAAATGCCCTTATCAGTTCCTGTTTCCTGTGGAAAGTTTCATATTTTTCGAGCGAACGCCGCCGCGGCCAGCAACAACAATAAAAGTAAACAGCAAACGACGACAGCAGCGCAGAAGCAGCGCAGCGCAGCACAGAAGCAGCGACAGAGCAGCAGAGACATGAAACGACATGAAGCGACAACAAAGCAAAGCACACGGAAAGTGTTGCTATTTTTTTCGTTCTCGTTCTCCTTCTCCTTCTTCGTCTTCCTCTTTTTGTGTGCATTGAGACTATGGCCCCATATAGTACTCTATGCAGAGCGCATTCAGTTTTTAGCGTAGGTTGGACCAAGCTAAGAAATTTTCATAAAACAGGGATCGGTAGGCTATCCGTCAATCGAACTATATACATATATTTAATATACATATACATACAACATATATCATGGGATTATGTATAACATTCCAGAGCTAAATAATATTTGTTTGGTCTTAACATACTATACTTATATACTTATTATACTTACATTATAGGTCTTTATACAGTCCTCAAAGATTGTAAACATTTTTTCTCCACATCTTAAAAATTGAAATAAATTAATTTTTATAGCATGAAGATTTTTTAATCATATTGTTTTTTTTGTACATTTTTAATCTTATTGTTTTTTTTTACATTTTGATAAATTTTGAAACAAAATGATGGGACTAAGCCGAAGAATATGTTAAAATATGGGACACAAATATGTGTCCCGTTTCTATTCTTTTTTTCATGACTGTACAGTACTTCTTTCAGTACTTTTTTGCAGACTCACCTTTGGCCTTTTTTTGAGAATGTATAAATGAGAAAAAGACTAAATTCGTACAAATCTATAAATTATATATTTACCTATGGTCAGAATGTATGAACATATGTATAGTGCCCATCAGTTCTAAAGATCCAGAAAAAGCTCAAATAAAGCAAAAAATCACATTGGTGACCTTCTTCAAATGATTCATAAAAAATACATAATATAATATTCTATTTTTATTTACAAGATAAATTTAGTGTAATTCTTTAATTATAAGCCTTAGTTCAACCTCATAAATTTTAATCACGAATACCTTTAATCTTGTAATCTTGTAAATGATATTTTAAAGCTTTCTTTGGAGTTTTTAGACTCATAATTACCATTGCATTGGAATATCCTAAAATTAGTATGGGTGGAATATATTTTAAAGGGTTATCCAAGGTTCGGTTCTTAGGCATAAATCTTTTGTTCACATATTTGTTTTTTTTTTCAATTTTCTTTGTTGTTGTTATGTGAAGCACCGGCTCCAGCTTCAGCTTTTGATTTTGTGGGGGAACGATTGGGGGGTGGTTGGTGGTGGCTGCTGCTGGAAGTGGTAGAGCCAGAGAGCCAGTGTAACCACAATAAAAAGCAGGAAATATTTAAACATTTTTCTTTTAGTTTTGCATGGAACGAACGAGTGGAGGGAAGGAGTGTGGTGTGTGGGTGGGGCCACGTGCACGGGGGAGTGGAGTCTGGAGGTTGGGGCAAGTTCTGAAGCTGAAGCTGGCACTGGAGCTGGGGGACACAACCGTTTTCACACTTATTGTCAGATTTTGTTTTGTGTTTGCGGGCGCCGTTGCTGTCTCTCTGCCCCTCTGCCTCACTGCCACTGCCTGGCGTCGTTTGGTGTGAAATGACGCACAGCCGAGATAACACGTCGCTGTGTGCCACAAGCTGCAACAGTTTTTTATGTTGCAGCTGTAAATGTGGCTACAAAACGGGTGAACCGCCACCGCCCTCACCCCCCACCACCCACCACCCACACCGCACCCAACGAATGATGGGGATAGCGGCAGGATAGAGGGACAGAGCGAGCACATGGAGCTGTTCTGCTCTCAATTTGCTGTGCCTTTTGTCTGCTCTGATGACGTTCTTCAATTTACAGGATATGTTCATAATTCTGTAAGAGGACACATACAACCACTCAACATTTACGCTACTCCAAAGCCACCCGCCACCCGTCACCCGCCCACCGTCAAGTCGTTAGTCAAGAGGCAAACGCCAAAGGCGACTCTTAGAATGGTATGGGAGTGGGAGTGGATGAAAGATGGAATATGGTTGCACGATAACAGGGGCACTCATCAACGACAATCCTTAAGAGCATAAGGAAGTCAGAGAGAGAGAGAGAGGGGGAGAGAGAGGGAGAGGGAGAGAGAGAGAGAGAGAGGAGGTGGAAGTTAGAGGGAGGAGAAAAAAGTTAGAGAGGCAAAGAGTGTTGAAGGTGGTTGGATAAATAGGTTTCCCCCCAAATGAGTGAAAAGCGATTGATTTATTCATAAGTACTATATCAACGTTTTTTTTTAACAATTGCATGAATAGTCGACAGCCATCAATACCACTCGGATAAAAGGTGGATAAGATACATACATATGTATGTAGAAGAGGTCCTTCGATAGTCATGGCCCTACATTGTGGAATGGACAAATGGCTTAGAGTAACGAACGAGTAACGGATTGAGTAGTGGATAAAAGTGAGGGATAACAAGTGGATGAACGTCGAATTAGAACTCAAAAGTTTCGCAAAATGGCACCAAGGACGTAAATGGCTCTGATGAAATTTTGGATATGAGTTTAAACGGCAGAAGAGAGTTGCAAAAGAAGTCCAATATTCGGCACAAGAAAAGTGCACAATCACAAGTTTTGGATAGTGCTACCGCTATCATGAAGTGTTTCTTTGTTACCAGTGCCTCCTTTGTGGCATCCACTAACGAGTACATTCAATGGAAATGCAATGAACTGATCCCCCCATCGATTCAGTTGAGGAAACAAATTAGGTTCTCATTATTCTGTTCTGCTTCCAGGAGTTTCCAATCGTGGAGTCCAATTCCTGTTTTCTGCGAAGGCAAATATCTCAGTTAATATGAAATTTTGTGTTCAATAAGAACGCATACATACATGTATATAAAATTTCATTATCTATCGATCCTGAGGTGTGTGTGTGCGTGTGTGTGTGTGTGTGTGGCTCGGAGCACGTAGTGTCTGAAAAATATTGAAAAGTGGGTGTTTGTGTGCTTGAATATGAATTTACATGTGTCTAAAGGAGGTGTGGGTGTGGGTGGGGCAGAGGGAATGATGGTTCCTGCTCGTGTTTGACAATAAGTTTCAATTCCTTGTGCGTGTGTGTCTCACTCTCTTTCTTTCTCTTTCTTTCTCTTTCTCTCAACATATATTTGTGTGTGTGTGAGCAACACTTATCAAAAGTTTGTCGCTAACACATGCAAATTGAAATGTGCGATTTACACACGCCCACACGTGCACACTGAGGCACTCGACACTTGGCACTCACACTCACATTTGGTCTAAATGTTGTCACTCGTTGTTGTTGTTGCTGCTGCTGCTGCTGTCGCACACGTACGCGACACATGCAGCTGGCTCCTGCTACTGCTATAGCTACTGCCTCCTGTTCGTCCTTGTCTACATGGCCTCCAACTTTCGCCTGCTTTAACACCTAACAACCAAAGAACAACTTGCACCAAACGTTGTCCTTGCTGTCCTTGTAGACGCTGCATACTTATTATAGCTCCAGCAGGTGTTTTTCAGAGAGAGAGAGAGAGAGCGACAGAGAGAGAGGCAGACAAAGAGGAAAGACTTTTTCAAATTCAAAATTCACATACACCTGTCCCCAATCACAAACGCCAAACCTGAAACGAAGCCGGGTTCCCCATTCAGACTCCGGCTCTAGCTCCGGTTCCGACTCCCATCTCCCGTCTCCCGGCTCCATCTTTTGTCGGGTAGGGTAGGACTTTGAACACGAGTTTTAGAAACAAAAGTTTTTGGTTTTGGTTTCTTCGGCTCCACCGTTGTCCCGGAAGTTTTCTTGGAATAGAAGAGCACAGTGGGAAGGATTAGTTAACCAACCATACATACACATGCATACATACACATACACACACACATACCTGTATGCCTGTATATGTGCATATGCATTGACGGGTGACAATAATCCGTAAATGAAATGTCCGCCTTGCAATTCAACGTAACTTTTGTGTCTACAAATCTTTTGTTTTAAATATGCATTTATTGACTTTGGAGTGGGGTTTCCTTGCCAGCAATTTGGTAACCAATATTTATAACTGATCTGCAATTCTGGAAGATCTCAAGAGAGTCTTGAGAGGATCTTAAAGGAACGATTTGGAATGATTCAAAGAGATGTCTATCAATTGATAGGTATTCCAGGGTATTCCCACTTCGTTAAAGCCTTTTTCAAGCCTTTGGATGTTCCCCTTTGTTATCCTCGCCCTGCCACCACCCACCTCACCTCACCTCACCACACTAAACAGCACTTGCGGATCTAGTGCGGATAATTGCAGCTCGTCGAGTGTGAAAAGTTTTTCGAATCGCAGTGTGATTTGTTGCAGCAAACATCAGGGCGAGGAGAGCGGAGCAGAGGGGCTTGGAGAGCCGAGTGGAGCAGCTGCAATTCATTTAACCGAATCTGATAGTAAAAATTGTATAATTGCATCATTATGCCCCGCCCCCCAGACGCTATCCAGCCCCAGCCAGATTCGTAATTGAGTTATTAAGCACAAAAGTTGAAGACACCCAGAAACTCTGGCAAAAGAGGCTGGATCTGCGGCGGCACCAAGCGGTGGCACCAAACGGTGGCGGGTTGCATCCACTATTTAAGATGAGTGGCACCCGCTGACAACCTAAATACGAAACGCCATCCCTCGCCGCAGAATATCTAACGTCTATTAGATAATTAAGCCACTTTGTGGCAGGTTTGACAGGCCTGACTTTGGACGTGTCATCGGCCTCTGCCTCAGCCTCAGTCCCAGTTCCAGCCTCAGTGAAAATTCCCCTGGCCAGGAGTCTCAAGTCGGATCTGAAGGGAGGTCTCGTCCTCGTCCTCTCACCCCTGACAGTTAAAGTTCAATTAAATTTTCCCATTTTCTGACATTGAAATATTGAAAATTATGTCAATTGGGATTCGGTTTCGAATTGGGATTGCGATTGCGATAGAGACTGTCGCCTCTTTATCTGACAGAATGCAGAATGCAATTCAAACTTTTTTGGTGCGCCCCAAAAAAGTTTTGTCCTTATGATGGCCATGTCTGCAGAATGGGGGGCAGCGGAGACCAGTTGTCCTTTAGATGGAAGGAAGAGAACGATGCCCTAATGGACTGTGGTTCAGCGACAAAGAAACGGCGTACAGTAGAGGGTATAAGACGATTGGTGTCCACCCAAGAAAGAGGTAGAAATTAGACAGGCGGACACCAAAGAGAGTGGCCAAAGGATGTAGAACCATTCGATTGTAGATCAGAATGGATGGGATGGACGATGGGACAATCACAGACTGCTTTATTGTGCAGATCTCTGCATAACTCTGCATAACGGACACTGTCCACTGTCTGACCAACGGACAGATGATGATGATTATATGCTTGCCAACAGCAAGCCCCATCAGTGGCTGTGACAGCGACAGCAACAACAACAACAACAGCAGCAGCAACATCGAAGGAGGCGCCCAACCGCGTGGATGGCACCTCGACTCGCCCCCGCAGCACCCCCCCGGCCATCCTCAACCGCCGCTGCCACAAGAGCCAGGCCGCCAAATGCCACCACAGCTTGTAGCAATTGTCGTACCATTTGTCAGACGGACGAGTCGACACTCCTCCCTCGTCGCACAGGGCGCATGTGCCACAATTGGTGGCCACACGACGCCCCGCCGCTGGCGCCCTCAAGCGATGCGATCCACCACGTGGCCAGAGTGTGGAATCCATGCGGCACATGGTGGACCTTGTTCGTTTCGAAAATCCACTTCGACAATTGGCAACGAGCGTTCGCCATGCGTCCGCTCGGCCCCAGAGCTCGGCCTGCGCGGCGGCCCCAACATCCAACGGCTGGCGGCGACGGCCGGCGCTCGTCGCGGCTCGTATCCGCTCGGTTCGACACGAGTCGCAGTGTCCGTTGAGGCACGAGCGCCGGCCTCGGTGCTGTGCGGAGGCTGTGGCTCCATGCTGGAGCCAGCCTCTGCTTTCAGTTGATCAACAGCGTCATTGTCGGCAGGTTGGACGCGGGAGTCGAACACACGAACACGAACCGAACCCATCTGCCGTGCCGCTATAGCTTGACAGTTGCACGTCGCACTGTCCGCTGCTCCTGCTCCAGCAGCATAATTTAAAGAGAAATTTCAATTCAAATTGAAATAATTATAAAAATTAAAAGTACTGTACCCGGGAACCACCGTGCGTGTGTGATATATATTTTTTGGATTTTTTTTGACGGATATACATATGTACATACCTTCCCAACCAACTGTGAAGTGAATTAAAGATATCGCGGCCCGATCGCAAATGTCGGAGAGGAATTTTTGAAAAAAAAACCCAAATGCGATTCATATCGAAACTGTATCCTCGCGGCCCCCTCGATCGCAATGGGAAAATGCTGATCCTGCTGCTGCTCATCGTGACGCTGACGGAAGGTAAAAGATCAAGGAAGCCCCTCCCCCCCCACAGAGTGCTATTCAGTTCAGTGAAATGCAGGGAAGCTTTTCCATGGCATTGGGGGATACCAAATGGAAAATATGTACAGCAGTGGAAAGGATTTTGTAATAGAAATACTAAAGCAGAACCTCAATGGAAATCTTGTCTAGAAATTCTGTTGCATGAAGAAATTGCATCCACAATAAATGTTTTTGGTTTTGAAATCGCTTTCTAAGTTCTAATTCCTTTTTATGTTCGAAAATGCCCACCTTAGAGTGGAATATAATTCAAATTTAGATGAAACTGAATGAATTTTTATGATTGGAAAAATGTTATCTTCGGCTGGAAATTTTTGTATTGCTAATTCGAAACCAAAATGTATTTTTATAATATTAGAAATGGTCATTATTTATATCATTCCAACGATTATTTAACGTTATAAATAAATGCTATAAATCATTTATAATAGGGACAATATGGCACACCTGAAAAGTCCTTATGCTATCCTTTCAATTCCTTTCATCTTGGCGAAAACCACGGCTAAATTTCTATGAACGTCTCCTACATAAACTCGTAATTTGTATGTGAAAAAGTTACTTCGAAATCAGCTCATAATTTACCACAAGATCAAGATGTTTTGGAAACAGAAAATATTCTAATTTTTTAAATTATAAATTCTGAAAAAACACTAGAACCTTAAGCTTAACAAAGAGGCTTTTTCTCTCTTTATATTTTGATCAAAATGGACAGGGAAAGACTTTATTGAAGCTGTTCTTTGATCTGTGAGCTTTTTCGCATTCTCCATGATATTTTATATGGAATTTCCTCAGGCGGATGTCAGAGAGCGCGCGAGAAGCGAAGCGAAGCGATAATATTTTGCGAGAATGAGCGATAAACCACTGCAAGCTTTTTTAAGTACAATCGCTCGAAATATGTCAGAGTGAGAGCGAAGCGAGTTGCGAGTTCAAGCGAGAAAGCAGTTTGCAACCTGCTTTATCGCTTCAACTCTCTGAGAGTTTTACTATGGTACCAAGAGAGCAAAAACTATCAGATTCACATTAATAATAGAGATCAATGTAGCTCGCTTCTCGCACAGCTCTCACTCTGCTATCTTCTCGCTTTGCTCATCGCATCTGCGTTAGGAAATTCTAGCATCAACCAGCATTTTCATATAACAAATGAATCCATCCTTATCCATTTTGTATCCTATCCCATCATAAATTTCAACAAATTGTCAAGGAAAATGTATATGTAGCTTAAAGGAATGTTCATCGAAAATGTTAAGAAGTTTTAACATATGGATAAATCTAAGAGTTTATAGATCAAAAAGAGATACGAATATTTTTCCTTCTTGTGGCTGCATTTGAAACGAACTTGAACTGATCTCTTCTTGACAGACTGCCACCCAGTAATCGGTGTTGTGCAGTGGTCGAAAGACAGCCGGACCCGGACGTGGCATAATACCAGCCCGTAATCAGTGTAGTGCAGTGCCCGGCAGACAGGCGAAAGGGAGAGGACAGGACAGGACAGGACACTTTGGTATGCAGGCAATTGAACGTAAACCGACTTGATAATTGTTTCGACGTAAAGTGAGTTTATTAAACCCTCAGTGTGAGAGTGGGAGGGGGGAGGGAGGGGGAGGGGTAGTGGAGCAGGAGAGTGCGATTAATAATAGCATCTGATGTCCCGTTAGCTGTTGGAGACTGCTTAATGCACTGTCATGGCTACAAGTCCGGCCATTGTCCTGCTGCATTGTTGCCATTGCCAATTGCCATTTGGCATTAAAACGTATAAATAACAAACAAACAAATAAATAAATAAAATACATACGCGCACACACACACACACACACACACACGCACGCATTTGTGTGTGTGTAAGCGTATATGTGTTTGTGCCAAAACAAGCAAAGCAAAAGACAACACCCAATATCGAGCACTGAACAGAGAAGAGGGAACACTGCACATTGAATGGCAATATAATTGACTCTCCGCCCCACCCGCTGGCTCATTGACTCATTCACCCATTCACCCATTCACCCACTCACTCACTCACTCACTCTCTCACTCACTCACTCTCTCACTCACTCACTCACTCACCTCACGCACTTACTCATTCGCCAGAGCGGATTCCAGCGATACCGCGGATTCATTGTTGCTATAAAATCAGTTCGGCTTATGCCTCATAGCCCCAGGCAGGGACAGTGCGTGTGATAGGCATTAAATCGAATTTGGTCAGCGAAAAGAGTTTAAATATTTCAGCAGCTTCCAGACTGTGCAACTCCACTGCCTGAACGGAGTAATTCAGACGAACATTTGGCTCTCGACTCTAAATTGGGATCATGGAAACCACCGCTTCAATATCCAGATAAATCCAATTTAAATGGTATCGATATCGTGGCCAACTCTTGTGGAAAACCCTAGAGTTTCGTCTTGGAGAAGAATTACCCTCTTAATTTGATGAATTTCAGAAGATTTATCGGTTCGAGGGAGCCTAAATATCAGCTTGAACAACTTGGGGTACCAGTACACCTTCAAGTTTTCGGCCAATACAATCATGATTCAATGTTAATTTGGCTTAAACTTCTATCCAAGGTCAAAGTTCTACTTACGGAGGATAAGCCTGACAAAATCGTCAGAATTTTTGTATCATAGTTTCGCAACGCACTGTCTGCTCATTCATCTGTGCACACATATATCTCTTCTCATTTTAATTGCGTAAAAATTATGTTTTCACCTGCCACACCCCACACCCCCTGCCGATGCCGATGGCAGTCCCACCGCAGGACCGCCTGACCGACCACCTGCCTGGCTCATTGTCTGCCTGTTGTCCTGGCTCCTGGCTCCCGGCTACTGGTTACTAGCTACTGGCTACTGGCGCTACCGGCACCTGTCTGATGTCTGATAATTGTAAAAAATGAAGTGCCAAATTGTTCACGTCGGCGCGACAATCGCAAAATACTTTCCTTCCTGGCATTAAATATTTAAATAAAGGGAATTGTCATCCCATCCCATTACATTTTGGTTTGGTTTCATTTCGATTTATTTCAAAAATAGTTATCCCATTGTTTCAGGTCTTCATAGTCATTTTCGGCTAGGCTACTGATTATGCAATTGTATCATTAATTATTTGTGTGGTTTGGTGTTCAATATGTTGCGTTAGGGCTGTGGCAAGTCGAGGGAGAAAGAGAGAGAGAAAAGGATCACCTATGTAGCCCTAGGAGATGTTTCACATTAATGCTTGAATTGAAGTCAAAGCCAGACGGATATATTATTAGATTAAGGACAGGGATTCCTGAAAATATATATGTTATGTATAACAGATGGGTAAAAGATGCTCGATCTTGTTCCTTTGGCTTTCTAAAGTCTTTTCCCTGATCTAGCCAAATAAAAGAGCTGTTTAAAGCATAGAACTTTATACAAAAGCAAAGCAAAAACTATTTGCCGTAAAGTTTATAATTATGCATGAACGGGGGGGGGGGGAGAGTGCCTGAGCCCACGCTCTCGCCCTCGCCCATGTCCACGCCCTCACCTCCTCGCCTGGGGTCCAGTCCGGGGCATTCCATCGCATAAATATTAAATACCTACAAATGTACATATTTAAGGCACTTAAATCACGGCAAACAATAATTCCCCAGCGATAATAATAATAATAATAATGAAGGCGGAGCGGGGGGAGAGGGGGAGCAATGGTGGACAGGGATCCTGCCGATGTAATGGTAGATGATAATGATAAACATAAAAGTGAAAATAATTTTCAATTACAGCAACATTAATAACCGATAATAATCCTAAACAAATATAAACGAACCCAGTCACGACTGCAAACTTCGGTGTGTGTGCGTATGCGTGTGTGTGTGTGTGTGTGCTTTACCGTGTGTGCCATATCAATGATATGCAAATTAATTGCCGAGCATTTGGCATTTGGCAAATGCAAGCGCGAAAGGGAGGACATGCCAATGCCATGCCATGCCATGCCAGCATCTCCATCTCCAACTCCAACTCCGACTCCCCTCCGGTGTGTTACGAGTATGTAAGCTAAACCGCAATATGGCTTGCATAACACAGTCTGATAGAGAGAGCAATAGAATGTGAGATAGAGACAGAAAGAGAGGCAAAGAGAGAGAGAGGAAGAGACGCTTTGCTACTTTTAATGGCCATTTGGCTGCTGCTGCTCTCGCTGCCGTCCCCCGAGTGACTTAATTGATACCAACAACCGCTAGGACCTGCAACTAGTGAGCCAACAATAACGCCAGCAGTAGCCAGAATTTTTTATTTACTTCGATACAGGGTACACGTGGTGCGCAAGGGTATATTGGGGTGGTTTAGTGGGATTCGTTTTCTCTGACTGCGGTCTCCACAAGTTACAGGATATTCGTCTGATGCTTACAAGATTGGGCAACCTTAATCTATACCCAAATATATTCCATGACTATTTACTTGGGGACACCAAACGCCACTCCATAATCCCATTAGACGGTTTTCCACTTAAGACTCGAGATAAATAAATCTGAGTCGGCGGTATCCCACAGTCGAAATACGCGACTTTTAGCTTTTTGTCTTCTTTTTATTTTCTTTTATTGCATTTTTCGGATCTTTTTTAATCTCCTTTTTTTTATTGCACCTTTTTGTACATATCCTCTTTGTGTGGCATTTTCATTTTTTTTTTCTTCTGTTATTTTTTACGTCGTTGGCGGCGGTTCTTCAGCTTTTAGTGGACGCGGTCAACGCCGGCAGCAGCCGCCGCAGCCGCAGACGGAGTTAGTCGTGGGTCCTGGGCCCAAAACTTTAACTATCATCCTTCCGCCGTCCTGCTCCTGCTGCTGCTGCCGCTGCTGCTGCCTCTGTTGGGCTCCCCCCAAAAAGTTTCTCCGCCAAAAACTGCGCGTAATTTGTAATTAATTATATGTGACGCCCAAGGAATAAAGACCGGAATGGTTGAAAAAAAAAAATATTGAGACCGAATAAAAGGGATTAAGGTGCGCAGAGAAAGGCATATGGCATATGGGTTAATGGAGTGAAGGAGATTCCGATTGAACTTGATTCGATCACTATTTTACTGCGAAATCAGTAAAAGTGAAATGAGTGAAAACCATATGCACAAATATTTCAAATAGATAAACAAAATTGAATAAATTGTTTCCTTGTTCAGCTTAAAGTCTCGGACGCACAAGAAAGCAAAGCCAAGCAAATTACAAGCAGGACAAACTGCAAATTGCTTAACCATAAGATTCCGATAAGAAGTAACAATCAACATTAAGCAACATAACCTTAAATATTTCAAAGTATTTTCAAAATATCTATTTTGACTTTCATACTTTTGGCCTTCATGTTTATGCCACACTTCTCTGAGCTAGAGAAATAGTTTGAAACACTTGCAACTGCCATAGTCCATCGATTCACAAAAGAATCCTTGAGATTCCCGCTCAATGTACGACCCACTCCACCTGGTCCCAACAAATGCCTATAGCCCTTCCAGAAAATAGAAACTTTGGCAATTAGGAACTGCCCGGGGGAAAACCCTTTTCAGAGTGAAAGAAACCAAAGTGTGAAACAAAAATCAAGACACAATTAATTGCGCGACATTTGTTAAAACCAAAAAAGAGAAAAGCAAAAGCAGAAACGTGAAGAAATGTAAATTGAATATTTTCTTTACGTTTTTTTTGTTTTTTGTGGGGCAGTTGTCTTGGTCAGTGTGGGTGGGTTGTCTGGGTGTGGTGGGGTTGTCGGTGGCGGTGGATTGTGAATTCAATTGGCAGTAGTTCAACGGCTGTAGACGACGATTTGTAAAAATGCTAATTTCAATGCCAGACCCAGCCAGAAGAACAAAATTTCAACAGCCATTTGCAGGCACATCGTCTGTGGCACACCCTCTGCCCCCACCCCCTCCGCTTGCTCACTGTCCTGCCACTTTCTCACCCATCTCAAGTCATTTATTTGTTTTACCAAAAGTCAGCTTACTTTAAGCCGGGGGAAAGAGCTGGGGAACTTTGGTTTCATTTTCAGTTTTGTGTTTATTTAAGTTTGTGTTGTCTTTTGGCTGGGGCTGGCTTTTCATCTGTCCTTGTGGTGTCTCTCGATATTTGCCATTATCACCTATCATTGGGCGCTTTGGCAGTGGATTTGTGTGGCTGTCCATGTGTGAGGCCATAAAAAACGGCAACGACAACGGCAACGACAAAGGTAAAGGTACCGGTAAAGGCCAGTGTCTTATGTGCCGTGTCCTGTGCCCTGTGCGCCATTCCCATGCAGATTCGCATCTTAGTATCGTGTATGTGTGTGTGTGCCTGTTGGGCACCTTGGGCACCCGCCCATATATATTCCAGGTGGCTCTCCTTACAGCCACCCAATCAACATCGCACCGCACGTCGCAGCACACCCACTAATACATTCGTATGCTTAACTTTTGCCAATGTCCTTAGCCATAAATTAGCTTTGGTAAATCCTCATTGTCGTTGTGTGATTTAAACTTTTTCCCGAGCAGAGGTAGTGGGGCAGCAGAGAGCGCTGCGCCGCCTCGGGATACGAGCCAAAATTGACAAGACTCTCAAAATGGTGGATCCCCCCTGCTCCCACTCCCCCTCCCCCTCGCCACGTGTGTGTGTGTGTGTGTAACGGTAACAATGTGCAAAATAAACGAAAATTGAAATGAAGATGAGGAAACACAAAAAGACCAAGCAGTGGAGGACGAGGCGTAAGCAGTACCAGAAGCAGTGGAAAATGAGCCGAAAGCAGTAACTGAAGTGGAGTGGCGGAAGAAACAGCAGAAGCGGAAATTTATGATATGGGATTGTGGAAGGAGTAACGGTATGGGACGGGACGGAACTGGGACTGTGACCATGGTGGATTGGATTGGAGGACCCAAGTCGGAGGGTTAATTGACTTTGGCTTAGCTTCAAAATGCCTGCCCAAGAAGAACCAGAGCATGGCACAGCAGAGTAGGGCCAGCCAGGATAGCGTAGGGTAGGGCAGTATAGGACAGGACAGGCCAGGCCAGAGTTCACAAACAAGTACTGGGGGCGGGCAAGAGCGGGAAAGAGGTCTCTGGCCAGGAGACAACTTCATTGGGATTGGCACAATGCTGGAAAACATCTTTGGCATGCAGTTTCAACAGATTGACAAACAAGCCGCAGTCAGCCAAGCAGCAACTACATTTGAGCCCCCCACCACACCCCACCCCACCCACGGCACACTGCAGTTGCAGATGCTCCTTGTGGCAGAGGTCGCATCCAAACACTTTGGGTTCCCTCTCCCTCTCTCTGTCTGTCCGTCTCTGTCTCTTCCTGCTGCTGCCCTCAAATGTACAGCTGCTTGAACTTTGCACTGCTCTCTCTTGTTGTAGATTTCATATCTGTGCAACTGCTGGGGCAACTGCCCTTCACGATCCCTCCCTGCCCTGCTTGCTTCTTCTAATCGTACAATCTAAGCCTCAGCGCCTGCTGCTTAAGCACTGCTTCCACTGCTTCCTTCACTGCTAAGGGTTCTACATGCACTTTCTTCTGCTCTGCTCTGCTCTGCTTGTGCTTTGCTTTTGCCTTTTCTGCACTCTTCTTCTGCCCCTTTTTGTTGGCTTCCACTCTTCCTAGGCTTCGGATGTGGCCATTGGCCCTGTTTCTTCTCATTCCTTCCTTTGCTCTGCTTCGTCTGATCGTGATTTCCCTCGTTACTACCAAGCTAAAGCTTCTTCTCCGCTTCTCAGCTCTCCTCTGCAGAAGCCTCTGCATCACGGCTCTGGCCCTCCAATCTCGTTGGCTTATGCTGCTTTTGCTCTCCTCTCCTCTCACTCTCTGTTTCCCGCTTTCCCTCTGCAGCATGTTAATGAAAAACTTCTCTTGGCAGCTACAAATTAATCTGCATATGTAAACCCACATAGGTCTGTCCGTCCGTTCCCCCATACCATCCTTTCACTCGACCCACAAATAAATTTGCTTAAATACTGTTTGTTTTTTTTTGTATCTTTAGCTTTGGATTTGGACTGCTGGTATTCCAAGTGGATTATCTAGATTATCAATTGTAATTTTGGGTGTGATTCCATCTGGTTTCCTGGTTTCCTAGGCTCCACTTCTCCCACCACCAGGCATAACCCTCTCCGCCCTCCGCTCTCCGCTTTCCACTCTGCACTCGCCACTCGAAAGTGCAATAAATCTTGCCCTTGGCCAATTGAGTCAATTCAGCATTCTTCATTCTTCCACATATTTTCGCCCAAACATATTTCCACACACAATACACTTCGTACCCCTCCCCTCCACTTCGTACCACACCCGTTAGCTCCCCCCCATCATTCCTTCTCGCTCTCACTCCTGTCTGTTCGCCACATCAGTGAGGCAACGGTACTGTCTATAAATATTTAAATTTCAAGTTTGCCAAAAGTTTTTTGCATGCATTACGATGATGTAGACGACGGCAGGCAGCTTTAGGTGAGGGGCAGGGTGCGGGTGGGATGGATGCTGGATGGATGGGGGGGGGGGGGGGGGGGGGGGGGGGGATGGGGTGGATGGAGCGCAGTGGAGAGTCTGCGGCCAGGACAGCAGTCGTGCGTGGCTGCTGCTGTCTGGCCTGCCTCCCCCACGCGACCACTCACCCCGCTTAGCCCTCGTTCTGTGCCATTATTTTTTAAATACCCTCGAATAGGGGTATTATGATTTAGCAATAGTCTTCCGTACACAGACTATAGCTGTCAAAATTATATGCCCATTGCACATATCGAAATTATACAAGCCATTCGTAGCTCTACCAATTGTGACCATAAACTAAATAACTTTTATAGGAACAATCATTACTTAGATAGACTTTTGTGAGCTAAAAACTATCAGTTTCTCAAAGTAATCCCAAGAACGTACTCAACATAGTCTCAGGGTTTTAGATGGTTTTAGGGTATTCACAGTTTCAGCATTACTTTCGCTTAAACTTTTTATTTGTGGGTCCGCTTTTGTTGCTTTTTTTTGTGTTACGGCCTGGGGAAACTTTTTTGCAGCACTTGCAAGTGAAATGTTTGATTTTCAATGATTCAATAAATTATTTATATTTGCGTATGCCCTGGCCCAGCACCCAGGACCTAGACCCGGACCCAGACCGGGACTTGGTGCTGGATTGGCCCTGGGTTGCCTGTGCCCTGCCCTGCCCTGGTATGCGGTGCCGCATCGCGCCGGGGTGCCGGATGTCGATCTTCAATTAGCCGCCGCAGCTCTTTAAACTGTCTGCTGTCGACGCTGGCTGCAGCGTTAACTGCGACGCTGGCTGTTGTCTGGCACAGTTAAGTTGTTGGCAATAGCGAGAGACAGGGAGACAGGGAGGAAGGGAGAGAGAGAGGGCCAAAGAGCTAAAGAGCGAGCTTTTGAGCACATTTAAAAGCGATAAATCACGGTCTTTTTGGCAGGCGCAACAAGGGGGTGGCAGAGGAGGAGAAGGAGGCCCATGCACCAGTGGCGTGCATTGCCAGCGCGATATCATTAACTGCCACATACACACACACAGACACAGAGACACACACGCAGAGCACAACCATGCACTTTAATCTCACTGTCTCTCTCACTTTGTGCCCCCCATCTATTTACAGCAATTGGTGCCTTTGCGCCCGAGTTTGTGGAG
This sequence comes from Drosophila athabasca, assembly GCA_008121215.1. Lineage (NCBI taxonomy): Eukaryota > Metazoa > Arthropoda > Insecta > Diptera > Drosophilidae > Drosophila > Drosophila athabasca. The sequence continues at coordinate 17,270,641 of CM017796.1, forward strand.
AGCATTACCAATGTGTCCGTTGCCGTGGGCCGCGACGCCACCTTCACGTGTCACGTCCGCCACCTGGGCGGCTATCGGGTAAGAAGTCAACATCCCTGTCGTGCCGTGCCGTGCCGTGCCTTGCAGTGCCGTGCCGCCTTCCACTTGAAAACTTTTACAAACATGCACCCCCCTTGCTCGTCCCATCCACAGGTGGGCTGGCTAAAAGCCGACACCAAGGCCATTCAGGCCATACACGAGAACGTCATCACACACAATCCCCGTGTCACGGTCAGCCATCTGGACCAGAACACCTGGAATCTGCACATCAAGGCGGTGGCGGAGGAGGATCGCGGCGGCTACATGTGTCAATTGAACACGGATCCCATGAAGAGTCAGGTGGGTCAGGTCAAAAGTCATCATACCACACACATATGTACATATGTATGCACATATGTTCGTTTTCTGTAAACTTGTGTTCATTGCTAAATATATTACATTTGATCTCCTCCCGATGAAGAATCAACACGTTGTAAATAATGATTATGTGTCTATCATTGACTTTTAGGTCGTCAATGAAATGAAAGATCATGCCACAGTATGACAGTTCGGTGATGAACTGCCGGAGTTTTGCAGAACTTAATAACATCATCTATTCCGGAGAACGAGCATACTCCGGCCATGGGAAGCTCTTCATCGGTGGCATGGCCGAGCAGCTCGAAGAGTCACTGCCACTGCCTGCGGATTCCGATGAATGATCACATTAAAGCTATAACATTTGATTCCTGTTTCTGTTATATTGGTTTTGGTTTTGGCGGGAACACCTTTGCACCTCAACATCTTTGTTAGGTTATCAATTTCCCTATTTGGCCTCTGTTAAGCGAATTCCCTACACAATTCGAGTGGATCCATGCAGATGAGATGCCCACCTCTCGTGCCCCTTGTGAATTCTACATGCTCACACGCATATTTTCATTATTTCGTTGGTTAAACGATCAGGAATTCGATCACGGCCACGAATTAGAATTCGAGAAAGGCAGGGGGCTATTGTATTAAATTTGCGATTCGCTTGCGATATGTTCATGTCCATTGTGGGGGTATCGGGATGCCTGCTTGTGCCAGGAATCTTTTGTTTTTGTAGCCTTTCTGTTGTTTGGTTTTGTTGCGCAATTCCCTTCATGCGGCATTAAACGGTAAAGTAAAAGGAGATGCATTCAACTGATGTCCTGCTTTCGCCTTTCCCTGCTGCTGCTCCTTCTTTTGTGTGTGGAACAAGACAGGCGCAAGAAGGAAGCAAAGAAAGCGCAGCAAACCGAAAGCGAAAACTGTGCGAATGGCGAACCCCCAACCACCACCCCACAGACACATATGAATCTCCTCCATACATATGTATGCATGTATGTGTACGAATGGGAAGCTTCGTCTACTGCTTTCTGTGTCCGCTCCAACGGTGTTCGGGGTACACACACACCCTCACACACACAGACACCCCCACCCGTACATCGCTCTATGTGTGTCCGCTCACACGTACACTCATGTGTCCAGCCAAGTGAAGTTTATGGTGCCAATAAAATGTATTTCATGCTTCCTTAATTTTTATTTGCACTTTTACGCTTTTCATAAGAACAACAGGAACAACACAACGCAAGTACAGTGAAAACACGACGGAGATTCGACGGATCAAAGTGCACTGTATGTACACATACATGAATTGCTTATGTGTGTGTGTGTGTGTGTGTGTGTGTGTGCCACTAGTCCTGTGTGCTCATTCTCTCCTGTCTTAAACTATTTAACGCCATTTCATTCGCTTTACCTTTACCTCTGCCACCGGCCCTTATTCGACTTCACTTTATTTCACCGGGGGCCCATTTTCCCAGTCGCCGTATAAAACACTTTACCATTACTTCTGCTTTATGACCAACTTGCATAATCAGCAACTTTTCGCCACCTCTCTCCGCTGTTACTCAAAGTGTGGGAGTGCACTGCGTTTGTCCCCTAGCAATTTGTGATAATTTAAGTAAGAGAAATAAAGTATTCCTTCCATCCTCCTGCCTCTTCCTTTCCCACTTCCCACTTCCCATTTACCATTTACCATTTCCGGAGTCTGTTAATGTTAATGTTTGTGCTTCTGTTTCTGTTTCATTTGTTTCGTTTACAGATAGGCTTCCTGGATGTGGTAATACCACCGGACTTTATCAGCGAGGACACTTCATCGGATGTGATTGTGCCGGAGGGCAGTTCGGTGCGCCTGACATGTCGGTGAGTAGTATGTACCGCACGGTTTTAGCCAGCCATCCCCGCCAGCCACACATGCTGGCCATGCAATTCATCAAGATGGTGCTTCCTCAGAGGGTTGCAATTCGCTAGTCGCATGTGGAGGTTTTTTAGCTTTTTAGCTTTTTAGCTTTAACTTTCCATCTAAGTCGCCTTTCGCCATCCGCCTTCCCATCTGCACTCGCAATGTCGCAATGTCACATCCATTCTCTCGTCTCAATCAGCGCCGTGTAATAATGTCAGCAAATTAAGTGACACTTCATTTCTCTTGATTCCGAAATAATACACTCCACTGCCCCTAGTACCGTTCCGTACCCCAGGGTTAACGCGGATAGCGGGTAGATTAGCTGCTTCAGAGAGCATCAAAAAGATAAGGACCAACGTTAATCCCTAGTCTGGGTCTGGCTCTGGGTCTGGGTCTGCAGTTTTCACCATTTTCAAGGGTATTAGGAAGCTGGCTAACAGTCTCTAATTTGTGTTGGTTATTTTCTAACTGCCATGTAAGGGGCATGTGGCGGCGACAGTGGGGCAGGGTCTGCGAGTGGGTGTGGGTGTGGATGTGGATGTGGGTGTGGGAGTCAAAGCCAAAGCTTGGCTGTCTGCTGATTTATGAACTTGACCGCAACCACGAAGTGTTGCTCTCTTTTTTTTAACGATTTAACCGCAAAATGATGAAACGATGGCGATAAGCTCGTTGCGAATGTGCCACTCTCTCTCTCTCTCTCTTGTGTATGTGTGTGTGCGTGTGAAAAGCTATTAGAGAGCTTGTCTGCAGACGTTTTACTTTTGGTTTCAGTTTCTGTTTTGTTTCCCGTTCATTTTTAATACCACTTAGTGCAAATCCCTTGAAATGAATTCAACTTCAGCTTTACGCACATTAAAAGCATGGCGTAAACTTGGCCAGACAATCAGGCCAAGGGTTAAGGTGAGGTGCTCTGTGGAACGACAGAGGAAGGCTCCCAGAGAGTGGAAGAAATGAGAAGAATGACGAACACCGTGGATGCAGCGGCTTAGTCTTCGAGAGGAAAGGGCATCCTGATCACAGAGGGAGAGAGCGAAGCGAAGTACTGCCCAAACGAACCGGCCGCAGCTGAGTGCTGTCTCTCTCCCATTGTGGCCTAGTAATTAGTAATTCGACACTTAATCAAAGAGAGCCCACCAGGAACACCTCTTTTTTACTCTCTCTCTACTTCGAGCGAGACCCCCCCCCCCTCCCCCCCCAGCCTTGTAGCGAGACATAGAAAAAACTAATAATAAAAAAAAAGATCCCAAATAATGCATTAATGGTCAGGGAGAGGGGAGTAAGTGAATTCATATCATACTCGCCCTGTTTTGAATAGCTGTAAATCAACTTTAAATGGTTTTTGCCTCTCCGTCCAGGAGCACTGTACAGCAGAGTAAAGTTCAAGTCCCCCCTGCCTCTGCCTCTTCCGCCGCATGTTCTGTCTTTCGACTATGTAAATTGCACTTAGTTTTTACTCAGAGAGATTTCAAGCAAAGCTGTTGCTGTTTTCCCCCCTCCTACACCATCGCACACACACACACGCACACACATACACATTCAATCAGCCTGCGAGGGTCCTGGCTCTGGTGCTGTCCCGGCATGACTAAACATGGCTAAGCAACTGCTAGTGACTGCTAACTGGTAGCCAGCCAGTCGCCGCCATTGTGTTGGCCATGTGGGAGGAATACCCCTACCCCCCTCCCCACCCTATCTCTGTCTGTGTGTGTGTGTGTGTGTGTGTGTACGTTGGTTGATTTTCTTTTTAGCTATTTTGCATCTGTTTGCGGCATCATAAAAATATACCACACCCGTGTCTGGTTCGCTGTTGAACAACTTCTGTCTTAACACGCATTTCCCACTTGCTCCCCGCAAAAACTCGACAAAACCACTCGCACTCTTACCCCCCTCGCACTCTTTCTTTCTCTCTCTCTCTCTATCTATCTATCTATCCAGTGCACCACATACTTGGGCAGGAGAGGAAAGACGTCATCGTCGTCGTAGTCATAGTCGTAGTCAGCGCCTGCTGGCTTCAAGCGGCGGCTGCTCTGCTTGCCTGCTGCACTGCTTGCTTTCCACTGTCTTTGGTCTCCTTGGTCTTTGAGCGAGAGGGGGAATACAAGTTTTGATGCCCCACGCAGAGGGTATAATGATTTTGAGAAGGTTTTGGGGCAACGCAGAATAAGAAGCATTATTAATCAATATTATCAATAATAGCAGACGAATCTATACGGTAACCGATTGAAGCTACAGGCACTGCTTAGATTTTTAGGCCACTATATTAAATAATTGACTTGGGAACAATCTGCCAAGGGCAAAAATAGATCACAGAGGGTATCCAAAGGTGCGATTCGCTATGCTAGCCTTACTTTCTTGCGCTAACACAATGGTCTCTGGCCCTGGCTGCCACTGTATGCCTTGGCGTCGTCATATTAAATTTAATAAGCGACTGAACTTGAATATTTCCCATTTACCATTTACCATTTAGCGTTTCCCATTTTCCGCCATTACCATTGAGTGGGCGTGGCCGGAATGGTTTATGGGCCTCGAGTAGACAATTGTTTTTGGGGTTTTTTATGGTTTTGTCCCTCCGTCCACACTAATTTGTGCTGTTCATTTTGGTGTTTGCAGAGCCCGAGGCTATCCGGAACCGATTGTCACCTGGCGGCGGGAGGACGGCAACGAGATTGTCCTCAAGGACAATGTGGGCACCAAGACACTGGGTAAGTGACGCTAGTTTTTTCAGCACACATTCTCGTATCCGTGTGTGCTCCTGTGCCAACTATTCCAACAATTCTCTGCTTTCAGCGCCCTCGTTCCGCGGCGAAGTGCTGAAGCTGTCAAAGATCTCACGGAACGAGATGGGCTCGTATCTGTGCATCGCCTCCAACGGGGTGCCCCCATCGGTTTCAAAGCGCATCTCGCTTAACATACACTGTAAGTACACAACGCTCTTTCTCCCAGTCTTTACCATATCTCGCTCTCTCGCTCTCGCTCCCTCTCGCTTTCTCTCTTTCGCTGTGACCGCCGTTCGTGTCCATCTCGATGCAGTGCGCCATTAATTAGAGGAGCTTGCGGTTGGTCAACTCTTTTCAGCTGCTCGCAGCAGCACGTTGAGGTTGCATCATCAGTCAGCTCTCCTCTGCTCTGCCCGACTCGAGTCGGCTCCGGGAGCTGGGGCGTTTATCTTGGGCTTAGCTCATACACTGGCAAAAATTTGTGAGGATACGAACTCGATTTTTATTTGCCTTAAGCCCTTGAAACATGTAACGGTTAAGGCAGGAGTATTGCAGACCGATCGGGGTCACCAGACGCCCCCATTTGAAGAATTCCGCATCTCTTTCTTCAAAGAAATACTTATGGTGTCAGACTCTTTTTAATGTCCAAAAGAAGCTCCAAAGAACTCCAAAAGGTCTCTGTAGTTAGGACTCGACGAAGATGGCTGGGAGTCTTTTAAACATTTCCATAATTGGCCTTTTGGTTTCTGCCAGTGAACAATGAGTCCATTCCGTCTGCGAAGATGCCCCGCAGCGAAGGAAGACAGAAGGGCCAAGAGAGGAGAAGGCAAAAAAGGCAGCAAGCAGAAGGCAGAAGGCAGAAGGCAAACCCGGGGGCAGCTATGGCTCTACGGCTCTATGCTCTATGTGCCGTGCTAACTCGATTGTCCTTGTTGTAATCCGTTTAAATCCTGTCACTGATACCGGGCATTACCTGCTCCCCACCATCCTTCCACCTCCAACGTTTTTGTATTTTTGTTGTTTCTCTGTATTGTGTATGTGTGTGTATGTGGTGTGTGTGTGTGTGTGTGTGTGTGTGGGGGGGGGGGGGGGGGGGGGGGGGGGGGGGGGGGCTGTGTGGGGCTGTGTTGCACGAGTGGGGCAGGTGCTTTTTGGTGGGCCACAGCTTTTTTGTCAAACTGTCTGCAGCACGTGCTGCTGGCTGCCTCACTGCCTTGCCTTGCCTCGCCTCGCCTCGCCTCTCCGGTGACTCTCCTGCCATGTGGCAGTTCACTCAATCACCGAGGCAGTTGCAGAAGAGGCGGGGGTCGGCACTGGAGGTACCGTGCCATCCACTGCGCTTGTTTGCTCTACTACCTCCCGCCCTCGCTCCTGCAACTCCCTTGTTTATTTTTCTTTTTTTTGTTGTGTTTTTTGTTTTTTTAGCTCGTTTACCACTGCAGCAAAAGCCCGCCCTCCCACCACTCTTCCCATATGCCCCATATCACTCGCTCTGGGAAGGTGGCGAAATCACGCCTTTTAACATTTTGACATTGTGTTAATGTGGTCTTTAAGTGGCACTTGGTCCAGGGGATCTGGCGCTGCTGCTGTGGAGAAACTTTAACCCCTGAATGCGGGTGGCGGAGTTACTGCTCCATGGGTCTCACTTCTAATTGATTTAGCCAACGGAGTAGCCAGAGATTTCTACCTGCTACTACTTGCTTCTATAAAATATTAAATGCAATGAAAATTAAATGCTTAAAATAGTTGACTTTGATTCCAGAGGAACTCGTGGATTAGGAGGGTATACCCCATATCCCATCCGCTTGACAACCTTCTGCTTCTAACAGGGATACCCTTTTGTGCAGGATACTTGAATCCCTCCACCTCCACCTCCGCCCACGTTTGTCGACAGTAAACAGTCAGTACTGGTTAACAGTTATCTTCGAGGAGCAGATACTCCTCTGAAGGAGTGGCTCTGAGAGGTGAGGGCAGAGGGCGGAGGGCGGTGGGCGGAGGGTCTCCACCTAGCGAAACTTTTTGATCAACTCGAGTTGCGCATCGCTTCTTTCTTTCACCTTCTGTCCATTCCATTAGAGTGTGCTCCTCCTCCTTCACTCCGTCCATCCGTCCATCCGTCCTGCGTGTTTCGTGCTGCGTGTTTACTTTTCCTGTTGCCATTTTGCAACAACTTCCTTCGCAATTTGTTTGCGAAAGAGTTGCCACAGCCACCCCCTGCCCGTTTTCCCGTTTTGCCGTTTCCCCGTTGCCGCGTTACCACGTTGCCCCCGTTTTTCTTCTCGGAAACTTTTGCGGAGTCAGTTGCAAGAGCAGATAGCCACAGCTTCTGGGAGGGGGTGCTGCTGCAGTGTCGCTGGCTGATAAAGCAAGCAGCTTGCCACGCGCCACATGCCACATGCCGCATGCCGTATGTCATACAATATTTTCCACGACACACTTCCGCTGCAAATTCGCTTTCCGCTGCCACCGTATTAGGCGCTTCCCCTAGCTGTTGCCCCATTTCGCAGCCATTTTTCTGAGACGCTAATTAGTTGCACCTATGGGAAGTGCAGCAGGAAGAGACAGCGTGCCACATGCAACCGGCAACCGGCAGCCATCTCAACCGGGCCGGAATCGCAGACTTTCTGCCGCTCTGGCCTTGCCTTGAGCCTCTCGGAGGAGTGGTCCCGAGGCACGTTCATCGCTGCAGATCCACCCATCCTTCCAGCGCGTCATGCGGCATAAATCAAACACACAAAATAAATGCTGCAAAATGAGACAAAAATCACGTACGTGTGGATGCCACAGACAAACAAAAAAAAAAAAACAAGAAGAAGATTCAGCCATGCGAGCCGTTGATGTGACAGAAAAAAGAGTAACGGACAGGCTCCTTAGATCATCTCCATCAAACTATAACACTAAGGTACAGTACGCTTCGAAGGATTTTGATTTCCCTCCCAAGAAACCCTCACTTTTGTGGCACTCACTCCTTTCCGTATCCCATAGATCCCTTCTACAAGTATCCGGAATACTCGCATCTCCCGTTCAGCACTATTTTCTTTCCATAAAACTCTTGACACAACTCTTTCTCTCTACTGGAACTTCAAAAATCTGTAGCTATGAACCCACCCCAAAGAAAAGGAGATATTCTTATTGTTATCCTTGCTCCCAAAATCACAGATTTGCAGATACTGAACAGTGCGGTTCAGTGAAGTAAGGTCAGTCCCAAAAGAATCGTTCAATTGGGATTTCTTGGGTCGAAAAAGTGTTCCCCTCCTCATGGGAATACCGATTTACATAGCTGTGGAATTCCCAAAAACTCCTGTGGATTTCACTCATTTTAATACAGTGCGTATCATCAAAATTGAGACACTTTAATGAAGTGCATTTAATTAAAATTAAAATTTAATTAAAAAGTTTGATTTTATGTGGTCCTTATCCTGCTGAAACGGACTGTATAGGCCATCTATCAAGGGCTCAACACACGCACCTCCGACTGAACGAGTTCCGAATTTTTGTCACTCTCTCTCTCTCCATTGCTACTTCTGCTGCAACAATTGCCCAAAATGTGCGTCTGCTTCATGTGTGGATGCTGTAAGGTAGCAAGGCTGTAACTTGGGGGCTTGGGGGGAGGGTTGCTGTGCTGTGCTGCATTGTAGAGAGGCGTCAAGCTGGCATTGCCGAGCTGTGCCGGGCAGCTGACGACGTCATTAGTGCATATTTGTGGCTTTGTTTGCCACAAAACTGAGCGGACTCTGAAGCCCCGGCATCGACATCGACATGGGGGCCAGCAGCAAGCAGCAAGCAGCAGGCAGCAGGCAGGCTGATGCAAAGGCAGGTAGGAACATGCTCAGAATAATCATTGCAAAATTTCAAATCGCCAAGCGAAAGTGCCGAGGGACCTCAGGGACCCAAATCCTCTATTCCTATCCCTATCCCAAAACCCTACTCTGCGAGTTCCACAAAATGCACTGAGGATAGACCAACAGCAGCAGAGTGCGGCAGCTCCAGCTGCAGCTCCATTCGTGTGTGCGTGTGTGCGTGTGCCCCTGTGCGTGTAGATTAAAGTAGAGGCAGTCAACCAGCACGTATGCCAGGTCAAGCTGCCAGAGCTGCTCCCATTTCCCAACCCCTCCCACCCACTAACGGACGGTGGAGAAAAGGTTTCCCTCATGGTCAGGAGAAGGCTGTGTGGTGGTGGAGGGCCATTGCGTGTCAGTTTTGGTGGCACGTTATAGCGCCAGCATGCGCTATTATCTAGGAGTGATCGTATCGGGAATACGGGAAAAAATATTCCATAGATCCGTAGACTGCCTCCGAAAAGCGGTAGCGATTTCTCTACCATGCATCATTTGGGATCCCCACAACAACAACAACGTTAAGGGATAGACGGAATTGAAGTTATTAAACCCTAACCAGACCTAACCACCAGAAGCGATAGATGCTTGATGAATAGGACAGAATGCACTCGGCCATGGAAATCAATTAAAATCGTTCCAACTTGCAAAACTCTCCACACACAGCCACACACACATACAAACACACACAAACGGATAGGATAGGCAGCCACACGTACAGGACACGGAGTAGACTCTGTGGAAGCCCTCTGTGGAAGTTTCATTGTTGGAGCTGCAATCAACTATCAATGCACATGGCCACAAATGTCTCAACATGGATAGAAAAGGAGCTCTCGAGAGCTAAAGAGAGAGCCAAAGAGAGAGGGAACCACCTCACAGATAGTCGGAGACAATATGCAATCTGTAAGCTGTAAGCCCAGAATGTGAATGGGTTAGGGGTAGGGGGAGGAAGAGCTTGCGTTTGGGCAGCTTTTGGCAGGTTTTACAAAACCACCAATTTTGGTTATAGCCGGCCTGCCACGTCTCAGTCTCTTTCACCTGACAGAGAGAGAGAGATAGAGAGAGGGAGACGGAGACGGAGACGGAGAGGAGAGAGCCTAAGTGACAATAAATACGAAAGTTGGTCCATTGGGCAAAAGAGTTGTCAATTCACTGTCTGACGCTGCCTGAACTGCATTCTGATGAGCCCCACCAGCAGCAACAGCAGCAACAGCAGCAGCAGTGGCAGGAGTGGCATTAGGGCCAGCCACACACCATCAAATTATGCTACACTCAATTGGCCCTCAAGCCCGCTGGCTTTCCTCTGGGGGCAGACGGAGACCGAGAAGTCGATGCTCAAATTGGACTTTAAGATGTCTCATACCGGGATGACCATTTGTGGACTGTCGGACAAGGAAAGAACATGGTGGTTCTTCTCTACTAAAGATTCCCAGAACTCTGCAGAGGACCAAACTAGATATTTCTACAGAGTACAGCATCTCACACATATTATCCATAAGGCCTTCCATTAAAATACACGCCTACCTTTTTCATCAATAACTGTTATATATTCGTAACCTAAAAATATTCACAATGTGCAGAATTTATTTTGAAATTACCATCGGGCAATATGCAATGATTAGTACAGATCGATGACCGTCGATTTCGATCAAAAATCATTGGTGGACTGGAAGAGAAACCCCTTTCGAGGCGAGCCTCCCACCGCCCAACTGGCCAACTCTAGTGTGGCAAAGAGGCAATGGTCAGGTGGCGAACACCCTGGTTATTGTAATGATCAAAGATGTTGTCCACTTCCAGGATGTCAGGCATTGGCCCGCTGGGGAAGAGCTCGACAGCAGAAGGTGGGGGTCCGATTAATTCGTTTCGACTCACAACAGCGTCTCCAGAAGCCCTGAGATCTACACGATCATCCACTTCATCATCTACTTCAGTATCTACCGATTCCGTATCGCGGGCATGGGCATGGTCCTCATCCGACTTGTCCACTTGTCCGTTCGCAGTTTCATCGGGTGGCAGGATATTACCAGCGACATAGCGGCTCTTGAAAACTCGATTGATTTTAGGGATTCCAAACACAATGAAGGCGATTGTGGCGGTGGTGCTCACGCCGATCAGAACTACTTTCGAGGGCTTGAAGGCACCGCATGTAGCTAGTTTGTTGGCAAACAACTGTCCCGTTGCCTTGAGCGCTATACCAATGGTTGCCAGCTTGAGTTCAATTTTTAAAAGATCTAGGAGACAGAGAAATGGGTATTATTGAGGGGAATATACATATATGCACATACAGCATATACTTTTATTTAACCATCTTCCTAACTCTGTTTTAATGCCCCACGTGTGGGGCAACCTGACGTTGTGTCGTTGTGTCGTTGTATCGTTGCAGTTCATCCAGTCATCCAAGTACCAAATCAATTAGTCGGCGCACCACTTGGCACTGATGTTCAAATCGAGTGTCACGTTGAGGCCTCGCCCAAATCAATTAACTACTGGATTAAGGACACGGGTAAGTCTATGTGTGTTCGTGTTTGTGTGCGTGTGTGTGTGTGTGTGTGTGTGTTTGTGTGCGTGTGTGTGTGTGTGTGTCAATGTCCATGTCCCTGCGCCTGTCCCGAGCTGTCTGCATATCCATATGCTCGCTCGCATGGATACATACATCAATGCAGATGTCGGGCCCAGGACGAACGCATCATTACTTCAACATCGAATAGAATCGAATCGTTTGGCATTGTCATTAGTCAGTTGTCGGATTGTGGCACGTTCGTCCGTTCTGGTCCCAGGTTCCAGGTGGCGGCGGTAGGTCGGTTTGATGCCTGCCCTGGCCCTGCGACTGCGACTGGGACTGGCGATGGGTTGGTTTTGGGTTCCGTTGCCCCCAAAAATGTCAAATCTCTCTTGGTTTATTTTTTTAGTTTGCCAGTGCTTAGAGTTGCGTCGTGTGCCAGCCCAGTGTCCAGTCATTAGACTTCACGAAACGGATTGGCGAATTTAAAATCCTTTTGGGATGTAATCCCTTAAAAGAGCATTGGCAGAGAACATAAAGGAATCTATAAGATAAGGTCAGAATAGCAAACAAGAGCCACAAGACTGTACCACAACGATATATTCCCGAAATAATAGAAAGAGACACTCGAAGACACCTTCCGACAGACCAGGACCATGCTGGGACTGGCAGCAGATAAAAGACAGTGCAAGAAACAATAGCAATTCCACAGAGTCTAAACAATCTTCCGAGGATACTGCACTGCCCAAATATGTATAGTACTGCCAGGCAGATCTTGTACACTTAATATTCACTATTACTTGACTGTTACTCACCCATAATCGAAGCGAAATTTTATTTGTTGAAAAATATTTTGTTAAATTTTCATTATTGACTAAACGAAACACAATGCTGTACTGATCTGTGACTGTACAAAGGGAGACTGACAAATTTTAAAGTCTAGTTTTGAAGAAAAATGAATGAAATGAATATGGGCAGTGTGCAGGTTAATGTCAAAGCAGGGGAAATCATAAGCAAGCTATGCACTATCAAAGGACAAAATGAACCACTTACATAGGACCCAATATACTGAAAAACTTGTTGCCATTTGGCTAGGTACGGACAGCACCAAACGCCAACAGAACTATAGGAAAATCCCAGAGAGTAACGGCCAAAAAGCACAACATAAAAGCAGAACGGCAGTAGAGAGAGTGGATGGGAATAACTATCGCGAATGGCAGAGAACTGCCAGAAAGAGAGAGCACAGAATAGTCCCCCCGACTTTTACTCACCCATATTGTTGCTTGAGCCAATCAGATATATAGGATCGACAGTTGTACTCTAATTGTACAATTTTTGCTCACATATATGATATTTTGGAGAATTTTATTATTTTATTTTATATATATATATTTTTTTTTTTTTTTTTATTTTTTTTTATTTTGGCAGAGGTCGAGAGATAACTCGATACGGAAACTGATATAACTACTATTTATAATATATGACTTTGACCTAAGGGCCAGTGCCTGCCTAGTTTTTCAGAACTCATTTAGTGATATTGTGCCAGTGAATAAAGGACCATATCCGTTCCGTTGAGGGTTCTTTGGGATAAAGATAAAGCTGCTTTCGTGGGGAGTAATTGGCTCGGATTGGCTTATAGCATTCTAGTGATTTGACAGTGAAATGTATTCCTATTGTGTCGCTAATTCTCTGTTTGGCTTGATATCCACAGGTGAGATGATTGTCACCTCGGGCAAGTACCATGTGCAGGACAGCATCCAGTCCATGTACGAGACGAAGATGACGATGATTGTGCGAAAGTTTCAGAAGGATGATGTCGGCTCCTATCGCTGCATAGCCAAGAACTCTCTTGGCGAGGTCGACAGCAGCATACGTCTATATGGTAGGTGCTCCTTTCCTTTCCGTTCCGTTCCGTTCCTTTCCGTTCCATTCGTTTTCTCTCCTTTCTCTTTCCCTTTCCATTTCCATTTCTCTCCTCCCAGCCGATGGGCCATAAAAGCTATACATATACATATCTGGGATGTATTCGCACCTTTGTTTCAATTACATTTTCTGGTTTGTTTACTTTTTTTTCCCTTCCATTCATTCTCTCTCCTTTAGAAATCCCCGGTCCGAATCGTAATAAAAATCCCTTGAACGGGAAGGGCAACGGCGGCGGCGGGGGTGGGGGTGGCGGAGGCGGCGGCTTGGATGCGGATGCCAATGACATTTTAAAACAGAAACAACAAGTCAAAGCCACATACCAGCCGGACGACGAGGAACTGCAGTACGGTTCCGCCGAGGATTTCGATGGCGATGGCGAGGGCCTGACGCCGTTATCGCCTCACGTTTACTACACCAGCGGCAATAAACCGCCCACACATAAGCCTGGCAACTCTGGCGGCGGCGGCGGCAATCAGCATCAGCATCAACACCAACAGCACCACCATCACCATCACCACCAGCAGCAGCAGCATGGCGGAGGAGCTGGCGCTGGAGCTGGAGCAGGAGTCGGTGGTGGTGTCGGAGGAGCACCAGGTGGCCCCGGAGAACTGGGGGGCATCACACGTAAGCCGCCTCCCTATTACGGCGGCAATACAGATGTGCGCGGCCCCATCGACAACAACATCGAAATGAGCTCTGGCGGTGCCGGGCTTCGCGGCTTCGGCTTCGGATTCGGCTTCCCCTTCCGCATACCTTCCCTACCGAGCCTCAGTCCAATCAGCTGGCCGTCCCATCAGGAGGCATGGCACCATCCACATTGGTGGCACTGTCGACAGCCGCTCTTAATGGGTTTGTCGGCCGTTTCCGGTTTGCTCCTCACGCTCTGCCTCTTATAATACCCAGTCTAACGGACTTGCACACAGGACACAGGACCCACTCCCACTACCACACCCACACGCGGACAGAAACAAATACTCGTACTCGTACACATGTTGTAGTAGCAAATGTTAAATTGTTTATAACAAAAAACACACACACACGCGGACACACGGACACTGGACATTGGACACATGGAGACGGAGACGGAGACGGAGACGGATACGGAAGAGGGAACGACAAAAATAATGTATCGATATTTAGAGAATGTACTTACTATGATAAATACTATTACCAGACTTGCAATTTGCACGGAATCAAAGTACTGCATCTGTGCAGTGCACGTAATACTCATGCTGCACCCAGTAATCCCCCAGAGCTCTCCACTCTACTGGGTACTCCCCTATATCGGTCAAGAAAAAAGGCTTAAAAACATTTATTCCAACTTCAGCGGCTCCTCTAGGTTCCACCCTTGGTTTTCTCATTGAATCCCTTTGCTCTTGGCACAACCCATTTTTTACACATCCAAATAACTTTCCAAAAAAAGGTCAATTAATATCACAAACCAAAACAGAATTACACAACAAATACAAATACAAGAAAAAAAAAAAGGAATAAACTTTTGATTTGAAACCAAATTCTTTTTGTTTTCTTTTCCTTTTTTTGCAGATATTTTTGTTCATTTGTTAAGTTTGATTGACATTCCATCAAGTCCAGAAGGAGATTTCCTCTGAAAGGAGGAAGGAGGGTTCAAAGAGGAATGGGGATGGTGGAGTAGGGTAATATTAAATAGATGGTTCATTGGAGAGGATTCGGTAGAGAGGGTATCAAAGAGATTTTGCCATCCATACGAGTCTTAGCGAAAAGCCTTGGAAGGAGACCTTAAGAAACCTTCTGGCATACCCTGGAGTATGGGGTTGACCCTACCCACATATGTATGTATGTATGGACACATTTCCTATGTTTTCGTATTTTTGTAATCCACTTTTAAAGGATTTAATAATTGTGGTTCCCTCCATTTGTCGCCTGCTTGTGCTTTCGAGTTGTTCTGAAATAATTAAATTTCGCATGTTTATGCAAATTATTTGCACACACTGTTAACCCCATAAGCCCCTTAAGCCAGGACCACACACCATGCCACATCTTAGTCCTCTTTCCCCTCTGAGCAACTATATCTTGGTGTTCGTCAAACTTTTGGTTTTATTCTTTGCTTTTTTCTCTTTTTATTTGGTTTTGTTGTTTTTTGGTGGTTCTTGCTCTGAAGCTCAGGCAACATCTTTAGCCAGTTTGTAGACTTGTCTTTGCAGCTGTGTGGGTGAGAGACTTTAACTGTGTGTGTGTTGGTGTGTGTGTTGGTGTGTGTGTGTGTTCCGAGTGGGTGTTGCAGCTGTGGCAGAGCCAAAGGCATAGGGCACAAGTTACGGACAGAGATACACTCTGCAACTGCTGTCTGTTTTGTTGGTTGCATTTTGCTTTTGATGAATTACTTGCATGTCAGTTAACCTCACACAAATACACACGCACACACACACACATGTGTACACATATACACATGTCTGTTTGTATGCTTGGGCCACTTTTTAATGAAATGAAAACTTTTTGGCAAAGTGAATTTCATTGTAAGCAGCAGCAGCAGCAGCAGCAGAACCCCACCATCTCACCATCTCACCATCTCAGTGCCTGCCCCATCCCATCTCAGTGGCTCCATTTCTCTTCAAGAACTTGCAGCTAAAGAAAAAAGCACTGCTTCTCCAGCCCTGCCCTGCCCCTTTCCGAGAGGCAACAAATATACAAAACCGCCAAAAGCTGCCACTGATGATGATAATAAGACGCTGACAACCGCAGCAACAGCAACAGCAGCAGCAGCAGAAAGCAGCAGCAGAAAGCAGTAACAACCCAAAGAAACATGTCAGTGGCAAAATGCAGAGGGAGTATGGGTAGAGTGAGGTTTCTGTGGGGTAGGAGGGGCTGGAGGGTGGCACGTTGACACAAGTGTTTCAAATTACATAGACGACGAAGGCAGACAACAACAGAAGCGGCAGCGGCAGCAGCGGCAGCATCGGGAACTAGTGAAGCGCCTGCAACACTTTTATTGTGGTTGTCGTTGGTGTATCTCGTTGTGTTGTGCTTATGGTGTTATTGGTGTTCGTGTTGGTGTAGTTCTGAGGTTGTTGTTGTTGTTTTTTCACTGCTGCTGCTGCTGCTGCTGCTGCTGCTGCTGCTGCTACTGCTGCTCTTTCTATTGCTAATACTCCAATCGCTGCTGTCTGCTATTGATGATGATGGTAATATTGGTGTTGTAAATCGTTGGTGTATCAAATATTTTGTATTTCTGAAAATGTGGCTGGCGCTCTGCAGAATCTTACGCTGTTGCCACAAATGATGATGGAGATGGATCAAATGAATGCCCTTATACAGGGGGATCTACAGAAACGGTCAGTTTAATCAGCATTTCACTTCGGCAGGTGGTTAAAAGCTAGACCTTGTGGGCAAGAACTGCTGCAGGAGATTCAGATACATCATAGATAGATACATTTGCAATGGATGCGATGCTCTTTCGCCAAAGGGCATTCCACAGTACTTTCATGGAAGACGCTGGCTGTTGCTAGTTCTGCTGCAACTTCTATTGCTGCTGCCCCGACAGGGCCCTTTGGCGACATCTATAGCCTGATGCTTCTATTGTGTGTAGTCGTTGTTCTGTTGCTGCCACTTGGCTGCTGCCTGTTAGCTTGCGACTCTTTTGTACTGCTCTTCCACTGTCCTATTGTTGCATGCCGTGAATATCACAGCAAATACGACCACTTGCCACATCATACGCGTACATACAGACATGTACGAGCCATAATGGCACCCAAGCTTACTCACATAGATACGCGCGCACAGACACAGCCACAGACACACACCCATATGCCACATAAGGAGGCCAGTTACATGTGTGGTAGTAGTACTTATGATGGTTATGGAGCCGCTTTCGAGTTGTTTTTTGGGGGCTTTCCGCGACACTTGTAATCAAGTTTCGAGAGCATGCCACGAGTATCCCAGTATCCCTGTATCCCAATGCGTGTTGCCTACTTTTGTGCGGCACTGTGCCCATGTTGCGAGTGTAAGCGAGTGGCAAAATGGAGTTCCTTCTCTAGTGGCAAGGGGTGGAGAGATGGGTGGCGGACGACCGCTTAATTGCTCTATTTGATGCTTTCAAATTGTATTTTAATTTCGCATTCCCCCTTTTTATCATTCTTGTGTTGTGTGTTGTGTTGTGTTATGTTATGTTGTGCCTGCTGTCTTTAAGCTGCTTTTGTTTTTGGAAAAAGCATGGAGATGGGGAAAGGCTCGTAATGGAGATCCCCGCTTTTGATACTCTTTCCGCAATGCCATTTAGCGGGTATACAAAGTCAAACGAATCAGAGTGGAGGCCCTTCCAGGGCCTAACTTCTGGGAACTCTTAACTGCACTTCTCTTAGACTTTCACTCATGTTGTTCCTTGTGTTTGAGACTCTGGATCTATGGTAGTCCTCATCCATTTTTTATCTCTCTGAATGGATCCTTTTGCGCTTCTTTTCAATCTATCGTCGCATATTGTTTACTTGAATTCCTTCTGGTTAGTTTTTGCCTAGTTTTCAGCTTTTGTTTAAAGAGCATCTCCTGGCTAGCTTAAACCTGAGCTCTATTCTTATATCCTTATATCCTGCTTCTTCCCTGCCCATACTCCTCCCACTTGCTTCATCATCTTTGAGTGATTTTTTCTCTCTCCCTCTCTCCCTTTTTTTGCTGCCTTTTCTTTTTTTCTCCGTTCCACTGCGGCTTCACTGTGTTATGCAGTGTGGCAGCAAACTTGTATCTATTTAAATTTTGTGTGTGGCAACATGTTTATTTTATAACCTCAAGGCAGCCCTGGAACAGTGGGCGGAGAGGATGCTTCATGTTTGACGGAAGTTTAATTGAATACACCGCTTACTTCTCTGGAGTAGGAGGGGGAGAGAGTGTTGGCGAGGGCGAGGGCGAGGGCGAGGGAGAGCGATGTTGGATGTTGGATGGCATGGCGATGGTGCATGTACTTGTGTGCGTGTGTTGGCCGCAAAACATTTGCCGCATATAGTGCTGTTGGAGGGGAGGGGGACAGGACACAGCAGCTCGCTAAAAACAAATGGCAATCAAGTTGAATTGTTACACACACAGAAAGAGACAGACAGTGAGACAGTGAGACAGGGAAAGGGAAAGGGAGAGGGAGACAACCATGCACGCGCTGGCAGAAATTTACTCAACTTTTTTGATTTAATAATGAAATGAGTGTGCGTGCGAGTGTGCGACTTTGTGTATGTGTGTGTGAGTGGTTGCATCCATGTAAATGGGCTTCGCTTTGTAATGTCTCAATGGCTGACAAGCAACAGCTGCTCAACAGCAGCAACACAGCAACAATCGACTCTTCTCCACTTGTTTCTTTGGCTTCCAGCAGTAATCTTTCCATCAGTGGATGACTGCCAGCAAAATAAAATTAAACAAATACAAGATAACAAGCCACTCCAGCAGTGCAGAGCAGAGCAGCGTACATATGTACATATAGCAGAATAACTGAGCAGAATCCAGAATCAGCAAAGCCGAAATTCAATTACAGCTGCTTCAGGTTTTTGCATGTGTCCGCTGTCCACTGTGTTGGGGGCACTTGAGAATGCAGTCCGCCCGAAGGATACTTGACACTGGACCCAAGTCCCGACCCCATTCGACCCCTGCGGGGGTTGCACATGCTTGTGCTGCCTTGCCACATGCTTGAATTGATTTAATTGAAGTTTTATTTGGATTCATCTCGAGCTGGAGCCTGAGCTTGGGATTGAGATGCCATTGTGCAACAGTTGTCTCGGTTTGGGGTTTGAGAGCAGGCAAACCTTTGACACTGTCTCATTGTTCATTTGTTGCAATTTTAATTAAGAGCTGCTCCTCTCTCGCTCTGTCTCTGTCTCTGTGTGTGTGTGTGCAGCAATTATATAATAACAATAAAATCAAATCTAGACACAAACAGGCAACCAAACCAAAACGAAACCATCTAAAAATCTATCCACTAGCCATCAGCCCCCCAATATACATATACCCGAGCATAAAATACTACATAAACATACATACATACATACATACATATATATATATATATATATATATATAGACACGGATAAATATAAAGTGTTTGTTTTTGTTCCTGTATAAAGAAAAACTGGAAAGAACATTTGTAAAAACTGATAAGAAAATTATTATAAAATTATATAGAAATTGAATCCATTGAAGGTTGTTCATATGCTAAGCGGGCGCTTGATAGATGTATATGTATATGTATAATGAATAGCCCCCAACCCCCAAACAACATATACATACATAGATACAACTCGTATGTGTGTATCTCTAACCAATTTGAGTGTCTCTAAATGGTACTGCAACTTACGTATATCAAAATGGGAATAAAACAAAAATCAACAATAATATTATGTGCCATTATTAGCAGACCTACAATAAAGCTGATTCAAATATCATACACTAAAACAAACAAAAAAAATCAAGAAAAACATTAAAAAAAAAACATGAAAGTTATAGAAAATTCGAATAGAAAATTAAATTTCCTTTAAGCATTCCAGAGTCGAGTATGTATGGTTTTGTGTGACATTCTGTATATATGTATGGTTTTTGTTGGTGGAGATTAAATCTATATCTATATATACATAGTGTATGGTATATGCTATAAGTCTATACGATCTGTACGAACTTTTGGTTACACTCGCGCTTTTGTTGCTCCCAGTTTCTCTTTAGTGTAAGAATGTACATATATAAGAAAGTTGATTAGAAAACATGCTCGAAAACAAAAGAAACCAATTCAAAATTGTATATAGCCAATGAAGCGATTTCATTTGTAGTTAAAATACTACTCATCGATACAATATCGATTATTTATCGATCGAAATAAAGATAAACCATAACAAAAATGTATGTAGACCGGATCTGCGAAGATTTAAGGATCTTTAAAAACAGTTTACCCAAAACTGAAGCTTAATCAAAGTTCTCGATAATCCCAAAAACCCCTAAAAAAACAAAAAAGAGGAAAATACATATATGTATGTACGGACATATATACCAGCATAAATCGTATAAAGTATAACTTATATATATATATACATAAATGTAATAACGAAACACGTATATATACAACCACAAAGGAAATTATATATATAAAATTATATATATATATACTATATATATATATGTTTATGTATATGGTAAACGAACAAATTCTACAAATAAAGGACAAAAATATATTTATTAAAATTAATCAGAAAGTTTAAATTGCGTGAACTACTGGGAGAGGGTTGTGGGTGCTTGGAGGGGGAAGGGGGAGGGGGAGGGGGGAGAATATCTGCACAAGTCAAAGTTTGGATCGAGAGTTGTAAAAGCAAAATCTGCATATGGTGAAGGGATGGGTCGGGGGTTGGGGTTGGGGTTGGAGCTGAGGCTGGTCTGTTTTTGGGGGCATACAACAGACAAGACAACAAGTCCAAGCAGCTGCACCAACAACAAATTTCGCAAAATCTCTCTTACAACCCCCCACCCGCCTTCATCAGCATCTGCACTTCCTTCTCCTTCTGCATCTCTCACTCAGAGGCCGGATATCCGTTTTTGCGCCAAAGCGGAAGTTGTTGTGAAAATAACACAGCAAATAACTTTTGCCACCGCAATGAGCACTAAGCCTGCACCGACCCCCATCCCCCCCCCCCCCCCCCCCCCCCCCCCCCTCTTCCTCTCCCCTCACTACCTATATATCCTTCCTCCATTCAGAAACTACTACAAATTTCTCACACGCAAACACACACACACACACAGAGAGAGACGACTTATACGACTACGAATAGAAGGATGATGCTGCATGACATTTATCGCAAATTACGTAATAATACTCGGTGAGAAAACGTCACTGAAACCCCGCCTGTCAGACAGTCCTTTTCCTGCTAACCGCTAAGCCACTTTTCCCACTTGTCAACACTTATTTTTCCTCTTTTTAACTGAGAGAAAGAGCATCACTTTATGATGAGGAATACCCGTAATGCAGTATGAAGCCGCGAGGAAAACGAATAAGTCTATGAGAGAAGCTTAAATGTAGAACGGAAACGGTACTAATGGTGCGACTTGGAGAAGTAAACGTTAATTGAATACCCTTGATAGATGGAGAATACAATTCGTAAAAAATATACTATGCGCATTTTCTGTAAGTGAACGTTTCTCTTTAAAGAGGACAGCCATGGCACGAGACACACCTCGACCTCGATAAGAAAATTTTCTAATCATATTTTAAATACTTTCAGTTTCAATCAGTGCGACGCCTTCCCCACTACCACTACCGCTCTCACTCTCTCTCTATCTCTATCTCAGTGTCTCCCCGCGACCCTTGACAGCCGTTACGGGACTCAATGGGGCATGACCGACCGCAGCCGTTGGCCAGAATCAAAATGAAACAGAAATTATGCGAGGGGCTGAAAACGGGGCAGAAAGGACACCCGGAAAGGGTTGAAAGGGCCGCTGAAGCGTCTACGCGTATCAAAAATTGACTTTTAATGAAAACAATTGAAAATTCTCGGCGTCTGTGCCAAAGCCACGGGGTTCTCCGTTTAGGGGAATGCGCACCAGCAACAGCTCCAGCAGACTGCCTCCACTGCCTCCTGACTGCTCAACTGCTGACTGCTGACTGCGGTTATTAATTTCAATTAAAGCATTTAGCCAGGGAGCCAAGAAAATCGGCAATATGCCCCAGAAACACCCCCCACTCCGTACACTCCACACTTTTGGGCTTCTGTTTACACAGCCCCCAGTCCCAGTCCCTGCCTCCGGCTAGTCCCCACTTTGGCCTCACACATTAATTAGGCTGCTGAAATTTTGAGAGTGAAATTTAACTCTAAATAGGTGCCCAAAAAGGAAGGTGCCACACAATCGGGATCGTTTGACGAAAATTGTGAAGAGTCGAGTTTTCAAAGCCGTTTGCTCCTTTGAAGGAGATAGAGAGGGAGCCTGATAATATCTTATTTCACAAAATCATCAAATTAACCAGTCAACAGCAGACTGCAATGCCAGAACGCATTTAAAGTCCGTAAAATGAACAAACAAACAAACAAACGAATGCACATGGAGAGCCAGAGAGGAATATGAGAATAGCAGGGACAACTGGGTGGATGGTGACCCTCCTCCCTAGAAAGCAGCTTGTTTAAGCTGTAGACGGCAACTGGCTCCGGAATACGACGGCAGCGATAAGAGAGTCTGGTCTGGTCTGGTCTGTCCTGGTCTGCCCTGGTCTGGAGCTGTTCTCCGGAGTCGCAGACAGAGTTGGGGTGCCTGTAGACTGGCATCGGTGTTCAGAGTGCTGGGTGGAGGCCAATGGATTGTCGGGGTCACCAACATTCGCCATTCGTTGTTTCTATTTCAATTTCTATTTTCAGAGCAAGTCAAAGGAAAAAAGAAAGGATGCAATTCGCTTGGTCCATTATCATCCGACACTTGAAAATATCTCCAAACATTGATAAGATATTTGAGTTAGAAGACTTCGTTCGTTTTTGGATTTCCTCCGTTAGATTAATAGCTCTAATTAGTACATTTATGACTATGAATTCAATGCATTAACTCAAAGATTGTTACTGATCAACAGGTAAAGCCACCATAATCCCAGGATCTTCCAATCATCAAATCGTATCACAAGAGAACAACAAAATCCAGAAAGCCTAGCGAGAAATATCAAAAATAATTAGACAAACCCACACCAAATAATTCATACGACCAAGAACATTTCATATCTATAGCACAGAGTTCTTTCTGGTTGCCTGGCAGCACACCACCCACACCCACACCCACTCCCACACCCCTCACACCCTCACATACAAAGCACGTGCCGGGCAACCCCGTTTTATCGATACGTTTATTTCGTTATTTGGAGAGTATTGCAGGCAGCTGCAGCGGAGACAGCAGAACAGGGCCAGCCGTCCTAGCGGAAGAGACGTCTCAGGTGAAGCAGCAGCAGAAGAAACAGAAACAAAATGGTGAGTGTTTAGCAGGGAAATCTTTCAATTCGATTCGCAAACAGTCAATCGGTAAATTAAGAAGAGGCAGAAAGCAGTTGTATACAGCAAGCAGTGGATTGGCGGTTATCTAAGCTTGCAATTGCATTCAGACAAATAATAAAGTAAACAAGCCATGAAGCTGTTCGTCATCCTCAACTATTTCTTCGCTCTGTCAACCCAGCCATCGCAGCAGAGCAGCCAAAAGGATCATCAAAAAGCAAGCAGTGGGCAACCAGCAATCAGCTGCGAAATAGGCACTGGACAAGTGCAAGCAGTGCAGCTACTACTCTACTGCAGCTACCACTCCACTGCTTGTGGCTCTTATGGCGTTTGTGATAACGCCATCGAAGATGGGATGGGGAGCGGAGCTCCTTTCAGTTTCAGTTTCGCTGTCGCTGCCCCTGCCACTACCACTACCGCTGCCACTGCCGGTGCTGCGCATTCAATTTTTCATGCCACGCCAGGCTGTTGCTGCAGACGCAGACACATACAAAATGCATACTGTATATGCATCTGTGGGTGTATATTTATTTCAGCCCCAGAGTCCGCCGGCTCCATCCGCCGTTTCGCTGCGTCTCAGTTGAATCTCAGCTCGGCTCAGACCCCGACCCCACCTCCAGGCAGGGGCCGCACCAGCATGCACTCGTTTGTTGTCTATTTTCGATCATTTGTTTATATGTATAGCCGCTGCTGTGCATGTATTTGTGTATTTATATACATATACTTGACGCCTTTGGACCAACGACGAGCAGCAGGAGCAGCAGGACCAGCAGGAGGATGTAGTAGGGACAGAGAGCGGTGGACAGCGCGGTCGCAGCGCAGGCGGCTTCGAAAATTTTTGAATAATTTGCAGCCATAAAATATGCAATAAGCCAACAGCCAACAGCTGTTGCAAAATTGTTTTGAAAGCCGCGCCATCACATTATTTAAAGCGACGCCGCCGCCGACGCCGCCTCTCTCTCGGTACAGTCGAGCGTTCGGTTCGGTTGGGTTCGCCTTTGCCTTGGCAGAGACAGAGTGGAGTAGAGTGGAGTGGAGTGGAGGAGGCATCCGAGAGGGGCAGTGGCAGAGTATTTCTCCAGTGGAGGAGAGAGAGAATCGAATTAAATGTTGTTAAAGGATTTAAAGTGCGAAAAATACTTTCCACACGGAAGACCAGGCAGCACCAGACGAGACGACAATTGTGCACCACGCCAGCAGCACACAGCCACCCTCGCGTACCCCAACCGAAAAGCCCCCAAATGGCATTTGCATAGACAAATGTGGAGGATAGTGGAAGATACAGGGCAAAGAAACCGACCCCAAAGTCAAAGTCGACCTCCTGCGGCTCAAAATGATTCTCATCTGCGCTTTGACTAGCATCACAGAAAGCAGTGCACAGGTCAACAGCAAGCAGATCAGATCTGGGCAAGCAGTTTATCGAAATGGTGATTTATCTTTATTAATACCTTGCCTTTTCCTTTGATTTTACCTTAAACAATTACAATATTTATTTTTCAATGATTTAGACCCTTAATAAAAATGTACAATATTTTCTTAATTACAGCCGCCAAAGGGGAAAAAGGGCAAGAAGGGCAAGAAGATGCCGGGTAAGTGATTATGTAATTATTTGATAGAACACACAAATCGAGGTAATCGGGATATTATTGATCTACATCCTTTGCACATATCCACCAAGTCCACCTTCAGATGTCCGATCTTTACTTTATTTCACAGCTATACATAATTTTCCTTCCCTGTTATTAACAATAGTTCTTATTTGTATTTATATGCACACTGTGTTCATTCCTGAGGGACATTAGAAGAACATAATAGATCGTGTGAATCAGTTGCCAACCCAATAGTTTCGTGCTCTTCAAACATTTCCACTCAAAAGCTCTTTAAGACCCCGCCCATAAAGACAGCCAGCTTCCCATAAAGAGAGACAGCTCCAACAGGCAGCAGGCGAGGCAACGAGCTCTGCCTGGCAATTCATTTTCGGAACATTAATGGCTGCACAGGGTGCTGCAGGGCAGGGCGGAGACCGGTACGGGAATGGGAACGGGTATGGGTACGGGGCGAGGCTGGGTAGGTTGGAATGGAATGGTGGACATTGGTCATTCAGGACAATTTAAAAAGGCCAAGCAAAACAATTAGTAAATAACGATAATCTGCGTGAGGAGAGACGAGAGCAGGAGCAGGAGCAGGAGTAGGAGTAGGAGCAGAAGCAGTAGCAGGACATGTCCGATGCACAGTGTAATTGCCCAAGCACAGGCCCAGTACGCAGTGCAACCAAAAAAATTCGAAAGGGAAAAACTGTCCACTTAATTTCCACGAGTGAGAGCACACACTGCACTCTGCCCTCACCGTTCACTGTCCACCGCCTCCTCTCCGTTGGACATCTAACGCACATAATTGTTTCTATGCCTGGCTTCCAATGCTAGCCCTGCTCCTGTTCCTGTTCTTGCTCCTAGTCCGAGTCTTCGTCCTCGTACTCGTCCGAGTCCTGGCACCAGCCGGCCAACAATGCCAATTACAGAAAACAATTACAACACAATCTGCACGGGTCCGGGTCCGGGCTCGGGCCACATATGCGGGCAGGAACAGGGCCAACCGGCGGCACAAGAAGGGGAGCGCGTGCCGTTCTCATTAAATTGTCATAAAGATGGGCTTGGGCATCCAAAATATGCGGTTAAACAAACTGCCACTTACTTTTGTTTCCCTCTCTCTCTCTCAACCACAGTGCTCATCGATGGCGTGGACACGTCGGCGATGACACGCGACCAGTTGGAGGCGTTCTCCCTGCGCCTGAAGGCTGAGATGGATCGCGAGCGGGAGGAGCGAAACTACTTCCAGCTGGAGAGGGACAAGATTCGCACCTTCTGGGAGATCACACGCCAGCAGTTGGGTGAGTCGTTGGGTGTTCGGTGGCCCTCTTCCGAGCCAGAGCTATAATTAATCCCTTGCCCAGATGAGACGCGCTATGAGCTGCAGCAGAAGGACAAGGAGATCGAGGCGACGCAGGACCTGGCGGACATCGACACCAAGCATGTGATGCAGCAGATGAAACATCTGCAGTTCGAGAGCCACAACAAGCTGGGCGAGGTGCGGGCGGAGGCGATGACCCAGCTGAAACTGGCCCAGGAGCACCATGCCCTGCAGGAGAACGAGCTGCAGAGGGATAAGCGCCAGCTGCGGCGCGTTCTGCGGGAGCGCATGGAGATTGGTGAGATGCAGCTGCGCCAGATGGAAGCCCACTTCAACGAGAAGCTACTGTGGGTGCGCTCCTTAGCAGCTGCTCGATACAGCACTCATTACTCTCTCGCAATTCCAGGGAGCAGCGGCTGTTTTTCGATCGGGAACGCAAGGACAACGAGATGCTGCACGAGGAGAAGATGATGGAGCAGAAGGCCAAGCTGGACCTCTTCTACGGCACCCAGATGTTCGAGGTGGAAGAGCGCAAGAACCAGCAAATCAAGGACTTGCAGGACCACCACGACGGGGCCTTCAACGACATGAAGAACTACTACAACGACATCACCCTCAACAACCTGGCCCTCATCGGCAGCATGAAAGAGCAGCTGGAGAACCTTCGCAAGCAGACAGAGCGCAGCGACCGCATCGCCGCGGATACGGCCCTCGAGAACAAGCGCCTCCGAGAGCCCCTCGAGCAGGCCAACATCCAACTGAACGAGTACCGCCGCAAGCTGGAGTTCTACGAACGGGACAAGCAACAGCTGTCCCGCCTCAAGAGCCGCAACACGAAGCTGGATAAGAAGGTCAAGGGCCTGACCTGGGAAGCGGAGACCCTGATCCTTCGCAACGATGCGCTGGTGGCCGAGCGGGAGACACTCAAGGAGCGCTTCAACGACGTCATTGTGGAGCTACAGCAGAAGACGGGCCTGAAGAATGTGCTGCTGGAGCGCAAGATTGCCGCCCTGATGCGCGAGGACGAGAAGCGCAGCATTGTGCTGCACGAGACCATAGCCACCTGTGCACCCAATTTCGCCGAAAAGCTGACCAGCCTGGACGAGCGGGTGGGCAACATCATCGACGAGAAGAACAAGATCATCATCGATCTGCGCTACGAGGTGGCCAAGGCCCGCAAGGCCCACGACGATCTCCTGGAGACCTACGAGTGCAAGCTCAAGCAGTTCGGAGTGCCCACCGACAATCTCGGCTTCACACCCATCCGGGAACGCGATGAGAAACAGCTCTACGTATGCGGTCCTGCGGGCATCATTACGGAGAACAAGTAGAAGTAAATGGAGCAGAGCAGTCCGCCGGAACAGAAGCAGATGCAAGAGACGCCCCATACCCGTCCAAATTAAATTGCCAGTTTAGATTCATACAGAAT
The DNA here is from genome assembly GCA_008121215.1 of Drosophila athabasca. Taxonomy (NCBI): domain Eukaryota; kingdom Metazoa; phylum Arthropoda; class Insecta; order Diptera; family Drosophilidae; genus Drosophila; species Drosophila athabasca. The sequence continues at coordinate 17,298,178 of CM017796.1, forward strand.
TCAGAATTTATTCAACTTTAGCCTAGATTAGTGTATAAGAAGTATGTATATGTATATGCTTATAAAAAAACGTTCTGGAATAGCGAGGAGTTGAACACGTCCAGAATCCGCTTACAGTCCAATACTACTCGTATTTCGATTAATATCGCACTAGATGCATACAGAAAGAGAGAAAGAGCGAGAGATAGAAAGAAAGACAGAGAGACAGAGAGAGGGATATAGAGATAGAGATAGAGTCGAGCCAAGTATTGATATCATATCGTTCAGGGGCCATCAGTGTCCCTTTCTGGTGGTTGGGTGCTAACCAAATACATACACAATGGAACATGCCTAACATAACATCCGGGTTCGGGTTCTTAAGTAACTCTTTAATGGAAATGATAAACCTCTTGAACCTTTTTCTCTCGGGGAGTCGGGGGCGGGGGAGATGGAGATACGTTCTAAACATTTGTTTGCTCTTTGCTTTAGTCTAATTTTTACTATATCTTGCTTTTTTATGGATAGGTTTTCATTCTTTAGTTTTGCTTAGTTTTTGTCAATTGATTTATTTTTGAAATAGATATCACATGATGTTTTACTTCTTGTTGCTGTTACTACGGATTCAATTCGAGTTCAGTTTCAGTTTAGTTTTGGTTTCAGTTTCAGTTTTTCAATTGATTTAATCAACAACAATACTTTCGCTTGCTATCGTTTTAGATATTTAAATTTTTCTTCAATTATTTATTGTTTTCAATCCTCCATTCAACGGTTCAACTTTTCTGTCAACGGTTTTGGTGTGGAGCTATGAGCTGGTACACTTAAAAAATAGTTCATGGGGTAGCAAAGGTATTTATTTGTAGTATAAAATAAAAGTAAATTTGGCTTCGGAGCTAAGTTAAAATTATATTTAAAATACTAGTAATATAAAAAAAATTCAAAATTAAAAAACAAACAATTTATCAATTTGGAATGCGGTTGTTCTTGTTTTCCAATTCGGACAACCACCTGCTTTTAGCCGATTGGAAATGAGATTTTAAATTCGTCAAATACTGTAGGAACCTGAATGGAATACATAAAATTAAAAACCTTCAATTAGATTGTATCTTATTTTCACATAAAAAAAAGAAGATATACCTCAGGTAGCTATCTGATTCTTCGTACTATAATGTGTTCTCCATTTAAAATAGATCAAGACATGGACCAATCACACAAATCATGGAAAAACAATTCGTTCTCTTTGGGGGTACATACATGGATCTCTTTGTAAGGGCTTACAAATGTTTCTTACATCTAAGTTTCTTAGAAAAAGAATTTCAAAAAAATACCCAAAAACTAAGACTTTCCATGAAGACTGATTCGGAATCAATATTCAGATTCATTTCAAAATGATGTTAAATCTATGTGTGTTTGTGTGTTCATGTGTGAGTTCGGATCGTCTATACTTTTATCTAACTAATTCGTGTGTGCTTGAGAGCCAGGCAGCGCGGGTTAATTGAATTCATGTTAATGTAGTAATGTTTTTCTTGTTTTGTGTGTGGTTTTGTGTGCCATTTTGGTGTTCTTTTGTTAATTTGTATGCTTTATTTTTCTTAGTTTCAGTTGCAGCTTTTTGTTTGTTTGTTTGTTTGTTTGTAAAGGTACTTTTCGGTTACGTGTCACGCTCCATCCTACTGGTTTCCATATTTCGAGTTCAGAAACTATACAGAATAACTTATATATGTATCCTCTTGTTATCGTTATCGCTATCGTTTTTATCTTTGTTCTAGTTCTGGATGTTTTTGTAGTTTTGTGTTACATTTTTGTTTCGTTTTTGTTTTTGTTTCATGTAAAGCAAAAATTAAGGCGATCACAACGGTTTACTTCACAGATGCGTGTGGAAACATTTTGATTAGAAATGTCCGTGGAAATATTTCCTATTTTTTTTGTTTCATTATTTTTCATTCTTGTTTTGTTAGTTAAATTTGTTCTTATCATCCAAATCGATTTTCTATGCTCTGTATACCAGTAATTGTAATTTTAACTTTAATTTAAATATAATTTCGCTTAGCTAATTTTTGCTGTTTAGTCGAATTGGTTGCGTTTCCTCTTGTTATTGTTCTCAACTATGGGGTATCTCGGCAATTTCGAAATCTTAATAATCATACTGATTCATGGTAGTGTCTGTGTAGTGTGTGTGTGTGTGTATGGCACATTGGGAGTCTCTTCTTTTTGCCTTGTACGCATTCCGACTATTAAGCTAATGATTTATTCGATTCGATTCGACTGGAGGATATACATATACATTTACATATGCTTTTATGTAACTGATATTCATTATTGCTTGGACTTGGACTATTTTAAGCTAATGTTATGTTTAGGTTTAGGTTTACATATGTATGTTTTTGTGTTTATGTTTATGATGATGATTAGTTTACTTGTTTTAACTTTATCTAAATGCCATAATTTGTGTTTCAGTACGTTTCGATGCCCGCATTCGTATTTTGAAAGTCTCAACTAAAATGAAAGTTTAACTAACATTTTTTGTTTGTAAGGCAATTTGTTGTTTCGGTCTCAGTTTCAGTTTTTTTTTTTTTAGTTTTTAGTTTTCAATTTTAGTTTTAGTTTCTGTATTACATTTACGTTTTGGTGTGTTTGTTATTTCTAACTTCTTTCCGCTCAGATGCTTTGGGATTGTTTTAAATCCAAATTGAATTTAGATTCGAGTTCAGTTCAGTAGATTCAGTTTGATTTCTAAAAATATAATCACCTGCCTGAAGCACTAGTACTAGCAGCAATAAATCTGATTGATATACAGTTCAAATGGTGGATACAAAATCTAAATTAAAATCGAGTACTCAATACGAGCGTTACATCAGAACTAAAATCGCTTATAATTTTCGGTGTGTGTGTCTGTGTGTGTTATGTGTGTGCGTGTGTGTGTGTTGCGTGCAGGTGTGTATGAGTGTGTGTGTGTGTCTGAACTAACATTATAGCTAATATCATTATTATATGAGTGGAGGGGATCTGTCACCCTAGCGTCATGAAAGCGAAAGAGATGCAGCATTCGTCCTTTGCGCTGTGTAGCCCTCCTGTGGCCTCACGTTTCCCACCTACTGGAACATTTCCCACGCAAAGGCGTTTATAATGCTTGACGTATACTCGCTCACGCTGCACAGCTCGAGCACATTCTGTTTGAGCACAGTCGAGTACTCCATGGACTTGTGGTTCTGCCGCAAGCTCACAATAATAAACCTGCAAAAGGAGTAATGAGTAAATTCTCGCGTGGAGGGGCAGGTATCCAACATACTTGGCATTACATTTTCGCTCCTCGCGATACTTCTCGAGGAGGGCGGCCAATCGGTTGGCGCTGTTATTGGGATTACCACGCGTGGCGCACGGCACCACGATCAGGAACACATCATATGTGTTCTTATCCTCCAGGGCACTGATCAGTATATCTGTGAACGCCTGCTTGGTCTTCTGAACCTGTAACAACACATTTATTGGGTTAGCTATGGCCTTGCATGGGCAGTTGGCAGTGGGCAGGAATATTACCAACTGGGCTTTGCAACATTCCGTTGCCTCCACTACTGTCATTTCCTTAGTCCAGGGCAGCGTCTTGAGCTTACCAGTTCGATCGGACCAGTAGTTCACTTTACTCTCGTTGCTGTCGGTCTTATAATATCCGAAAGCGAGAGCCACAACCGCATCCAGATAATTGATCGTCCGATAACGGCCATTGAGGCATTCTGAAATGAGATTTTTTTTAGTTCTAAAATTTGAGAACGATTCGATTGGAGAACTCACTGCCTAAGTAAAACTTTTCCAGATTTAAAGTTATGTGCAGCCGCTTGCCCAGGGCCTTGTTGTGTCCAAATGATGACGCGTAGACATTATAAAGAAAGTTTGGCCTCTGCGGGTTAAGAATGGATGGCTAATAGAGGGAGAGACAGAGAGAGAGAGAGAGAGAGAGACCGTCAGAGAGAAGCACAGATGAGATGAGAGCACACATGGATGGTGGACTTACCTCTCCCTTATGCTTATGTAAGCGCATCGCTTCCATTAGTAGGCCAAGCGGGGCTATGTTGGCCGCCTCCATCTTCGTTTTGTCGAGCAACTGCTCCTCGTATTTGATGTACGGCACCTTGTGCGTGCGGTTACCGATGCGCAACACCCGCTGTGAGTTCTTTAGCAGCTGCTGGTAACCGATCATTGGAATCAGGTATTCGGCATTCGCGGGATGGCAACGCAAATGGTCGGGCACTTGATCATACGTTAGTGACAGCTCTTTGATTAGCGGTAGCGCCTCCTGGATGTCTTTGGTCATACGGAGCTTGACAACACCCTCAATTAGTTGCTTAAATCCAACAAGTGGATTGAGGAATTCCGGCCAGCTTGCCAACACCTTTGTTGGGGTGGACATCAGCCGCAGGATGGCCTTAATTTCGGGAATTATTTCCACATCCACATAGTGGCAGCGACGCAGCAGGTCCTTGTGCAGGCTAGAGATTTGTTCGCTCTTTGCCCACATTTGCAGCAGCACATCCGACGGTTTGTCCTTGTACCACTCCATGACCGCCTTGCGGATGGTGCGACTGAATGGGGTTTTGCGACCTTGCAACAACTGCACCTGCTTCACCAACTGCGTGAACATGAAGAGTTCCACGTCTCTGCGCACCAGCCGAGGAAAATATTTGCGCAACAGCGTCCTCTCCAGCTCGTTAGTGCACGTCGACAGGTACACGGCCAACACCAGCAGCGGCTCATCAATCCTTGGCAAGTTATCGTGGTTGGTAATCAGAACTTCGACGAGGCAGTCCGCCAGCTGCTGGGCACCCACCTCGGCACAGAGGACGCGCAACTCGCGGAACATCTCCTTTGTCACCCTCTCGAGTATGGGGACCGAATAGACAGGCAGTTTCGTGGTGCCGATGTAGCAGAAACGTCGCAGCTTATCAATGGCAGTGATGGCCCCTTCCAATGCTGCAGCAAGAATGCTGTTCAGTGTACATTTTGAGGGCATGATTTAATAGGTACTCACGTTTCACCGGGGCATTTTCTGAATTAGCTTCGATCTTTGGCTCCTTCATGGGCTCAGTGTCCATCAAAACGTTCGCTTCAGCTGCCCCAAAAAACAGATGTACATGAGAATGGACATTATGTTTAGTATATTGTGACGACATCCCACTGAACAGATACTCACGTGCCGTCGGGGTCTCGTCCGGCTCAGCTTCGGCCTTGGGTATCTTCACGGGTACTGGCTCTGGTACGGACAACATATGAATGCAAGTTTATTGTGGCGACATCACTGGAAAGGTACTCGGTACTCACGTGCCACTGAGGACTCGTCTAGGTTCTGTTCGGCCTTGGGCTCCACCGTGGACGTTGTGTCTGTCAAGCCGTTGGGTGCCCCGAGCACCACCGGGGCTACGTCAGGTTTCTCTTCGACCATGGGCTCCTCCATGGACGTTACGTCTATCAAATGATCTAAAGCTGCTCTCACGGAAGCGTTTGGTTAAGTTTAAAGTCGGGATATGAATGAAATAGGTACTCACGCGCCACCGGGGCGTCGTCTTCGTCTTTGCGCTCCTCCATGGGCGTTTCGGTCTCCATGGAAACCAGATCCGATGCTGATGCTGGTATCGCACAAGCGTCGCGATACAGCCACATATATGTGAGTGTGTGTGCGTGTAGGAATTTGATTTAGTTTGAAGTCGCGGCATGAATGAAAAGATACTCACAATCCACCACGGGCTCCCTTGGGTTCTTCAAACCCTTAGCCTCCTCCATTGCTCGCGTTGCGTACGAAGAAATGCGTAGTAGTTGCTTGAGCGAGGTCGAGACGGATCCTGTGAAAATGAGGTCCCGGGTCAGCGAGAACAATCCGCGAACGACGCACTTTACTTTTCATTCAACTGCCAGCCGAAATTTTCCAGCCAATCAAACACTGCTGCCACGGTGCCACGGAAAGTACACGGGCACGTGTGTTGCAATATGCGAATTGGATGACTACTAGGGGAATGACAACAAGGAATTAAAGGAATTTGCCTGGGAAAGTCAGTGGTGTAGTGAAGTAGCATTGGTGTTGACAGATATCGATATGCTGCCTGCGTCGAAATATCGTCGCAATAGTGCTGTATCGATAGTGCTGTCAGTGCTGCCGTATCAGCTGATTTTGGCGCGAATTTTAAATACTGCACCACTGAACTGACAATACACATACAAAATCGAACCCAATTTTCCCGTTAAAAAACGTTTAAAAATTTCGGTCATCTACAATGCTAGATATTGATATGTTGATATTTTCTGCAGAGCGCTAAGCCGATAGTGCTCACAGTGCTGACCTATCAGCCGATTTCGACGCGCATTTTAAATATTTCGCCACTGAACTGTCGATTTAAAAATGAAAAACGATTTGCTATTTGGTTGAAAGATAAGAGTTTGGTTTGTATTTTTATATAAGTTTTTCAGTATTTTAGCTGTGTTGTTGCTGTTCTCCGCCATTCTCCTCCGGTTGTTCGTTATTGTTATAACTTATATGTATTATTAGCTTTTCGAATTATTAGTATTAAATGTGGTTTTAAAAGTGAAATATAAACAATTTTCTTTTGTTTATGCTTGTTTGGTTTCCTTTTTCTCTTCTCCTTGTTAATCATTTCTCCAAGTGACATAATTAGGAGGTTCATCTGTTATTATTTATTAGTTTTTCTCCTCTTTTTTTGTTTATTTTTTTGTTTTTTGTTTTTAGTTTTTGTTTGGCTTTCTATAGTAGCCCAGCAAAATAATGTGGCATTTAGGCAAGTGTTTTGTTAGTATTATAGGATTTTTTAGCTCTGTAAGGTTGGTTTCTAAGCAAGCCGCTTGCTGCGACCACTCACAAGTTAGTGTAAGACTCTAAAGTAAAGTAAAGCTGATCTGTATATTTTTGTAGGTGTGGGTGTTGGTGTTGGTGTATGGGGGGTGTGCTGTAACATTGCAAAATTGTGTCCGTATTTCTTGTGGTTTTTTTTATGGTGTATTTGCACGCTTTGCGTCGGGACTTAATTTGAAATCAAGTAGAGTTTGTGTTCGTGTCCGTCTGTCTGTCTGTCTGTTTGCCTCTGTGTGTGTGTGTACTAAGGGTGCACCAATACAGGGTGCTTTCACATACATAATTTCGTTTCTTGAGTTTGCTAATTTCATAATTTTATCATTTGATTCTTCAGCACCAGATCAAATTTCTCTTGAGCACAGCTTCCAGTCTCCTCATTGGGCGCACTCTTAGTACATATTCACATACATGTGTACTTGTGTGTGTGTGTGTATGTGTTTTTTTTATATAATTAGTCAAAAATTGATTTTCTCTATATGCGATGTGTTCAACTTATGAAGTTCATACCACATGTGGCTTATGCGTGTACAATATAATTATTATTATTATTATATATTTTTATTTATTTTAATATTAATATTTATTATTGCCAGTTTCGATAAGAAAATAATTTTAAGATACTTTTTTTTATATTACTCTATTTTTTTATGCACTTTCTTCGATTGTTTCCCCCATTTTTAGAATTTTATAATTTTGTTTATCCATCAGCAATTTGCGTTATTTTCGTTTTAGTTTTGCGTTTTGCATTTTGTTTTTGTTTTCTGTTTTTGTTTTATAAGTAAAGTAAAATTTGTAGACTAGATTTATTCACTGGAGTATAATCTCCCACTCTCATCTGTATTGCTGTCTCGCTCTCGCTTAATACTTTCTGTTACGAATTCTTTTTTTTTGTTTTTTGTATTATATGCATTAATATTGCTCATAGCGTTGCTGTTGTTTTCATTCGTACATCCCGTGTATATATTGCACGAGTACACATATGCACATATGTATGTATGTATGTATGTATGTATGTATGGGTGTTTGTGGATACGATTAGGCATACGCATACCCGCACATGGGATGCATACTCGTATTAATTTTTACTAGCTACGGATCCTAGTATCCCGCTGAATCCTGACTCAAGAATAGCTGCGATAACAACGGTCTCAAAGAATTCCCATAATTATTTGAAATGTGTTGCTGGAGGGGGGTGTATGTATGTATTTAGGTGTTGGTATGTATGCATGTATGTATGTATGTACATTAATACGTTGGTTGAACATTATTCAGCATTGGTTTCGCATTATTGCTTTCTGGTTCCACAATTGATGGATGCTCTGACGCTGCTGGCCGACCGACCCAGTTCGATTGTTTGTGGCGACTGTACACACTTAACCGTTAATCCTTTTTTGGGGGGGAGGGCCACCTTAGAATCTTAGAAAGAGAGTAAGTTGTTCATCACAAAAGTTGAGTAAATGCTAGTTGTCGTCTGACTCGACAACAGTCTTTAAAGCCTCGAAACGCACTGTACCGTACCTGTACTTTTATCTTGTTGTAACGGTTAGGCGGTTTAGCGGTTACGAGTCTAGCGGTTAACGGTTAAGGTTAAGCAGTCTAACGGGCAAAACAGTTATCGGTTAAGCAGCAGCGTCCACTTTTTCTTTCTGGCCTTTTTGTCGAGGACAGGACGGATTAACTACTTACTAAAAAATGCAATTATTCTCATAAGTATATAGAAATACTTGTGTGTGTGTGTGTGTGTATGTGTATCTGATGGATTTGAACCAATTGTATCTGAGTGTGGGGCAACAGTGCGACGATCGGATGGGTGTACAATATATTAGAAAATCTGCTGCTAGCTGACATTGGGGGTCATTGACCGTCCCCCGACCTGATCTTCATTTGCATTACTATTTTTTTTGTTTTTTTGTTCTTTTTTTCTTGGTATTATTCATTATTAAGGCAATCGCATTTGGTTAATTAATTGTAGAGTAGCGTTTCGAGTAAATGGTAATGTCAAATGGCATTCGATTTGAAAAATTGCTATTTAATTTCGCTTTTGCTTAGCTTTTCCTGTTCGTTTTCTTAATATTTGTATATGTGTGTGTGTGTGTGTGTGTGTCTATGTGTGTGTGTGCGTATGTGCATGTGTTTGTTCTCTAATGAACTTAGCTTAAGTTATACAATATGTAATTTATTGAATTCTTCATTAATATAATTAATTAATTACTTTTACTTTACTTTTACATGAAATCACAGTCCGTATGTGAGAAAGACTTTATGTACTCGATAATGATGATAAAATACATGGGATCGGGCTCCTACATATGTATACATATGTGTATGTACTATCTACATATATACTATGTATATATATTGCAATAATAATAATTTCAGGTTTTTTAGGTTTTTGGGGGGGGGCTATGGGGATGCAATCAATAACAATTTGCTGCTGCCTTCCTGCTTTTCCTCAAAATACCTAGGCATATGCATGTGTGTGTGTGTGTTTGTGGTTTGCGCTTGTGTGTGTGTATATCTATTTAGTATATACTGCATTTATATTTAAAATATATACTTTGTTGCTTCTGCTGCTGCTGCTATGAAAGGCATTTTGTTTAATCATTTGTTGCTTTGTTTCAACAATAAAAAAAAATCAAGTTGTTCTTGCTTGAGTGTTTGCTGCTGTCGTTTAACTACATCATACATAATTATAATTCTATTCATGTTCTCTATATAATAAGATTTGATTTGAATTGTTCATTGTGTTAGTTGTATTTGGTTTTGTTTTTGTTTTTGTTATTAGTTGAATTTTTGTATTAGCTAAAAATTGTTATCAATCCTGCAACGAGGAATCTCATCCCTCCATCCATCCTTTAAAGATTCCTTTTGTTTACTAATTGATTAATCAAAAAGGACCTTCATTTCTTATGCACTTAGTTTGCTTTTGGGTTTCGCTTGATATGACTGTCACATAGGGTGATTATGGGATCGATACAACACTCCTCCAACTCCTCCAACTCCTCCTCCAAAAACTCCTCCGAAACAAATCGATGCGACGGTAATTGCTTACAAGATTGATTACGGATTTAAGAGCGGAAATTCTTTTCATTTCTTTGCCGAGCTTCGCTTTGCCATACGATAGTTTACGATAGTTAGGATCTAATATTGTCATAAAAGTTTGGGGACGATGCAATGACCGGGGTCGTAGAGCAGGGAAACAACGAAATATATAGATTGAGAGACTGAGAGATTGTTAGATAGTTCAAGGTGTGCACATCAGATGAAAGTGCTGGCAGAAAGGGGGATTGATAGATAGATAGATAGATTGATAGATTGATGTAATGTTCTTTTCAGCTTGCCGTCCATTAATCTACAATACGCATTTTGAAGTTTTTAACTTGAGTTCTCTTCATTCGAGGAATAACAATTATAAGTATAACAATAATAATGATAGATCGACGGAAAAAAATTATTTTCTTACACGCTGATATTTTTGGTTTTGTTTTTGCTTTTGTTTTTGTTTTTTATTTTTTATAGATACAAATTCATAAGCGCCATTTAGTCAGCCTATTTCTGATTTGATCTCCTGCCTCACTTCGCTTCGCTTCTCTTCTCTCCTCTCCTTTCTACTCTCTCCATTCTCCATTCTCCTGTCATTTAGAAGGCCATGCTGGTACGTCTTCCACCCAGTCCCCCGCCAAAGGAGCCACCACCTCGCGTCAGTCCGCCGTGCGAGACACTACGCCCCATGCGCGCCTCGCTGCCCCGCCTCTCCCTGGCCCGCCGCAGCAGATCCGAGGTGCTGGGCCGACGACTGTCCTGGGATCCGCCGCCACGGCGGCAGGCCACAATATCGGAGGTGGAGGATCGGCGTATGGTCGAACCATCCGGTGAGGGCAACAGCAGGCTGGCTCCCGTTCCTCCCCCTCCAGCACCTCCACCTCCACCTCCTCCGCTGTATGGGGAGAGGAGGCTGCGCGAGACTTGCAAACGCTGACCCGCCATCGACTCTCGTCTGGAGGATGGTCTCGTTACAGCTCCCGCTCCTGCTACCGCATCGGGCTCTCCCTCCGGATCGACGCTCTCGATGCGCAGATACGGCATCCGTCGCTCACCTCCGTCCGCCGCTGGCACCTGAAAACCACCCGGAGAGTTGTTTGTGTTGCTGGGGCTTGTGCTTCCGGTGCGCAGGCCGCTGTAGAGGGATTTGATGTGAAAGTCCAGGGACTTGAAGTTGAGCAGGGAGCGACGAGGCGGTGCCTCGTTGATGTTGATATTGATATTGGTATTGGTGTTGGTGTTGGTGTTAGTGAGGCTGCTTCCGTAGTTGTTGTTGAGCGTGTCATATTGTGACTGAGAGGGAAGTGGCACGCCTGCTCCTGCTGCTGCTGCTCCTGCTGCTGCTCCTCCACCTGCGACTGTCATCGAGCTGCTGTGGATGGTGATGGCCTGATGCTGCTGCTGCTGCTGCTGCTGTTGCTGCTGCTGTTGTAGTTCTTGCTTGCTTATTGTTGTCGTCATAGTATTGCTACTTAGGCTAGTTTTACTACTAATCACTTTCAAAAATTTATTATCATTATCTAAGGACTCCTTTCGTCACTGAATGAGACAGAAACCCTGCTTCGCAGCATCTTTGGCAGCGTCCACCTCCTCGATGAAGGCTTCATCCTCGACATGCTTGGGCGAATCGGCGCCGCAGGGACCGCCCCCGCTCAGGCTGAGCGGCCCCTGCGGGCAGGCTGATTGTCACCGAAGCGCCAGTGTCGATATCATTGGCGGCCTTACCGGTTTATTCTCCAATATCCGCTCCAATTCCAGCATTACGCTCGATGACAGGCGCGGCAGTAGCTAAAAAACAGTTTTGAAAATAATTAAAATTAAGTTTCCAAATTGTTTAACGCTATGGGATGGTAAGCAGATAGATGGTAAGCAATAAAGAGTATTCTAAGCACATAGATGTGCCTCACCTGCAGGGACTGCAGTGACTGGTGCAGCTGCTCGGCAGAAGTGGCGCCCAGGAGAAGGCACTGGACGGGCTCGTGCTTGAGCGACCAGGCGATCGAAAGCTGCGTGGGACTGCAGCCCAGCTTCTCGGCGAGGGCGGCCAGGTCACGCAGTCGATCGCAGTGGCGTCGCCCCTCCTCGATGCGGTCCTTGCCCCAGCTGCCTTGCGGCGAGAGAGCGGCCTGCAGAAAGTAAATAAGTAAAAAGTCGATCGCTGGATGATGATGGTCACACTCACATTCCGATTGATCTCGTCTTCGGTCCATGAGAAACTCTTCGTCTTGAACGAACCCTTGGGCAGAAAAATCTTGTCCCCGTTCTGGGTGTCGCTCAGCGCCATCGATAAGGGACCCCAGGCCATGAGCCCCACCCCGATCTTGTTGTACATCTCGGGCAGATAGAGCTCGCACTTCTCGCGGCAGAACATGTGGTACTCGGACTGTTCCACGATCGGGGTGATGCAGTTGAACTGCCGGCAGTTGGTGTAGGCCTCCATGATCTCCACCTGGCTCCATCGTGCCGTGCCCCAGTACATTGCCCAGCCCTGCTGTATCACATAGCTCATGGCACGAACCACTTCTGTGGGAGAATCGAGCGGCAGCGGGGAGACAACAAAAAGGGATTACAAAAGGATTCTTATGGCATGCACGGGACAGGACTCTGCACACTCACCCTCCATGGGGCACATAGGATCCGCCTTGTGGATGATGACAATGTCGATGTACTGCAGCTGCAGGCGCTGCAGACTGGCCCGCACGCACTCGATGATGTGTTTGCGCGATAGGCCCCGCTCCTCGGACCTGCGATGGATGGACACGGATTGAAGGATATGACGGATGTGGCGAACGAACTGATGACCACTCACTTGGTGCTCCAGTAGACCTTTGTGGTGATGACGTAGGCAGTACGCTTCCAGCCGGCGCGCTGCAGTATCTTACCGATTTCCGTCTCGGAGTGGGCCTCCGAGATGTCAAACAGATTGATGCCGCTCTCGATGGCCAGCTTGAGAATTGCCTCCGCCTGCTCGTCGCTGACGCCCGGCGAGAAGACGGGCCAGGTGCCCAGGCCAACATTGGAGATCCTCAGGCCGCTCTTGCCCAGATTCTTGTACCGCAGCCCCGGCGTCGGTGTCGAGCCGTGCCGCAGCGGCAAGGCCGGGTTCGAGCCGAGACTTATCGAGCGGCCTGCGCTCCACGGAATGCCCAGGTACATGGTCATCGTCGGTTCACGTGCCGCATGGAAATGGTTTCGGTTTCAGAGGGAGCGGTTCGTTAGTGAGGCCTTCGCATGGAACTCGAGTGTGTCCGAGGAGGAACACCAAAACAACAAAAACAACAACAACAAAATACGTGCAAAAACCAACAGCAACGCAACGGCCACAACAACAACAGCAACAACAACAACAACAACACAAGCGTTAACACGTAAACTAAAAAAAGTAAGTATTATGAATTGGAATAAGAGCGTCTAAGCAGGCAAGTGATTCAAGAGTAGTAGCAATAGGACCGAAGTACCCAATACCCTACACGCTTTTCAACGAGACTTTTCTCTCGCAGATCAAACGGATAATATAGGGGTCGATTCTCGAACTCGAAATACAACTTTCTGTTCCTCTTATTTGAAATAAGAAATCACTAAATTTAGGCATTGTCTTGCAAGTTGCAACACATTCTAGAGATACAAAATGTTATAAAAAATGAAATAAGAGGTCTCCAAATAATGTCTGTCGCTTGAGCGATAGTTCAGGTGATAATCACCACAAATCCATTTAAGTCTTTTGTTAAATGCAACTTTTAATCATAGTTCTCTCTCTAGTAATCTCTCTAGTACTCTTTTTAGTTCTAGTTCTCTCTAGAATAGGTTTCCACCATTATATTTTGTCAAACCAGTTTGATCGACTAGCTAATGGCTCGGTTTGTGGCAGTGTATTAGGGCCAACAGCAACAGCAACAATATCAGCGGCGATAAGCAATGAAAATGAATAAACAAAAGTGAAATTTTTCTGTTGGTTCCTTCCTTCCTTCCGTCCGTCCTTCCGTCCGTCCTTCCGTCCTTCCGTCCTTCCTGCCTTCTGTCCTTTGTCCTTTTGTCTGCCGCCGCAGAGTGCGTGCCTCTGGTGCGTGTTGTGCGTGCGTGCGTGTTGTGCGTGCGTGCGTGCGGTGTGGTGTGGCATGCGGCTTGCGGCAGTGCCATTGGAAATGTGCTGGGTGTTAGGTGGGTGGGGGGGTGTTAAAATGTTTCACTCACGCCCCACCGCCCTTCGCGGTTTGTTTTGGTTTTCGTTTCGTTTGATTATTGTATAAACGTATAAAATAAATTACAACTTTAATTACATGTTTTTTTGCTGTTTTTTTTTTTTTGGAAATTACTCAAGCACTTTCCCTCGCACTTCTCTGATGGAGAATTAATTTGCCAAAGAACAAAAAAAAAAAAAACATACAGCTATGGTGTGAAAGCATTCAAAGGCAAGACAATCAAAACAATCCCAAAAAACATAACTTGGAAAGGAGACAACGTAAATGATAAGCCTATTTGATAGTGAGAAATTTGATACCGAAATCAAGATGACCGCCCGTACCACTGAACTCCTCCATACAGTCGAGTGACGCGATTGGAGCCCGGCACCTGCAACAGAACAGAACAGAAGAGAAGTGATCAGAAAAGAACAGGGCTACAAATGGAATGTGAATATATCTAGAAAATGTGTATTTACGATTGGTGATTATCCACCAGACTTTTAGACATTATTTTAACAATCAACAATAGGTCTCCTGGCAGGAAGTGCTCGAAGGTTCCTTCCCCAAGCACAAAGGGTACCAAGCAGCACCCTGGCCCTGTCTCTGTCTCTGTCTCTTTTCCCCTTCCTGTCTCTATCTCTGTCCCGCCCATTACCTGTAAATGGTGACCGGATTCGAGTCGTCGCTCGTATTGTCCACATTGTTGTTGGGGTTATTGTTATTATTGCTGTCATTGGTCGAAGGCGCAACTGCACCGTTGCTTATCATCCGCTGCTGCTGCTGCTGCTGCTGCGTCACGGCTGCCTGCGCAGTTGTTCCCGTTACAAAATTCAAATTCCCGCCTGGCAATGCCATCATTATATGGCTGCCATTTAGCATCGGCAGGGATACCTGCTGCTGCTGCTGGTGGTGCTGCTCCACAGCTCCTACCATTTCCAGAGGCATGGGTATTGATGTTGCAGTGCCATCCACAACGTCGCCGGCGCGCTCTCTCTCTGCTGCTGCTCTCTCTCCGGCAGTGCTGCTGCTGCTGCCCTGCTCGTGGCCCAGCAGCAGCGGCGTTGCGGCATTGCTCGCGTCGAGTATGCTCTCCTGCGTGTGTCCTGTTCCGGCTCCGGCTCCAGCTCCTGCGGTGCTTGTGGTAGCGCCAACGGCAGCGGCAGCCTGTGCTGACTGCGACTGCTGCTGCTGCGGCTGCTGTTGCGGCTGCTGTTGCGGCTGCTGTTGCGGCTGCTGCGGCGGAGCCTGACTGCCGTCGCTGTTCATGTTGCACAATGCCATAGACATCTCTTTAGCTTTCGGCTGCGGCCAGCAGGCTGTTTATTTCCGTTTCCGGATTATTTATTTGTATTTTTTTCTTTTTTTGTTAGACACTACTGGACGCCATTGCTGCTGATTTTCTTGAGTTTTCTATAATTTATACGTATTTTTTGTATCCTACTACGACTGGACTACAAATCACAATGGATATGTCTTCTCTAGCATCTTTAAGGCAAAGTCCAGTCAATAAAAGTTTGCTATTTTGAGGAAATTTCATGGTTAAGACTTGTTCTTTATTGCAGGCCTGATATACTATATTATATATACACATACATATATATATCCATCGAAAGACAGTGCCTGAAATATGTTTTCTTTGCTTTCAATGCAAAAAAAAAGAATCCACGAAATCTTGATTGAAAAGTTTTCTTAAAAGTTCAAGACAGGGGTTATCCCCCTCCCGGCGCATGGCCACACAAACAAAGCAAAACAAAGGCAAAGGCAAAGCAAAACAAATGAAACGAAACGAAACTTTGAGCAAAGAGCAGAACAAAAAGATGGCAAAGAGATGGCAAAAGTTTCTAAGAGAGCGAAGAAAGCTTTTCACCACACTCGGCCGTGTTGTGGGAAAGAGCAGGCGGTAGCGGCGACCCGCCGCTGCAACTTTGTCGCATTCCATTTCGCTTTGCACTTTATGGAGGGTAACTACTCAGCCCCTCCACCCACCCACCCACCCACCACCTCCTAAGACTTGCGTAAACATGCTCTAATCATTGTCGTAAAACCGAAATACTCGCAGTCGCATGTTGATGCTAAACATATGGCATATGGCATGTGGCATACACCCACATAGATCAAGATCAGAGCAGAGCAGCGCAGATGTACATACATATACCATATACCAAGAGTGAACAGAAATAGACTGTTAGCCTCCTCTAATCCGATCCGCCTCGCCTCGTGTGTGCTCTCATATTCATTCCCGTATTGGCAGGCGGACAGCATTTGATTTCCAATTATCGGGCAGATTGTTTAATTATAGCCCCCCCTAGCCTTGACAATGATTCCTGCCCGAGGCCACGCTACTCGTCTGCCTGACTGGCTGTCTGTCTGTCTGTCTGGCTGGCTGTCTGTCTGGCTGTCACTTCCACAGTGGATTGGCATTGGCATTGAGATGGGGACGGGGATGGGTATTGGGTATTGGGATTTGGTTAAGAGCTTTACAGAGCCTTCACTTGATGCCACTTTACTTGATTAGCGGCCACCAAATTGGCAAGTGAATCCGTCTATCTTTTGCACAATTATATTTTATCTATGGATGTACGCTTATGTAGCTTTTCACCACGACCCCTTGACATTTATGCAATGGCCTAACACACAGGTAATCCGCCCCTAATTGGGCCTATACTTCACTTTTTGCGCATAGCCTACTTCTGGGATCAACGACCATTTTTCACGGCATATCCCCCCCACACCTCCCCGATTCCCCGCTCCACCGTCATGTCTCAAAAAGTTGAAGAACAAGTGGAAAAAGTTTTCCAGCTCAATAAATAGCTTATCTGGTGGATGGGGGGGACGGGGAAGCATACTCATACGTGCTGTGCCCCAAGAGACAATGACAGCTAATCTAAAAATTAAACTTTTAGCCACACACACACACACTCACGCAAACGCACAGGCACACGTACACGCACAGGCACACGCACACGCACACAAAAGGATACTCGTCTCGAAAGCTGACTGACGACAAGGCATCCGTGAAGTCCATGCACGAATCAGTCGCGGTCGAAGTCCTCGGCTTAGACGAACTCGCGACATGTGAGGAGGTATCGGAGGCGATAGTCGTAGCTATCGGCGAAGGCACAGCCCAGCCAACTGTACAGAACATGCGGAGAGCCTACGGTGCCACACAGGTTGCGACGCTGAACCTCCAGCCCCCCATCGCACAGAAGCTCCTCGACCTTGGCAAGGTGCGAGTTGGCTGGGTGGTGTGCCGCATCCGACGCCGGATCACGCCAACCCGATGCTACAAGTGCATGGCCTATGGGCACACCGCAGCCAGGTGCAGATCCAAGCACCCAGTGGCAAGAGACGCCTGCTTCAAGTGCGGAGGAGAGGGCCACAAACACAACCAGTGCAGCAACCCGCCGAAATGCATACTGTGCTCTGGCACAGCTGACGCCCGCTCAACAGCTCACTCGGTCTTCAGCCGAAGCTGTCCAGAGTATAAGAAGGCAATCACCAAGCTAATCGATGGTTAAGCTACTCCAGCTCAACCTTAACCACTGCCGAGCAGCCCAGGACCTGCTGGCGCAAACGGTGCTCGAGCAGAGGATCGACGTAGCGATAATCAGCGAACCGTACGGGAGGAAGCAAGAAGGTGTCTGGCACCAAAGCACCGACGGCGGGGCGGCAATTTGGAGCTGCGGCCCCCACCCAGGCCAGCTCTTGGACAGAGCTTCCATGGAGGGTTACGTGCGGCTGAAATACGAGGGGATCCATATATTTAGCTGCTACATACCGCCGAGGTTCACACAACAAAAATATGAGGAGATCATCGCCAACATCGCCAACGACGCCCGAGAGAGGTCTCCGGTTATAGTGGCGGGCGACTTCAACGCATGGGCCACGACCTGGGGCAGCATCAGGAACACTCCTCGCGGGACAGCGCTCCTAGACGAGTTTGAGGGCCTGAACGTCTGCCTCCTCAACACAGGAAGCACCCCCACGTACAGCAAAGCAGGACGGGAGTCGATCATCGACCTCACCTTCGCAAGCCCGGAGCTCGCACGCCGCTCGACGTGGCAAGTGCTTAGCGCTTACACGCACAGCGATCACCTAGCGGTGGTGACAAACATCGAAGGACACAGGAGTACGCCAAGGATAAGGCGATCCCGACGGACTGGGTACAAGGAGGAAAGCCTCGACAGAGTGGCACTGATTGCGGCAGCCGAGGACCTACGCGCCGCCGAGGACGCAGAAGCTTCGGCAACCGCTGTCACCAGGACCGTCAAGGAGGCATGTGGCGCTTCAATGCAGGAGAAGCGGACCGGAGGAAGCAGGCACCGCCCAGTACCATGGTGGAATGACCACATCGCCAATGCCAGGAGGGAATGCCTCGCAGCCCGACGGGTCCACCAGCGATCAAGGGGTTCTGAACAGTTCGCCAGCAATGGCGAAACGTTCAGAGCAAAAAGGAGGGTGCTCCGCGATGCCATCAGCAGGAGCAAGGACGAATGCTTCAAAAAGCTATGCGACGCGGCGGATGCTGAACCCTTCGGGGGAGCATACAAGCTGGTCATGGGGAAACTCAACAGGCAACCTATGCCCAAGTGCCCCACACAGCTGGGACAGATCGTGAACGCACTCTTCCCTTGGCAGCCTCCTCTACACCAAGTAGGCAGCGACGACGAGGCGAGCGACACCACCACCGTCACCACCGCCATCTCCGCCATCTCTGCTAAGGAGGTATTGGACATTGCAGCCAGCCTGAAGAGCGGGAAAGCGCCAGGGCCAGATGGAATCCCCAACGCGGCACTGAAGTACATCATCAGAGCCCACCCTGACGCTTTCGCCCAGATGTATAACCAGTGCCTAGCGGAGAGAAAGGTCCCCAGAGCGTGGAAGCGGCAAAGGCTGGTGCTGATACCCAAGCCTGGCAAAGATCCAAGCGACCCCTCTGCCTATCGGCCACTCTGCATGCTAGACACGATGGGAAAAATCTTCGAGAGGCTCGTGTGTAACCGGCTGGAGGCGGAACTGGCAGAGCGGCACGGCCTCTCTGATATGCAATTCGGATTCCGCAAACGAAGGAGCACAACCGGCGCCATCGAACTGGTCACTAAACTGGCCAAGGAAGCATTGGCAGGAACACGATGGGCTGGAGGTGCCAAAGAATACTGCTTAGTATGCACCCTAGATGTAAGGAATGCCTTCAACTCGGCCAGCTGGAGGAGCATCCTGGAGGCCCTGACTAGGAGGGGCATCTCCCAGTACCTCACCCAGACACTAAAAAGCTATTTCGAAGACCGGATCCTGCTGTACGACACGGAAGAGGGACCCAGGCAGCACGCGATCAGCGCAGGCGTTCCGCAGGGATCGGTCCTAGGACCGATTCTGTGGAACGTGATGTACGACGACATCCTGCGGCTCACACTGCCAGAAGGATGCACACTGGTGGGCTTCGCCGACGACATCGCGCTGGTGACAAGGGCGAAGCACACGCGAGAGGCAGAAGACAAGTGCAACGAGGCGGTAGAGAGGATAGTTGGATGGCTCTCCGCCAACGGGCTGTCCCTGGCGGAAAAAAAGACGGAGGCAGTGCTGATGAGCAGCAGAAAGAAGGTGGAGCAGGCTTGCGTTAGAGTTGGCAGTACTACCATCGCGACCAAGCCTGCCCTTAAATACCTGGGGGTTGTACTTGACCACAGGTTAACATTCAAGGCCCACCTAGAGTACGCCAGTGCGAAGGCAGCTACTGCAACAGCGGCCCTGAGCCGAATGATGGCAAACACGGGTGGACCACGCCAACGGAGCAGACAGCTCATTGCCGGGGTGGTCACATCCATACTGCTGTATGGCTCAGCAGTGTGGGCACCGGCAATGAGTGTACCCACGTACAGCAGAGACTGCAGGAGCGTATACCGGCGATGTGCCCTAAGAGTCGCATGCTGCTTCCGGACGGTGTCCGAAGATGCCGTGCTGGTTGTGGCAGGCATGACCCCACTGGACCTCTTGGCAGATGAGAGGCAGAGTGGCTCGACGGTAGCTAGCGATCGAAGGCAGGCAAGCATAGCCCGGTGGCAGCGACGCTGGAACCAAGCGGCGAGCGGACGGTGGACGAGGCGGCTCATCCCTGAGATTAGCACATGGGTGCAAAGGAGAAGAGGACAGGTAGACCACTACCTGAGCCAACTGCTGACGGGCCACGGGTGCTTCAAGGCGTACTTGTATCGCTTTAGGCATGCCGACGACCCGTACTGCAGTCATTGCGGACCCGAAGTCGCTGAGGATGCGGAGCACGTGTATTTCCACTGCCCCCGCTTTGCACAGGAACGGGAGAGGTTGCAAGAAAAGAGCCCAGGTGTCGACGTCGACACACTCGTCGAGCGAATGGTAGCCGACGAGGCGACATGGAAGGCCGTCGCCGAAATGGCAGCAAACATTGCGAAGGAGCTGCGCCGGCTGGAGCGAATCCGGGCTGGCTGAACTCGCGAAGAGGTATCGCAAAACAACCAAAACCCCCCCCCCCCCCCCCCCCCCCCTGGCTCGCTCCGGGAAGTAATGCGGTCTCCGTAGTACCACGAGAGCGAAACACAACCCCCCCCCCCCCCCCCCCCCCCCCCCCCCCCCATTATTGTTAAATATATGTATAATATACCTGTTTTCCCAATAAAAAAAAAAAAAAAAAAAAAAAAAAAAAAAGTCTCGAAAGCTCTCTTGTTATCCTTGATTATCATCGCACACGGGTGACTGTGGAAGGTGTTTTGACATATGAACGTATAAATGAGATTATCAGGCCAGTCACACGGCACTGAAGCTGATGGGGCCTTCCGATAGATCAACGTTACGTGCTCTCCCATTATCCATTACCTTAACTAATGGGAAAAGAGCGAGGATGGGTTGGAATCCAGCTAAGCGATGATTAAACGAGGCAACACACGTCAGTAATGCTCTTAGGCAGTGTTTAAATTTGAGTTCCGATTAATCTGGGGTATTAGAATCGATTCCACATCAAATCGTACAGTTTTCCAAGTACATATTATAGCATTTCATATTCATCTCTCTATTATATAAAAATTGGTTCGCCAACGCCCAACGAGCCGGACGAGCGAAGCGTGAGAGCCGGGGGTTGGCGCACGCGAGATATTGGCAGTGAAAAGTACTTTCATGCAGCTGCCCCACCGATTAGCCAGTACTTACTTCATCCCTTGCGCATTCCAAGTGCATGAAACACAGAAGCCCTGGGGAAAGGGGAAGGGGAGATGGGGTATGGTGTATGGTGTATGGGGGTAGCCGATGGCAGAGACATAGAGGAAACCACAGCAATGCAATGCCATTGGAATGCATTAGAATCCAGCACGCAGCAGATGACAGAAGTACACATCATCGGACTACTACTATATACATACATACTACTATAGGTTTGTGTGTACATGTGACAAATCAATGTCTCATCGCCTTTTCGCTGTTGCAACAATACGTTGCAGGTATTGTTGGCCTTTTGTTTTGAATGTTTCGCTGATATTCTGGTGTCTGCACTCAAATCGCATCATTCACGATTATCTTTTTGCTGGAGGCAGTTGTTGCTGTTGCTGTTCGTCGTTGTTGTCGATGGCTCTGACCTTGACACGAGAACGAGAACATGCACAAACAACACATGCCGGAAGGGGTATGGGTTGGTCAAGGGAGAAGGAGAGGGAGAGGGACAGGGACAGGGAGAGAGTGGGAGTGAGAGTGAGGGAAGGCCGAAAGCCTAAGCTTATTAAGGCAGCAGCAACGGTTGCAACAACAACTACAACAGCAACAACTGTGTCAGCTTCTGGTTCTTAATTATGTGCTTCCCCCTCCCCCCCTGCCCAGGGCCCAGACAAGAAGCAGCAGAAGCAGCAGAAGCAGCAGAAGCAGCAACAGTGGGGCTAAAAGAAGAGCAAGAATAATACAATTCCAGTCACTTTTAGTGTTCGCCGATTTGGATACCCTTAATGGATCCATTGTTCCTTGTTCCGAAGGACAGAAGTGGAATATGAAACCACAACTTTTTGCAGAAACTACAGAGGGTTTTGCCCCGTGACAGGAAAACTCTTGTGAGAAAACAGAAATAAGAGAAGAGTCTGAGTATCTCTGAATCCCCTTTCCCCTTTTTCCCGTCGATCCCTCTTCTCTATTGAGATGATGATCTATTTCGCTTGCCATCCTCCCCTCCTCCTCTTTATAGTCCATTCTGTATCAGTTTTCCACTCGTTTTATCTCAAAGCAACGCCAGAGCGAATCCGGATCATCTGGGATGATACCATTATAGCCTCTATTGGCGAGAGAGGGTATTGGAAAATAGCCAAAAGCAAAACAAAAACAGAACAACAGAAGAATGGAGAAGAGCAGGGGAGAGAAGAGGAGAGAATAGAAGATAGGAAGAAGAATACAAAATCCAATTTGATGCACTTCGCTGCTGGCTTTCCCTGGCACTGGGGTCGCTCTGTCTCTGGGACTGACTGCATCATTCTCTGGCTCATCACCATCATCATCCCACATGCAACCTTGACTTGCAACTGCAACATGCATGTGCATGTTTTGCCATTTGTGTGTGTGTGTGTGTGTGTGTTCATGTGGCAGCTTAAAAGGGTTTGGAGGCATAGGCCAAAAGCGAGAGGCCAGCAACAAAAGCAACCCAATTGGAATTCCGTTTTGGCCGACTCTGCCACTTGCGCAGCACGTAGCCAAAAGTGCAAATAATAAAATAAATATGTATAAAACACACACACACACACGCACACACACACATGTATGCATATGGTATGCATATGTATATGTGTGTGGTATGTGCGTGTGTAAGAGTGGATGTATTTGTATTTTTTTTTTTTTAACAACCGCAGCATGGCGTGACACCAACACCGGTCGATATGCCGCATTTCTCTCTCACTCTCTTCTCTGGCTCTCTGCCTGGCTGCCTCCTCGCCTCCTCGCCCTTTGAAGGGGCTTTCCTATTGTGACCAGGCCTGGCCAGAGGAGAGAGAGAGAGAGTGAGGAGAGGACAGACAAGAGGAGAGGAGAGCAAAGGACAGAGCACAGGAGAGCTGCTGCTTCTGCTGCTGCTGCTGCTGGTGGTGCTGTTGCTGGTGGTGCTGCTGCCCTGACCCACTGACTCGATTCCCAGAGTGACCGGCCTACGGCCTACGACGGCCTGGCCTATGAATATACGGGCATACGAATACGGGTGTACGAATACACGAGCGAATATGAATATGGGATTACGGATGTGCATCCGAGTGTGAATTCGATAATCAATGGGGATGAGGATGAGGCAACTGGCAACTGGCAAGAGGGATAAAGAATGAGGGAAGACGGATAAAGAATGAGGCACGAGGGAACATCTACGAAGAATGAGGACAGAGCGGTAAAGAATGAGGAAAACCAGATGAAAAGTGAGGGAAAAACATACAAAATTGAGGCATAGCGGATGAGGAATGAGGCAAAAGACATAAAGAATTGAGGGTAACGGATAAAGAATGAAGAATGAGTGGAAAAGGGTAAAGGGAAAAGGAAAAGGGAAATGGGCAGGGATGATGCAAAACGGATCAATGGATCAAATATGTATGACGAGTAGCTAAAGAAAAAGGGATGAAGAATGAGTGCAGAAAATGAATGAACGGGGACCACCCCCCCTCTCCTTTTCTCTCAAACTACCAAGGATGAATATTGTAAAGCCCAAAAAGAAGAACCAGGCAAAAAGTATGAAAGGCTGAAATGATAAAGCCAAAACGGGATGCCGGTAACAGGATACGGGATATGTGCCCCCACACGTGTGGCATGGTGGAAGAGAGGTTTCCGGGGCTGCCAAAGTGCTGCTTTCGGGTGTGTGATGATTGGTCTTTGATATGAAGGAATCTCTCTAGTTGAATCTCTTTCTTGTGCATTGAATGGTAGTCTCAGAATTCGTGCTCACAGTAAACCAAAAAAAACTCCCTGCTAATTGTGTTATTACGATCCTTATGCAACTGCCACACCGATTGCCCTGCCACCATTGCCTCTATCAACAGCCAGATCAAGTGACACGTGGCATGTCATATTGAAATTACATTTCCCACACGAACTTCAGCGAAGCCAAAGGCCGGCTGGCCCTTCCCCTCCCCTCCCCTCCCCTCCCATCCAGCCTGCTCCCTTCCAGCCTACATAATAGCCAAATCTTTTGGTTGCATTATATTCCCATCAGTGGCGGCGACGGAAGTGAATCAACAAGGTTAGTGCAGACATATTGTATGTGTGTGTGTGGGTGTGGGTGTGCGTGTGTGTGTGTAGGGGTTTATCGATATCAGGCCACAACAATTCCAACACAGAACAACACCACAATAAAACTTACAGCAAAGTAATGACGAACAAATTATAGCAAAGCTTTGAATACCCTGCATAAACGCAGTCACTGGATATTAGTCGCTGATAAAGTACAGTACACTAAATAAGTATTCGTTAGATCTGCATTTAATAGCCTGGAATTGGCTTACAAATCATGGAAGAAAATACAAAAGTATTTTCTAAAGAAATGCCAATATCTTTATGGTTTACCAGGCGGCTGAAGTTCTTCGTTTGCCTGCCTGTCAATTCGAGCATACCCTCTCTCACCCTCTCTCTCTCTCTCTCTCTCTCTCTCCATCTCTGTCTGTGCACAGAGGGTATGCAGGACAAAAGCAAGTGGCGTGACTAGGTAATTACTTACTAAACACACGATTTCTCTTGTTGCTGTTGTTCCTGTTTTTGTTTCTGTTTCTGTTTCGGGTGCTACTGTTTCGGTTTCTGTCTGGCTCTAATGCAATTCACACGACATTAAAGTTGAGCACGCGGAGTTATTGAACCATTTGTTGTTGGATTTGTTGTATTTGTTGTTCTGTTCTGTTCTGTTCTGTGTTTTTGTGGGTTTTTTCTTTACTGTTCTCCCCCAAAGGAATCCAGCCACCACACACAGACCACACAGCAGAATTTGGAACGTTGACAAAACATATGTACAATACACGCAAATCCGCAGGGGAACACTGCTGGCTGGCTGGCTGTGCCACTGTGCCACTCTGGCACAGATGTTGCGCCCCGCTTTTCATTTGGCCATGGCTGGGTGGCAGCAGGAGCAGAAGTGTATCCCCAGCAGTGCTCTTTGCTCAGACATTTTTCTGTGCCATAGAGACTCCCCCATTGTGATAAAGACTAACCCATATTTAGTTTCATGGCTGGAGATGAATATCAAGCACAGTGGGAGACGAGACTCCTCCCACCAAATGTCGGGTATTCTTTGGGGCGTCCATCCATGTGGGCGTGGATTTGTGGTGGTACTGTTTTCTTATCAAAAGGCAGACATTTCCCACAAATTCTTTTCAATTCATAAATGATTTTGAATTTGAATTCAAGAATTCAAAAATTATTCTTGAAAGACAGCGTGTTCTCATAGAGGATGCCTAAAAGTCTTTCAAAGATGTTCCCATAACACAGATCCAATACAATATCGATGCGATACGTATGCTATATGTATGTATCTTTAAGTTTTCCGCAATTTGGATACATCACACATATATTATTCGATTTTCACATATATTATTCGATTTGTATCAACGAAAAGTCGCTATAAATAAAGAAACAAGGTGTTTGCTTGGTTGCTCTCTTGGGGGTTAAAAAAAGCTAAATATATGTATATTTAAGATCAAGATATATCCGATCCGGACGATCCGTTAGCCGTTAGCCCCTGTCAAACCATGTTTACGAATGTGCCGCAAAGCAGCCACAAGATGCCGTCCCATCCTTGGCCTCTGGCCTCTGGCTTCTGGCTCATCCTTGGCCACGCATCGGTGGCAATCGGTTATAATCATGTTATAATTTTTAATTGCATTTTGCACAGATTCAAATTTCTCTTGTTTTTTGTTTTTTTTTGGCACTAAACAGACAACGAGAATAAAAAAAAATCAAAAGAAATTTTGGCGAATTTCGATTCGAAAAGTATATATGTATGCATATTGTTTGTATATATTTATAGTATATAGTATGTTGATCGGCGAGGTTGGCACTTTGGTTGGCGTTTTTCGTCTTTTACAATTATTTATAAATTATTATTAAATAATTTCGTTCAATAGTCGCCGCCTCGGAGCGCGCGCGACGCGTCGGTCTGGCACGCGAAACACGTAACACCGCAATGAAGACGGAAAGGAAAGCGCCACACACGAATATTTTTCGGGTCCCGCAGCCGAAAACCGAAATCGGGAAAATGGCAAAACGGCTAAAACGAAAATTGCGAATGCGACAACGACGACAGCGACGACGACGATGGCCAAAAGGCGAAAACAGTGGCAGTACCACCAGGCAGAACCTTCGGTAGAAGGCAGTCAGACAGTCACAAGCATTTGGGGCTACCGTAACGGTAACGAAGAAAGAGAAAGAGAGAAAGAGAGAAATGCAGAGAGGAAAGAGAGGGAGACAAGTGCACGTGTTATTTCGCCAAATAGAAGGAAACAGAAGAGAAACAACAAAACGAAAATAAAACATGACAAGGCGGGGGGAGACAACTTTCAGCAGCTCGAGGCGGCGGCAAATACCCTTTGATGGCCAGTAGGGTCCGGTCCGGTCCGGTTCGGTCCAAAAGTATACCTAATGTGTGGCTCGACAAAAACGTTCACATATAATCTCTCTTCAATCTCTTTGTGAGACTTTCTTCCTAAAGTATTCGTAATATACGATGTACCGTTCCGTACACATATGCACATTAGATTATATCCTATGTGCAGCTCCTGTTCCTTCCTAGGGTATCTCCTGCTTCGTCATTGAACCTTTCAAAGTTTCAGAGAGAAATTGCTAAAGCGAAAGCTAAAGAGAAACAGAAACAGAAACAGAGAGAAAGAGAGAGGGAGAGAGTGCGTTCAAGAGAGCAGCATGTTTTGGGCGCGCGCAATTTCGAGAGCGGAGCTTTTTTTTCGGCTGCCTGCTGCTGGCTATCTGTTTTTGTGGTGAATTTCGGAGGGGAGCTGCAACCAACGCACGTGTCCCAATTTAAAAAGCCCACCATCAATATGCCGCCTTACCCCCCTCCATCCTTTCCTCGCTCTTCCGTCTCCTACTATCTTTTCTCTTCTATCCACATTTCACTCTTTCGTCCCTATTTTGTCTACGTCCTGCGCCCTCTTCAATGACGGGCAGCAAATTGGCTAGCTGTTGGCCCGCCCGGCATGCTGCCGCTCTACTCTCCATGTGATAGAGTATCTCTGTGTGGGTGTGTGTACAAGTGTGTTCAAGTGTGCTGCAATGTGCGGCGTTCGTGTGTGTGTGTGCCAGTGTGTGCCTGTGTGTAGATAGATGGGAATGCGTGTTTTTTATGAGATTGCCTTTTCGGCTTTTGGGTCCCAAGTCGCAAGTCCCACCGTCATTCAGTCATTCACTTGAGTATTCCCAGCACTCCCGACGCTGTAAATAACTGCGATGTCCTTACGCATACCCATACACATACACATCCACATACAAATGTTGCTGCATTAATAGATTCATCTGTTCAGGGGTCGATCTTCAAAGTCTCCCAAAAATGTGGCTTTAAATTAAGGGACTCTACTATGCTCTCGCTCTCTCTCTATGAATTTCATGAATTCTAGCCCCTGTTTTTCATGAAAATAGCCCCTGTTTATCCGACGGAGACAGAGGAGTTGCCAGACGTGTAAATTGGAAACAATTTTGAAGTAAAATCCAATCTAATCTACATTCACTTCGTTCACCAGCGCAAGAAGCTCAGTCACCTCTGCATCAGTCCAAAAGGACCTTCTTTGATTCTAGAATTCATAATATTCATAGTATAAACATAGTAGCCCCAATAAGTAGGCAATACATTTTTGTAGTTAAAAATTATCCGTGGATTACCCATAGGAACCCATCTATTATCCAGATTCGGAATGGATTACATTTAATTACAATTAAATCTTTAATAATTACAATAATTACAATAAAGCACATTCCAATAATTAAAACAGATTATTCATGATGAAAGTTCTACCCCGGAGTCTCTCTTACAGTTTCAGAAACATTTTAGACACATTGTGCGACAAAATCAAAACCTTGCAGGTGCCATATACTACATACATAGGCCTGTATGAGTAGATCGTATCCTCATACTTAAAATTTGCAATATAACCCCACCATTATTTTTTAATATTTAAATACTGCATTTTGATGACTTTGCGCAAAGTACTTTGATAATTTGATAACCTGCAATTATCGAATTTAAAAGGGAAATGTGCGACCGTTCACAGGATTTTTAACTCTATAGAACGTACGTACATATATACCTGAAGATACGTACACACAGACACACAAAGTTAAGGCAATATTCATTAGTTTTTTGCGGAAATTGGTGGGTTGGAAATGTAGGTTGAACAACGAAAAATTAGATAACCAAAATTACCCTCAGTACTATTTACGGGACATGAAAATAGTTATAAATTAAGCTTTCTGTCACAATAAATATACGTTTAATTTTGTAAATACTTTTTTGCAATTTAAATGTGTTCGACGACGTCCCGAAGATGAACATTGTTGGTATTCTAGTATATTTATATAGTATTAATTTCTAGGATTATTTTGTGATATTATTATTTTATGATATTATATTATTTTATTATATTATCCATGAAGGTTGCTTGTTGTTTGTATTTCTACAGCATTATTCTGCACGGATACGATCGAAATATATTTTAAAGCATAGAACTATAAATCAAATTGCAATGCTTTAGATTTGAACATTTTGCTGATTTATCTTTGAAATGGAGAAAGTTCTGTTTCCGTTTTGGCAGCCACTATAATTGCATTGTGCCCACGCATCTAGACCACGTCACTGCCTTGGCGTGGGCTGGGAAATGGGAACAAAAGTGCCAGCAGCCACCAGCCACCAGCCACAGTGCAGCACCTGCCTCTGCCTCTGCGTCTGCCTCGCCGAGACTCATGACCGTCACATGAATAATGAATGAAATGTGAACAAGTCATTTACAAAAGGCCATTAAACACACACTCTCTTGCGTTCTCTGTGGAACACCTCAACCCGCAGATCTGTAGTGCTGTGTGCATAAACGAGTGTGTACATTACATTAAAGAACACTTAGCAGA
Organism: Drosophila athabasca; assembly: GCA_008121215.1. Lineage (NCBI taxonomy): Eukaryota > Metazoa > Arthropoda > Insecta > Diptera > Drosophilidae > Drosophila > Drosophila athabasca. The sequence continues at coordinate 17,327,317 of CM017796.1, forward strand.
GGCAAATTTAGCCAAAAAACAAAAAATATACAAGTGCGAGTGCGAGTACGAGTGTTATCCGGGCAATTATAAGTCACTTACTCTGTCTGAGTGACTAATTGATGAGCGTTGAGCGTGAGTGAGTGTTGCTATACACAAGTATTTTCGCGAATTATTACGCTGCAAGCCAGATATCAAAAAGAGAAAGAGAGACACAACTCCGATCCGATGCCAACGAGAGCGATGCCGGAACTGGAAACCAGAATCAAACAAAGCAAAACTCTAGCAACTGCAACATCTAGACATATACTCGTGGCAGGCAGGCAGAAAGGCGGAAAGGCAAAAAGGCGGAATGGCAGGAGACCAGGAAGGTCCATTAAAAGCTTGGCCCTAATGAAAAATTAACTATTTTAATTTGAGGCCAGACTGACAATATATAATTGCTGATATACCAATGCTGCAGTTGCTGTCTGCCATCGGCTGTCTGCTATTCAAATCAAATTCAAACCAAGGTCAGCCCCACCCCCGCATACCGAGAGCAGCTCTATTGCTCTCCCCTTCCGTTGTGCCGATTCCTTTCGATTTTAGTCCATGCATATACTGGTGCACATCCAGTATCCTTAATTATTCAAAAGAAACTAGACCACTGGGCACTGCTGCCTCCTCCCTTAATGTTGCATCTGCAGTAGGAGCAAGAGAGAGTTCTCAGATTTTTTTTGTCAATTAAGAAAATGCCAAGGAGGCTTTCATCGGAATGTTTGCATATGTATAAGGATACTCGGGAAAGTTCAGTTTTGTTTTACGTTTTAATAATAAATAATAATAATAATAAAATCGTTTTAAATAATAAAAATAATGTTCCATTCAAAAAAAAACACTCCCCAGCAGTAGAATCATCTATGAATCATTTGAATTGAAAGAAACTTGGTTACCTTGTTAAAATAAATCGTTGGCAGTAAAACACGGCGTATACTTGACATCGAAATATCAACTATTTTCACATGGATCTTAGCCAAAATTAGCCATAAAATTAACTTTCTTTTAAGAACTACAGACAGTTGGACCCTAGCGTAAGGGCGTTCCATATTTAAAAAAAAAACAAAAATCTTCTAGGAATATTAGATATTGCGTATACTTGATTATATAGAAATATGAATTATTTCAAGAAATAGTGTAAGCCACAGATAATTACGCACGCTTTAGGTGTAGATTAAGTAAATGCCTTTCCTCATTTGGAAGTACACTTAGGGCATAGTTTAACGAAACCGTTATGCGTACCACACTGCGTATACTTGACGTTTAGTTTTGCATTGTTTTGCATAGCAAGAAAATCGAGGCGGGATTTCAAAATATGTAAGTAGGAGTCTATCCTTTCGTCTGAGGTCCGTGGTTCGTGTCTCTGCTATGTCAAAGGTTGCGGTTTTTGTTTGCATTTTTGCATTTGGTGTGACCATGCAACGAAAAATGCACTGAGACAAACTGCCACACTGAAAGCTTGCTCTCCCTCTCTCCTTGCTTTCTGTCGTCGCTTGGTGCATTGCGAAGCTTTCTGAGAGTGTGTCAGAGAGTCAGAGAGAAAGAGAGAGAGAGAGAGAGAGCAGCGTAGCGAAAAGTGTGGGCGAGTGGAAAAATCTCCGCCTGCTGACCTTAGGCGGAAGGTTGGCCGAATGCTAACGACAGCATTTTGAATTATTCGAGTCAAAGGCGAATGATGTGCGGGGGTACGGGTGCGGGTTCAACGGGTAGAGTGCAAACAGTGTGGCAGGAAAGTCTTTGCACTGCGCAAACTATTTTCTGCTTTGTTTGAAGAAAAGCTTTATCTCGTTCTAAATGCAACGGATAGTAGATCATGTTGAAGGGCCATCACAAGTATAATCAAATAAGAATAATACGACCATGAATACTTATGTATACTCGTATGTCTTGCTTAGCGTTCTCTATGGTAAAAACACTCTATTGACCCACTGTGTCTGTGTGTGCACTGCATATTTGCCTTTATCCAAAATGTGCATGCATAGTTTATACATATGTATGTATGCATATGTAAATCACTCGCCCCCAGTCACCAAACAAGCTATAAGTAAACGATGATGCATTCAAATACGAGTATTTGCACATGTTCCTGAGGGTAAAAGAAGCAGAATATATCTACATATTGTATAGCCCAGAAATAGCACCATATACACGAGTATATCATAACCCCTACTTGAAGAAGATATCGTAAGCATCGTATGACTATAGAAAATCATCCGAATGATAAGAATATTTATCAATATTTTAAAATATATCACAACGTTTTTAGGTCCATTTATGATAATTTAGCGACAATTTAGTCAGCACTCGCGGATTTGTCTCGTTTCTACTGCTTCTTTCTACTCGTTTCTCGTTACTATCGTTACTTAGTGCTATTGTAGACGATTTATCGCATGAATTATTTCAATGCTTGCTCGGATATTAAAAATCATATCATGAATGCAATGGGGCGTTCTATAAAATGTCATTTGAGGGGATAACAATGTGTCTGAGCAGATCACGCAATAGCCTGCCAAACGATTCATAACAAATTGAATAACGAGTACATTAAGAAATACTTAAGTATAGTTGACAAATTGATGGACAATTATTTTATAATTTATAATAATAGATGCAAATACGATGATTACTCACATGATGCGGTGGTAGGCATCCAGCTGGTTCTGTGCGCACGTCACGGACTGCTCGGACTCGGTGGAATCATCGCGCAGCGTGGCAACGCCGAGCGGCAAGATGGGAATGATGGCAGCTGTCGCAGCTGCAGCTGTTGCCGGCGGCCCCGCCAATGTCGCCGTTTGACCCGTTACCGCTGCTGCTACCGTTGACGTTGACGCAGACGCTTTTCTGCCTGCTGCTCCTGCGCCCCCACTGACGCCTGCTGCAAAGTTCTGCTGTATGGACGATGATGATGCTGTGCTGTCAAGCTCCTAATGAAGGAAACAAAAACGATTAGCAATGAGGGGTAACGATGAGCAGGAATGGTGCAGAATATGAGAGAGCACAAGTAGAGCACATAGTATGAAAGAGACAGGGAGAGAGCGAGAGAGAGGGGTGCGGGTGGGGGAGGGGTGGGAGTAAATCTATGCAAAAACCTTGATCTCAGCCGATTCCGGAGTGGAGTAACGCTTGCGCTCGTAGTGGATCTCACGCTCGATGGATCGGCTGCGAAATGCTGGCGGTATACAGCGATCCTGTGGCGGGGTCTGTAGCTTTGGCGTCACGGGGGTATTGCTGCTCCCACTGCCGCTGGCGGTGGCTTGCTGCTGCTGTTGCTGCTGCTGCTGCTGCGTCGACTGTTGCTGATGCAGCTGCAATTGCTGGCGCTGCTGCTGCTGGGATGTGGATGCTGTTGGTGGACTCTTTTCGCTGGGCGGATGATGGTGCGACGAGGACGATGACGACTGCTCTTTAAGCTCCTTTTGCTGCTGCTGCTCCTTCTGCTGCTGGTGTTGGTGCTGCTGGTGCTGGTGCTGCTGCTGGCGCTGCTGGTTCTGCTCTTCGCGCTTCTGCTGACGCCGTATCTCGAAGTCCAGCAAGCGTGCCTCCCGTTGATCCTTGTCGCGCTGTTTGCATGCAATTGTTGCAAAGTGCATTCTTACTATAAATTGTTGTTTGTGTATTAAGCCGCCATTTTATCGGGTTATCGGTTATTGAATATCAGGTGGTTATCGGTTATCGGTAATGCTTTTTGCTTTTTGCTTGTTTTCTCTTTTGTTTTCGGCTTTTGCTTTCTGCTTTCGCTTTTGTTAATTGGTTTTTCTTTTCGTTTGGCTAATTACGCGTTTGTTAGACAGAGACGCACCATTGACATTGACACACACACTAGCACACGCACACACTGAGCACACGCACAGAGCGACTCAGAGCGAGAGAGAGCGCGGCGCACACACACACACCACTCCACTCCACTCACCTTGTAGTTGATGGCGTCCTGCTCTTCCTTTTTGGCCTCGCGCTCGTTGCGCTGTCGATCGCGCTGCTTCTCCTCGTCGCTTTGTGCGGTTTTGCTGTCTGTCAGATATACAGAGAGAAAGAGAAAGAGAGAGAAAGAGAGAGAGAGAGAGAGAGAGAAAAGAGAGAGAGCGCAATAGAGAGAGAGAGAGAGAGAGAGAAAGAGTGGGAGAGAGAGAGAGTCGATTGTTCAAGCTGATTTCAATATTTGGCTTTACAATTTGTTTTTTTTTTGTTACGGTATTTGTTACTGTTATTTTATGTTTTTTAGCGTAGCGTTTTTCGAGGGCATGCAGAGAAAATTACTCCAAAAAATTACTTAAAAGGGGGGGTGGGGTAACGAGCAGCATGCTGGCTATTCACTATTTACATTTACATTTGCATTTGCATTTACACACACATTTAAGTATCACAGCATCTGCATTTGGTGGATACACATACAATATACATAGTAGATATCAAGGCCAAACACCAAACATCGAGAGCATGCCTATGTCCGTGCTGCACTGACACTGCCACTGACACTGCCACTGCCCCTGCCCCCACGCACGCAAGCAACAAACACAACAAGCAGCAAATACCACACAAGCAGTCACGCCACGCCACGCAACGCAACGCCACGCACATCAATCGCCTGGCACGAAGTTGGTGTGTTGTTGTGTGTGGCATATTCCACATCACATCTCTACTTACACTCCGTCTCCTGGTTCTGGCCACGTCCGCGTACGGCCATCAGGTAGCGGCTCAGCTTGCGCGGCGGCGACATGGTGTTCTCTGTGTTCTGTTCTCTGTTCTCCCCAGGCCCGGCAGGGCAGACGACGCTGGCAAAGACCCAAACGACACTGACCCGAACAAAAACGGCGCACGGCCGGGCCGGACCGGGCCGGGGTCGGGCCGCGGACGGGACGGGACGGAGACTATCCCAATTAGTCGTCGCTGCGTCGCCTTGCCTCTCGTCGCGTCGCGTCGCGTCTTGTCTTTCTTGTGTGTGTGTTTCTTGTTTTTTTTCAGCGACTTGCGTCAGGCGATTATTAAGCTTTGGGAGAACCAAACCGTTTACCCGTTAGCATACCGTTTAACCGCTTCAACCGCTTCAAACGCGTGTAAGTATGTACATGCACACACGCACACGAACACGGACAACATACGGTATACGGCGTACGGCATACGGCATACGACGTTTGAGTGCATGCACAGTGGGCCGCAAGAGTGTGCGCACACACAATGAGCAAGGTTAGCATGCAGCAGCAGCAGCAGCAGGATGAAGGATGTAGGAGAAGGTGGAGGTGGGAGACGTGGATACGGGGGAGGCTGGATGGGGTAAACTTGTTGAGCTCAGTGTAGCGCCACCACCCACCACTCACTCACACACGCAAAGGCATAAACACACACACACACACACACTCTCACACACAAACAGACACAGGCCTGTGTTAGCCTTGACTAGAACCCGCTTGAACCGTTTTACCCGCTTAACGGTTCACCCGTTTTCAGATTTATCTGCGGTTAAACATAGCACATCGTCGTACCGTACCCGTACAGTGGCTTGCAGCAGTGCACGCACACAAAACAACACATTCGTTTCATTTTTTTTCATTTTTAAATTTTTTTTTATTCTGGTGTGTACGTGGGAGGGGGGAGGGCGGGGCGGGGCTCATCATTCAACTAAAATGTTCTACAAGATAAAACAAAAACCAAACCTATAGCAAAAAACAGAACTAGAAACAGAAACAGAAGCCAGGAAAGAAAATATGCTAGAAAAACTCAAGGAAAACATTAACGGAAAGCAGAGCGAGAGCGAGAACGAGAGTGAGGGAGGGAGAGGGAGAGATGGTGGAACGTGAAACGAAAACCAAATCTACGAGTACGTAACGGAACAGTCAACGGTATAACGGAATTTGCTTTCAACTAGGGGGTTCACACTAAGGGGTATATGTATGTATGTATGTGTGTATGTATGTATGTATGTATGTGTGTGTGTATGTATGTATGTATGTATGATGGGGTGGCCAGGCCATGGCAAGGCAGGTCAGGGCAGGGCAGGGGTTGCCAACACAACTACAAGACCAGAGATAAAGGCACAGATAGACAGAGAGGCACAGGCACAGAATGTGATGGCGGTACGGGATGGTAGGGAGGGAGCGATGGCAGAGACAGAGAGAGAGAGAGACAGAGAAAGACTTACTTCCTTACCTCAAAGTGTGTCTGATGTTGTTGTTGTAACTGTTGTTCTTTGTTACTGTTACTGTTGTTGTTGTTTATTTGAGGGTTTTACGGATGTTCGTGTTTTTTGCTTAACGGTTTTTTCTAATTTCTTTCCTGTTATATTTTCCTTTCCTTTCATTTCATTTCTTTTGCATCGCTTCGTTTCGTTTCGTTTTCTTTTGTTTTATTTAATACATATATTCTCTATGGGGAAAGCACTTTCAAAAACCGTGCGCGCAACGCGAAAACCGCAGAACCGAAAGCCGAATCGAAATCGAATTCGTATCCGTTATAATACCGTTAAGTGAGTGCGTTGAGTGTCTTGTGTGTGTGTTTCATTCGATAGACAGAGATAGAGAGAGAGAGAGAGAGAGAGAGAGAGAGAGAGAGAGCGAGACAGAGAGTGATGGATAACAGATATCAGAGAGAGAAAGAGAGAGAGAGAAACAGTGAGCGCGAGATCGAAAGCGAGAAAGAGATCGATCGCCTTAGTTTACGAAGAATCTCTCTCGTTCTCTGTGCTGTTGTTTTTTTTTTGTTTTTAGGTTTGATTATATTTTGATCCTTATTCGTTTACAATTGAAACTGTTATACTGTATATACTGTATAGTATATGTATTTTTTTTTTTTTGTTGATGTTGATGTTGTTGTAGTTGTGGTGTTGAAAGACGGTACAATCAAAGAAGAGCAAAAGAAAGAAAGATAAAACACAAATCTTCAATTATTAGCACTTGAATTGCAACTAAATCTTAAGTATAGCTCGTTTCACGGGAAAGGCCAACAAATAGCGAGAACGAAGAAGAGTGTTACCCATCTGGCGAAAGAATCTGAGATGGGCATCACTATTCCAAGCGAACCAACGATGGGCATCACTTTATATTATTTGATAATTCTTCAACGAACATTTGTTGGCTTAACCCATGGAAAAAATGTTGGTTTTTGTTTTTGTTTTTTTGTTGGTTTGTTGCTAAACATTTTCCACAGCTGCAGCTAAGAAAAATCATATAAAACTTAACAGAAATCATTGATAAGAAAATGTTCTTATACTGGTATACAATCTAATCGTATACTATAATAACGAAACAAGTCTCTCTTTGATTCGTGGCTCTGGCTCAAGGGTTTTGTTATTTTGAGGACTTTTTATATATGTAGCAATCGTTTCCTAAACTACAATCAAATGATATACATATACATAAGTACGATATATATGGTAACATATTTACCTAAGTAATGCCAAAACGAAACGGGGAAATCATCTGCTAATGTCTGATTAGGTTACATGGGTAATACACGACAATATATAGAGAGATACATATACATATATATTTTTGGATATGTATGCACTGAGAGGAGTCACTTTTCAATAAACGTACCAAGACAAGGACACAGACATACAGACATATACGTACGTACAGATATATATACTCTATGTTATGTATATATTATATGATGTATAAATTACAGATAATACCAAAAATATATAGAGAGGACTGATAGGATGGCCTAAGTCATACAGTGATTCACGATAAACGACAAACAAAAAGGGAAACACAAGAAGTGGAAACTCTTTACCCAACAAAAATTCGAAAGAGAATAAAGGACAATACGCTTCAGTCCCATTCCCCAGCTACGGGACACAGATCAACAGCGTAGCATCTGGTGAGGACTGCTGCCCATGCGGGGATTACCCAGTGCCCGTAGGGGAGGAGACTGGAGGCGACTATTGGCTATAGGACGATTTGCCGTTCATATATCGATCAATCAAATTACATAGACACCGATGGACAAACAACAAAAATGAAATGGGGGAGCAGGTTAAAGGAGGAGGAGGAGTAGTAGTTCTTAGTTTTTAGTATTTAGTAGTAGAAAGGGGGGCCAAAATGCTGCGCTCGCATGCGAAAACCGTAAAACTCACTTGAGGAACCGCCGCCAGCGCCCGGTGGCGGGTAAGAGAACCAAAATTGATGGGCCAGTTTGGTGTGGGGCCCAACCAATGGGCTTGCTGTAATATAAAATTTCGTATTAGTTCTCAGGTTGCAAGTGGGTGAGTAAAGCGTTGAAGATCATGTGGACCAGCCGCGTGTTGTACTATAAACTTTCATATGCCATACATTTTTTCAAACATCTTCTCGCTGAAGATCTCTCGCAGAAGAGCGTCTCGCTAGAGTTAATGTATTGAAAAAACCTCTCGCTGAAAATCCTCTCTCTCAGTATGCATTCGCTCACTGGCCCAATGATCAAGCCGCCTTGAGGCTACTCGGAAAACACCCCTTAAAATACTCACCAGTAAATGAGTCTGTTTGGTGTTGCGTCTGGATGTTACAGTTTACCGTTAGTCCAGAGATCCAAGCACGTGTCCAAGCATCGGCTGTGGCTATGGTGATAATTTGTGTGAGGTTAGGTTTCTTTTGGGTTGGGTTAATCGGGAAATCAATCAAGCGTTCAATCAATAATTTCAATGATTGGACTTCCGTATACGTTTGGTTGAGGGTAGAACAATTTGTGCTGCTGGTCTAGTCTGGTCTGGTCTTGGACCCTGGCCTGGGGGCACAAATGGGTTGACTGGCGAGAGGGAGAGAGAGAGAGAGAACCGAAAGACAAACAAATTAAAGTGGAATTCACTGGAACAATTGAGGCAACAACAGCACACCCAAAAGCTATCAAACTTACTGACTTGCCACAGTATATTCATGTGGCAAGTACTACCAACCACTTACACACACACACACTCACACACACACACGCGAGATACTCGTGCACCCATGCCATGCATGGGTGGCATGAGGCATGAGCCGCATACACTAGAAACCGCAAAATGCCGAATGTCTGTGGCTGTGGCTGTGGCAGGCAGGAATCTGGTTAACCAGTGCAAATCAAATGGAATTACATCAGAGACAGGGCCTAGCAATGCCACTAGGACCCACTCGAGGGTTAAGTGGATTCAATGGTTAATACGCGTTCCCCCGACAAGACTCAAAAGCGGCCCAGAGATGAGGCACAGCTTTTATGCTCTGAGGCCTGAAACATGTGAAAATGGGTCAAAAACGTGACTCTTCAGCGTTATATGGAATGGGGGGACACGGACTCTTCAGCATGTGTTGGCATGTTTTATGGGCTTAAGGACCCAGAATTCAAAACACTCAACTGCTTTCATTCAACGGATTTGCTAAAACTAAAACTGATTGGGTTTTCTACAAGAGGCCCTCATACGCTACAACAAATATTTCAAGACGCTTTTTATTTAAGGGATTTACCACAAAAGAGCTTCATATAAGAATAGTACAAATATGTACAGACAACTTTGGAAAACACTTAAGAATGGAGGGGGGGGCGAGCGGTTTTAGCTTCAGAATTTTGAAAAACTTCTCAAAAAAATAGAGGTGGAAACTGTTCACGGGAGTGGGGAAGCCTCCTCCATAAATTTGGGTCACTTTATTTGGCAAAGTTTTTGGCCTTTTCCGGGAACTTTTGGCCTCAAAGTTTTATCAATTTTATTGTTGTTGATTCTTGTTGAATTTCGTTTTTATTTTTGTTACCAGATTCCGCTTCATTTCCTGTTCTGTTCGCCTCCTTGGGAGGGGGTCTCTATTTCAAAGTGGAAATACATTTTCGGTAGTGTGGGGTGGGTGTACTGGCTTAGCTGCTACAACACCCATTATGAAATTTTATTGCACACACACACACACACACACACCCATTTGCATGGGAGCGAACGAGAGCACATCCAAAAGAACAACAAAAAAGAAAAGAGACAAGCTCATTCACACACACACGCACAAGCACACGCACACCGATTCTAGGAAAGAGGTGGGCCTGTTGCGACCACAAGGAAGCGAAGCACCGTTAACGCACACTAATTAGACCCTGTTCTATTGACAGCCGTACATTACGGCACATGTGTATATATATGTATGTATGCATGTGTTTTTGCTTCGCGCAATTTTGCATTCAGCAGAACACACACGCACACACACACAGACACACACTGGAAAAAAAAGCAACAGCAGCACAAGCAGCGGCAGCAGCAGCGCAATTACGTAGCTGCCAAAAGAAGAGGGCGAATGCAAAGACAGCACAAAAAAAAACAAACAGCATATAAGTATGAAATAATCATGAAACAAGTACGAGAGCGGGGGAGAGAGGGAGGGAGAGTGACAGAACAATTGGCACACGTCGCACTCTAAGTCTTTACCGTTACATACTGGTGTCGCTGCCGCTGCATCTCTGCTGCTGCTGCTTGCAAACATTGCCTTCCCCGCACTGCTCCCACGCTATGGCACTGGCTGCACCGCTACACACACAGACACACCAAACACGCAAAAACCGGAGCAGGACAAATCAGGACACGTTTTGGTGCGTGGGAATAGAACAGAATAGCACAGAGCACAACATAGTAGAACAGAACAGAGCAGTAGTCCACAACAGTGTAGAACAGAAAAGAACAGAGTAGAAGACACACACACACACACACATGAAAAAAAAAACTCAACTCGGACTCTCGGGCGGCGGACCTCTCGAAGGCGGAGCCCTTGCAACTGCTGGCGACTGTGGCTGCTGCGCTTGACTATGCGACTGTGGCTGCTGCTCCCATGTCCATGTCCTCGCTGCTGCCTCGGCTAGGCGCACTCACTGTCTTTTGAGTGGATGCGTGCCGTGGCGGTGGCGGCGGCGGCTCCGCTCCTCTTTCTAGCACGAAGATGAAGATGCGACGGAGGAGAGGAGACGAAACCCAAACGCAAACGACAACGAAACGGAGAGGTGGTGCCTAGAGCACATGACGCGAACGAACGAACGGCCGCAGCAGCAAAAGAGCTTACATAGAGAGAAAGAGAGCAGGAATGGCAGCCAGCGCAAAAGAGAGCCATGCTTTTTTGCAAGCTGTCAAACGAGAAAAGCTTTTCGAAAGCACAAAGAACGGAAAAACAGCTTTGCTGCCACTCGAACAGGATGACGGAACTTGAGTGTGAGTGGGGGAGAGTGACAAGCAAAAGAGAGCAGAGAAAAAGATCGAGCAAGCTATTACCGCAGAGAGACCAGCACATACAGTGTGAAAATAATGTCTTCGCCCAACAGCGGTGTTCATGGTTTTCTAGGTTTGTAAAACTAAATCTACGAGATTTAAGATAATTGGTTATGCTGCAGAACTATTCGTTTATTTGTTTACTCTCGTTTAAGGCCTAAACTAAAAAATATATATGAGTCAATTAATCTTTGAAATGTAGTGAGTAGTGTATTAAAAATAAGCTTTACTTGTAGCGCTAGGAATCAATCAAAATAAAATACAAAATATGAGTACATAGTACTGGTTCCCCAAAGCCACAATCTGCGATTAATTCTACCAGTTTTTGAACAAGGATTTGAAGAAAATAATATCAACCTCTTATATGTACATATGTACATAGCAGCATTACTATTTGAATGACCGCAACTGTTGGTTGCGTTCATATCTTTATGTTTTTGTGTGTGTGTGTGTGCTTTTGGGGGCACGTTTCCCACACCCCCAGATAACGATATCTTCGGATGCGATAAGCGCGTAAAAAGCAACAGTGAAATAATTAATAAGTCACAAATACCCAAAATATGAACACATCAATTGAATATTGAAATGTGACACATTTAATAAGAAGTTAATTTAAGTTATCGAAAACCGAACCCGGATGAGGGAGGGAACAAGCAGGAACACGAAATACTTAATTGTAATTTGTGTGTTTTTTTCGCATATGCATTCGTTGACTCTCAGTCTCTCTCATTACGCGATAAGCCTTTATACATACATATGTACATATGTATGTATGTATGTATATAGTATAGACTGATACTGATATACAGTTGATAGGTATTTTTACGCAATCTTCATCTTCAATATGCATGCATGTGGGACACTCTTCTCTAATGATGAATCCCACAGCAGCTCAAGGGACATGCTAGATAAAAATAAATCCAAGTACATACACAAAAGGACAATTCGAAATAGGAAACACCCTAATTAGCCGAAGGGCTATAATTTCTGACTAATCACTGTACACACACACACACACACAGGCAGAGAAATGCAACGGACTCTCCTTTCTGCTACCCTCTCTCTCCACCCACACGCTTCATTGCGCTCTTCTTCGCTTTCGCTTTCTTTTTACTCTCCACCGCGTTTTTCCAACGGTTTGTTGAACTTATCGGCTCTCTCTCTTGCTTACATCGATGTAATAATAATAACATAGTATATTGGATAGTGTAGTATTCGCATTACAACTTACATTACGTTGTATATTGGGTAGTGCAGTATTCGCATTACAGGCACGCACACATTTTTTAAATCGTGTGTCGTACAGTGGAAGGTCCACAGCCAGCATTACAATTTAGGATATGTATAATTGGGTTTAATAGAAGCCCGAAATGAATTCGGATTCTTTGCCAAATTTCTCGATGAGATTGTAGGCATTCACTCCACAAAGCGGCCAAGCAACGTTAAATATAATGGGAATCGTAATCCATTTTCGAAGGTAGTAGGCATACCAACTCATGAAGAGGTAATGGATTACGTGGGGTGTTTTTTCGCCGCTGGGTCTCTTCTCTCATCGCTGGCTGAGAAGCAGCCACGAATGTGCCAGAACAGACCAACAAAATTCAAGCCGCGCTGATTCTGTCGGCCCCTGCTTATCGCACCTTTGTTTGTACAGTTTGACCTTGAGAAATTGATAAAACCAAAACCGAAACGATCGGCTGAGAGCGAAACTGAAGACGAAAACAAACAAAGTCAGAGTTGAGGCCCAAAAAAAACAAAAAATTAAGAAACACAAGAAATGGTGCCGCTCGGCAAGAACACACACACACGAACACGCACAATGGAACATATGTGCATATGCATGTATGTATGTATGTGTGGAACCCGTTTTGATACCCTTCCAGAAAGTACTATTATTTGGAGCAAACATTTGAGCAACGTTGGGAACAACGGATATGCAAGAGTATCAAAGAGTCGACCCCCGAATACAGTAAACCCCTCTAGTTTTAAATGCGTCGTGCGTTTTATTCGTGCTTATTAGATCCATATACATACATATGTATGTAAAATCGTATAAATTGTAGTCTTTAGCTCTAAATACAAAATGCTTAAATTAAAGCGATAATTGGCACGCAAATCAAGTAAAAATAGAAACAAAAAAAACATCTGCTTAGGCTTGAACAAAAAAACTTAGTTTTCCCATTTTTCTTTTTAATTAAGTTTCAAAAGTGCACTTTTAGCTACGCTGCACCGCAGCAAGCGTCGTCTGCAGCAGAGCAGAACTTTCGAGTTCCAGTGTCACATTGGGAGCGTCTGAAGTGGATGATGATTATGATGTCGTTGAAGGTGGATTGTGGTTAGCAGTGGATGGTGGATTGTGGGTGGCTCGAAGGTGTGTAGAGCTATGCCGGTGCATTGCCCTCGCGTTAGTCCCGGTCAGAGCCGCTGCCCCCCTCCTTGCCGTTCGCCTTGCACTGTAGACAGTAGCGATAGGAAACTGGCTCCGGTGGTTTGTTCACCGCAGTGGAGCCATTGGCGGCGCTAGCGGCTCCTCCCATGGAATCGAACGGATTCGCCTTGGTGTCCACTGGGCTGATGGGGAAATGCTGCCAGTGGGGGCACGGCATCTGCTTGGGCGGATGGATGGGGAAGGGCATTCTGCTGGCACTTGCACTAGCAATAAAGAAATAAACACTGTCACTGGAAGATCAGGGTTTTCCTTGAGATGCAGTTGACGCCGGCAGCTCTATTGGAGTTTTTGCTGGCGCTCTCCTCGAACACTGGAAACGAACTGTGCGGTTTGCTCGAAGCGACGCCGCCATTCGCATCAACGACCAAAACAAAAACGGAACGCAACGCTCCAGCTTGAGAGTCGACCTGCAGATACCCTGAAAGCATGAGCGTGCAACTGCAGTTCACGTAAAATCTACCAAATCAAACTTTCTCTCTGCCTCTCTCAAATTCTAGGGTAGCGAAGCAGCCAGACAACAAAAAAATCTAGAGAGAACCCAGCTGTGCTGTTGTTCGGGTCTGGTTTGGTGGGCTCGTCCAAGGTGTATTTTGATAAGGTGAGATAAGATGACCATAGTTTCTTAATTCTTTCTGCCACCTTTTGGTGGCCTCCTGTTCCTGTATGCTCACCTCGCAACCTTATCACCTTACATCAAATACACCTTGCATTGGTCTAGCCAACAAAGGAGCAAAGCAACGACAGAGCACCGAAGAACACAAAGATAGCCAGAGAGCGAGAGAGCGACACGCGAAAGCGTGAGGCAATGGAGAGAGAGACCGGCGTACTGTCCGTTCTCCCTCTGTTTGCCTTTGTGCGAGCGATTTTTGCTTCAAATCTTTCGGAAACGTGGGCGTGCAATTGGGGGGGTGGTACGAATGCAGTCCGTTTGCTCCGCTTTATGTTTATGCTTTGTTCCCGTTTGCATTCCATTCTCCATTCCGCTTTTCCATTCTCCATTCCGGGATCCATTCCCACTCAAAGAGCTCATTTGATGCTTACAGTTGGACTTTGAACGGCGGAAAGTGAATTGGAGAGAAGTTTAGTTGAAATGAAGTGGAGTGGTGTGGAAAAGAATGGATAGGGGGACAGGGTGATTGACTGTCTGCCGGACTCTCTTTCCGGGTTCTCGAATGCATGGCGAATGTTGTTAACCTCATATTCCTTTGTGGCTTGCCTTTTGCGCAAAGTTTGTTCATTAAGTGTACGCACACTTGAACCTAAATAAAGACGGGCATGAATATAGTTTAAGCACGCTCTGACTATATAAAGATGTATGTACATACATATGTACATAGATATGTATATGGGTTGGCGGCTCATTAATTGAGCACGCGAATAACTTTGAGTCCCCCTTATATGGTAGATATGTGTGTGCTCCAAGCGGATCCATTGATTGCTGAGGGGTGTTAGGGGTTGCCCGTTATACACGTAGCACGTCTTAGTTAAAGTTAGACAAGCTATTGATAAATTATCATTGAGTGTGGAGATAAAGAACGAGTACATACTACATATATAGATGTAGTACTCTGAACCAAAGAAAAGGGAAATAAACGGACTTCAATATGGTACTATCCTATATACTATCTTCAGAGGATTCTGTTCTCTTTCAAAGATATTTTCCTCTATGAATCTCTCTACAGGAAAGAGTTAAGCTGCGATAAGTGTTTTCTTGCACTTGATCCTTATCTAATTTCTGCCTTACAAAAGCCGATCATACTCCATTGATAACCGAGGGGTGGAAAATCTGTGCAAAAACCATTGAAAATCAATATAAAGATACAAAATTCATTCAAGATTAAGTTAATCATTAGATCTTTATTAAACTTATTATTTAATCCAAATACAATTGTAACCTCCAGCAGGTTGTATATGCAATCCGTTCGGGGTCATGCATTTACATACTGCCATTCGAATACATACATAAACCATGCATCATTAGATCTATATGTGTATATATCATAATACACATGTGTTTAATCGTCTCAATTCGAATTTGATCTAAACAAAAAAAAAACTGTTGTAAAGTCTACCATTATATTATAGTTAATTTAAGTAGTTTTATTTATTTTACTTGTGATTTGCATCCATTTACACTTTTCTTGGATTTCCTTATTTATTTTTTTTTTGTTTGATAAATTGTTTTATTTGTTATTTTCTAAAGGTTTTTACATTTGTGTGTTTCTGTATGGGTTTTTCTTTGTCTCGATATTATTTATTTGTAACTATTTTTAGTTACTAATTAGCTGTCAGATATCAAAAGGGTAATAACAACTTTTAAAGAATATATTTTTGAAATTCATTTTTTGTTTTTGTGTGTTTGTTTTTAGTTCTTTTATTTGTTACTTTGCAAGTTGTTAATTATTTACTTTACCTTTTTATTTTTAAATATTTTTCTTCAATTCAGCTTTAGTTACAAACTTGTTGTAATCATTTTGCTTGGTTTCGTAATTAAATTTTTTTATTTCTGTTAAGATTCGATTCTTTTCAATTGATTCGTTTAAAGCTCGTGTATCATCCGTCAAAATTTACATTTAGTTTTTACGTTTATTATTTCACCTTTCGATTGAAATCAGGGCACGATTCTGTGAAACATAAAGCGAATATACATAGGTGGTCTTTCGATTTCTTAAAAGCCAAGCTGTACCTTGGATACTACGCAGTACTACCCAATCTTTCCTTAGCGTGTTTTATCCATAGTTTGAAGGAAATCGAAAGATCACTTGCAAATCCCTTTACGATTCACAGAGTCTTGCCAATTAGTGTTTTTTTTTTAAATTGATATTTTCTTGATCTTTCATCACGTATTTTGTCTCCTCTTTTATTTATAATTTATGTGTTTAGATTAATCTAATCTTGCCATAAAATTGTTTGTTGTTATTACTTTTGTTGTTCATTATTCTGCGATTGCTGCGATATTTCATTTTGCTTTTATGGCATTAATGAAATCAAATGTTATCTGTTTAAATCACCGGCACGAAAAAAATCCCAATCAAAACAATTCAATGATTCATCTACCATGTGTTTTGTGTGTGTGTGTGTGTGTGTGAGTGTTGCTTAGACCTATGATTACAATTAAAGTTATCATGATTAAGATTATAAAAACCTTTACATTTTGTTTAAAAATTGTGTTACCATTCTTTCCGCTCGTGCTCTTGTATAATTAGTTTACTTTAACAATTGCCTACGTGTTATTTGATTTAATTAAATACAAATATAGGGATGTATACTATATATTATATTTAATTTAATTTACGATTCTATTCGTTTGCTGTTCTGGATTTAAGGTAATTTGCGTTAAATTGTTGCCCTCATAAAGTAAGCTAGTTTCTATATCATATTTCTAAACATATTCCATATATATTTAGGCTAAAAAATAAACACTAGGTATTATGTTAGAATATATTTATATTTATACATATATAAATATCAATTCGATTTTCTTATGCTCTTTTTTTCTTTTTTTTTTGCTCATTTTTATTTTTTTCAAGAGATGCCTTCATTTTGCCAGCGAAAGTGAAATATATACAAAACAAAGTTTGGAAATTAGAGCAAGAGTTTATCCAAAGAAATGCCTGCGCTAGTTGTACATTCGTACATTCGAAAAGATATGGTCATAGATCGAGAATTGCGTGTAGAATGATTGAGAGTTAGATAAGATAACTTGTACTTGTCCTTCTAGTTAGTTGGTTAAAGAGAAAGAGCCTTGAGAACGCACGGAAAATCATAATTAGAACACCTGAGTTTAACATTTATATATATATATGTATATATATCTCATATACATATACCATACGTACACATATATATATCGTTTTACATATCAGTTTGTAATATCAAGAGTGTTTGGCCTACGTCTACATCATCATTTATCATTCATCGTTCATCAGCTTCGTCTTGAAAACGGAAATTGATTGGGGTCTTTGAGGCCCACTGTCAAATTTTTGGAGATTGAAATAGAATTGTGTCTGAAGACAGCTACAATTAACTACGATACATGTACATATACCGCACAAGACGCGGATACAATAAGTTAGCTTGATAAATATGTTACATTGAAAGTTTCTCGTTTGTGTTTTGTGTGTGTGTGTGTGTGTGTGTGCCTGCTAGAGATTAAATTTTCATTTCATTTTAATTCTTAGCTTTTTTGCCTTATGTAGTTGTGGTTGTCATTACGTTGTAAACTAGCTTAAAACTTAAACAAAAAACAAAAAAAAAGAGGTTTACATATATATACCTATATATACATATATATAGTATATATAAAGAGCTAAGTAAAGTGCATTGCTATAGACAAGAGAAGCAGCTGCCAGTAGTGTCGGGCCTCTTATGAGGCATTCGAGACGGGCAGCGTTACGGGCGCCTGGCGGTAGTACTGGCTGGCCCCCTTGATGGGCAGCGGATGCGCCTCCGTGTTAAACACCCATTCGTCCAGCGGCAGTACCGAGTCATCCGAGAACAGTAAGTACAGATACTGCAAAGAGGTAATCATTTGTTAGAGCATCATCCCTGTCATCCTGTTCAGTTGCAACTCAAACCTTTAGTGTTTCGGCCAGGAAGAAGCTCTGTTGCACATCATCCTTCTGGGGCTCCTGCTGATAGACATTACGCAGGCCGCAATAGCCGTGGGGCGTGCGGCAATGCTTCTCTAGGGCCAGCACCGCCTCCCAGCCCCAGTCGCGATACTTCTGGTCGTGCGTGAGGCGCCACAGCACAAAGTAGCTCTCAAAGGTCTCCGGACGTAGTATGTAGTACTTCTCCTGGGACCGAAGTGCCCGCGCTTCCACAGCATCGCTGAAGCTGAAGGAGAGGAAGAGTAAGAGTAAGAGGAACTGTCAGATCGGCTGTCGGGATGTTTAAACAGGGGTCCGAGGACTATACCGGAATGCTTCGGGTCCCAGTTGTGTGGGTGCTCGAATGTAGCTCTCGTGGCAAGTGTTTGTGATGCCCTTGCCCACATCCATGTACTTGTCTCTGTGCTCGTTCTGGCGCGTGGCAGCACCCAGAGCAAACAGGCCGCCTGTTGGTTGATAAAAGAGAGTTTCAAATAAAGGATCTCCAAGAAAGCCGAATGAAAAAAAACTCACCCGAGAAGCAGGCCAAATGATCCATCTTATGCTCCAAACGATCAAACTTGAGATCGGACACATACGTCAGTCCATTGGGACTGGTGCGCACCATCTTGTCCATGATGGCCACCATTGCCTCGTCGTACATCTCGCGCGCCTCCTCGTCCGTCTGTCCCGACTGCAGCCAGGCCTTCAGCAAGTACTCGTAGTAGCTGTCCCCCAGGGCACCCAGTGACATGTGAACTGCAACACAGAAACAATCAGAGATCACAGATCACTCCAGAGACTCCTCCACTCGACTTACGTTGTCCCCATTTGCCTGTTTTCGGATTGAGGAAGTTCGGATACAGCCCCTTTGGCTTCTCGATTTCTTTGAGCACCTGACGGATGGTCTGGACCCGTTCACGGTACAACGGATTGCCGGTAATATCGCTCAGATAGGCAAACTCTAGATGAAGGGTACCAAACTCTGATAGGATCGAACTGCCGCCCGATGCCCAGCCATAGTTCTTGGCCACGCCCGACTTTGTGTTGACCAGGGCATAGGGTATGCCCGTGGGCGTCTGGAAGGCGGGCAGTAGCTTGTCGGCCACATGCTGTGCCTTCTCCTTGTACAGCGGATCACCGGTGAAGGCGTACAGGGTTAGCATGCCGCCCACGAACCGGATGTTCGTCTCGAACACGCTCAGCTCTGCACTGATGTTGTCCAGCGAGAACTTGCGCTCAATCCAGTCACGTCCCTCCCGATACTCATTCTCCAGCCCCATAATGTACAGGGTGTCCAGGCCATCGACAATCGTTGCTCCCAGATCGTAGGAACCGAATATGCTGCCCGAATGCGGACGCTGCGACAACGGACGCAGCTCATTCTTACCCCACGCATACAGTTTGTAGTTGTGCCAGGCATGCTCCATCATCTGCAACAAAAAGTTTGATTACAATTTCAGAATTCAGACTCTAAAGATTTATACACGTTAAACATTATCCGATCTGAAAGGGGTATTAAAATGTTCGACTCTCGAAGTGGTCTGTAGTTCAGTTTAGGCCCCCGTAAAACATTTGGCGGCATGCAACACTGTGTGTGCTTGTGTGTGTGTGGCATGGATTCTGCAGGCGGCGGCTTGCAGGCTACTTTGCATTTTACCATTTATTCGCATCCGTTGTGACACACACACACACACACACACACACACATACCGTTGCATGGTGCGGCCTCCCATAACATAATTTAGCATTGCATACTTTCGAGAGTCCTTCTCTCTCTGTCTCTGTCTCTGTCGCTCTCCTCTCTTGCTTCCTGCTTTCAATCTTCTTTTTTGTATGCTTTTTTTTTGAGTAAAAAATTAAATTACGACCGCACAACAAAGCACTCAAAACGGACCATGCACTCTCCACTGTGCTGCACGTTCTTTCTCTCTCTCCCGCATTCTCTAAATGGAGAAAGGAAGCTTCTGTTGGAGCAGGGTCTGAAGTGTGTGTGTGTGTGTTTGTGTGTGTGTGTTTGTGTGTGAGGCGCTTGCCGTACACGGCCGTGTAGAGCAAATATTAACAATTTTCCCGGTAATTAATTAAAGTCCAACGCGTTGACATAACCCCCAACTAGGCTCCCTGCCCCCACCCTCTCTCTCTCTCCCACCACCACACACTTAACCCCATAAATCCCACTTGAATGGTTAGGGCCAAGTCTTTAAGCTTTCTTGTCCTGGTCCTTGGGCTGTGTTTATGCGAGGCACACGCCACATGAAAATCTTGTTCTCCGAAGGGTTCAAGCTCGACCGCTGGAGTATTAAGGGTCTCGGATTGCCCTGCGTGTGAAGGAATGCCAACCCCAGGGGGGGATTCAGTTACATTAATTGAGACATTTTTGTACAGTACACATACCTTAAGGAAATTTCAGAAGAAGGTCTCCTTTCGCTTACGGGAAATTTGTACAGCGAATCAAAGTGATTTCTTTATTCAAATAGATGCAAAAGGGAAACCCAGAGATCTCAAGTAAGACGATTTATTAGTTCACAAAAATCAATCTCGAACAAAAATGTCATCCCATAGATTTCACCAATCTGATACTGACTTAAATTTTACCCTAACTTCGTCTTCTTATTCTCATTCTTTGCATATAGACATTTTCTTTAATATCCCTCAGGTAATTTCATTCTGTTTTTGTCCCTAGCATCACCATCGCCATCTCCATCCGCATTCATTTGAATTCCTTCCAAAACCTCATTAGCTTAGCGAACATTTCATTTGCAAATTCAACTCTTATCGGACACGAGAGTGAGCACAGGACCACAGTTGAAACAACAGCTAGCCTTGGACATGACCTTTCGAGTCCACAAACCCCACAGAGCCCCTGACCCCTAAAAGCTAGAGCCAATGTAAAGGCCGTCAGTCAGTCAGTCGGTGGGTCGGTTGGTCGGTTAGTCCGTGATTGGTGAGTGGATTGAGGGACAGGATGCGATGGGATGCAGCAACAGCAGCAGCAGCAGCAGCAGCAGCAGACACGCTGTCAAGTGAATTAAAAGTGGAAAATGTTTACACGTCGCAAAAAAAAAACAAATTCTATGCATTAAAAGGACTGTCAGAACGAGACATGGCAATGAAAAACTTTGCTCTTTAAATCTGTATATGTATATATTTATAGATAAATGACCAAGGGAAGTTTTAACACTTCCTAATCGATGTGCAATAAATCCATTTTAACGTAAAAAAGAACGCTTTAATCGATCATCGTGTGCATTGATCATTACGATCATTAATCGACTGACATAAAGCTTTTGCAAGTTCAAAATGGCGATTTTATCTCTTATTAAAAACTTAAAAACACACTCTAATCGATCAGTGTCTGCAATGAATCTTTTATCGTTATTAATCGATTATCGTGTGCATGGAATCCCATTTCACCCAATATCATTCAATTCTTGAACACTATAATGCTATGGATGGTATGGTACATGAAGCAACAACACCGTAAAGATCCATAAACCAATTCTTTATCATCGCTACTTTATATACTTTGGTATCATTTTACTTTTTGGCCATGCTCTTTCCTCTTTCCTCCTTTCTCATCATTCTGTTCTTTTATATGTTTCTAATTCTTCATTCCTTGCATTCCTGTTATATTCCATGGCTATCCTCTATAAAATTCCTTCCTCTCCTTCATGTCCTTGTTTTTCATAACAAACATCAGCAGCAGCAGCATCATCATCATCATTCGCATTCGCATTCCTTTCAAAACCTAATTACCCAACTCTTATCGGAGTCCAGGACCACAGACAAAACAACATTTATCCCCAAAACATGACCTTTCTAGCCCACAAGACCACACAGAACCTCCTGACCCCAAAAACTTAAAACCAATGGCAATTCCAATGCCAATGCCAAGGCCAACCAGTCTACTGAGCGGGTCAGTGAGTCAGTGGCTAAGAGCTGGGACGAGGACGAGGAAGAGTGAGAGTGCCAGTGCCAGTGCCAGTGCGAGTGAGGGCAAGCCCTGCTGTCAAGTGAATTAAGAGTCGAAAATGTTTACAGGCCGCAAAAACACTTTAAATGGATTACAACTACTGTCAGAATCCAGGACATGACTCCTGCCCCCCTGTAGATGGAACATGGTTGATGGGCGATGGGCATGCAGACACAGAGGAGGGCCAAAGAGGAGCCAAAGGTCAGAGTCTGAAGGCGGTGGATTGGAACAAAGTTTTGTACATTTCGGTCGGCTTCGGCTTCTTTCCTTGCTGGGATTTAATGAGCCACAACACACAGACTGATGGGCATACCAGAGGGAATGCTAAATGGTAAGACGCGATAGAGCACAAACAGGGCCAAAATGGAGAAAAGACAACAGGGGACAGGCGACAGGCAACAGGAAAACAGTCAAACAGTCAAACAGGCAAGCAGACAAATGCCGAATGCGTGTCGAATGTGTGTGACATTGCGAGTAACGGCACACACCAGCATAGCGCATTGTACAGCAGTTTATAATTAATTTTGACAGATTCTCTGTTGTACCGTAGTCCAATAGTTTCAGGGCCGGCTTTTAACTCAAATAAATTGTGACAGATTTCTGTGATATTTAGGGGTTTATATTGGATGGACATATCAGTCATAATAGGGGTTAGAACTTCGGATTACAGTGTGCGGCAAATGCCCCCGGGATGTCTGTCATCGCTTGTGGAATAGCCCATCAGCAGTTCTAGAGAAAGATCTGGAATTCTTTTAGGAGAAAAAAGGATCAGCATCCCCCAGTACGAGTCTGCACCAAAGGGATTGGATGAGCATTGGGTGTGTGGACGGAGTGGCGGAGTTATCCAGCATGATCTTTCCTTCAGTCAGATACGAGTCGCACCGAATGGAGAGTGAGCGAACCGGAGTTTTTGTATCCACCATAGAAATGAAATTAAATAGAATTCATTTTTAACACCATGGATTATTGATTGATTGTTGCATACTCAGAATCTCTCTGCGACTGTTGCCCTTCGATGGATTCGATGGATTGGTGTTGATTGGGCCCAAGTCCTAAGGTCTTTGTCTGTAGCTTCATTTCGTAAGTTTTTCAAATCTTAATCCAATTAACAGAACACTTAATGGGTACAACATTTGCTTTGCTCTCGAGAAAAAGCTACCAAGTACTCAGCATATGCCAATCAATTAGGGGAAATGTTTAAATATTCAATTGAGGCCTTCAAATGGTAGGCAACAAAACCTATTCATTATTGATCAATTAATTGATTTCCAAACGAAAGCAAAACTGAAAAACCGAAACCGAATCGGAAACGTGTTTAGAAATCAAAATGGAGCTGGGCTCCATGAAGGGCTCCTTAAGACGATCACCAAGAGCCAACCAGGAGCCCACAATAAGCAGTCGACAAGCCGACAAGCAGAAGTCTCTCAATCATCAAGTCTGACTTGTTTACTGGTGGAAATTTGTTGATGGATTTGACTGATTGATTGAATAATTTCTCGCCTTATTTTCCTATTTCAGAGAATCTCACTTGGAAATGCAGGTAGGAGTGTGGCCTGTGGCGTGTGGCGTGTGGCATGTGGGGTGTGTGTTGGGGGTGTGGGAGGTGCTGGGAGGATGTGCGTGTGGAGGCTGCCTGTTTACATGTCTTCATTAAACATGAAGTTATATCCTGGCAATGTGCAAACGTCGTAGAATATATGTACGTGCCACAGGAGTAGCAGGACCACCATCAACGCAGGAATGCCAGCATGAATGTGCGGTACAGTGAAGGCTCGCAGAAAGGGCGTTAGAAAGCACCGGAAGCTCGTCCCGTTTCCACAAAGTGCAGTCTTCGCTGTAGGTGAGTGGATTTTTGCTTCTGCCTGCCCGCCCGCCTGCCCCCCTGCCTGCCTGCCCGCCTACCTGCTTCTGCATACATATATTGCTATGTTTGAACATCGTTTCCGCAATGGAATGTGCCACGCAAGAGAAGGGCTGCTGTACAGAGAGAGAGAGAGAGAGAGAGAGAGAGAGAAGCTGGGGAAAAACTGGGAGGGAGACACTCGTCATGTGTCACAATGTTGTCCACATGCCAGACAGTCACCAGGTGGCAGCAGCACCAGCAATCGCGTGGCACAAGACACCAAAGCGAAAATTTATGCTCCGCCACGAAAATTGAAGTCCTCCAGAGAGACCAATCCGCAGTCAGCAGTCCCCCAGTCCCCAGATCCCCAGACCCAGACCCCCCTCTATGTCCGAACTCATTTCTAGGGGACACTTTGTATACCCTTTAATTTGTATTGTTTGTCCAAGAACAAAATGAAAGTGGGTGTAACCGAAGGAGTGGCTATTATTCGCTTTAGCATTATATCTGAACAATCGGAATTATCTATTCTATATGTATATTTCGAAGGGTATTACTCGTCTAGTGTCGGGGCACACTTCTACTACGAATATCTAGTAGTGTGGAGGCATGCCACAAAATGTTGGCACTCGCTGGAATTGTTTTTCGTCAGCCAGCGGCACGTGACTTTCGTCATTCAATTCATTTCATTTCATTTCGTGTCGTGTTTTCTTTTCAACCCCCCCACCGCACACCACCCCACCCTTTAAAAGGGCATTTGTTCGGAAGAGAAGAAGCTGGAGAGAGAGAGAGAGCGGGGCAGAGATATCTCCTCTTTCTCCGAGTTTCTTTAATGGCAGCCCCTGAGGGCCAGGCGATTTACGAGCGCAATCTTTACAGCCAAAAAATGAAAAGTTGAAATTGCTTCCACAAAGAGCAAGAAGGCGAGAGAGAGAGAGAGGGGGAGAAATTAAGAAAGAGAGAGAGAGCAAGAGATAAGAGATAAGAGAAGGAGGTGGTGGGATGCATCTTTGGCTTTCCATAATTGAATAATCCGAAAAAATATTTATGTATAGCTCGAATGCAACTTTCGGTTGAAACTTTTTCCATCTCCTCAACCTCAACAAAGGGAACAGTGGAACAAAGCAAAGTGAGAGATAAAAACCAACACCCAACAATGCCAACTAAATACCAACAAAATACCGAAAAAATACCAGAAAGAAGTAAACGGAAAACTTTCTGCAGTAGCAGAAGAACGTGCCAGCAGCACAAAAGTTTAAACAAAAAAGAAAAATAATTCGCTTTAGGCCATAAAATAATGCAAAAGACGAGCTTCCGTCCCCCCCCCCACCACACCACCCCCCCGCACACAGCTCCCTGCCCCTGTTACGCCGTCAACCAATCTAGTTTTCATCTGCATTTTAACTCCCCCCCCCCCCCATTTTCAGGCACTTCCTGTGGCCTTGTCTCAGCAAAGAATATCTTAACGAAAATCTGAAGGAATTTGGGGTCCCTGGAATATATCCCTTAAACGAGTGTCAACATCTTTTTCAGGTTTCAAATCATTATGAATATTGATAAATATTTGGATTTGGCTCAAGGCTGCGCTGCTCTAAGCGATTCTGACAAAAGATTGTGCGGGGGGACTATAAATATTTGAGGAATTTCGAATGTATATATAGAATCTTCTCTATACAAAAATAAAGCAATATTTATTAGCATCAAATCCATTCCATCATGTTGAATATTCAGAGAGAGTTGGACTCTTGATGGCTGCTTAAAATAATTAACCAAACGAATTTCTATTCAATGGATTTTCATGCCATTCGAGTCTACATTTTCTTGGCGAATTTCTGGGAAAATTCACATAGCAGCGGAGTTAAAAGTCGCAAGAATAACGGCCACACAGATGAGCAAAGCCAAGCAGAGGCATAGGATGCCCAGCACTCATAGAATACAGGGTATGTGTGGGTATATGGTGGTGGTTGGAGGGAGTGGAAAAACAATCCAACTATTTGCATTAAGGTGCCTTCCGGCTGCTGTGACTGTGTGGGCGTGAGGGCGTGGCCTCTGCAATAACAAAATATGAACTCAACTTTTTCCAAAGACCAGATAAAGAGTTTGAGAAGAGAGCAGGGAGCAGGGAGCAGAGAGCAAAGAGATAAAGGAACACAGAACAAAGAGCAAACGAGTCAACGATTAAGAAATATTTTAATTCAATTGCAGAGAGGGAAAGAGAAAAAAAGAGAGACAAAGAAAGAGTGGGAGAGAGTAAAAGAGAAATAGAAGAAGCGGTAAGATTGTGAGCCGCGGCAAGAGCCACGGCTCTACTTTTATATCCTGTTCCCAATCAGTATGTGTGTTTTTCTATAGCGCTTTCATTCGCCAGAAGGTGCACACTTCACGAGAAAGAGTGAGCGAGAGAGAGAGAATGAGTATGCGCGTGGTTGGGTGGTGGTTGGGTGGCGTAGTCATTGAAATTTAATTTTTTTCTCCTGACTATAATAATGATCCGGTAGAATCCAGATTCGGCAATCGGTTAGATATGATCATTCTCACGTATCTTCAGAGTTTACTCTGAAGCTATACTCTTTGAGTATCGGTTATAAAAAGCGGAAACCCCTGTTTTCTACAGATTATCCTCTTCTCTTTATGGTCTCTCCTCTTGGTTATTCTGCTTTTTCTCGTTGTTCTCCAATCTTCTCCATCTCAAGGTGATCTCTTTTCATTTCTAGGTGCTCCTCTTTCAAGTAGGGTTCCCTTTTTCCTTCTCTTATTTCTCCTATTTCTGTGACTCTGGGTTCACCTTTCCTCTCCCTTTCCTTTCCTCTTTGCTTCTTTCTATTTTTAGCTCTCTCTCTATCTCCCGTTTCTCCCTTTGCTGTGCCTTTTAGCTATCCCTGGTTCGTCTCCTGGTACTCCTTTCATTCACGTCCACCCATTTCCTTTTCTTCTGGTTCTTCATTCACTTCTCCTCAATCGTTTATCACCATTAACCCAGTCGCCCCGCTTATGTTGCCCCATTCCCATTCCCTCTCACTTCTCCACCTCCGCCGATTCGTGCATTGCCATTCCATGGCTGAAAATGTTAACCCTCTGGCGACCCTGTGCTATTGACAATGAAACCGCTCAAAAAGCTGCACGAATGCATACGAACACGCGCAGACACAGACACAGAACACAGACTCTCACATACACACAGATGCCCAATGTCCAATGGAATGGACGACAGAGAACGACACACAACTGGGTTAAAGTCAAGCCAGACAGAAGACAGAAAAGCTCCCATTTCTTTGTTCTGTTTGCTGTCCATTGGTTTTGCGTGTGTGTTTGTGTTTGTGTTAGTGCCACATGCTAGCACGATCCATGCCTCATGTCAATGCCATTTGATGGCTGCACAGAGGTCTCTGAAATTATCTCACATTATGAGAGATTTGGATGTTTCGCTCAGAACTGGAACTGAGGATGGACAAAAAACAATTCTAATTTGCACTTTTTTTTCGTATACTAAATTTTTTCAAATTATGGCGCTTATAAATATGCAAATATTGTAGAAAATCGATCCATTTATCGCATAATATTAAACACTCTTTAAACACCAGATAACTGACATTTTCCTGTTCCCAAAGATAGTTTTTCCTTTTTGCTTAAACTTCTGCCAATGTTACCACTGCGCGAGTTCTTCGTGGTGTTGTCTCTGCGAGTGTGTGTACCTACACCGTGTGTCTGTGTGTGTGTGTCTGTGTGCTCTTGTCGCCAGTTCCATCCACTGGATGGATATTGGCCATTTTTGACGGTCAGCTGAATTGGTCAATGTTACGCAGAGCTCCCCCCGTCCCCGTCCCAGTCGCAATACCTTTCTCTCTTCAACCTCTCTCTTTCTCTCTCTTCCACTCTTACTTTCACCTTGGACAAGCAGCTCAGTTGTCCGCATTTGGCTTTTCAATGCTTTCGCCCCTCTTCGATTTCGAATTCCATTTCTACTGGTTTTCCACACCCCTCGACAATGTTTTCTTTTGCTCATTGTAATTTGAATGGTCAGTGGTCGGTGTGTGGTGCGGTCTGGTATGCCATTGAATGGCAACAAGCATTGGATGGGGTGGGCTGGGCTGGGGTGGCACAGGGTATTAGCAGAAACAGCAACAGAATCGAACAAATGTCTAAGCACAATTCGATTATTAGCTGCCGACATGTGTAGAACACGAGAGCCAAAACAAGCGAAAGAAACTGAGAAAAGCAAAGAGAGAGAATCACCCTTGAATGGTCCGCGGGGGAGTATAGCCTTCAGCGTTAATATTTTCATATTCAGTCATGCAGCTGCCAGTCATGTGATTCCTATTCATCTACATACATATGTTAAATATTTCACACAAATACAGAAACTATTATTTTGTACTTTGAGCGGTACAAAAAATTGGATTGTAGGACTGGTTGAGTAGCACACGTCCTCGTACTCGGAACAGGCAACAAATACAATTCCAGAAGTTGCAATGGAGACCAAACGTAGATTGGCAGAAGCCTCATCCGAAGTATACACGAAGTAACACTTCAACTATTACATTATCAGGATGCGCCTTTCATAGAGATTGGATGCCTTATAATCCCAGACACTTCGTTCACCGCCGATACAACTGCTCTTCTCCAACGAATTCAAACACTAAACCATCAAATCGGAAGCGTAATCCTGTGGACCTCTGGATACTCTCACTTGGAGGGCACACTTTAATCTGAATGGGCCTTTTGTAGACATTCGATGACCTCGGAAAACTGGATGCGCTGGATCATACTAAGAGAAACCGCCGCTACTAATCCTTCAAAATATACCCCTGCTTGGATTCCATCACCCTTTTTCGCTAAATTGCTTCACTTTACGACAAAATGGCGTTTTGAGAATGTGCTTTGCGCAAGACAAAAAAATATATCCTTCACCTCCAAAATCATTTTGAAAAGTTCAACTGCAGCTTAGGAATTCCTTATTTTGCTTCTGCAGTCTTATGATGATTGGACAAGGATTATAGATCTTTCCAGCTGATTTGTCAGCTGATTTTGGCACGAAGTGAAGTTGGCTGCGCCTCACTTCGCCTCATGGTGGTAAATGCGTCAACGTTTGCGTGGAAGTCATGAAATTGTGTTCAGTCAAACATTTTGGATAGACTTTCATTTAAAGTTTCATTTGCAGTTAAAGAAACTGAAAATATAGACAACAAAGCACCGTTTTGGATAGATTCTGCTGTATTTACTTCCCATAAATACACATTCTCTATAGACATAGTATATAGAGATATTATCTTAAGATTATAGATTAATGCTACCATAATTTCATGTGTTTTCCAATGAACTTTGACCTCGTAATGTTCATTCATGAATGACCCCATGTGCTCAGCGCCTGGGGTCAGTGCAAACGAAGATAGTGATAATATAATTTGTTTACTTTCCAATTTGACTTTAGCCTCGTAATATCATTATTCAAAACCAGCCCCTTTGGAGCGTAATTTGTCCCAAGTGTTGGACATCCATCGAAGGAAACTCACCTGAAACGAGGGACAAATCGAAGGGGGAACAATGAATAAAACATTAGATCACAAAAGCCGTTGGTTGGTTGGTTGGTTGGTTGGTTGGTTGGTTGGGGGTGGTAACGAAGGGTTGATGGAGAAACAAGAAACTTAAATGGTAACATATTCTACCCTTTCCTTATCAAATTGAAAGCTTAAGCTTCTTCCACATATGAAGATATGTCTGGCCACCCGCGTGCCCCTCCCCCGCGCCACAGCCTTCAGGGGGAGTTCGGACAGGCAATCACATGAATAAATTCTCTTCTCGCATTCACCTGCAACATTTGCATTCAATGTTTACCAACTCGTTCCCGCATTCAATCTCATTCTTAATCTTGAATAGAGATTGAACAGAGATGTACATATGTATATCATTTTTCTGATCGTATTTGTGGAGGGTTCTCGATGAATATTTCTTTCCAGAGAAGTGAGTGATTTATTCTTAAAGCAGTTCAATGTCAACCTCAAGCTCTTCAAGGACGAAGGACTTTCGAAGGATATTTAAGGATCTGTTTCTGTTTTCCCTTAAGCTCTTTTATCTTCCGAAAACTATCCAATATCCCACTCAAAACTTTTCTACTCCATAGCTCGATGGGGGCCATGAATATACATATATACATATGTATATGTATTTGGGAAATCGATTCAATGCATAAGAATGTTAATCAAATGCTAATTTTTGTTCTTACTGTCTGACTTTTCTCAGTCTTTAAACTGTGTTTAAGTGTAGTATATGAAGGGTTTTCTCGTACAGTTGTGTTCTGCTTTTGTTCTGCTCTGCGGTTTCTGCCAGAGTTGTTGCCATTTGCCATTTTCCAATTGCCACTGCCGTTGCAGTTGCAGTTACAGTTCTGCAATTGCATTTGCAACTTGTTTAGGCGCATCGCCTGGCCCAAGGTTTACTCTCTCTTCTTTCTCTCCCTCCTGTCACCCTGTCACGACAACACGGGCTTTTGAGCCGGGAAAGCGTAAAGCAATTGGCCAGAGACCCCCCAACCTACCCCCTAAGAGAACACCCCCCATCCCCGTCCCCGTCGCCCGTCCCCCGTCCAGTGGCGGTGGAGGAGAGCCAACCACGTAATGGCAATTGTACAAGAGAAGGAGCCAAGTGAGCGTAATAAACGCCAAGATTTAGATCACATTCACTGGATAAGGTATGTGTGCGTGTGTGTGTGTGTGTGTGTGTGTGTGTGTGTGTGTGTGGAGGGGAGCAAGTGTAGCACCAGGACGAGAAGGAAGAGGTGTACCTCCACTTGACACCTCCTTGTAGTCGTTGTCGTTGTAGTTGTTGTCACGTGCATGTTCATCGCTTGCTGGTGATTTCAGAACAGTTTGTGACTGTCTCTCAGGTAGAAGGGGACCAACACCAAACCCCCTCCACCCCCCTTCCTTCACCTTCACCTCCACCCCTACCCCTACCCCGTTGTCTCGCGTACTCGTTGGCCCTTGGCCGTGTCCGTTTGTCTGTAACTGGAACCATTATCCTCGGCTTTCACACACGCCTAGCGCTGTGTCCTTTTGTGTGTATCTGCAAATCCTTCAAGTGCTG
Source organism: Drosophila athabasca (assembly GCA_008121215.1). Classification (NCBI taxonomy): domain Eukaryota; kingdom Metazoa; phylum Arthropoda; class Insecta; order Diptera; family Drosophilidae; genus Drosophila; species Drosophila athabasca. The sequence goes on from CM017796.1 coordinate 17,358,445, forward strand.
GAATATTTCACTCAACAAAGTCATCGCAAGAACTCAACTTAAAACCGGGAAACAAACCCAAACCCTGTCCCGCACTCTATCATTGGTAATACGAAACCCCTGAAAGGATCTAGGACCCAAATGATAACAAGACAAAATGGAGGAATGTAGAGAGAAAGTGAGCTGAAATCCAAGTGAAAGTAGATATATATATTTCTCTATCCGTCAAAGAGAGCTTTCACTGTGGGCCCTGGTTTAAAGAAGATGTTCAAGATGTTTCTTCCCTCTGACTTCATTGTTTAATAAACACAGAAAAAATAACAAGCTGTTGGAAATTGATACTTGAGCAGGTCCTTCCTTCAGTCCTTAAGCCCGAACTCACCTGAACGACTCGTGTCCGCTTCTGGTAATCAATCAAGCCACTGCTGGACGCATTGGACATGTCCCTCCCCCAGCCCAAGGGCAGGACAGGAGCAGCACCAGAAGAGGGAGCAGCAGCAGAAGGAGGAGGAGTAGCAGCAGAAGGAGGAGGAGCAGCAGCAGCAGTAGATGGATTCTCGTTCAAGTTTCTCGCTTGAAAGCCCTCCTTTGGATCCTTTCCAATAACCGCTGATACTTTGGGTGGCTCCATCGCTACTCGTCCATCACCCTCCGGTGCGGCCTCATCCCCCTGCTGTCCATCGTCATCGTAATCAGAGGCCTGAGTGTCATTGAGCTTCAGATAGATATTCTTTGGATGGTTGTTCACGTAATTGAGTTCCTTGATCTGATTGTCGCTGGCACTGACACTGTCGCTGGCCACCTTCTCGTTCAGCCGTATGATGTTCGACAGATTGATGTTGTTGATCAGCGTTATCCCTGTGATGCCCACAAGGACGATGACGAACCCAATGCCGCCGATCAGCAGCAGGGGCGTCGTCTTTGATGTCTTTGGGCACATGTCTAATGTTCGTTGTTTGTTTTTTCGTGTTTGTTATTTGGCTATCACTTTTGCTTTGTCTTTTTATAATTTTAATTTGCTACTTGAGCATATTTTTTGATCGATGATATCTGAAGTGGAAGGCGGTCTTTAATATACTTGAAACTGCCTGCCACCGTTTTCCCAGTTCTCCCGAAAGACATTCGCTTTGAAGTATTTCCTTTTGTTTTTGTTCTATCTTTCCACCCATAAATGAATCCTACTTTCTCTACTTTCTTCTGGCAAACCCCTCGATGGAATTTTATTTGCTTATATCATGTTTGGCTTCGCATCTTTACATCTCTTGTCGTTCCCCAAAGAGCAATATAAAAGTTGGCCAAGTTTCTGTCCAAAAGGACATCCCCGCACAGGCACAGGCACAGGCACACACGCACATGCCACTCGAAAGGACAACAAATTCCCCAAAAGCACACACACAAAACATAGGAAATGAAAATGAAAATGGAGAGAAAATGAAAGAAATAAGAAACAAACTTCGTGGATGACCGTCGCCGCAGACGCCGACGCCGCCGCTGCCGATGCAATATCTGGCGAGACGGAATATTCCATGGGTTTTGACATTTTGGAATCCTTTGAAGAAAACACGACTTCGACTGTCTATGTCGTCCTGCTGCCGCTGTCCTGTATGTCCTGCATTCTATGCATATTATAAATGTTCCAATTGCTGGCAAACAGCCGCACGACTGCATTTCAAATTCCGAATAATCAATAGGAGAACGCAGCGGCAAGCGGCAAGCGGCACGCTCCCCTTTCATCCGTCGTCTAGTCTGCCTGGCAGGATATTTTGTTAGAGAAATGGGGGTGGGGGGAGGGGATGGAAATATGAGATTTTATAGAGCCTGGCACACAAACACATACACACACAGCTGAGTCACCAGTAACCAGTCTGAACACCAGAGTACGGATAATGAATGTCTTGCACATTGCGTATACGCAGCGGAGGACAAAAATGGAAAATAAATTCACAGACATTTTGCTGCAAAATAATGCTGCCTTTGTCTGTCTTTCTCTCTCTTTCTCTCTCTCTCTCTCTCTCTCTCTCTCTCTCTCTCTCTCTCTCTCTCTCTCTCTCTCTCTCTCTCTCTCTCTCTCTCTCTCTCTCTCTCTCTCTCTCTCTCTCTCTCTCTCTCTCTCTCTCTCTCTCTCTCTTCTCTCTCTCTCTCTCTCTCTCTCTCTCTCTCTCTCTCTCTCTCTCTCTCTCTCCCTGGAGTATAATAATATTTGTTTTGGCCCTGAAATTGGCCCAGCTAGAATGTCATGCAAAATTCGTACAAATTTATTGAAGAATTTAGATTGGTTTTTCGTTTCAAAGAAAAAGCAAAGTTTCTACCTCTGTGACTTTGTAATAATCATATACATATGTAGACACATATGTAGATGTAGATATGTATGTATATGTACATCTTGCATCATATCTAGATCCAAAATCAAAGCCAGAAACCATTAGTCAAGAGATCATCAGCCATTCCTATGGCAATTTATTTCAACGCATAAATATTCACGTATATGGATATGGCCCCGCCACTCAATCGACTACCCCTTTCGGTAGGGATCCATAGATATATATGTACTTGTACCTATGTATATGTATATTATGTGTTTATATGTATGTACCATCTATTCTCTGTGTGTGTCTCAAGGAATTCAGATGGCGGCTGACTTAATTCAATTCGCATCAATTCATTCATTCAAAGCGCACGCCATTCAGCAGCCAAATGATTCGAAGATACGAATGCGAATCTTCGGGCATGTACAGTGAGTGTTCTCCAATGAATGCTCTTAGCCAGCCAATCAATGGTTTTATTTTTCAACTATTTTTCATCCTAAATCCATAAAAATCAATCATTCATCCAACGAAAAGCAGAAGAATTCTTGCCTTATAGATGGCATTTATGTCGCAAGTTTTTGCTCAAGTTTTTGCAATTTTTCTTATCTTTCTTTACGTTGGAACTTAGCGATGTTCTACTGTATTCATTTATTCATTGCTTAGATCTACGTGGCATAGATATCGTATCAGTGATTGCCACAGTTGTATAATAATTTCGTTCCCCTCCCTCCACTCCGTTTTGTCTTTAACTTGTCCCTTGGCTCGTCTGCCCTCTCCATCTCCACCACTGTCTCCACCTCCACTCTGTCTCTGTTTTTTGGTGGCTCTGGCTGTATTTTTGGTGTCTTGGTGCGTCATGTTCTGCCGCTAGTTAGCGTAAAGCTCATTGAAAGATAGATGCGTTTAAATATAAACTCAGGGGCAGGGAAAAATGAAAGCCAGTGGGTAAAGAGTGGGGCCAAAGTGGTGGTGCTGGTGGTGCTGGTGGTGGTGGGGTGAGAGGTGTTCTTTGGGTGGGAGAGTAGGCTCAAGGACAAGCTCGGCTCGGTAGTTGGCAATTAACAGAAACACGAAATGAAAATGAAAATAAAACATAGCCTGAACAAAAACAAACACACACACACGCTCACACAGCCACACGCATACACGTGCCATCCACACACACACACATACACTCATGGAATGCTGTGTTTTTGTAAGGAGGCGGCGGTGGTGGGTTGTGCTCAGCTCTGCTCTGCTCAGCTCTGCTCGGCTCTGCTCTGGGATTCTCGCATGAGAAAAACGTGTCAAGCGCGTCGCGGCACTTGGTTGGAGGAGCAGCAGTCGAAGCCTCGGGGCGTCGCTACCATCGCTACCACCCTCCCTGCAACCTACGCACAGCACCTGCCACACACACAGAGAGAGAGAGAGAGAGAGACAGGGAGAGAGAGCGAGCGAGCAGGCAAGAAGCTACAGGAGGCATGCAGTTTTTGCTGCTGAAAGTTCTGCGAGCCTGGTATCATTTGCAATATTTCTCTCTTTATCTATGATACTCTATGAGACGCTCCGCTCCGCTCTCTAGGACTCTCTCTGGAGGACTCTCTTTTATCATCTGCCGCTCTACCTGTCTGTGCTGTGCTTTACTCTGCTCTTGCTCAAGTTTCTGTTTGCTTTCTCCTTTCTTCATTCCTTGGGAACTTTGAGGTTTCTCCTCTTCTAGTTCGGGTACTTTTCCATAATCTTCTGGGAACTTCAAGCTCTTCAATTGCCTCGATTCTCACTTTTCTTTCTTCCGATTCTTGTCTATTCTCAGATTGAGATTTAGATTCCTCCTGCTATCAATCTGGCTACTTCTGACTGGGTGAAAGGGGTCTTTCCAACTTTCTAACTAACCATCTCTGATTCTCAACTATTCTCTCATCTCCATCACACATTTGCATTCCTCTTCTAATTCCCTTTTTGAGCACTTTTTCTCGCATCTCTTGCATCTGTGATTCTTCATCGCAAAGCTCTAAATAAATGATAACCAAATTCTCACATCGTCGTACCCCACTCCACCACTCCACCACCCGGCCACCAAAACTCTCTCAGCTACACACGACACATCCTTTCTTACCACCCCCCCACCACCCACCGCCCACTACCACCCACAAAAACCACTTGGAACTGTTGCACATACGACGAATACACAACAGAGTAGAGAATATTTCCATTATAAAAAAAAACAAAAAAAAAAATGTAATTAGAACCTTAATTGGTTCGTTCGTCGTCGTCGTTTCTAAAGTTCACTATTTCATTGCGACACATTTTATTTATACAAATTTTTGTTGTTGTTTTTTGTTTTGGTTTGTTTTTCTTCCGTCCTTCTTCTCGTTCTTTTACGAGTATATAGTATTTTGTTGTATTTTGTGGCTCTTCTTTTTATTTTATATACATATATATGTACATATGTATATCGGTGATGCGGTGCCCGAGACAAGCGCGTGCACGCACTGAGAGACGCGGGACGAGACAGAATCGAACCGAAAGCGAACCGAATGCGGCGACTGAGGCAACACCAATGGGCGCCAGAAAACGGGGCAAGACGGTAAAGAACGATGCCCGAGCCGCAAAAGCACGAGAGTGTAGCGGCCCGTCCGTGTCGCCGGAACAGAGATGGGAACGGGCCGGCACGGCACGGCATGGCATGGCACGGGTCGTGGAAAAGGGAGTGAGAGAGAAGCAGTCATGGCACCAGAGACGCGATGAACGACAAGCGACAAACCACGACGTCGCATCGACGAAGCGCATCAAGTGACGAAAGAACGAAATGAAACGAACGAGTGACGAACGAAGGCACGAAGAGCGCCTAAGCGCTAAGCGTTTTCAGCGATGCTGACTGAACGAGAGAGACAGAGAGAGAGAGAGAGTAAGAGTTCGAAACGGAACGGCAACAGGCGGAACGGAACACCAACACACATACACACACACACAGAGACACACACGCAATGCAATGCGCAACAATTTGGCAATGAGAACACCCAACAAGAAAGCTCTAAGCCAGGGTACATTTGAAATCATGTAAGGCACTGGACAACAGAGCGTCACTCAGTGAACAGGATGGCCTTACCCTACATTTGCTGTACCCTGGCGAAAGGGGGGGGGAGGGTGGCATGAGAGGACGAAACTTACAATGGAAACGAAAAGCGATCGTTAGCTGGAAGCTGCTGTTGCACTTTTTCAACGCTTTCTTTGCTTCGGTATGATATTATTTTCCATTAATTCCATTCCATTTTTCTGCATAGTTTTCTATGAAAACAATCGACGGAACCGGATGTGACGTTACATACATACATACATACATATGAATGAAACAAATTGATGACAATTAATGCACATCATTTATTTATTTATCCCATGAATCGCCCAGAATGTAATGGCAATTGAATGAATGAAAAATAGTAGTATAATTTCGAATGCTAATTGCAAAATGATGTAAGGAGGAAAAACAACTAATCAAGAGTTAGTCTGTGTGTGTGCGTGTGTGTGTGTTCCATATACATTTTAATTATGTTTAATTTATGACTGTAAATGGAAACGCCAAAGAAATATTCCAATGTCGCTAGTTCGGCACACGCAGATACCCTCTAAATGACAAATATAGAGTAAGTTATAGCTAAAATATGGTTATATTTTGTAAGATCCAATCCTTGTCTGCACATATCCAACCTTAACCATAATATACCCCATTTCCTCAACGGCTAATGGGTATACGTATAATGATGCGAAGCGCAGCGCAGCAGGAAAAGGCGTATCATAAAAACGTGTTAAGTATACAACCCCCCCCCCTGCCAACCCCCCACCAACCTCCTCTCGGCTATAGAACGCAGCGGCTGCTGCTGCTGCTGTTGGAGCCCTAAATGGCATAAATTTGTAAAGAAATTGGCTAAGGCAACGCGACTAATTAGAAAAAGTAACTGGGTTAAAAATCCTTTGCTTTTGGCTGGCGGGACCAAAAGGATTCATTCGCCAACTCATTTCTTGCTGGTTCATCGCTGAGACTGAGACAGAGACAGCGACTGAGGCTTCCTCCTTTACAGGATTGTCTGTGCCGGGTGGGGAGAGACAGGGGGGCGGAGCCATCATAAAGGTGAATGAGTTTCCTTGAGATGTTGTGAAATTATTATGGAGAGCACAGGCATAAAATATGAATCTCTTTCTTGCTCTCATCAAAGGAGCACGCACTATGCTTGACTTTAAAAACTAATAAAATATTTCGAATAAGGATACGAATATTTTGCAAGGAAGCAGACGAAACCCAGGCAGAGGGGCGCTGCTGCAGCATGACGTCAAAGAGAGTTATTAATGTGACGAACGAACAGCGCTAAGCATTTGCTGGTGATCTCAGTGAAGGACATGTCCTTTCAAAGCTTCTCCTTTGACATCTGGCACGTCTGAATCTTCGATCTTCAAATTAAGAAGAAGCTTTTGTGCTCTACTCTGCATAATTACTCTGCATAAATCAGTGGGAAAACTGATGCTAGCTTTACAGATTTAAAGGAATTCTCTTTCAGGCATTTCACTCTTTGCAGTCATCTTTTTTTTGGGCAGAAAGGGGGAGAGGGAGCGAGAGAGGGTCGATGAGAAATGTGTTCCACTAATTCCCTGTCAACCTTGTTAATGTCTTCCAACCTCTTTCTGCCCCTCTTTCTCTCTCTGTCTATCTCCAATGTCTCTTCTTCCGCTTTCTTTCTGTCTTTCTGGCGGGTTCCAGCCATAAATTAATTCCCACGCCGTATTCCATCTCAGCCCCCCACCGAAATAAGTTCTTTGTTTCGGAATTTTCATAACAATAACTTATTTGGCCATAAGCCCCCCCACTAAGTAAGTAAGTAACTAACTTGGTAAGTAAGTAAGTAGGCGAGCAAGAGTAACATTTTTGCACTTGTCAGTGTCGGCGGCTGTTGCCACCAGACAAAAGGTAAGGAGACGTCGGGGCAGCACACACACACATACACACACACACAAAACATCGAAAGTAAAACAATAAAGTGCAGTGACAACAATAACTGTAACAATGCCCAAAAGCAGAAGGCGGCAAGCAGAAAGGATATGACAACAGGCGGCTGGGCTGGGCAGGGCAGGGCAGGAGATGAAATTCTTAAGGCTGTTGCTGATGGGCTTTTCTTTTTGCTGTTGCCGTAGTTGTTGTTGTTGTTTTTGACACCGAAAATACACAACAACATTTACACTCTTTGCAATGGGTATTCCCCATTTGTATAGTCCTTTATTTTATATTTATATGGACAATCGGTTGTGGGGATTTTCGCTCGACTTTTGTACTGATTTGCGTACTAATTGAAATGATTTTCACAGCATTAATTAAGGGTAGAAAAGTGCAGATTTGACCTTAATAAAAACCTGCACTAATTGGTGTAAAAATCCCCCCCCCCCCCCCCTCCAACCCCCTCCCATTCTGGGCTAAAAGGAGCGTATATTTACGTTTGGATTCCGCACTAATTAAAGAGGTTTTCTGGGCGTATCTCTAGCAGTAAATGAAGTATGAAATCGCCTACTAAATAATGTGTAATACTGTGTCCCATAATTATTATCCACAGGTGTGGTGGTAAGGGGTAGGGGAAGCAACAGTACATATCACACATCTGTGGGGGTCGTTAAACGATCAATCGGTTAGGGTATTAGCCTTCCATTGTTGTTTGTTGATTTTTGTATTATTTCCTCTGCGGCTGCTCGTTTCTAAAGCTGTGTTTCTTTATTGTTTTGCTTTGTTTTGTTTTGTTTTGTGTGGTTTTTTTTTTGTTGTATCTGACATTGTTACCTTCCTTGTGCTGGGCTCTGCTTTCTCTTTCCCTCCCCACTTCTCTTGTCCCTTCTGTTATTAGAAAGCCCCAAAACAAGTTTCTTTTTTTGTTATTGTGTCCCTCGCGGGAAGGAAGGTAAAATAGGAAAAGTGTTGAAGGATATTTTGAAGGCGTAAAGCGCTCAAGACAACAATGAAAATCCCCTTTCCCGCCCGCCTCCCTTACAGCCTCACGCCTCCATTGACGCCTTTGTGCGTGATTTCTTCGGGGCAGATATAAGGAGACAACCACCCCCTCACACACACACACACACACACACACAAATAAATGAGAGAGCAAAAAAGAGTGCAAAAGTGGGTGGGAAAAAAATATAAAAAACATAAAGAAGAGGTAATTAGAAAAAACGCTTTTGGTCGCGGTGATTATGAAAAGGAAAAGGCAATTACAAATGACAGAGAAAAAAGAAGAGGAAGAAGGCCCTGCTACTAAGTATGCTATGGTTCTTTGCACTCAATAATCACAGGGGGGAAAAACCAGTCGGCGGCAAGGGCCGCAGCTCTACTCTTATACCCGATACAAGGCAGTAATCATATGATTCCATTAACTAATCAAATATATTCTATTTCCAGCCAATCGCTGATATTGTAGTGGTTTCCATAAAGCTGTTTCCAGCTAGATTCCTTTAGATTTAAACATCCTCAAAAGCAAATAGATCTAATATACCTCTGATCGAATACAAATTTATTCTCTGCTAGATAAACTCTCCTTTTTAAGTAAAGGGTATTCTGACCGTCGAATGAGAGTGGTTCGTTATTAATACAGCATGTTCGATACCTACATGAAGAAGATACTATGGGAACCTTTCGGAAAACCACTTGTTCTTCTTGAGATTTCTATCAGGTTCGATCAGTACCAGGCAAATCGGTTCGTCTCTTGACTTGTCTTATAGTTCTCTTACGTTAACTTTAAAGAGTGGTAGCAAGTGGCTCCTTTTGTCCAATGTGCCATTAATATTCCTTGAATTCCCACTGCAGTGGCTTGTAATACTCAGAGCAAAGAGAGAAACGGCACGGGAGCTGGGGACACCGAGTTGACTTGAGTTGAGTTTTCTTGGGACTTGGGTCTGGAGCGGAGAGGTGCCGAGTGCGGAGTGCATTAATCCATTTAATAACGCAAGTGGAGAGTGGCGAGTGGACAATGACCCTCTGCAGATGGGGTGCCTCACCCCCCACCGACTGACTGGGTGCGGTACTGGGTGCAATGCAGTTAAATTAAGGACACTTCGCAAGAGAATTGCAAGAAAAAATACAATTATATGAGAGAGAACCCATTTGAGAACCCATTGGTAATGCCAGTAAGGGAGAGCCAGCCGAAAGGAGGTTCCTCCCCAGTCGTAAAATACTCCAACATTTTGCCTTTGAACGATGCTATTAGAGGCGGCGGCGGCTTCTACTGCAGTGCACCTTTTCTCTTAATTTCACTCTTTTTTCCTCACTTTCCTATCGTTCTATCCATTCTACTTACACATACATATGTGCTTGTGTGTACGTAATGGTCTGCCACATACACACACACACACACACACACACACACACACACACACACACACACACACATACAAACACACACACACACACACATACAAACACACACACACACACACACACATTAAATTTATGGGCTTGAACAAAAATAAGAGAGAGTAAAACGTGGAAAATGTTAAGAAAATGAAAATAAAATAAAAACTCTTTACAACAAAAAGCACTAAACAATCTGCCCCCTGACCACGCCTCCACCACACACTCAAAAGGTAGAGGCGGAGGGGAGCGGAGCGGAGTGGCTGGACTGAGTCTGCCACAGCTATAAACATGAAAGAGATGACTCCGAATCGAGGCTAAAAGCCAGAGAGCAGCAATAAGCCGAAAACCCAAAAAAAAAAAAATTATAAAAAATAAACGAAGAAAATAAAAAGAAATAGTAAGTGAAAAGGAAATAAAATATTTTCAATACACATAATATATACGATTCGAAACAGATATATAAGCAACAAAAGATCCTGTAGTTGGTTGGTTCAAGGCAGATCTAAGAGAAACTATCTTCACTCCTTTTTGGGGCAGGGCATTGGTAAATGTTATAGCCATTGGCGTCATCATCCAATAAAAATCAATTATTATGCAATGGAATCATGGGGGGGGGGGAGGATGGCCAGGGGTTTGGGTTTGGGGTCTGGGGGTCTGTAGAGTATTCGGTTTCCACTTTATTGGCCTCATTAAACGCACTCGAAAAAGCGCAAAAACTCCGCAGCGCACACACCCTTCAGAAAAATGTGTGGAAATGAAATGAAATTGTGCTCATGATTGCGATTATGGTTATGACTGCTGCTGTTGCTGCTGTTGCTAGTTGGTGCTTGAGGGGCCAAACTCTTGTGCCATAAGGTTCGTTAAACGCAGTGCCACCGCTCGGCTCGCGTGCCCCGCTCTTGGCTCTATGCTCCATTCCACAGATCTAATTACCAGCTGCAGCACAGCAAATGTTGTAGAAGAGCAGCGTAGCGGCAATCAGCATCATCTACACAGTGGTTCCTGGGCCTGGGCTGGCCAAAGCAATTAAGAGCGACCCCAAAACGAAATCAAGGTCCCACATTCTCACATTCTCTCAGTTTCTCAGATGATGAACTCTCGTAACTGACTGCCAGCGACTTCCACTTCGATGTGTGATAATTGTTTGCTTACTTTTAACGTTTCGTTTTTTGCTAATTGAAATCATCTACAAATAGAGGGGTAGTCGCACTCATCCATTATATAAGTAGAAGTAAAACAGATCCCAGACAGATCGTTGTACTTTGTTCGGTATTGTATGCCACTTTATCTGATATTCCAATGCAAGATCTGGGATTCTTCTTCTGGGATCAACAAACAATGCCATTATGCAAATCGAGAAAGCCACAGCCACAGATTCAACCTCTCCCCAACCCCCCCCGCAGATTGGGGTTAAATGGATATGGAAATCTTTCGATTGTCCGGTTGATTGGATAAATCATCCGTCTCTTTTTTGATTGGACTTCTATTGTATTTGGTTGGCTTCCAATTTGAATAGAGATTTTCCATTATACATATGTATGTGATCTGATTCCTCAGACATCCTTCAGATGCCCCGAAAGAGTGCTTCTGCGGGGAGGGTTACTGGGATCGTTGGGCTGTCCGGATTGGATCCAGGAATCCCAATGTGGATCGCATTGAACAGGAATTCGAGTAGGAATTTAATTGAATGAAAGTTCAAGTGTAAAAGCTGCTAGAAAACTATGTCTCTCTCTCTCTGCCTCTTTCGCAGTGTGGCTTAGCAGTGAAGGGTTCCTTGACTGCCCCTCCTAGTGTTCCCCTGCTACTGCTAGATGCCCTGCCACATAATGTGGCATGTAAGCACGGCTCTTATGTGCCCATCAATTCCCACGTAGCCCACGATGGCAGTTAACCAACAAATTTCGAGCATTAAATCTGCGCCATTCAATTGCCAAATCTGTGGTCGGGAGGGAGGGGCAGGGATTGGGGGCGGGAAAGGAGCATCGATTGAATTGCCATTTGCATGCGTGTCTATGTGTGTGTGTCTCTGTGTGTGACATTATCGCAAAATGGCCGCCCAATAATCATAATTCATGGGACATTGTTTGGAGTATTTCCCAGGCCACACACACACACACACACACACACACACACACATCTGCCGCTACCCCCACCATCTGACCCTCATCTTACATCTTCCATCCGCCATCCGCCATCTGCCTCTCATCCTCATCCTCATCCCCAACCCCAACCCCAACCTCTCAGACCTTCTCTGTCTCTCACAACCGCAGCTCCATGATTATCATACTTATTATTATTATCCTCATCACCATCGCCCCATCCTTTATCCTCATTGGATCTCTCTCTGAGAATGGCGTGTAAAACCAATTTTTCATTTGTGCACCCGTCGAGCCATAAAACTTTTTACGTTGTATTAATATTACATATTATTATTATTTTTTGTTGCTTTACATTTTATGCCCCGTCATAAATAAAAATATGTTTTATTCTATATTCATGTTCTAGTCCTTGGCGGCGTCTGGTGGCAACAGACGGTCCAGGCCAGGCCAGGCCAGGCCATTAAGGCCCGCTAATATCGGGGATTTGCCATAAATTGGAAAATTCAACAAATTTGGAAAGCAGCAAAAGGATATCGCTAGATAGAGTGTTAGTGGTGCCCTTTCACCTTTTCATTGGTGTTTATTTTTAGACTGGATATGACATTCTTTTTTACAGGTTTTCAAATGGTAAATTTAAGGGCATTTCTTCTGACTTTCTTTCGAAAAGAATCCTTTCAGAGCTCGCATTTTGGTTTACATATTGATTCAATTTATTTCGAATACATTTCTCTGTCTGTCGCTTGCTTTGTTTTTTGCATTTGCATCAAACATTTCCAAGCCAAAGCCAAATAAATTTCACGCTCAACTCCTCATAAACAATTTAAAATTCATGAAATTTGTTACACTTTTCTTCCTTTTTTTTACAGGGAATAATTCACGCGAGTCCCTGCCTTGCGAGCGGCCTTTGACCTTCTTTAAAAATAGATTTTAAACTGCTTCTGTTGCCTGGCCTGGCCTGGCTGCTGCTGCCTCTTGCCTGGGTGCTGGCTCTCCTGCCCCTGCCCCTGGCTGCTGGCTCTCATGTCTGGTTTCTGCTCCACCGGTTGATGGGTCGTATGCGTAATGTCTTTTATGCTGTCAAAGTCAAAGTTAATTTATGAGAGACGGTGCCGAGTAACAACGCCTGCCAAGTAAATGGAAGGAGCTCCAAATTCAATAACCAGAATGAAGTTAACGCACATTAAATGCGCCACCAGGCAGCAGGCACCAGCCACCAGGAAAACAAGCGCAGAAATTGAATCTGGTCTGCCATCAGGGAGGGCCTCCGACTCTTGCGATCCATAAGCCATGGCTCCTGACAAAACCTGTTGCCTCTTTGAGGTTTTCCACATATCGTTTAATTGATGTATGTTTATGTTTGTTACTGAGAACTGTCCATCATGGCTGCAGGTCTGGTGCAGCTGTAATTTACTTTACAATTGATTGCCTCACTGTATATTGGCTTCAGGCTACACTACAGCAAAAACGGGTATGCAGAAATATACAAAATAAGTCACCCTTTTCATTTATGTATCTATGTATATATAATAAATCTATGACTGCAGACTCTTCATTGGTGTTTTATTGCTTATGGGTCATGAAATAGTGAGTGTAGCCCTTCGCTTATGGGTAATTTGTACAGCGAATCATTTAGATGCATATGGGAAAGTGTTCTATGGCCTTCAGAGTGTATTTTGTGCATCGATTTCTCTCATCCAAAGCCTCACTAGCCTCAATGGCTACAAAATCGTGATTGTAGCCAGTCGCTTATGGGAAAACTGCCAGAAAAAACGAACTCTTAAAGGGTATAAAACGCTACGAGTTTTACTGCTCCGCGTGGCATTCGCCCAAAAAGTAAACACTGAAAATATCTCTGGTTTATGTTGCGGTTTTCATTGGTGCTGTATGGGTTCTCCTGTTTCAGGACGACGAAGGTGTCCTGGCCATGTCCTTGGCAATGGCGATGGCAATTCAATCTTGTACGTAGGTTTATTTGTTTTCTACCTTTGGTTTCATCGTATCATCGTACCGGAAATCATACATTTCGATTCAAGAGCAATCCTTTCCTTTCGTTTATTTTCATTCGATATGTGAACCAACTTTATCGGAGCTCTCGCTTCGCTGGGCTTTCCTTTCCTTTTCCTTTCCTTTAATTTCCTATCCATTCATCTATTTTCACCTTTTCATTTTAATTGTTAATACACTTTTTTTTCGTGTATTGATTGGGGCATGAATAATTACTGCATTTTCAGCAAATAAGAAACAAAAAATGCAGCAATAAATGAATGACAATTCAATTTAAATAATGACTCCGGTCATCATGGAATATTTTAATTGAATTATTTTGCTCCGAATGGATTTTAAGGCCAATAATGACTTGGCTTGTTGTCGCTTTTTGCCTCTCTGCTTTCCGCTTTCTCTTTTATATTCAGTGCAGAAATAGTAAAAATAATATCAATTGAATAATTGATGGCACGTTTTTAGACGTAATTATATTTCGAAATTATACATTTTATTGCTGATTTTTATTGGGGTCAATCAATTCGTTGATTGAAATAATGTATTGCAATTGCGCCACAACGATGGTAAGCGATTATTTAAATTAAGAATCGATAGAAATCAAAGGAGTTGGCACATGAAATGTTCATGGAATGTTGAGGCGTAATCAGCTTTACTTCGAACACGAAAATCACATGAAATGACTTGTTGTTAGTCAAAAAATACTGATGCTTGCATGCAATCAGTTGGCCACTCGCAGTAACGATGCACCCGTTCCATGGGTCTAGCGATAAGAATAGAACACAAAATTGTCCCCGTCCCTGACGTTTCTGAATAAAAGTTAGTAAGAATTGAACAATCTGCCCACAAGTGTCTAGACTTTTCTTTTAAGGTCTGAACATTGTATTGAAAGAAATAAATTACAATATTTGATTAAATTCATATGTTTTTGGGCAGAGTCTATGTTCACAAAGACGCATTGTATGAAACATCGATCGATAGGTATCGAATCATTGCCGCTTCTCTTATTCAGTTTGAACTCTGTGAAATGCCCCTTGTATATCCCTGCAATCATCAGTATGTTTCGAGCTCCCTTTGGAAAAATAAAGAAATGTCATCGTATTGGCATTTCACGCTTGAAAATACCCAAAGGTTACTTCGTTCTCTTTATACAGAGTGAAAGAGGGAGAGAGAGTGAGAGAGAGAGAGAGAGCTAGGTCAGTAGTTTATGCATATCTGTCTTTCTCTAGTGGAGGGAGAATATGATTTATGGGCCAGCAGGCAGCAGGCAGCAGGAGCTTCCTTCCTTCCTGCTTCACTTGCATTTGGCATTTGCATAACAAATAATTCTAATTGCGAGTCCCAAAAGTCGTAATGAATAAATCTGCAATGTAATTGCACTTACGCCCTATACTGCCCTCTGACCTCCCACACGCACACACACACACACATAAACGTTAGATAATCAAGCGAGTCCCAGAGCCACGCCACGCCACCACAATTGGCATCCCTCTCATTGAATATCTAATTGAATTATGTGTTGAATCTTTGACCAAACAGTCGTCGTCGGTTCGGTGGATGTGATGATATCCTTTGACGGTGGACGGTGGAGATATCCGTGCGGTTCGACAGAGAGAGAGAGAGAGAGAGAGAGAAAGGGGGTGGGCAAAGGGGGTGGGAGAATGGCAAAATGGCAAGTCAAAATGCCATAACCAGAAATCCACAGACTTGTCAAATGGTTTAGCCAACTTGTGGCAGCCACACAAATGCCAATGCTCGTACCAAAGGTTGCTCGGATTACGACAGACAGAGAGAGAGGGTGAGCTAGAGAGACAGAGATGGCCAGTGATACGATAATGCCACAGGATTGACGTAATTCTGTCAGGTCATACTACTAGTCCGGGGGGAGGGATAACGAGGCAGTGACTCGGCCAATGCCTGAGATGCCTGGCTGGCATATTTGATGAGTTTCAACAAACATCGCCCATCGAGAGCGTATCAATTTCTCCTTCAAGCCCGAATAGTATTTTTGATTGAGTTCCGTTCCTCCTCTTGGCACTCAAAGAGTCCGCAACCCAAAAAAAAACCAAAAAAAAACCAAAAAAAAACCAGAAAAATTCACAAGAACAAATATTGTAATAGGACCCAAAGGGCATCGGTGCATCCATAGACATGCCCATCAAATATGAGATAGAGCAGTGGGTATACGAATACCATTAAGACTGTAGAAAGGTCCTCCGAGGCCAACAAGTCAATAAAAAGAATAGCGTTACATTTTGGAACATTTATTATATTATTAGGTGTTAGCCCTCCCAGGAGTTCGAGTTCTGTAGAAGACTCCACACTCATTTCTCCTCCGCAATCTTTGCTGGTTTGTTGTCCTGTCAATCACTTGATTGAGCAGCCTCAACTTTGACTCTCTCTTTATGGCATCACCTACGGCTTCCTTCCCACGAACTCCCCCAGGGGGGACATTATCATTGTCAGGGTCATGTCATCAAGAGCCATCATCATTCCATCAGCATCAGCATCGGCATCGGCATACCACAACCATTTATCGGTGGGCCAGTTATAGTGTCGGGTAAGCGTTTTTCCTCAACATTTTCACCACCCAATAGTCAGCATAAAAATGCGACCTTTTCCTTGCTTCCCATCCCCACTTCTTTTTCCCAGCGCCTGGGTTTCGGCTTTGCTTTCTTTGGGTTCTCGTATATGGGGGGTGCCGAAAATTATGCAACACAAACTAAAAATTAAACAGTTTCAACGACTGTGGGTCCAGGGGGGAGTCCCCAATCCCTCTCACTTATTTGGTCAACCGCAAAACCAGACGTAAACACTTTTGCTTCCATTTCCTTCTTCATTTCTCCCCCCCTCGCCTCTGAAAACTCAATAAGAATGAGAGCCCATGCACGAGTGGGTAGGAGAGTCGACTGTATGGATACCCTGTGCTACAAATTATAGTAGAAGAACTTGGACCACAGGGTATTGTAGTTTGAAAGCATTTGCTGTACTCAAGTTTTGGGTTGAAGGAAAGGCAATGTCATCTGCTGTCCTTCCGCTCTATCTCTCCCTCTCTCTCTTTCTCTCTCAGTGACTCTCTCTTCTTTGACCTTTTGTTGTTGATGGCTATCTGGGAGGGAGGGAGGTAGGGAGGGAGCGAGTAAGCATCCTCCATCGCAGTGGCATCCGCAGCTGCTGCTGCTGGCCAAAATGGAGATGGACATACATAAATGAATCCTGAATACAGTGGAAATAGTTTTGTGGCCAAAAAGTTATGAAGAAGTTGACTTCACTTAACAGCCAGAACCAGCACTCACCACTTGGATAGACCGACCCCATTCTCCCGCAGACCACCCGCAGACATTTTATCTATCTATCGGTCTATCTATCCGGAATATAACCCACTCTATACTCTATGCTCTATACGGGTATAAGTACTACCTAGTTGTACATATGACTCGCTAGGTCCTTGCTCTCACTCATCACATATTTATGATTCATTTCATTTCGTTTCGCTTCTTTTTTTATGACATTGAGTTTTCTCTATTCTCTAGTCGCAGCTGCTGCTGCTGGTCGTTCTCTCTCTCTCTGTCTATCTCTCTATTTCCTATTCTGGAAAACCATTTCCTTTGCCATTCAATGGGAAAACTCAGCTGCGTCCGCCAGACAGACAGATTTTAAGAACTTCACTCAAGTTCGAGTCGTAGCCAAAAAATAAAAAAAATATTTGTGGGAATGTGAGGGGGGGGGCAGGGGGCGGGGCAGGACCATGGCCAGGAGCAGCTGGGGGAGGGGAGAGGGGGGAAAATGATGATACAGATTGTGGTGTAAGCTTCTCCTTCTTTGCAGACAGTTATTGTCGTTTATTTCGATGTATTTTATCCCACAAAATATTTCTCTTTATCTCTCTATATCTCTCTCTGGAGAGTACAAGGATCCCCAGAAAATTTGTAGAGATTTCTATAGAAATATGTATCTCAAACTGTTTTTTGTAAATACTTTCTTAAATGCTAGAAATTCAATGGATCTATTGATGTTCCATTTCTTCATTCCTATTTTAAGAGTCTGTCTTCCCAGAAACTCCTTTTGTTGTATCGTTCAGTGTGGTCTCTGTTAATGTTCCATAGTTTCCGATTAACTTCCGGTTCCGGTTAGTTAATCGTTCACTGTTCCATTAACACTATTCCTGTTTCTATTCCAGCGTTGACCATTTTACATAGTTCCAATTTCCATTCCAATTTCCATTCATTTTGTTTTATTTCTGTTCCCTTTCCACTATTTCCCAATGGGGATTTCCTATCCTATCGATGGCAATATCCTATTTCTTTCTGTTCTTTTCTTTTCTTTATTTCGCTATCGAACTCGAGAATAAAGTGGTAGCCCCCAAGGAGAAACTGCTGCAATAAAGAAAAAAAGAGCAGCCGAAAAGAGTCCTGGGGATTCTGAGCGGGGCAATAAATAAAGGACGGCGGCTTCCTTCCGGTTGCAGGCAGGACGGAGACGGAGAGTCAGCTGGGGATGAAGGAGTACTGTGTGGTAAAGTTTTGGACTCCTTCTGGTCAAGATAGAGATAGAGAAAGACCCGCAGCAAGCAATTAGAAAAAGTCGTAAAACAAACGGTTGCCAAAATGGTTGCCAAAATGGTTACTTCATTCCACCAATACCTCCTCCTCCTGCTACTCCCTGCCATTCCTGCCGCAGGATATTGGTCCGTTCCCCCCCATGATCTACGGCCAAATGTTTGGCAGTGGACTGCCCGATTCTCAAATGTCGATGGAATGTTGAATCGCTTATCGCTTGAAATTCGTTGGCGGAGAAATCTGCAGGAACCGCAAGGTCCACCGCCAAAGAATAAATAGCAAAGAGGTGTGCTAGATAATTGAATAAGGACAATTGATTGATAGCCAAAAGCTTTTTATGCCATCGCATAGCTAACGAAGCGTAACAGGTACAAAAAAAAACCCATCCTTCCCCCCCATCACCCAAGCAAGTACAGACAACAACAGAATTAACTCACTCTCTCTCTCTCTCTCCGCACAGCATCCTTGAGCAGGTCCTTGGGCCATGCAGTGCAAGGCACAATCAGCTTTGCAGGTGGAAGGATATATAGATACAACTAATCGGAAAGGTAGAGCACACGGGGCACAAGGGGCACAGGGCACAGGGCACAGGACCAGGAGTGACACCGAGTCAACCAAATATCAACACAAAAAAAAGAGGGAAAGGGAACGTTCCAAGGACTCGTAGAGGCAAGCAGAGCGCTCAAGCTCTTTCGTAGAAAGGCAGCTCTGGGAAAACAAGCTTATTGGGAAAGATAGGGCTCTAGCTCCAAGAGAAAATCAGTTCAGAGGGTAAAGGAGGAGGAGGAGGAGAGCTCTAGGAAAAGCAGCTCAAAGTAAGCCATTTCTAGGAAAATCTTAGATGACTGAAGGGGAAAGGGAGGCTCGCTCTGGGGCAAAGCAGCTCAACCAAACGGAAGCTGTGGAGGAGGGCACTTGAATGCACCCAGACCCCATTACCCTTGTGGGGCACTCGAAGCGTTTTTTTTTTTATAGCAAATTATGGCATTTTGTCAAAGATCAGAAAAATATTACATTGCATTTGTAGAGCAACAGATTTCGGATTCAAACTGAAGGAAATTGTTCAGCGTAGAGCTGCTTCAGTTAGGGGCATACTCTCACAGCGTGGCTTAGCAGTTGATTCAAAGAGTGCACAACTCTCTCTCACTCTCTCTCTCTCTCTCTCTCTTCATCTCTGCTCCTTCCAAGTGCTAGTTCTCTCCCAGTGAGACTCGTGCTTAGGGGCATACTCTTACAGCGTGGCTTAGCTCTCTCTCACTCTCCATCTCTTCGACAAACACATTCCGTTCAGAAGGAAGCCCTAATTGGGGGTTACCAATCTTTTAGTTTAAAAAATTAAATATATTTCCATTCAAATCCCAAAAAATGTCGAAAATCCTTCGAGTTCCAACTTTAAGAATGTTTCCCGCATTTCAGAGAGAGATCCAAACTCTAAAAACGAAACACAGTTCAGAGTTTCGATTTCAATTTCAGCTGCAAATTCTCATAGCAAATCCTTCTCCTCAGCATTTTTGACTGCAGGAAGCGGCAGGATGGCAGGAATGGCAGGAGTCAGCAGGAAACCCAAGCCACAGGGGTAGTAGTGCATCAGTTTCAGTTGTCACACTTTTTTCTGTCTCTGGATCTCTGTCCCTGTCTGTACTTCGCTGTCTCTATCCTCTGTTCTGTCTCACTCCGTTCTCCGTTCTCCATTCGCCGTGTATGCTGTCATCGCTTCAATTGTGGCTGTATGTCTGTCTGTCCGTGTGCCTGTACTGTAGTACCGTGTTGATTCTATTTCGCTCTTTCAAGCACTTGCTTAAATCCCAATCCCACTCCCAACACCCACACCCACTCCCACCCAAAACCATTCCCCATTCCGCTCTGGGTCTGGTCTGGTTTTGGTCTGTTTTGTACACGCTTCATGTCATGCGGAAATTGAATAGTTTCCGGTATTGAACAATGATTACTTACACTCGCTCCTCGGGACACCACCCGCTCCGCCACCGCCAGCGCCACCGCAACCACCAGCCCGAAAAACCCAACCCTGTTTTTGGGGCCTTCGGCGGCTGCTTCTCTGCTTTTCTGGTGGCAGCAGCAGCTCTAGAGCTGAAATTCAATTTCATTCACATACAAGAGAAAACATCCCACTGTGGAATACCCTAATCCAAGGACAAGCCAGTGGCAGTGGCTTATGCCACACAGTTCCGATGCCATAATACCATTCGCGGATGATTCAATCTCGTTGAAATCTACTGATCATTGGAATATTTCCATTGGAAAACTCCAAAGTTTTCATAGGTTAAAAATCTCTCGTTTTGTATGTGTCCTTTCGCTTATGGGACATTTTTACAACGAATCAATTGAATAGCTAAAAAATATCACAATTTCGGTTTGCTACCATATTTAAAGCGTTTTTTTTTCCGTCCGATTTACTTGGGAAATATGCGTAAAAAGTTATGTCAAGGACATTTGCCTATGGGCCAAGCGCAGGACATGGTCGTGGGCAGGACATGATAATTGAAAGCATTGGGGCGTGTTACCGTTTCATCCATTCGGTCCAAGGCGGTCCACTCGGACACGGCCATGGGGGGACACGGGCAGGAAAACTTTGGCCAAGAAATTTCAGATAGATCCCCCCAGCAATACGAACCGGACAGGACAGGACCGGACCGGACCATCCCCTTCAGCACCTTCTGTTTTTTGTGCCAGCTGTCAGAAGCACTTGCTCCCATCATAGACCATCCCATCCATCCACTCGTACCTCTCGTATCCTCAGAGAGAAAGTTTGTCTGTCCTGAACAATGATATTGCACTAAACACGAGTCCCCGGCATTCGGACTCGCATTTCGAAGACCCGGAACCATTACTTGTCGTCTTCGTTGTTGTATCTTTGGGTAGCATATTTCCATTCAAGTTGCAACTCACCTGAAAGTAAACGAAAGAAGCAGAAAAATGGCATGAGTACGAGGCACGAAGCACGAGGCATGAGGCATGAGCATGGGGCGTGTTTTTCATATAAAGAGGCTGCTTTGCATTGCAATTTTGTTGGTTTATAAATTATACTACGCCCGGACGGATGACGGATGCCAAATGGAAATAGCGGAACAACGCGGAACAACACAAAAGATGGACGGACGGAAAGGAACGGAACGGGGAACAGGAACACAAGAACACAGAAAATACAGAAAGAGAGAGATAGAACAGGTTGGCACGGAACACCGAGCACCGAACAACGAGGAGGAATCGAATCGGTAATCGATTGCAAAGAAGAGTCATCATTCACTCCGAGAGCAAAGTGATTCGCTGGAAAGGAAATGGACAAATGAACGGTAATTGAGACGGCGGATAACTGTGACAAATGAATCAATCAATGAACAATGAACTAGTTCAGTTTGCCAGAACCGTGCCGAAACAAAATACAGTCAGACTTCCCAATCGCGAATTTCGATAGTTGCCAAAATAGGAACGCGGATAAGCACCACCACAACTTAGCAGCTAAGCAGAGAAGATTATCAAATACAAGCTTGAGGTTAACTTATGTTCAAGTGTGAACTAGTTTGTTGTGAATGAACCAGCTCCACGTTTTTGTTACAGTCATCCCGGGAACCGAGAAAATTACTTATTAGGGACATGGAAACTCCACAATATCCACTCCACTCCCGTTCCTAATCACCGCCATAAAAATGCTACCTTTTTTTCCCTCACTCACTCTAAACTCTACTGCACTTTTCCCCCAGTCTTTCCCACTCGCTTAGGCACTATTCCCATTCCTTTCTTGAGCACGTGAAGAGCCTAAGGCCGAAAGGCCAAAAGGTGCTCCACTTTTGTTTACCCAAAAAGTTAGGCAATTTGTTTTTAAGAAAAACTTTTACACCAACAAAAGAGAGTGAGAATGTGGCATCAGCCACGAAAGCAGTTCAAGCTTGAAATTAGGTCCACTTCCACTTAGGTCCCTTGCAGATCGATTGTTGCTTTATGTTCCGATCTGGAACATTTGGAATGGCACAAAGTCACAAAGTTAGCCCCGATCGAAGGTAGAGTTAGTTATATTTTTCCACTCCAATATCTATTGCATTGCACAACGGTTTACTTTTACTCGGAAAATAGTGGGAGTAGGCAAACGTTACGTGTTTTCCAGGGTTCAGCTATTTGGATCATTCGGAAGGACGAGAGGATCACCGATGTGGATTCAGCTGGACGCTGATACGGGTATTGGGGATTTGAATATGAGTTCTAAAACTGAAGAGTAGATATCAATTTTGTACAGATTTGTATAACCAAAGGTACTACAGTGCGGCCGATTTTGGCATACTACTTGGAAAAAGCTCAACAAAGTGGCAGAATTTAAGCTTTTCAAAATGAATCTCTGGTGCATATTCTCTCTCTGTTCCTTCCCCTCATTGAAAGGGGGCGAGGGAAAGAGAGAACAACTTGAATGTAAATCAGCAAGCGGAAGTGCACGAAAAAAGTGCACATAAAAATTCAACGGCCTAATTTGTTTGTGTGTGTCCCTCTCTCTCTCTCGCTCACTCTAGACAGGGGCATACATTAAAAAACCAAGTAATTAATTTCACACGGAATAAGTTTGCAAAGTTAATTGGCTAAGCGCTGCGCTGGCTTTTGACTCGACACAAAAAATGAGAATAAAAGGAACAACACAAAAGCGACTGACGACCATCTTAAGGCCCTCCCCAGGCCATTCACAACGAATTGACATTCGCCCCGAAGGATTTTTTGGTACAATTCACAAATACTAGATACATTATCGATAAATTTCATTCGATGCGACTTGCAATGCGGGTTATTGTTCGACAAGTTATCGATAAATTCAATGGGAACGCCCTCAGGCCATTCACAAACGAATTGACATTCGCCCCGAGGGATTTTTTAGTACAAATACTCGATATATTATCGATACATTTCAGTGGGACAAAAATTCATTCGATGCGGCTTATTTTTCAACAAGCTATCGATCAATTCAATGGAATTTTCATTCATTTGGGAATATGTAAAAAAGCGGTAATACAATTGTCTACAAGAGATTTATATAAGAAGTACCCAAAAGAGTAGCAAAGAAATAGACTTTCAAAGATCATTTGTAATATTCCATTTATCGTTGATATTTCGAAACATATCATTCATATTTTATCTACCACATAGATCGCCAAAAAGTATGATATACCCTGGCTAACACTGGGTATCAAAATTGTAATGCGACAGCGACATCGACATCGCTTGGAGGCTGTCGCAATGCCGGCGGAGGCTTGTCTATCCATTTACATGGGCAGGGAGGGAGGTGGCACGGGTACGGGTACGGGTACGGATAGGGGTAGGGGTACGAATACGGCATTAGACATTCAACATTCACTGCTCCATTCACCGCTTCAGAAACAACAACTTTTTCTATTCTATTCGATTGTTTGTTTTTGTTTTTTTGTTTCATCCCTGAACTTTGGCATGTGTACGGGCGGCGGTGGCAGGGTGCCGCACCCTCTTTACCTCCAGGTAATCGCATTAGAGGGGGTGTCTGTCTGTGTGTATGTGTGTATGTGTGTGTGGGTGTGTGGGTGTGTGTTGTTGTGTATTTACAGCGGATTTTGTGGGGGACTGTTCGACGGAGGAGTACGACTCCTAACCAAATCCTATCATAGGGGTGCCGCCGCCGCCCGACAATCGTGTGAGTTTTACTATTATTATTACAATTGTTTGCCTCGCAAAATGAGATTTAATTCTCGCGCTTATTTGCATTGCTGCTTTATTTGTTTATGAATTTTCTCTCGCAAAGGCTATTAAAACTATGTTTTTAATTGTAATCTGTTATCTGTAATCGGTTTGTCGTAATGCCTGAGGGCTCCACAAATTGTCTGGATTATATTGTCTCTGTAATTGACTGGCGTGCGGCATGCGGCGTGCGGCATGCGGCGGGCGCCATGGCCGTCGCTGACGTTGGGCCGGGCTGAGGTTGGGTTGGGTTGGGTGGGATTGGGGCGTCATGTGATGGGTTTTGGGTCCAGAATTTTAATTAAATGTTTGGGTAAAATGTGCTACAAAATGGTAGATAAATAGCGTGGATTTCTGTGGCTTTACAGAACACGAAACTGATTTTAAAGGATACATTTGCAGACTGGAAACGATGAGGCGCCTCACAAGTCCAGACAAGGCTCAAAGGGTGTACCCCTTGCAGTTAAGGGAAGCTTGGGTGGATCTTCTTTATCGTTAGGCAGATTCTGGGCGGATGCAATGCCCCAGAATCAATTACCCATAAGCAAACGGACACTGGTAAAGCAGCTTTTTTGGAGTTCATTAAGTTCTAGCTACAATTTCTGGAGAATTTCCTCAACACTTTTCACTCACATATACTACGGCATAGTATTTATTATATACAGCTGCGTCCAAAATAATAGTAGTGCTGATATGGGCTTTACATATTGTTCATTTTCTCCGAAACAACTGTCGAAACAATCGAATTAATTTTTTTACCTCAGCAACTAGCACAGTATTGCTGTACTTAAAAATACAGTTCAAATTTCTTAACTCCTTTTTTTAGTCATATATTTAGCTTTTTCGCATAAAATCGGCATTTCGAAGCGTTCAAAATAATAGCAGTGCTACAGAAAATTTTGAATATTATTAAATCTACTACATATTTTGCAAAGTTTTTTCTTTTAAATAATACTTGAATGGTTTATTTCATAGTTTTAAGCTTTTATAGTTTCCTTTTTGGTCATTTGGCGTCGGTATCTTGGGGCGTGGCAAGCCCTATAGTGCCCAAAAGCTCGAACTAATTACAGGGCTCATTTCAGAAGGAGAGTAGTATCTCGAGGTAAAAAATATCATTGGTTGTTCAGTTTATACTATCAGAAATAACATTAAATAAGAAACCCAAGGTAAAACCGGCGATCGGTGAAGTTATTCGCCAAAACATCAGTCGATCGACTACTACGACAGAGGAGGTACGATGCTTTCGCTCCTATTGCCGCCTTACAAACATTTTTCAATTTGGAAACTCTTTTTGAGACCATTAGATGAAGCCTTAAAGACTATAATTTAAAAGTAAAAAACTCAAGAAAAAATTTTTTCTGGCAAAAACAAACATAGTCACAAATTTGAAGTTTTCCAGATATTTCCATAAATTGACCATTAGAAAGTGAAGGAATATTTTTTTTTCGGAGGAGTCCAAAATTAATTTTGTATTGTGGCCATAGATCTCGTTACTATCTAAGACGACCACAGCAATATCAATTTTCCCCAAAATAAACTTTCAAAACTGTAAAATACGGTGGGTCTTCAATGATGGTTGGGGCGAGTTTTTCATACTACAATATTTGGACAGTATATGTGTTATAAGTACAATCGCTCGTCATTTATAGGTTTGAATATTGGCCGATATGATGCTACCTTATGTCTCATTGGACATGCATCTGTTTTGGGGGGTCCCTGAGGACAACAATCTGAAGGACACCCACAAATTTCTCAAAGAGTAGTTCGCTACCAACAAGGTAGAGTCAATGGAACGAACAAATCGGTCAACCGATCTTAATCAAATTGATAATTTATTGGATAATGTAAATAGAGCAGTCTAATATGTACAAATAATTAACTTTAGGACGCTTTACAAAGGTCCTTGAACTCGATTTTCATAGAGAAATGCCACAATTTGGGTAGCTTCATGCCAAATCGCTGTACAGACGTTATAGAAATCCAAGGCTACTCAACTAAGTATGAAAATTTAGTACACATATGGATGTCTTTTATCGGATATAAAGGACACTCTCAGAAACTTTTGTTCGACTGTAATCTCTTTTGAAAAAATGCACTACTATTATTTTGAACGGGTAATTTTCTAAGTATTTTCAAATTTTAATTTTTTTCTAAAAATCTGGGGGAATTATCTCAAGTTGTTATCTATTATTATAATCTGAAATAAGCAAGGTTACTATAAACATTAACCAACTTTCGGGGAAGCGCTCCTAAGTCTGGCTATTGAGGAAAAATGAAAGTTTGTATCGGCACTACTATTATTTTGGACGCAACTGTATGTTTGTATGTACATATGTACATATACATATATGTACTTTCAGCGACTTGGGTTCATTGAATTTACTTCCCCCATTAACATAGAATAAATCTTAAAGGTGCCATTTAATGTTTAGAGAACGAGAGAACGAGAGAGCGAGAGATAAAAACCGGCTCAAGAGATATTACAAAATCGGTTTTTGCCAGTTTAAACCCGTTTTAGCGGCAACATCGGTAGTAGCTGTCGTCGTCTATGAGGCATTCAAACTACGCGGGGGGGGGCGGTGGCTCCTGGAGGGGTGTGTGCAACAAAACGTGACAAATTTAATTGGACCCCTGCCCGGTGCACCGGTGCCTGCCACATGATGAGATGAGGCAACAACCGAAATTTCCGTGCACCTACTAAATATTTGTTTCCCAGCCACCACATGTTAGGAGGCGGCGCTTTCAATGCAAATGCGATTCTCCTCCCCTCCCCCTCACACGTTTTACCCTGCCCTGCGCGTAAAATCGGATTGGATTTTTATTTGTGGTAAACCGCATTCTATATACCCTATCTAGTATTGAAATATCATTATTCCCTGGAAGAACTCTTGAAAGTATTACAGTTCGATGGCAAAAATCTGCGATATATCCTTGATCTGTGGTAAAACTGTTTCATGGCAGAAACCCTGAACATATTATGATTATATGGCTAAAATCTGTGAAATATTAGTATTATATTATCTATGATAGTTCTGTGTTTATGCCAGGTCCATTTCAGGAAATCATTTCATGAAATGGGGGGAAACAGTGTGTGTATAAACACCATATCATGAATTCGGTAACACACGAAAGTTGACTACGAATTCAGCCTCATTACGTGAAATGGTGAGATAAATTAGGTGGCAACGCCGGGCGAAATAAGTAAATGAATTGGGCAAAGTGACGAGGAAACAAGAAAAATCAAAGAGATCCCTTTGGACTGATGCGGAGGTGAGTGCGCTCCTCCTTGCGCTGGTGAAGGAGGAGAATGTAGATTAAATTGTTTCCAATTTACAAGTCTGGCAACTCCTCTGATTGCATGAATTCTTCTTCGTCGGATAAAAAGGAAATTCTAGAATTCATAAAATTCATAGTATAAACATAGTAATAGATAGATAGATATAAAACTATACAACGCTGATCCCGATCCCTCTCTATGCTCTCTTCTCTTCCACAAAAAAGTAATCGTACCCCCAGATAAGGTATTCAACACATGAACTAGGGGCTAGGGGGCGTATGAGAATCAGTATGCATTTGAGAAAACGAGAGAGCGAAAGAGATAGAGAGAGAGAGAGAGAGAGAGAGAGAGAACGGAGGCACAATTCGTGTCTGTCGCTCATCATGGCAATGCAGCAAATGATTAGCGGGAGGCAACAATAAAACGCTAGCAGGAAAAAAAAAAACAAAAAATTGTAAATTGAATATTTAGAAATGGAAAGGCTTTTCTTTTAGTTTGTTTTTTTTTTGTGTAATTGGTAATTGGAAAAATTAGGTACATGACAATCGGGGAAATGGAAGCGGAAAGTAAATAAAAAGCGAGAGAGTTGTATTTACAAATTGAAACGAACTGTCTCTCTCTCCCGCTGAAAACTTAAACGTACACTTGGAGAAAAATTCGATTAAAATAACTACAAAAAATAAAAAACATATTTTAGTAAAGTAAAGTATTTATTTTTGTTTTTTAACTTAAATATGCATTGAACACTTTTTGGGCTAAGAATTGGGGAGGAGGAGGATTAATGGGATGAAAATTCCATTAGGAAAATTAGGAAATTCGGATTTGTGATTTAAAAATTGATATATTTTTTCTGTCAGTGTATACCTGTTTCACATGGGCGCGTCGCTCGAACTGTATGCCCCCTGGATTGTGATCCCGGATATCCATCACGATGTTGCCTCTGGGCCTGATGCTTTCCACCAAGCTGTTTTCAGTGTGACTTCCATTGATGCCTTCTCCTCCAGTACTCCTCCTTCCATTGCTGTGTTCTTCCAGTGTTTTTCCAGTGCTGCTTCCAGTGCTTCTTTTATTGGTATTTCCATTCCCATTTCCATTGCTGCTCTTTTCAGTTGTTGGCGCAGCCGCCACCAGTGGCACTGCCGCCGGCAATGATATGGAATCGACATTACCCTCCATCAGGGCCTCGGCTGCTTCCAGCATAGGCGGCATGCCGCCCAGTGGCATTTTTCCACTACCAGAGCCACTGCCACTTCCACTGCCACTCGCTGCTTTGCCGCTGGCACTCTCATTGGCGCTCCTTAGTCCGATTTCAATCACAATTTTATTGGTTTTCTGCTGCTGCTGCTGTGGCAGCTGCTGTTGCAACGGTCTCTGTAGATTCTTTGGATGCGTGGATGCCGATATGTAGTTGAGATCGCTTTGCGATAGATGATGCTGCTGCAGCGTCGAGTACTGCTGCTCGACCAGTGCCGCACGGGTCTGGGCCGCCTGATGGCCCCCGTTGGCGGCCGCCGAATCGCTGGCCACCTTCTCCCGCAGCTTCACAATGTTCGAAATGTTGATGCTGTTCGTCAGGGTGATGCCCGTGATGCAGACCAAAACGATGGTCAACACAACACCGCAGATGGCAAGGGTGGGCATGCGGAAGAATTTTCCACTGCACATGATGAGCAGGATGAACGGGTCGGCGGAGGCAGGGCGGACTGGGCCGGGGGTATGGGCTGGGGAGGGTTTGCCGTTGGCCAATCAAGCAATCATTTGAAAAGGCCCTTTTTTGGATCACTCTATCGTTTTTCTCGTGTTTTATTGGGGTTCAAACGGGGGTTCAACAAACGGTACTGCTGCTGCTGCTGCCTGCTCTCGTTCGTTTCGTGTTGTTGCACTTCGATCCCCGCTTGCGATCGTCACGCGACTCGTTCGTGTTGGCGTCTCCACTCTCGTCTGCAGCTGGAACACGAATGCAGCTGGCGGGCAGCACTGCACTTCCCACTGCAAAACTTGAGGCGGCGCTCGCTCTCTGCTCTCGCTCTTTTGTACGTTTCGCGTTCGCTCTCGTTGCTGCACTGACGCTCACGCTCTCGCTCTCGCTCTGGTTCTGGTTCTCGTTCTCTCAGCTGCTGGTTCACCTTGAGACCGAGACGCTGGCTTCAGCTGACGCCGCCGTCACAGCTGCGCAGCTGCCTCAAGCGGATTTGCATGATGTTTTTACCGTTTCAATGTCTGTCTTTGATTTGTTTTTTGCTTTGCTTTGTTTTGTTCTGTTTGTTTCTTTGTTTTTAACTCTTTCCTTTGTTTACTTAATTTGTTTTTGTTTTCTTTTCAGTTTTCATTCCAAAAATGTAGTTCTAAATATACCTACAACACACC
Organism: Drosophila athabasca; assembly: GCA_008121215.1. Lineage (NCBI taxonomy): Eukaryota > Metazoa > Arthropoda > Insecta > Diptera > Drosophilidae > Drosophila > Drosophila athabasca. The sequence continues at coordinate 17,388,093 of CM017796.1, forward strand.
GTCCGAACCCGAGCCCGAAATGCAGATCGTTAAAAATTTAATTTGTGTACACTTGTTGCAGTTGTTGTTGCGTGCCTTTTGTTGCAATTTTGGGTTGGGTTTTGGGCATACAGAGAGAGAAAAACCAATGCATTTGTGGTTGTTCTATATAAAACTAATCAATTCGATTTGATAGTGTGGATAAGGGAAGATAACAGCTATCACAGCTATAGATAACACATTTTCAGATGATTCTATACCACTACTATTTTCTACATTTATTCAAAGTTTCAAAAACTTTTAAAAATTAGAAAATGTTGACTGTTTGGTTATACTTTTGGGATTAGGTATAGCCATGTTTTTATTTATTATTGTGCCCCGTAACAAAGATAATTCTTGATGAAAGTTCTTCCGCAATGTCCTTTCAACATATTCAATTATCCAATAAAAATCCCAGAAAAGTAGCCTCACAGTTTCATAGTTTAGTAGATACAAATCCATATAATATATGTACATACATATGTAGTCCATGTGTCTAAAAATTAGTGGTATAAACATATACCATATATGTATGTACATATGTACATCCAAATATAAAATAATAGGTACTCTTAGAGAACCAATTATGCCAATATTAATTGAGAAATCTACATGTTATTGTTCGTCTTTCGAGTTACTTGATATCTTCATTAGGCACCCCTATACCCCCCATCCCCCTTCACTAACCATCTATTGTCTCCATGGCATTCTAGTGAGCCTCTCAAAATGTTAATGAAATCAGTTTCCTTCTCAATCTCACTCTCTCTTTACCTTTCACTCGCACCTGCTGCTGCTGCACGGTTGAACTGGGCTTTGAGTGTCTATGGGAAGCTTTAAGAAGGTTCTAATGCCTGGGCTCTAATACCCTCTTATCCCCGTCCCAGTGGCACAAACAATAGGCTTTTGGGCACAAAGGGATACATGACAGTGCCCCCCCGCCTTGCATGTTTTCTATTTCTCATTTGCGTATACCCTAACCATCATAGTACATGGATAATTTAGAGATTCTTTCACTTCACATTGATTGCTACAATAACGAGTATCCACTCGCTGTGAAATGTTGCCATTAGTGAACGGGAAAACGAGCGAATGAGCGAAAGAACGAATTCCATTACACTCCATAAATGAAGGGACAGCATACCCTCTGTAACAGGGTATCTCAGCTTCGTCTTAAATTACATTATTTTCTGAGTATTTTTTGGGTGGGATTTAGGCGTTCATTTCATGGGATCTGCACACGCGCCTCTCAGCCTCGATGGAGAGAGGGCGGGGCGGGTGATGGGGCCTGGGACACTTGGCGGATTTAATTGAGCCGACACGCACGCTCACGAGCGAGCGCCACTTGCGTGTGTTTGATGAACTAGGCAAGAAAGCAACCAGAAAATAGAGCGCACAAGTGAAAGGGAGAGGGAAAGGCTAAAGAGAGCGAGATGAGATTCCATTTAATAGCATATCAATGCCTGTTGCCTTGAAGATACATACATAAATACACTCGTAAACATCTCATTGCGTTAATTTTCCACTTTGTTGAATCTGCCTTTTGGTTGGCACGATGCCCCGCCCCTTTTACCGATGCATTATTTGGCTGGATTTTCTTGTAAAGCTTCGAGTCGAGACACACGGACCGCGACACTATCAGACACTGTCATTTGTTCTACTTATAAATTCCACAGAATTTCCTTATTTCGGGTTGATATTTTTCAATAATCTGTCGGTTTAACATCATTTTGGCTCTATCAATGATATGTGCCTGCCACAAGTCTCATTCTATCCACCCATCCACATATTCCCCCATCTCTCTTGCTCTCTCTCTCTCTCTCTCGCCATCCATCCATCACTTTTATTCAGTTTTTGTTGCTATTTATTTCAATTAATGAAGCTGCGTCTTGTGTCACTTAATTAATTCGAAAAACAAAAGGGCTCTTAACAAATTTTCGGCTAAGTAGAAGAGAAAAGTAGAGAGATGAGCGCGGGGGGGGGAGATACGAATACGAATACGTGGAATGTGGAAAAAGTTGCAGATATCGGCTATGGCATTTTCCCTTAAGGGCAAGCATTCCCAGGCAGCAGCAAGGCAGCCAGACTTATGCATTACAGGGACATTCCATTCCAGGGATAAGTAGTAAATTGCACAATAATAACATCCATCAACGGAGAAGCACGAAGGAGCTCGAGCTCTGCCTCTGAAGGGAGAAGACGATGTGGCTGTGGCTCTGGCTCTGGTTGTGGCTGTGCCACTAAAGAAATGAATGTGCAGCAGCAATCTTTGCCGTTTCATCTTAATTATTTTCAACAGCTTTTCATGAAATTGCGGCTCAAGGCGGGCAGCAGAACAGATTGCGTTACAACAAGTTGCATGCCAGCGAAAGGATGCAGCAATGTTGCACATTTCATAATCGAGAGCGAGAGAGCGAGAAAGAGGAACAGCAGAGAGATGGGAAACTTTATTAAATTGACGCAAGTAAATTGCAATTTATTCTCTTCCCTGCAACAGATTCTGCCCCTTGCAGCAAGCCCTCCCTCCCCCACTAAAACTCCCCTTTTTCCCGTCATCTACTCTGTACTTTCGCAGGACCAAAGGCCGGGGACGCCATTAAATTGGATTACAGGCACTAGCCACAATGCGTATGCGTGATTTCGCAATGGTACGGGCGATCCATTCAGTGCACTGGTAGAGAGAATGGTTGCCGCTTCGACCCATAAATATAATAAATAATATTATAAATATAAAGCACACATCCATCAGGATCCATCACTTAACCTAGATGGAAAAATCTCATGTGATATGCATTCATGCATATTGTAATTGCACTCTTGAAAGTTTTACCCGTACCGAAATTTGTTAACCCAATTACAGAGAAAAGTAGCAGCTTTTTCCCCCTGATCAGCCTTTAAAGGGCGGGGCTTAAACACGGACTTTTTACCCCCCATTATGGCGGGCATATTTTGAGGTAATTTTAGCTCATGTTTACGGCTCTTAGTCGCATGGAATGGAATACTCGCAGACTTCAATGGTGGTGCCTAGTCCCTGGTCCCTAGTTAGTGGCATTGCAATGTCCAGTTGTGCCTGTGCCTGCAGCTACGTGTTTTCCACTGCCGAAATATTTCCTCGCTTTCCTCGCTATCCCCACCTCACCCCATCCCTTTTTGGGCTGCTGTGTTGCTGCTGCCTGAACGCATTATTTTGTCATTTGCATTTGGCTCTGCATTTCGAAAACCTCTCTCCTGCAGGCCACCCCCCGCTCTATTGCAGCCTCACATTTTCTGTTTTTTTTCTTTTTGGCCCAAAAAATTTCATTTCGAGGCACGTCGAGGCTTTGGATTTGAATATCCCGCACTTAGGGGATTCCATGGGGTGGATTGGACCCATGGGCAGGTCTTTGGAACAGTTTTACACCAAAAAAATAGATGGCCACAGAGTGGACGGGGCACGGGCACGTCTTTTGCCCCCGTGGCACATAGAGAGTTGCCAAAACACCATACATATCGTGTGAATTTGTATTCTCTTAGTCCTGCCTACCACTGCGTACAAATGTGCCCTAAGCGAAAGGACACATTCGTGCTAATACACAGGGTATCCTTCGGGACGTTTCTTTGCCCGATTATTCTTTGTTTCTTATGGCCTAAAGGTTGGGCAGATGCTTCCTTTGGCTGCTGCTGCTGTTTTCCCTTTCCTGTGGAAGGAAGGACTGAAGGAAGGAAGGACGGAAGGAAGGATGGAGGGCAGAAAGGAATATTCAAATCCAAAATCCAATCCGCAAGGCTCTTTCAATGCAATGCTTCGTCCTTGGGCGAATGAGAGAAGTTTTGGCTGGGGCGGCTGCTGCTGTCGCTCTCTTTTCTGTTTGCTGCTTGTCAGTAATCCGCAAATCGAGTTAATTTCCTTCCTCCAAGAAAACAGGAAAAAAGAGTAAAAATAAATACAACCAACTTTTATTTGCCCTGGCTCTGTTTTTATGCGGCATGTGGCATGCATTTAACCCGTGCCTTGACCCGTACCGGAGCTCGAGCCGCCTTTTTGGGGGCCCAAAATCAACAAAAAAAAAAAACAAACTGCGACATCAGACGCGCGTGTCCTTGCAGCAGCTCCGCTCCGCTCCTGCTCCGGCTGCTTCTGCAACCTTTCTCTAATTAGTACAACTATTTGCCCAGCTCTCAGGACAGCACTGCTGCAGCGATAATTATTGTATAAATCTGAGATTGAAGGGCCAGTAGTTGTTTCGCCTTTCGCCTCTTTTCTCTCACACAGTTTTCTCCATTCGTTTTCTTGAGATTTAACCGTTCATTTTTAGGAATGTTTTTGTCTTTCTTTGGTGACAGCTTTCCATTTAAAACTCTCTCTGAAACTTTCTATCAACAGGATAATTGATCAAATTAATCAAAGAATCTCAGAGTAGGGCAAACAAGAAATAACAATAATAAATAAATAAATAAATGAAATAAAATAGCACTTGCAGAGGATTTCCTTCTGTGTTTTTCTCTTCGTCACAAATTATTTTCATCGGGAATTGATGTTGACCCTTTGGCCCAGTTTCGTCTTTTGACAGGATTAATAAATATATTGATTCAACTACGAGTATAGATGTAGATGTAGATGTAGATGAAAGATTGAAAGATTCTTCACTTAATTATGAATTAATTTTGATATAAATTGATGTTTATATTATCGAAAGTCGAGGCAGAGCCTGACAGCAAATAAATGTAACATTGACTTTCCTTCTGGAAGGAGTTATAGATGCCCCAGATGCCAGCCCCTTTTGACGGTTGATGGTTGATGGTTGACAGATGATGAATGATGAATAGTGGGACTGTATAATGGTTTGATTGATAGAATGGGGTGTGGGTTGGCTTAAGGAATGTGCCTGTGTCTGTATCGTTATTTTCTTTTGGAATGGTCACCAGTTAGTACTCTCTCTCCATCCTGCATTCGACTAAGCAAAAGTATAGTTCTTCAGCTGCGATGACTGTACTTGCAAATCAACGTTTAGTTTCGCACTGCGGTGACTGTACACCCCAATCTACGTGTAGTTTGTGGCCTTCACAACGATCGCCTTCGGCTAGGGAGGTGGCGGGGGGGCGGATGTATGTGACTGGGGTTTCATTTGCGTGGACAATTGGAACGTTCGAACGATGGAAGGAGCAGAACGGCACAGCATTAGCCAGTGAGGCAGGGAGCCATGTGGCATGTGGCGTTGACAGGTTGGCCAGGCAGGCAGGCAGGCGAGGCAGAACGAATGAGCGAACGCTGTCCACTTCGACTACCTTCTGTTGGTATGCCCTCCTGCCGTTGCTGTTTCTGTTGCTTTTACTATGCCACACTGCCTTGCTATTTATTGTGTGCCTGTATGTGTGTGTGCGTGCGTGCCTCTGAATATGGTGCGGTTTAAAGCTAAACAAAAGGACAACGCCAACAAGGACATCCAGAAGCCCAAAGCAGCAGCAGCCAGTTGTCTATTGCAGGCACTTTGAATTATTAAAACTGCACCACAAGGATATAACAATAACAAGAGGGAATGGGGGGGAGGGAGGAGGGAGAGGAGTGCCGCCTAATCCTGCAGCCACCAGTACTCTCTCCCCTTATCCCTCGCATATCCCTGCTATAAGGCAGTGTCGTCCTTTGTATCCTGTTTGCATCTCAACCAATAGACGAACAAGAATGAAAGCCATATAGAACATTTTAATTTTAAGGTCTCTTTATTCGGCTTTTGTCTACAGGGCGGGTGGGGGGTGGGGGAGGTGGTTTGTTGAATGCGAAACCCAAAACCGTAACCGAAACCGGAATCGAAGCAATATTTAATTAGTGAATGCCAATTGTTGTCAGGCAGCAGCAGCATCAGATGGAGGCACAACTGCCACAGCAGGAGCCTGTCCTATGCACTGTGTACTGTCTCTTCTTTCCGACACGAGCTGGCACACAGCCAGGACATGTTTAGGGACGGACCCTCCCCTCGCCCTTCTCCCTAATAGAGAGAGTAGTGGGAGGTAACTCCCACAGTCCTCCACTCTGGCATGCAGGTGCTGCTGCTGCATCATGGGGTTTTTGGGGATGATGATGCTGCTGTTGCTGCTGCCAATGAAATAATTTAGCATACTTTTATGCGTGTTGCAGAGCTCCTGTCTCCTGTCTCCATATTTCCCATTCAAATAGAGCACATGCTCGTACATGCAGCTGCAACGAACAGCAGAGGGACAGAAGGGCACATATGCCCCTAAAAACCTACAGAAGAAGATATATTTTCAACTGGAATCCATACCGGCTCCGGTTTTCACTTTCGCAAACATTTTACGATTACGCAATAATGTGAGCTCCCATTTTCACAAAACGAAAGAAACGAATTTTCCTAAGCGGCTTTAAATACAACAAAAGGAATCTTAATTGGAGAAGGAAAAAACTAAATGACTTATTGAGGCATTGATATCAATTTGACATCATTGCCGGGGCAGTTCAGACTTTGCGTTTTCGTGCCAACAGCTGACGCATTTCGATTTTGTTATCTATGTATTCTTTGAATGTATCGGATGATTTGCATAATAGAGGCTTTTGGAAGCTTAACAGCACCAAATTGTACGCTTAACAGGACAAAAATTTGCGAAAATGGGAGCCCTGGCAGCAAACGAAACGTTTTGCCTGAAAACGCAAAAGTAGGTGGAAACCGGAGACTGCCTGAATATGTATACATAGGTGGAACCCAGGCACTAATCCAAAACTAACCGATGAGCGCTGCCGCATGACGCGAACCATTATGGATCTGTTGGGAAGACTGGTTCTCTGAAAGATAGTTCCGCAGCTCAGCAGGCATTTTGGTTACCTGAGAAGTGGAGAACCGACTAAGTGGAGAACCGACTAATTCGCTTGCTTAGTGGATACCCGATCCCCCTGGCCATCTTTAGTCGTCATTTAGCTTCTGCATCCCGACATCTGATCCCATGGCGATGCTGTTCGTATTTTGCAGTTCTTATGGTTCCTTTTTTTTTGCAACCAACCTTCTCGCTTAATTGCTTTTCGGTTGTCTGTCCGTCTGTCTGTCTGTCTCTCATCCCTCCTCCTCTCTGTTTGCATCTCTCCCTCCTGTCAACCAGAGATACCCTTTTTGGTATCAAAGCAAAACAAAAAAAAAAACCACATTCGGCTTCAATTGTTGGCCTGACAAAATGGATTTTCTCTGTGCTTTGGCCCCCATCCTGGCTTTAGCAGCCTGACTTTGGCACCCAGAACAAGAGGCAGAAAGAGATGGCTACAGTGGCAGACAGAGAGAGAGAAAGACTAGAAAGGTTAGAGAGAGAGAGAGAGAAAGAGAGAGACAGAGAGGGGGACATCAATTCTGTTGACTGGCGACAAAAAGACAGTTTCAAACGAAACAGAAATAAAACTAGATTTTTGCAATTAAAATGCAACATGAGGCATGGGCCATGAAATTCAGAGGAAGAAAGTGACAGAGCCAAAGAGTGGGAGAGGAACAGATCCAGCCAGAGAGAGAGAGAGAGAGAGAGAAAGAGAACCAGAGCCAGGAGCATGACGACAGAGAAGAAGACACTGAAATGCGTGCCATACAAAGTGTTGGAGAGAGATAACATCATGAGGAGCGAGAGAGAGAATGTGAAGTGAAACTTTTGGGCCAAAAAGTCAGCAACTGATTTTTACAATTTCTGCTGTCCAATGCAGTTACGTGTACCGCCGCCAGAGAGTACCGCCAGCAGCATCAGCAGCAGGCAGCAGCAGCCAACCAACAAACAAGCAAACAAACAAACAAACAAACGTAAATAAAATGCATGAAAAAGCGGCAAAAAGAAGTAATACACTCACACACACTCACACACACTCACACACACTCGCACGAACGCACACACACAGGCATACGCATTAAAAAGTTTTTTGTTCAGAAGAGGAAAGTGCCGTAAAAGCGCAGGTAGACAGAAAAGAACGGGGTATTACGGCCAGAAGGATACCCCCATCCATACACTGGAACTTTAAGGGAAAAATTTGCCCCCAACAAAGAAAGTGGAATACCAGAACTATCATAAACAGGTATAATACACCGGTAAGTAAGGATAAAGGATAAATGACAGAAAAAGAGACAACCATGGAAGACTTCGCGATTAACAGATCGCCATGGGTATTCTTTAGGACGTCGATATGTTGAATGACTGGACCATCAAGTGGCCCCAGCGACACCAGCAGAAGGGCAAGAACGCAGCCCTCCTCCCGACCAACCGACCCAACCGAGGGGCGCTGCCGCATAACGCGCGACTCGTTAACCGAACCGATCGCACACCGATGCAGGAAAGATTGGTGTTAGACTAGTGTTCGAGGAAAAGTATAACTAATCTGACTAAAAGAACAAAGCAATTTCTAATTACGAGAAAGATATGAGAGTATCAGTAATTTAAGACTAGGAAGGGAAGGAAGTTAGTGGTAGATATGATATGGTAGAGGGAATTATAATCCGAGCATAGGACCCTAAACGTTTCAGGCAAGGAATAATACGATCTACAAAGCGAAAGGAACAACGTTATATAGTTTCTAGTGCTTCTAATAGGAATCGTGAACATCGTGAATCGTATGTCGTCTCCTCACCACCACCTCCTCACCGCACCACCCACCCACCAATAAATTGTTTGTGTGTTGTTCGCAATATTTTTTTTTCCACCACAAAAATTATGGTTGGACAACGATGCCACAAGAGAGGCGTGGAAAGCCCAATGAATTATTAATCAACAAGAGGAAAAGGAAGGGAGCAAAGAGCAACAGGGAGAAAAAACAGGTGGAAAAGCAGCTGGGTTACCATTCACTTATGGGAAATTTTCGAAGTGCCGTTTTCAGAAGTATTTTTTACTCTATTGGCTTATCAGTTTTTTTGTGTTAGAGAACATAACGTTGACCTCAGGTCACTCAGAGTTGGAGGGAGGGCCCAAGGGTAGAGAAGTTTTTTCTTTGAGTTGGAGGCAAGGCTACTAGCACGCTTCTTGCTACCAACGATGAATGTAAATTTTGTCTTGACATCAAATCAGACGTGTCAAAGTGGAGTAAGTGGAACGAATGTAAGGGGAGAGGCTTTGAGCTGCTCGAAGTTAAAGGAGTGCACCATGCAACCATGGGGCAGGGCAGACACGAGAGACACGAACGAGTCAAATGAAAGAGTTTGTTTGCCTCCGTTTTGGATTGGAGGAGGAGAAGGAAATTCTTTAAATTTCTCTCTTCATCCTCTCTGAATGCTGCTTGTTTTTTTCGGTTGCACAGACAACAGACACCTACACCAGCCACCACACCAGCCACACCTGCCTCCTTGCAGCTTCAAGTGCAGCAGCAGCATCATCATCAGATTGTCCTGGCCTGGCCTGGCCTGGGTCTGGTCCTTGGCTTAGAGTCTGCTCCGCTCTCCGTCTGTATCACCGCTTAGGTGCACTCGAGTTGCCCGTAAACAAACACATGACTGGCTGGATGTAGTACACATACTCGTATGCTATTTCGGATAGGTACGGATACGGCCTCAGCAAGGCTGAGTCAGCACTGAATATGATACGCTTTTGTCCAACGCCTCTCAAATACTTTGCAAGATGCACATTGCGGGGGCGGGTCTTGGGGGGCCATAGAGAAAGCACTTTTCGCCCCAGCCTCAAGAAAACAAATTACGAGTATCTTTATCCGTTTCCTTTTTTTCTGAACAGTGCAAGTTCAACGAGGCCGGGCGGGTCGGGTCGGGTCGGATCCAGTCGTACAAATGTTCCAAGTTTAATTTATTTCGATTCTTTAGTTTGGCAGTCGGAAAACCATACTTTTACTTTTGACAGAATTGATCTGTCATTAACTCTTTAACACACACGACAAAGTCCCAAAGTCAAGTGTGGTGAGCAATTAAGACCCTAATTTAGTCCAAAAATACTGATGCTTGGCCACTCGCAGTACCGATGCACCCGTTCCGTGGGTCTAGCGATAAGAATAGAATACAAAATTGTCCCCATCCCTCATCGTAAAATTACATATAAGGCCCGACGTTTCTGAAATAAAGTTAATATGAATTTACAAGTCTGCCCACAAGTATCTAGACTTTTATGTTAAGGTCTAAACATTAGCCACACACTTGAAATGATTGCGTGTAAGACTAATTGCAAGGCCAGAAGAATTCCAGATCGAAAACGAGGCTCAAGATCGATAGAGTTAGAGCGCGAGAGTAGCTTATAATAGGATCCTGCTGCTAAGCCAATTTGTAACTCCTTATTAGTCCTTCAAGTGGTGCTAAGGATGAAATGTGTATTTTGGTGCCAGTCTGGAATGGCAGATGTCTCACTGTACAGTTTACAGTTTACACACGAAAGCGTCCTCTTTGGCCCTTCAGCACTTTCTTCCTGGTTTCCGCGGGTTCCCTTTCTCTAGCCGTTTCTCAGGTGTCTCCCTATTCTATCCTTCACTTTTCAATCCCTCATCTTCTGGTTCTCCTCATCTGATGCCCCTCCTCCGCCCTTCTTCAATGCTTCCTCCATTGCGTGATGGTTATTATGCTCTGTATGCTGTATGCTTCTATATGCTTCTGCTCAAGTGAAAAATGACGCATTATGCGTTACTTTCAAATGTGTGAATGCCGCTTTCCTTCCACACAGTCTATGGCTATGTCTATGTCTCTCTCTCTGACTCTCTCTGTGTGTTTGTGTGTGTAGTCAAATGTAACCCCTTGTGGCCACACATACATAAATATCCCTCTATAGAGAAGCAGAGCGATAGAGGCACAAGAGTTTTGTCTATGACTGAGATTTTTATGCGAATTTTTCAACGTGTTAATACCCTGTATTTTTTGGTTTAGAAAGACAGTATACGCTTTTAGATTTTGTTGTTCTTTTATCATCTACTGTCGACTAAATCATCTACATCGACTAAATCATCTACATCGACTATTATCTACATCGACTATTATCTACATCTACATCATCTACATCGACTATCAGCTACATCTACATCATCTACTATAGACTACATCATCTACATCTACATCATCTACTCTAGACTACATCATCTATATCGACTATCATCTAATCGTTTACCAAAGATCCCTATGATCGTACAACGTGGATCCTTAATGTATCCTTAAAGTACCTTTCTATATGATATACGTATGATATGATATTTCATATACAGGGTTTAGGAGGTCTGGACACCCATAGGGCGTTATAACCCTACCCCCCACACCGTTTCCCATACCATGCCTATCCAACAGTCTTTTATCCCATATACATATAAATTTTTTATATTTTTCGTTTGTTTTATTTACTGCTGCAACATTTCGCGTGTGAAGAATTTCTCTCTCTTGCCTGCTGTGCTGTGTACATACATATATACATACATATATGTATGTATATATATTTTTTAGATTTAGTTTTTGGCTTTCATTTATGCACATAAATACGAGTACGCCAGTGCGTACAGCGTACATCGTCGTATATTTTGTTGTGCCCCATGCTGAGAGAGTGTCCCTGTCCCTCTGTCCAGAGGTCCCCAGCTCCCTTGATCCCAAACTGTGCGTTGTTTTCGGTGTATTATGGTGATTTTTTTTTCCACCTCGCTCCCCCCGCCCGGCCACCATCCTGTGTTGTATTCCTTATTATTACTCACGGGGATTCCTCGCTCGCTAGCAGCATTCAAAAGTTGCTTTGCTTTTGAGTGTCAACGAATTTAAAAGTGGAATTTTGCTTGATTAAAATTTGTTTGCAAAAAATATTATGAATTATAAAAGTTTGCCCAAAGATAATTCCCGTGGATTTATGTATATCCAGTGGCGAGGGAGTGATTTTTGTTCCAGAAAAGAGAATATGCAAACAAGTATTTCCATGGTTTGAGGAAGACTTTTATGCCCTATTTGTAGTATAGAATATAGTATTCTATCCCCATATCTTGAAAGTCAGTTTTTGAATTCTTTTCTCATCTATTTTTCGGTTATTCAAAGAATTACAAGAGCCATAATGACATTTTCCCAGAATTTTCCTAGAAGCCAAATACAAATATGTCTTCTATTCATTTTATTTTTCGGTAGAATTTCCCCTGAGAGAGGGACAGGCGTTGGTTGAGTGGGTTTTCGAAAAGTTGTCATCAAATATTTGCACTTTCAATTAACTCAACTCTTATTTTTTCTCCACATTTTTCATTCAAATCCTTTCTTTATTTTGTACAACATTTCACTCATTTTCGTTCTGGGAAATGGGAAATGGGAATTATTCCTGCAGGCTTATAATGAAATTTTAATTTAAATATTCAACTTTTTTTGTGCTGCAGTATTTTTCCATTTCCCTCGATTTTTCACTCAAAAAAAAAAACGGAAAACGAATACAAATTGTCGATAAATTTTTTTTTTTAAATGCATTACTTTGTGGCCATAATTTTTTCTATTTTTTTGGTTAATTTTGTTGCACTTTAATCAAATTTTCAATGCCGTTTCGGGCGACCAAACGTTGCACTGAATCTGTACCGATTTTGCTGTCACCATTTTCCGCATTTTATTTCATTCAAATGTAAACAAGAAGAAAACACGTCAAAAAAATTAAAAGGAAAAGCAAGATGGTGTCATCGGCACATTGCACTTCCGTTTCCGCTTGGCAGCGTCGCCACCGCCAATCGCCACCGCTGCCTGCCTGCTGCCTGCTGGGGGCGGTGTGGCGGTTTTGACCCCTCTGCACACACCCACCCATTCACCCCCCCCCCCCCCACGCACCCAAAATAAATGGCCAACGCAAACAATGTGTTGCCCGTCTGCCTCTTCTTCCACTTGCAACTGCAACAACAACATGCAACTTTTGTTCTTTATTAAGTAAAAGAGTAGCCCAAATGGATGCTGGCTGCATCGTGCCTGCTGCAGGTATAGCCTTGAATACGCACATACCACACACGGCAAACTACCGTTACTTGCTGCCGATTAACCTTACGACTCGTAATCGTAATCGTACCTCTTCGCTACGTTACGGAAACGCGAAGCGCGCGCGCGTGCAAATGGAGTTGACGCTTCCAGTGCAGGAGACACAGTGAACGCGCTAGAGCCAAGCATCAGCAGAAGAACCCAGCACCAGCACAACAGCACCAGAAGCGACAGTGGCAAGCAGCAGCAGCAGGCAGCAGCAAGCAGCACTGCCAGTGCCATTGCCATTGGCAGCCAGACAGTTAGCCCTTCTCCTGGTTGCCCCCCGCCCCCCATACACACCTCCACGACGAAGGATAACCAGGAGGCTATTCCCAGCACACGAACGAAGCATAACGACCGAATGTCGGGCTTTCGGGCTGTCGGCAACGTTCGGCTCTCAAGTCGAGAAGCGGCGAATCGAAGCGAATCGAGTCCCGTCCCAGTCCGTCCCCACCCGACAGGCGACTGCCACTCGGAGCGGAGCGGAGGAGCCATCGACGAAGGCGAACGAACACATGCCAAGCAGGAAGGAAAGAGATGGAGCGCGAGTAAAGATAAAGCTCGTATTTTGAATACTCTTTACGACTTACGAAAGAGCTTCTGAGAGACTGAAAGGATATATTTTGCTGCCATTGATTCTGTTATTGTTAATAAGAAATAAACATATGCAAAATAGTACAAAAATATATCAAATAAATACAAAAAACATTTGGTATTTGGTAAATACCAAGAATCTACCAAATAAATTTAATTTTTGTATTAATATATTTTATTAATATTTATTAATTCCACAATTTACTATCTTTATTTTTTAATATTAATATACAAAGTGAATTACTATTCGAATATACCCCTACCGCATGCCCTACCCTAAGCCACTCTGACACAAAAAAAAAAACACCGCCGCAAAACATTCAACAATTTTTTTTTGGCGCCAAAATATCGCGTAAGCGTAGGAAAGCTCACTAATCAAAGCTTTTCCCCAAAACACACACAAAGCTCGCGGCACTCGGCGGAACGAAATGGCAAATGGAACACAGCTCTCTCACTCTCTATCGCTCTCTCTCTCTCTCACTCTCTCTCTCACTCTCTCTCTCTCTCTCTCTCTCTCTCTCTCTCTCTCTCTCTCTCTGTTTGCCTGTTAGTTTTGTTTGGTTTGAGGGTGGGGGGCATGCCACATGAGCCTGGGGCTCGCTGCAATATGCATAGGGATCAAAGTTTTCGGCCCAAAAGGTCAGCGTTAAATGAAGCGTTATTTTTGTGGTACCACCGCCATTCCATTAATGTTTGCAAGTCGGAAATCCTTAACTTAAGTTGAAATATGGAAAGAATTCATGACAGTATTTTATGAGATATGTACTGCATGTAGAGTGGATCCTTACAGGTATCAATTGGTATATTTTCAGAGGTATTCACATATAGACACAAGAAGGCGATTCATAGAGTCTTCTATCCGAATCTTGTGGATCATAAGAGCTTTTTTTGGACTGAGAAGAATCAAAGAATTAAAGAAATACTTACCATCCACTATTTAAACAATAAAACTTCCCAAGAATTGTATTGCCACTTGCTTGGGGTTCTTTTTTCACATTTTATGGTCACTTGTGTAACCCAACCGCAAGCGTAACCCCAACGCCAACCCATCCCCCCACTAGCCACTAGCCAATCATTCAGTTAACCATATATGTTTAGTGGGAACTCCTCTGAGCCATAATCAGGTTTTTTTTGTTCACAGTTGAGCTACCATTTAAGTGGTTTGCAATTATTACAACACAACGTACTATTACCGACCGGCTAAATGGAGAGAAGGTAATGACTAGTTTTGATGGGATATTCACAATATCTCACAGTTCAGGGAAAGTTATTGTCAATTGTCTTTACTGAACATTTTATGGATTGGCGCGAACAGGAGGTTTAACGCCGGTCTCTCTCTCTCTCTCTCTCTCTCTTTCTCTCTCTGCCTGTTTCTTTCCTCATATTTCCATATATGTACATATGCACAATATGTATCTTTCAAATCGGCAACGAACTTGAGCCCCCACTTCATAATATCCTCAGGCGCAGATCATTCTTCTTTCGGATGTAGACAATCGACTCCGAAGATCTTTTTCGGAGGCTTCCGTGGACCAGCACGAAGATATCCTTGTATCTTCCCAGTATCTTTAGATGCATCCATCAATTCCCAGATATTATCCAAGAAAACAAACAAACCCAAGAATTCTGAACTATTTTCCTTCTGGGTTCGACTTGCGGGCATCCCCTGGCATCCTGCGATGAAGGCGCAGGACATTCTATCGGACGACACTCGAGGGTACGCTTGCTATACTGGTTTATATTGGTGGACTTTCCTGGAATTCCCCAGTCCATTACATATGTATGTATGTATGTATATGTATCTAAAACATTCTGAGAGCTACATACATATTGGGGCTTAGGGATGGCTATTCATTCATTTCATGCCTTATATTTATTATCATTATCATTTCACTCCAAATTTAATTGCTTTATTGGTTTTAATGCATGGGTTTTGGTCGTGGAATAATTTTGATGTTTAACCAAAGAGAAAACATCTATTTGTTGCGCCCAAATAATTGCGATAATTATTAGGGGGCAACATGCAAACTCATGAAACACCTTGCGCTCTATCGCACTCTCTCCATGCGACTCTCTCGCTCTCTCTCGCTCTTTGTGAGTCACTATCATTGAAGGAACAATGCCACAAACTGTGTGGCAAGCCCAAAAAAAATAAAAATAAATAAATAAATAATACGTAGTGCCCTGGCTATTGTCGCCTGTTGTTTGGATGGGTTATTGACACATTTCCTTCTGTTTTGGATCCCCCCATTCATTGCTATCTCTATGTCCCTCTCTTTCTGTTACTCTTTCTGTACCTTTCTATGCGAGCAATGTGCCCTCCTCTTCTGCCTCGTTTTGCTTTTGTTTTTGTATGCATAGCACACGATATTTGGTGAAAGCCAAGCCCCCAGAGCCCCAGAGAGAGAGTGGGGGCGGCAAAACAGAAGACCAACCAACAACCATGGCATTTAGTGGGTGGGTGTGGGTGTGGAATTGCCCAGTGCCGCCACAGTGGAAACATTGCACATCGAAAAACGAGAAACAATGGAAACGCCAGAATGCGATCCTTGTGGTTCCACTGTTCTATGTAAATATTGTAGGCAATGACTGAATTAACAACGCCCCCCAAAAATGAGTGGAACATTGTTCTAAGGCCCCACCCAAAGACACCCACCAAAAAAACAAAAGTGTGCCCCAAACAGAAGCAGCAGCAACAGCCACTGATGGCATGAATAGAAATGTTGTTTTTTGTTTTTGTTTAGCCACATATGGGGGGAGGACAGCTCCATGGGGGGATAGCTTTATAATTACACCCATATTTTCAGAGTTATAATTGTGCACATTTTCTGCACAACTAGCTGGCAAAATGATTTTAAATAAGAAAAAATGAGTATTACGAATAATATATAATAGAATACAGCTGCGTTCATGGAAAAAGCACTCCTTTTAGAGATATTTCTAGTCCTCCAAATGATGAGCAAATTATACTTTTTTAGTAAGTCTGGACTGTAAGCATTAGAATCCTGAAGAAATTTCGTTACATTTGCATTCTATCTTCTTGTTTTTCATTGCTTTAGACCAGAGGCCGGCGGCGTCCTATGCAATGTGGATAGAAAAAAGGCCACGGGGCAGCGCAGTCGGCACACGCAGAGTGTGAAAACTTCGTGTAGCGTCGACCCTGCGATCATTCGGCTTCATTATTCTGCTCGGCAGTGAAAATAAATCGTGTGGCTTCGGCCCTATGCACACGCAGCTTCTGCTCGGTTGTCGCAGCGGCAGCGAAAATTATCGTGTGGCTTTGGCCCTATGCAGAAAAGGCATCAAATTCTGCTGGGCAGCTCCGCGGCAGAGAAAATGAAACATGTTTCGTCATGTCTGTTTTCTGCGCACTGAAACGCACTAGGAACATGTAAGTGTCTCAGTGCCGACCCCTGCTTTAGACAATTACCCATTCAGTCTTCTGTTCACTGAAATAGCAAACAAATAAATTTAAAAAAGTCACCATCTACTTTTTATAGTTATTTGGCTTAAATACAATAGTAAGAGACGTGACTGGAAGCACTGCTATTTCCATGAACGTAGCTGTATGTATGTATGTACATACATATGTATATGGCATGGGTTTAACTTCAAATCTGTTTCGATGATGGACTTTTAATGTGTATGTTTAAATGGTTCGTTGAGTGCTGCCTCCCGCCCTGTACCCCCCTGTCCCCCTCTTTCCCCCTCTGTCCCCCTCTGTCCACCTCTGTCCCCCTCTGTCCCGTCCTTCGTCGCACACTCTTTCAACCGTGAGAGATATAGCGATATAGAGGAGGGTGGGGGGGCTGTAATAATTTCTATACTTTGTGTCTGGTATTCGGATTGCATGCAACAGTTGTAGGGCGGAACAGCTGTTTCTCATTTTCAGATTTCCAAAGAACGAAATATGTTTGAAAGGGTTATAAAAACATACATATGTATGTACATGTGTACATATTGTAGCAATAATATTGTTAAAATCTGTGGAAAATATTTGTTTAGCCAGTTCTTATCGAATGGCGTTCTCAATATCACTTTTGACTAAGT
Source organism: Drosophila athabasca (assembly GCA_008121215.1). Classification (NCBI taxonomy): domain Eukaryota; kingdom Metazoa; phylum Arthropoda; class Insecta; order Diptera; family Drosophilidae; genus Drosophila; species Drosophila athabasca. Next base: position 17,405,633 of record CM017796.1, read on the forward strand.
TTTTCGGAAATTAAATAACAGAGATAAGCGCAAAATCCAAGCAAATTAACTAAATTTGAAGCAAAAGCGTCCCCCCGTCCCCCCGTTCGCCCGCCGCCCACACTTGAAAGCGAAACTTGAGAGCATTTTCGATGAGTTCGCGATACGATCGATGGTGATTGGTGATTGGATTGGATTGTGGGGCCTGGCCTGCCCGTTTCAAGCTGTTATACATATGCTGTGCATTTTTCAATTAATAGTGATATGGCTCCAGACAATGGCTCGTGTGTTGATAGGAAATAAGATTGCATATAACGTATGTGGAATGAAATGCGCACAAAACTGAACATGTTCTCAATAAGTTCACTAAGAATTGACAGAACATAAACATCAACGCACAATAATAAACGCTACTACACATGTAGATAATGCCAAGTCGCTGATATGTCTCTGGGTCCCTAAAAAATGTCCATTAAGGCAGACTGAAGATAGAGCCAAATCAAAGGCTCCAATTTTTTGACGACAATAAGGACAAAGCGGGGGTGGGGGTGAACCATTTTTGTTCGCATTTGTTTGTATGATTTTTGTCACTCTTGAGATATTTAAAATGATTTTCATTATTATTATTTTAATTTTCTACCGTGCAAACTATCGATTCTGTCACTCACGCACGCCTCCATCTCTAGGGCAAAAGGCATCTCTGAGACATCGCGGCAACGGCGACAGCGGCAGCGAGAGCAACGTCGGCATCGACGACGATCATCTGGTTTCATTCTTCTTCTCCGTTTCCATGCTCGTCGTCGCACACATCTTCCCCTTCCCCCCCCCCCCCCCCTTCCCCTCACACAACTACTACCCCGTTGGCTGATTTTTAATGATAATTCCAAGACTTTGTTTTCTATTCGTTTCGTTTCGTTTCGTTTGCCTACGGCGGGGGCCCCACAGCAGCGTCGCGTCGTCGGATTCAACGGATTCTGGGTCACTGGAATTTAGCAAAAGCAAAAGCAAAGCAAAAACAAAAGAAAATAGAAAGAAAAAAAAGACAGCAAAGCAAAACCGAAAACGAAGCAAATTGTAAATAAAAAAAGTTTTTATTAAGACTTTGCAAGTTTATAATGGAATTCATAATTCTGCTAATTGATGGCAAACTTGGCGAGGGTGGGGGGTTGGTAGGGTGAGCTTTTGCTCACGGAACAATTATTGTCTGAAGAGAAAGTTGAAATTGAAGAACAAACTGGCAAGAAGGGCATAAACTATCGCATAAACTACCGCATAAGCTACCGCTTAAGCTACTTTCCAGCAGTCTTTCTCAATCACACACACGTGATTTACTGATCCCTACCCCTCCCCGTCCGCCCATTTGGGCCCAATCAGGAAGCGGAAAGTGCGAGAGCGAGAGCGAGAACGAGTGTACTCTTTTTTTCAGGGCAAGAGAGAGCATGACGATGGGAGGTGCGAGACCCATAGCGGGATGGATGTCGTGCAGTCACGTCGCGGAAGTAAGTACCAGAGATGCGAGAGAGCAAATGTGAGAGGAAGTAAAAATAGCGGAATGCTGATAATTGTCCACATACAATAAAGAAAAAAAAGAGCCCCAACAACAATTAACTAGAAATTCCAAATTAGAGCAGGAGAGAAAGAGAGAGGACTAGACAGACAGAGATTTAACGAATGAACACAGAGTCGTAGTCCAAGGGGTGCCTCGTGGTGGGTGGGGACTGGTGACATCCTTTCTCTAGAGAATAGTTTTTCCATACATATGTAAAGATGTTTGCTGGCGGAACTTACCTCTTTAATCTTCTGACGTCGCTCCTCCAGAGTGGCGTCCAATGTGTCCGGCGCTTTTGCATTGCCGCCACCGCCCATGGGCAATTGAACGGTTTGCTGGGCGGGATTGTTGTGCGTGGAAACTGTGTCGGAGTCGCCCTGTGCTGGGGCTGCCAGCACGGGAACGGCCACATGGCGGGCATCCTCTGCCTCCGCCCGCTCCTGCTCTAGTTGCTCATCCAGCGCTGCAGCGGGGGCTGGGGCCTGGACATTGGCTGCATCTGGGCCGAATGCTCCCGCTTCTCCCGGTGCTGCTGCTGCTCCTGCGCCTGCCTGCGCTGCCGGTGGCTCATCCAGGATGTCGCCGAGCTCTGCGCGAATTTTCTGCTCCAGACGCTGGCGATCGCCAATAAAGTGCGGATCCTCGTTGCGTGACGCATGGGCAGCGAGTGGCGGGGCCGGTATGAATATCTCTGGACCGGCCTTCTGGAAGTGCTTATAGACGCGGAGGACACGATCGCCGCCAAAGTTATCCGGCAGCAGAAAAATGCCGCCAAAGCATAGGAAGCACAGGGTGACCAAGACGAGGCCAATCAGACATTTCTCTCGCGAATGGAAGTTTGATTTCCGTCCAATTGGACCGATGCGATACATTTTAACAAATTAGTTTTTTGTTTCGTTTTTTGTTTTGTTTTGTGTCTTCTTAATGATTATTTTATTGCTTATGCGGGATTGTTAAGGTTGGTTGTTGTTGTTGCTTTTTGATTTTATTTTTTGTTTGTTCTGGAGGCACACAGCTGTTTGGTTTTTGAGGTTTTGCCGGTTGAGGTTTACAGTTAGTCACACACTGACGCACGCGCTCACGCTCGCTCTCGCTTCCTGCCTCTCTTGTGACGTCAGTTATGCGGCTGCATTGTTATTGTTTATTGCTATTTTTGGTAGGTTTACAGAACGCATGCAAGAACAGAACTGTATGTACAAAAAGAAAAGGTAAATAAAATCGTAATGCACTGCGCCATAGTGTACGTATACGAAAAGGAATCGGGGAAAAGAAGAGCAGCAGCAGCAGCAGCAGCAGCAGCAGCAGCAGCGGCAGCAGACAAAACACAGACACACACACGCACACAGAGATTTACCGAAACGTTTATGCGTGAGACCATTGGATGCGTTGTTTTCACTGCATTTTATTGACAATTAATCACGATTAGGTGGAACACACCTAAAGTAACATTCCAACGTGGATTAGAGATCTGACAATGATATTTGTTTGCTTTGGACCACATTTCATTTGGTAATTTACTGCAACGCTTAATCACGACTGGGCTCCACTGCATAAACTGCAAGTAACACACACACACACAACAGTCACTCAAATACAGTAGGACAGACAGGAGAGAGAGAGAGAGAGCAAAGGAGAACAAGCACAGTAATAGGCGCACACGCAATTTTTGCAATAAATTTGCTAAAACAATTTGGCCGTATTACGGAATAGACCGTTATAGCTAGCCAAAAGTACCGTTCGTCCGTGAACAATAAAAAAAAGTGAACAAAAAATATTCTGTCGTTACTTCTGTCGCTGTGTGCTTTGCAGTGTGATGCGGTGTGTGGGGGGTCCCCTTCCCCTGCCTCCCCTCTCTCACTATTTTACAGTTACAGCTGACAGAATGGCACAGACCCAAGAGGGGTGGTTGGTGGGTTTCAGCGGCGGCACAGGAGGAAACTGAGGCATCGCTTTGATTTTTTTCGCTCTTTCGCTTTGGTTTTTTTTTTTGCTTACTGTCTCTTTCTCTCTGTGTCTCTGTCATTGCCTCTGCCACTGACTCTGCTGCTTCTTCACTTCGACGCTGTTGTTGGTGCTTTTGTTGTTATTGGAGGACTCGCTCTCTCACTTAATACCTGAACGTGGACTTTCTCTCTATTAACACAATTGGTATACGAAGCCGTTTCGATGGCCGTTGCCGCTGCTGACAAACATAATATTATTTACAATTCGGATTTCACGCAAGCCACGGTTTAATTTAGTATAAGATCACAGCACATCAGTTCGGGCAGAGCAGAGCAGCATATTTCGCGTTTTGTTGTCGGCGGCGTTGCCGGATCAGCGGATGCTGCTCTCTTAGATTAGTGTTGTTAGCGCTCAATTTTGCTGTTAAATCAGCTGTTTAAAATATCTACATTTTGCTTCTATTTGCTGACAATTTTAACTATCAAAATTATTCTTTCATCATATAATAAATTAATTATTATTTACGGTAATACTTTGATTAATTAAAATATAAGAAAAATCACATAGAAAAAATTACATTTTGGAGCACTGGCTACCTGAAGAGCTAATCAGCACTGCCAACAGCTGTTCGGTTTTGCCTGCGTTTTCAAATATTTCTGTCATTTCACATTTTCAGGAAATAATAATCGTTTAAACATGGAAAAGTGGGTACGGGACACGCTCTCCAAGTGCCTGGACTGCGTGGTCACCGACAAGATGATGGAGTGAGTGAGCGCCATGGCTTCTGGTTCGGTTTCCTTCCAATTTCCTGCAATAATAAATTTTCCATCTGCCCCGAACCGACTATTTAGGGCCATCTTGGAGATCAAGGATGACTACGATTTTGATAACTATTTCGGCAATCTGCTGTGCGAGGATAATGAGGAGCATCGCATCTTTCTGCTCAATTGTCGCCGGATGCTGCTGAGCGGCAAACAGACTCGCAACAACGCCAAGAGCGGCTCACCGGCCAAACAAATGTCAAATAAATCGCCAATAATGAATAAAAAAGCGGCCGCCGGTGCTGGTGCTGCTGGCGGTGGGGTAGCCAAGGGTAAGCAGGGAAAATATGTGAATATGTATTCGAACGATGGCCGCCTGCAGGGCGACACCATTATGCTAAAGGGACGCCGCAACTGCGACTGCCAGGCGGCGCAGCACAAGTTGATCAACAATTGCCTCGCCTGTGGCCGGATTGTGTGCGCACAGGAGGGCAGCGGACCTTGCCTCTTTTGCGGCTGTCCCGTCCACACGCCCGAGGAGGAGCTGCAGCTGGCCAAGGATGCCTCCAAGACCAACCCAGCGGCCAAGAATCCCAGTAAGAATCAGTCCAAGAAGAAGGAGAAGACCTCTACAGCAGGCAACAGCCTGCATAAGCCTGGCGATGGTCTGGAGCAGGCCATGGCGCAGCGAGATCGTTTGCTGGAGTACGATCGAAACAGCGAGAAGCGTACGACGGTCATCGATGACGAGCTGGATTACTTTCAGGAGAACTCCGTCTGGCTGAGCGACATCGAGCGAGAGAAGTACGAGAAGCTCAAGAGCGAGATGCACGAACTGAAGCACGGCAGTCGTCTGACGCGGAAGATCAAGGTGGATTTCGCTGGACGTGAGGTGGCCGAGGAGCTGCCCGTCACCCAGGAGTACGAGCAGCAGGTGATCCAAGATTTGGCGGCCATCAGCAAGGCCTCATCTGCCTCCACGTCAACATCCCTCACGGGCCATTCGGCCATGGCTTTGGCCCCCAATCTGGGCATGGCCAAGCCGCCAGTGTATCGGCCAAGCAAGGAGCTAAAGAATTGGCCGGCGGCACCCGCATCGAGCGATAATCTGGAGCGCATCTACAATCGTGTGCAGGACAAGGAGCTGCTCGAGATGCAGGACATGCGGCAGTGCATGTCGATGCATCAGCCGTGGGCTTCGCTGCTAGTTGCTGGCATAAAAAAGTGAGTGCTGCGCCCCTGGAGGACACCTGAATGAATCATGAATCTCTCTCTCTCTCTTTGTGAGCAGACACGAGGGACGCGTGTGGTACAGCGAGCATCGCGGTCGATTGTGGATAGCCTCGACGGCCAAAGAGCCGCATCCCGAGGAGATTGCCCACATGGAGGAGTTTTATCGGCTGCACTACAAGGGTAAGGTGGTCCAGTCTTCCCCGCGCTCTCAATTTGTCACCCGTATCCGCATACTCTCCCGCAGATCCCAATATGAAATTCCCCGAGCATTATCCCACCAGCAGCCTGCTGGGCTGCGTTCATGTGGAGAACTGTGTGCCGCAGGAGGAATACCGCGACACCTATCCCCGAGGCGAGTCCGACAGTCCCTATGTGTTTGTCTGCAGCAAGCCAGAGCAGCTGCCGATCCTGCTGCCCGTCCAGGGTGATCATAAGATCTGTGAGTGTTTCCATTCCACAATCCAACAAAGGGCTCATGCTGATAAATTCTCTTGTGCTGATCTGATCCACAGATGAACTTCCGCTCAAGACGCACAATGCCGCCTGCAAGACGCTGCTGAGGGCCAGGGCCAACAAGGGTTAAGGGAAAGCAATTACTTCTTAATGCCACATTCGATTTATGCCGTAAACAGCATTTTAAATGCCAATTATAAATAAAAACATCAACGTAAAAGAGGTTAATCTTTAATTGATTTTGTTTTCTGAAATTCCACTAGAGTGATTCGGCCCTTGGTCCTGCAATAAAAAGGAAGCCATTGCCATTTTATTCGAAGAATAAATTCGTATCAAAAACTAGAAAAAGCTAGATATAGCCTTAAATATGCTAAAATGTCAGCACTGCTCTTATGAATATAAAAAAAATAACGTCCCTCTGCTTATCGAACTGTCTGGCAGCCCTGCGATGCTTTGAGGCCAATTTCTGTTGTTTTGATTACATTGCATTTTTGCATTTTATGCAATGGTGATAGTGGATGTGGAGTACTGGTAGGTAGAGAAGACCCCCCCATGAGCTGCTGCTGACACTCTGCACTCGATTCCTTACAGCGGCGTCTGCAACTTCAAGCTGCAATGCCATCTGCTGCGCCAATTCCTTATGGAGGCGGCCGGCCCTGAAGTGGAGGTCAACTGCCATGAGGGCAGACGCGGCTCCTTTGAGGTGACCATCGACCAGCAGCTGGTGCACTCTAAGCTGGCGTCTTTGGCCTTTCCCGAACACCAGAGTGTGCTCCAGCAGGTGCGTCGGGCGGAGAGCGGTGAGCCCGTAGAGACGGTCCAGACGGCACCCATCAAAGATTGCAGCTTAATGTGATTTGAATACAGAGGAGTGTACATAGATTTATTCCTAAATTAAACAAACAAAAAAATTGTAATATACATCTGTATAGTATGGATCAGCGACGGTAGCGATAGCGCTTAAAGTGGAACCATAGCTGGAAGATGTTGTTGTGGAACTGGCAGCGGAATCCCCGCTTGTAGCTAAACTCCCACTCCCGATTGACGATCTTGAACGCAATATCCTCGTACGGCGGTCCCGTGTGAAAGCGCAGCACCGCAAAGTCCCCATTGTCCGCACAGGGTGTGAGGAAGTACTGCGGCGTCTGTGACTTGTCCATCAGATCCGGATAGAAGATGTTGAATTTGTAGCCCTGGACGATCTTCGGCGGCGGATTGTCCATGTCGTAGTGCGTCTGATTGTACTTGTTCCACTCGAAGCCAGTGTGGACGCGATTGAAGTAGCGCGGCTTGCGCGGCCGATACTTGTCCGTCGCCAGCTGGGGCACGGCATCCAGTGTTGTCTCCACACTGAACTCGGCCTCATCGCCCTGCATCCCCTGGCGAGCCTCGTTCCGCATACGCTGCTCCTGCGCCGACAGCTGCTGCTGCTGCTTACCCGAGGACGATCCATCCACGCGCTCCGGACAGACGATAAGCATACGCTGTCGATGGATCCGGCTCTCATCGTCGCTCTCCTCGTACATGGCGCCATCATCGTTGTCATCTCGATCGCCGGCCTGAATCCGACGGCCGGTAAAGTCATCCTCCCTGATGTAAGTCGGACTGTAGTTGCCGGCCTGGTAGAGGCGGGCGGCATTGAGCAACTCCCTCAACGGTCCATCGTCTTCTTCGTCATCGTCCTCATCTTGTCCAGGGGAGGATGAACGCTGCTCCTCCGCAGCGGTCCCCGTCGCCGCCTCCTCCGATGGTGCGGCGGCAGTAGCTTCCTCCTCCGTCTCGGGGGCATGCTGCTGCTGTGGCTCCTCCTTTACTGCAGAGGATTGATCGTCGCCGCCACCAGCTGTCAGCTCGTCTTCATTCTCCCGCTTGAGGAGCAGCAGCTTCTCGCGCAACAGGGCCTGATGCCGATCCCGGAGACGGGCCCGAGCCATGTGCGCCTTCAGCTGGGAGAGCAGGCTCTCCCAATAGCTGATGTCGACGCCGTCGGCGCGGCTGTTGATCTTGGCCTCGATGCGCTCACGCATCTCCTCCAGCTGCTTGGCGTTCTTGCCGCGAAAGATGTCCGCCACGTCCTTGACGACACTCTGATGGATGCCGTCGCGTCTCTGGTTGAGCGCACTTGCATCCGAGTGGAGCTTTTGCTGCTTCTGCAGCTCGTCCTGGACAATGGTGACCATATCGTTCCAGAAATCGATATGCTTACCCTGCTCCAGCTCCTCGTACACCTTGATGTCCACCAGCAGATCCTCCAGCTCCTCCATGGGCAAGCCATGAAGCAGCATATACGGCTCGTGCATTTGCATCTCTAGGGACTCCTCGAGCGGGGCATTGCCAGCGGCCACATACTGGGCCAGCAGATCGATGGGTTTTGCCCGTCCGTCACGGATCCGTATTTCGCTGCGTAGGCGCGCCTGCTCTAGATGGAACTGGTCCTCCTGCCGCTGCCATTCGCGGAACTGGACCGCTTCCTTGGCGCGCTGCTGCTGCATGGCATCGTCCTCGCGCACCTGCCGCTCCAGCTCACGCTCCTGACGGCGCTTCTTTACCTTTTCTAGCTCCCGGCGGTTCTCCATTTGCTTTTGCAGCGACAGTACCTCCACCGTCTTGGTGGATAGATTCGAGAGACCCTCCACCTGCAGCTTCTTGCCCCAGTGGAAGGTGGAAGTTAGGTTGGAGTCGCCGAACGGATTGTCCTCGTTGGAGTACGTTTGGTATTCGTTGTCCCAGCCCATGCGCTCGCGGCGACGATGCTCTTTGGCCTGCTTCTCCTGCAGGCGGCGTGCGCGCTTCTCCTCGGGCGTCTCCTTGGCCTTCAGCTCCTCCTTGCGGGCCTGACGCTCTTCATGATCGCGCAGCCGACGTGCCTCGAGCGTTTGCAACAGTTTCACGGAGCTCATGGCCAATGGCGACTTCGATTTTGTTGGTGGCGTTAACGAGCGTCGCTTTTTGATGCTCTTGTGGCTGCTTCTCTCCTTGTGACCACCATCCTCTTCCCGTCGCCATTCACGCTCCTGCCTGTCTTTGTCCCTTTCTCTGTCACGCGTTGTGTCGCGATCGCGGTGGCGTTCACGTTCCCGCTCTCTATCCTTCTCCCGATGCCTGTCCCTGCTTTTGTGCTCGGAACTCCTGCTCCTTCTATCCCGACTCCGTCGCCGGGATTTAGTCTCTTCTCTGGGCATTTTTTTAAAATATTTTCACCCGAAACTGGCGAAATAAACACAATTTAGTCACAATAGAGGTGGAAAAACATCGAAGCTACCATCGATTCATCGATGTTTGGTGTACCCTGCGGATATCGATGTTTTTCTCGAACATCAATGGTTTTAGATTTAGATTTATTGCCCATTTATAGCCTGTTTAAACTACGGTAGAGTTATTGAGTTTCAGGACAAATTCAAGTTTCCTTACATGGCAAGACTCATTCACCTGAACTGCGCAAATATAATTCTCGTTTCATTTTCGTGGAGTGTGGATACCCACTGGTAGACAATGGGTTAGGCGTTATTACATGGTAATCGATAGTAGTCTATGTGTGAGTTTGATCATTTTGTAAATGGTTTTGACAAATAAAATTTAAAAAGAATGCCATTACCAAGTTTATATAGTGTTTGTTGGAGAAGAACTAAAAGAATCAAATGGAAGCCAACTGATTGAACTGGAGCTGTCAAACCATTGATCTATCGCATAATTCGAAACTAGTGTCATCGATATTGCTACAGCTGTAGAGCGAATACCTATCAGATCAGACCTATCAGTAAATACTCTTTGAATTTGATAATTATTATTGAAAACTACGTTAAATACGTAGAAAAAAACAAATGCAATGGAAAACAACAAAAAACCATAATGTTTACAGAAGAACAGACTATGCCAGCGATGAGAAAATGCAGTAAAACTAGTTCTTCCAATGACTTGAGGCCCATAGCTAATGTATTCACAACGAAGGGTATCTTCGAATTTAATTTGCGGCAATTTTCGCAAGCCGGCTGGACGGCAAATATAAATATTGGTGTTATTTGTCGCGCCGCCAACAGTCAGCGACATGTCGTCATATCAATCAGAATACAATGCCGACGAGCAGGCGGCCATCGACAAAGAATTTACTAGAATTGCCAGTGAGTGAGGAGTTACGCGGGGGAGCGGCAGGGCAGCAGGGGCGCAATGGTGAAATAACCTTCTATCGACAGATAAGAATCTAATATTTGTTGTTGTTTACATTTGTTTAGACAACAAGAGCATTTATCTGGATCATGCGGGCACCACCTTGTACGCGGAGAGTCAAGTGGCAGCCGCCGCAGTGCAGTTGCAAAGCGATGTCATCTGCAATCCCCACACGTGCCGCGTCACCGGCGACTATGTGGATCAGGTGCGCTACAAGTGAGTGGAAGCGGAACGATGTGCGTGTCGATGCGTCTTTCTTATTTAATTTTCATTTTCAGAGTGCTGGAGTTCTTCAACACGAACGAGGATGACTATCATGTGATATTTACGGCCAATGCATCGGCTGCCTTGTCTCTGGTGGCGGAGAATTTCGACTTTGACCGGCAGGGGAACTTCCACTATTGTCAGGAGAACCACACCTCAGTGCTCGGCATGCGCGAGAGGGTCCAAGCCAGAGCCATCTACATGCTCAAGGAGGAGGAGATCACTGGCATGGCATTAGTGCCACCAGCAGTTAATGGAGCTAATAGCTCATCTCCTGGTGACAACTCCCTGGTGACCTTCTCGGCCCAGTGCAATTTCAGTGGCTACAAGATCCCCCTCGCAGCGATTGCTGGCATACAGAAACAAGGCCTGCCCCACGGTCTGGGCAAAAGGATTGCGGGAGAAGCGCCAGAGACGGCAGACAACAATTACTATGTGTGCCTGGATGCCGCCTCCTTTGTGGCGACCAATCCTTTGGATCTGCAGCGCTATCGTCCCGACTATGTATGCTTTAGCTTCTACAAGATCTTTGGCTATCCCACGGGAGTGGGTGCCTTGCTAGTCAGCCGTCGCGGTGCCGAAGCCTTTCGCAAGAAGCGTCGCTTTTTTGGCGGTGGCACCATCAACTATGCCTATCCCCATGCCATGGACCATCAGCTGCGTGAGGTATTCCACCAGCGGTACGAGGACGGTACACTGCCCTTCCTCTCGATTGTGGGGCTCCTCGAGGGCTTTCGCACACTGGAACGTCTGGTGCCGAGAAGGAGCGTCAATGGCGGTGTCGTGGCCACAATGGAGCGTATATCGCGACATGTGCATGGCCTGGCCCAGTACCTAGAGCAGCAGCTGCGCCAGCTGAAGTATCCCAATGGCCAGGCTCTGATCGAGCTGTATAACAAAGTGGGGTATGAGGAGCGCCACCGCCAGGGCGGCATTGTGGCCTTCAATGTGCGAACAGATGCCGGGCCCTTTGTGGGTTTCGGGGAGATTGCCTGTGTCGCGGCCCTGCAGGGTATCCTCCTGCGCACCGGCTGCTTCTGCAACATCGGTGCCTGTCAGCGCTACCTCGGGCTGGATGAGGCCATGATGGATACCATTTACAAGCGAGCCGGACGTATTTGTGGCGACTACTTTGATTTGATCGATGGCCAACCCACAGGCGCCGTACGCGTCTCCTTTGGCTACATGACCCGTCGCCAGGATGTGGAGGAGCTGCTAAAAATGCTGCACCTCAGCTATCTGGCAACCAAACCACAGCAGCGGCTGCAGCTTATCGAAGAGCAGGCGGGCGAGCTACCCAAGGCCCTAAAGGAACGGGCCCAGCGCTTGCGGCCGCAGCTCCTACAGCTGGCCATATATCCGGTCAAGTCGTGTGCAGCCTTCAAGATAGAGGAGGGCGGGGCCTGGCCACTAACGGCACAGGGCTTGCAGTATGACAGGGAGTGGATGATTGTGGACATGAATGGCATGGCCGTCACCCAGAAGCGCTGCTCCGAACTCTGCCTGATCAAGCCCCTCATACGGGATGACAAATTGGTGCTGCACTTTGGCGACTCGCCCGCCGCTGTCTCGCTGCCGCTCTCTCTGGCGGACCAAGCTGAGAATTCTGCGCGATGCCGCAGCAAAGTGTGCCGCCAGCCAGTCGAAGGTCTGGACTGCGGCGATGAGGTGGCCTCGTGGCTGAGCCAGCATCTCGGACTGGAGGGGCTCCGTTTGCTGCGTCAATCCTCGCAGAGGAACTCGTCCAACGGGGAGCAGCAGAAGCAGCAGCTCAGTCTGGTCAATCAGGCGCAGTTCCTGCTGGTCAATCGATCCTCTGTTCGTTCCCTGCAGTTTGAAGAGTCGCTGGACGAGACCGTCGATCGTTTTCGGGCTAACATCATCATCGACACGGGCTCAGCCTTCGAGGAGCTGTCCTACAAACAGCTGACCATCGGCCAGGTAAAGTTCCAGGTGGAGGGGCCCTGCCAGCGATGCGACATGATCTGCATTAACCAACGCACGGGCGAACGCTCACCGGAGACACTCACCACCATTTCCCGCCTACAGAAGGGTAAGATGCGGTTCGGTATCTACATTTCAAGGATCTTCACTCCCAACTCGAACAGCAAGGAGCAACAGCAACTCACCATCGGCGATGTGGTTGTGGTTACTTAAACACACACACAGCCCTGCCGTACATGGGATTCTGTAAGTTCCATGTGGAGGGAGGGAGATCCAGTGCGATTCATGGGCTACTCTTATAAGAGGTGTACCGTCCTTATGCGATTAAGTTTCTATAATCCTTAAGTATTCATATTAAGACACTCCAGATCTTACTTGTTGATCATTTGCATTATTATGTACAAAAAGACGTACTTAATATATGAGGTACATACATATGTATATATGTATGTATGGGCTATTCCTGCGTTACGGACGTTACATTCGTACGTAAATTTGCTCGTTAAAATTGACACAGCTGGAATTTGGCGTTCACATTGTTATATTTTCATGAAATTTCATGCAAAATGCAGTTCTTTGGGAGTACTTTCAAGCTTATTTCAAAATGGGAGGGTACATGTTTTTGGAAAAAAGTTATGCTTGCTTAAAGTTTCGTTACGGACGTTACAAAAAATGCAATTCGTCTTTGAGGCTTATGTGAATTTGCACATTTTTAAGCGAATTTTGCATAATAAGCCAAAAAAGTTCAAATTCAATAAATGAAGTGGAATATTTGACCATATCAATCCAGCATAGAAAAGAAGGATACGTCGTCCTGTTAAAAAAATATCTTAATTTTTGTTTGTTACGAACGTTACAGTTTTTCCACCAAGACAAGACTCTGTCTGCACTTGAACTCACTTCAATTAACATAAATATATTTGTCTCCACGCGCGTTTATATGTGAGTGGAGTTTGGCAATGGAATCCAAGCAAAAATTTCTTGAAGCTTTTCAACGTAAAATGCAGTACGTAAACTTTTCATGCATGGGTGTACCACCGAATATTTAAAGGGGGCTAATTATTCATTTTCAGGAATTATTTTATGTTTGAGAAGAATTTTAAATCCATCCCAATTAAAGTTACGCTCGTCTGACCCCTCTTAGTGTACAGCCATGTTCGCTTGCAATATGTTCATGCAAGCTCAGAGCTGGTAATTCTTAAAATAGAAGCAGCTTTAAAACGGTAAATTATATGTGCTAGCATGGATGTATCGAGCATTGCAGATTGGGTGATCGCATGCTGGGTATTTAAACTGGGTGAATGCAACAACGCCTTTGCACCAACGCCTGATAGCGATATGCAACTTCTGAGTGCAGATCATTTCTCACAGTGAACTTTTCTTAGTGCAATAATGCCTGTAATTTTCAAAGCTCAAATAAAACGGAAGAAGAAAAGAAAAATAACCGTTAGGTGCAGTGAATCAGGGCTGTAATTAGTGCCAGGCATGCACCCATTTAACCCTTTCAGGACCGAATTAAAGTGGGTGGGTTAAAATAATATTAGAGGCCATATTATTATTATGGATTAAAAAAACAACCAAAATAAATTTCAAGTCGTACATATCCTGGTTCATCCACCAGCGGGGAAGAGGAGTAGTTCCACTTCTACTGATAAGCAACACATACATATGTATGTGTGTACCATTGGACGCATGTTTGAATTTGAGCGCTTGACAATTGGGACTTTTTTTGTCCATTACACATCAGTACTTTCGGATGAGCGGATTATTTCAATGCGCATGATTATTTAATAATTAAATAAAATGGCTTTCAATTTTTCGATACACGTTTTAATTAATAGTAGGCTAAGTAATGCTCTGTGGAATTTTATTTCATTCCCAAATAAAATAACAAAATGTCTAGAAAAGTAGTGTGGAAATCTCTAGCCGCCTTTGATTTTCCTGCCATTTGTTTGTGAATACAGCTCTAACTGGATTTGATGAAGTGTATTCGCAGGCCCCTGGTATACGAGAGCATCGTTGAAAGCAGGAGCTGAATACCCAAGGACGCCTTCATGTGAAGGCTTCTCTGAAACCTGCAAGTCAATTTGGAAACCATATACCATAAACAAAATAAAAAAGTTGTGTACGTTGTTTAGTTACGCCGAACTTACAGATAATTTTGAAAGGCTGAGAATTTTAATTCTCGTCTTCATCTTCGCCCTTCCGGAATGCAAACTTCATTGATGGTCGCTTGGGTTTTGCCATTTCCCTCTGAAGGCAGCTCCTCGGGATTATATTCTTATGTTTCTTCGGGGTTCTCTTCGACTTATATTCGATCTGGACTTCTTCTGGCATGCGATCTGACTCGTGAGTGTCCATTTTTTCGGGCTCATGAAGTCTGCGGCTTTGGCAAGCCTTTTCCCACTCGTTTTCCATAGTCAAAATTTAGACACTATTATTACTGTTGTACAACAGCAAAATATTTGTTGTATAGTTGTTTTGAGTTGTTTCGTTATCGAGTGTTCGCTTGTGACTGAATATGAATATGGGAAGAGAAATGAACGAATAGCTGGCAAGTAGAACTGAAATTTCCCAGACAACTATGTTCATAGTTTCAGATGATTTTTATATTCCAGGCAGTATTCTGATTTCGAGCTTCCGAGATTCAACGCTCTAGATTGAGTCCTCGTCTTGGCTTGTCCACACATAGAAAAGTAATATGCGCTGAACAAATTATATATATTCCATGATTATGGATGTTAAAAACATATAAATGGGTATGATATGGGTCTATACAGAGTGTAGTGTCATACTTGCCCATAAAATGTATCAACTGGCGCATCTTTATATGATTAGTGGTACTAGGCTTTAGTACGAAATTTGATATCGATAGCTAAATATCGATTGTTGTAAACTCGAACAAAGTTCGAGTTTTCGAACTCATCATCCAGTCAGCACAGCTGTTCATCGCAGCCGTGATGTCGGGGCTGTGCGCTGTCTTATAATAGCTGGACGCCAAAATGTACGCCTCTTTACAAAACTTTGGGCAGAAGCAGCAGCAGCAGCAGTGAGCGCGCACACACACAGAGCCCCTCATCACTGCACGGTGGGCGGAGAGAGCGAACGAGTGAGCCAGCAGCGAGTGCTCAAGAAAGTATGCAACAAAAAACAGAAGCATAAAAATGCACACCACGTCCACTGCAAAAGAGAAAGGATTGTGAATTAAAAATAAAATTTTTTAGCGAATATTAATGTGTACATATGAATGTATATAGAGAAACCACTGTACATATGTGTGGAATTTCTACTACAAAAGCAGCAGGAGCTGAAGAAGCAGTGGAGCAGCAGCAGCAGCCTCAACAGACAGAATCCACACACACACATACAGCAGCAGCAGGAGTTGTTGTTTTTTTTATATAAGTGAGCGTGAGTGTGTGCGGCTGTGCCTGTCGCCTGTGTGTGTGTGTGGGTGTGCGTGTGTGTGTGTGTGTGTAAGCGTCGTAGTAAAACATAGTGGAATGCAACAATTACAAAAAAAAAACAGCGGAGGCAGCAGCGCCAAATACAACGAAAATATCGGAAACATATTTTGATAAAAATTTTTTGCTAAAATAAATGCAAAGAGCTAAAAGCGCAAAATCATAAGCAGCTGGCAGCAATAACAAAAGCCCAAAAACCCAACCAAAAGATAGAGAGCGACAGAGACACACTGAGAGTGGAGCGCAGAGCAAGAGACAGTCGAAAGCATAAACAACAAAACAGAAACACCGAAAATATTTGCCCAAAAGGAGAAGGACGCGAACGCGACAAAAGCACACAGTGAGCGAGAGAATTGAGAATATAGAGAGAGAGAGAGAGGCGCAAAAGGCAACAGCAACCAAACGGAGTCAAAGTAACGGAGTGAGAAGCAAAAGCAAAAGCAACGGGGAGGAGCAGCAGCTGGGAGCAAAAGCAAGGCGCTTAAACATCATCATCATCAAAAATCAACCCCCTCCCCCGTCCCCCTCTCTATCAACACACAGGAACAGCAACAAAATGAACATGCTACAGAGTTTTAGCGGCAGCGCTGCCAGCACCACAGGCGATGCCACCAGCGGTGAGTGTGAGAGAGAAACTTTTACCTTCTGTAAAAGCCCTAGAACCTAAGCCAAGCCAAGACCTGTCCTCCCCCTCCGTCCTCTCTGGCACCACAGGACCTACCCATTTCACTCGCAGCATATTCCAGCAGCAGCAGCAAACAAAAAATCCAATTACATATACACACACACACACAGAGTATCCACTGTACGAGTATGTGCGTGGTGTGTATGTGTGTGTGTGTTTTGTTGTTGTTTGGGCAGTCCGTCCCTTCGGCTGTCGCGTCGCCGCTGCGTAGTAAGCGTCGCTGCTGTTGAAGAAGAAGGTGCGAAAGTGAAATGATTTGGTGTCGTTTCGCTATAAGGAAAGAAATACTTAAAGAAACAAAAAAAGAAAGAAAGAATAGAAAACGCAAACCGAAAATATTGCGCCACAGTGGACACTGACTAAGGGTAATAGGCAATTCTTTGGGAATATAGTAAATAATTTGATTATTGTTGCGGATTATAAATCTATTATATTGGAATTGATTTAATCAAAAACTGATCAGATTTGAACTTTACTTAATTGCTATCCGTAATTCTAAGTATTTCATTAGTAATACATATATCAAAAATACAAATTTTTCATCGATTATACACACATATGCATTTACGTATGTTTTATCGATATTAAAAATATTTCTTCTGCTCTTCAGAACTTTTGTGTTTATAAGGAATGCATATACAAATATAGAAATATATGTATGTACCAATTGTAAACTGTTTGCTCCGGTTTTCGAATTTTGTGCTATCGATAACACAAACTATTTTAGTTATCAATGAAAACTATTGATTTCGATATTTGATCTTTTTCCGCAATTTTTGTTTGGCTGAAATTAGAAATAAATTAAAATTATTAAATATGTTTATACTCGCTTACCGCTCATAAAAGAAGTGCAATTCATGTTTGAAAACGAAAGCTTAAGAATCGTACGGTTTTGCGAAAACCGGAGCCCACACTTTTGCGATTTGACACTCAATGTGGAATATTTTGCAATAACCAGAGCCTGTCTGATAATAAAATTAATTTTTGCCATCCAGAGATTTCATCGCTTGTTGCCATTCTGTATGGGCATCACAAGAAAGTCCCACTGTAAATACATACATATGTACATACATATACTAAAAGTTTAGGCCAGCAAAAATATTTTTTTTTTTTTTTGTAATTGCTTGACTAAACTCTTGAGGAGGGTTGGGGCGTAGTCGGTGGATGTTGGGGTGGGGAGTGTGAGTACATAAGAGACCGACCATCAGCTATAGCATACTTCACGGCGTATATAGGGATACATTCCAATAGATATACTCCTATGTGTACATATACATATATGTACATGTATATTGTATGTGGAAGGGAATAATAAACGGAGAGCAGACACATATAGTACACACATATGTATAAGAGTTTAGCATTGTGTGTGTGTGTGTGTGTGTGTGTGTGTGTGTGCGTGTGGGCGGAGGATTGCAGAAATTAATCAAAATAAAATACGAGAAAGTCGTCTGTCGACGGTAGTTGGTTTTGTCGGTTGACAGGTGGTCTCCGCAGCAGGTTGCAGTCTTTATCTCTCCTCCTCTCACCCCATCTCTCACTTCCCTCTCTCTCTCTCTCTGTCTGCACCTGTGCGGATTTGATGTGAAATTGAAATCTGCTCTAATTGCCATCGATTTTGGTTGCAATTTCCCCCCCATTTCACCTTAATTGAATGATGAAATAGCGACCATGAAAAATGCTAAAGTTCAGGGCCAAACAACTGTCGTTTTCGCATTAATCCTCAAAGTCTTTGGCTCTGGCTTTGGCTTTGGCATTGACTTTGATTTTATTTTAACGTTCCCCGCTCGCTTGGACTTGTAATGAGAAAACGTCGACGAGGGAGGCCAATTATCGGTTTTTAATGTCAAACGGCCACCGGTAATTGCATTATAGACGCAAACCCTACGTATACTTGATGTCATTACACTCGGTTACCCCGCCACCCCCCACGCACACAAAACCCTCGGACTCGGACTTCTGTCTTCCTGGCTTCCTGGCTTTCGACTACTGACGGAGGCCGCTATCATTTGAAATTCATCAAATTGCCTGGCAATTAAGTAATCAGAGAAGCCCTAGAAGGCAAACTTCTTCCTCCCGATGTCTCAATGTCCATCCATGTCCGTCCGGGTTCGAGTCTCGAGTCATGGTTACGGCTAGACCTCTAACAAGGCCATATTCTATTCAATTAGATAGAATATGAAGTGCTTTTTTCAACCTAGAAATAGTTCTTAGAATCCTTTAAGATGATTCGGATATAAGAAAATTGAATTAGATTTAAATATAAATATATTACAAATTCTGTTTGATATGGCCCATATTTAGCCGAAATATAAAGTTTAGTTTCAGTTTAGAATAAATATATTATACATACTTTCGAATGAATGTTCAAATGTAAGTGAAAAGGCGTCCATTCTAACATTTCCATCCTCGGGGCATAAATATTTGAATCTAAGTGTAGATATTCGGGGCTTAGGGATTGTTTGCTCTGGGTGCAGTGCTCGTTTTGGGAGGATTGCCAGGTTGCCAGGACACGGCTCTTCTGGAGATCCTGTTGCACTCTGCAATTTGCTCGACTTAATCTGATTAGCGGTAGAGACTTTTGTGGTTCTCGCATCTGTGCCTGCTCTGTTGTCTGTGGCTGTGGCCATTCTTGCTTGCAACTTGAGCTTCGGATGAGACGGAGGTGGAGAGGGGGAGCCAAGTGTGTACAATGTACATACATACATAGCACACGAGCACATGAGCAGGCACACGAGGAGCCAACACGTGTGTACGAGTATGTGTGTGCGTCCTTTGTTGGGTAACAAACATATGTTTGGTCCCCGCTTCCACTTACAATATGGTTGGGTGGTTCCTTTTCCTTCCATTAACAGTGGGACAGACGAGGGCGGGGCGGGGAATGTGCTTTAATGATGTGTGTGTGTGTGTGTGTCAGTGTGTGTTTGTGAGCGATAGAGCTTTCTCCCTGTAACTGGGAGCAAATTAAAGGAAACAGCAAAATGCATGCGCCATCCCTTTCTGATTACAGCCCAGAGCCCAGAGTGTGCCACACGGGGCAGGCGGCACAGGCAGCACAGGCATCACAGGCATCATCGTCTTTCAGCCGTGCTGTGGCTGTAGTTGTGGCTGTTGGTGTTGCTGTTTCTGTTGCCGTTTGCCGCCGTCTCATTTGTGCCTGCTCTTCTTGCCGGTTTGTCGTTTCGTTTCGTTTTAGCCCTGTCATCAGCTGTTTTATGTTGTTCAGGGTCAAGTGTGTGGCCTTTGCAACTCACACACTCACTCTCATTCTCTCTCTCTCTCTCTCTTTCTCTAGCAGGTGTTGTACGCCATTCTGTACGCCTTCCCTCTCTCTCACTCTCTCTCTAACTCTCTGTATGTGTTTGTGTGTGTGTTTGGGCTTTCTCTCCCACTGTTTGTGTGTGTGTGGGGCATGGCTTTGCTGCCCTCGTAACGGGTGGGACTGTCGTCGGGAGGGAGTCCTGTGGTACACAGTGTAAGGTTATAATTCAAGGAAGTTTTTTAGCATCGCCACCGCCAGTCAAGGTTACCATATCTATTGGGCGGGGTGGGTGTTGGGGTGGGTCTTGGTCTTAACTCTCGATTGTTGTTTATTGAAATGCTGTCCCACTTAAGGACGCGGCGGCGGGAGCGGGGGCGTTGGTCGGCAATTGCAAATTGCAAAAGAAATGAGAATAAACAACTTAGGACCGACCAATGCCGATTTATGTACTTTTTGCTCTCTGTCTGTCGTCTCTGTCTGTCCCTTTGTCGTCCTGTCTGTCGTCGCTGTTGTGGCTGTCGTCGATGTAGTGTCTCTTGTGGCACTTAAAATAATATTATCTTTGTGTAATTTTTTTGTTTGGAGGCTTTTAAAGCTGCAACGTTGCCGCTTTTCACAGAGAACAAGACAGAGAAAAGACTGGGACTGAGATTGTCTCTGTTGTCAGCGCTGTTGCAATTTTGTCAGCTCCACCCATCCACCGCCTCCTTCTTCTCCTCCTCCTTCTCCTTCTCCGTTGTAAAAGTTTTGCTCCCTTATCGATTTTCGGGAGTTGTGTTTGGGGAGGGGGTGTCCTGCCGGGCATTGCCGGGCCATGTCACGTAGCTGCGTAAATCCTTTATTTCCATTCTAATTAGAAGCGCGCGCCTCTCCTTGGAGTTCTGGCTCTCTGGCCTCTTGCTCCTCGCGTTGCCTGTATCCTATTAGCATATTTTGTATATGGACCAATACACGGGATAACCCACACACACACACACACACCACACACACACACACACACACACACACACACACACACACACACACACACACACACACACACAGTATACAGTAAAATACAGTGCGATTTGAAACTGTATGACCATGAGAATTTCGACCAACAAAGCTGCTTCCCATTTTAAATGTTTTCCCAGAGATTTCATCCGATTAAAGATACAATCTGTAAATATTCTATAACAGAGCTCATACCCTTAGTATGGGATTGCTTTTTGCAAAAACTCAAAAAGATAGAGATGAATATGTGTCGCGCACCATGCGGCAGCGCCCTTCGGTCTGCCAACCAGTGCTACCATTCAGCTTGCTTTTGCTTTAAATACTTATACTTTTTTATCCCTGTATAAAAGGTGTTGGAAATTGTTTTTGGTGGACAAGAACTCTGTTCCTATGCTGACCCTCTGACCATTTTTTGTCCATTTTCCATAGTGGAATTCATGTGGAGTTTTTGAATTTTTTTTTAAATAAATAAACTAACCTAGCATTCAATCTTCGCTACATGCAATAATCCAGTCCCAAAACATAACTTGTACTGGATTATTGTACATGGTTTTGTTAGTTTCCATCAAATTTTTGGAGACTATGAAGGAGGATAATAGAACAGACCCCAATTGCGTCTTTTTTATGCCGTTAAGATAATTTTAAATACCAAATAAACGTACACATGTACGTACATTTCTCTGATATATATAGTCAGTCTCTGTCTCTCTCTCTCTCTCTCTCTCTCTCAATGTTTATTATTTACTAAACTTAAACTTTTGCGATTGGAAAAGTTCATTGCCAAGCAAATATGCTCCATTGTTTTGGTCCTTTTTATACCCAGTACTCGAAGAGTAAAGGGGTATATTAGATTTGTGGTGATAACGGTTGTGTGTAGTGCCCACAAGGAAGCATTTACGACCCCATAAAGTATATATATTCTTGATCAGCATCAATAGCCGAGTCGATATAGCCATGTCTGTCCGTCCGTCCGTCTGTCCGTCTTCATTAGCGCCTAGATCTGCGAGACTGTAAAAGCTAGAGCAACCAAGTTTTGTATCCACTCTCCTCTGTTATCACACTACTCCAAGTGTCTTTCAAAATTTTGCCCCGCCCCCTTCCGCCCCCACAAAGAACGAAAGCCTGTGGCATACACAATTTTGAAGATACGATAAAACTAAAAACGCAGAATTATAGATGATGACCATTTCTATCAGAGTGTTGAATCTGGATCAGATCGCATCATTAATATAGCTACAATGAAGAAAACCATTTCGAAAGTCATCGTTCCCTCTCGCTCTCTCTCACACGCGACCCCATCTGCTTTGCCCATTCGTCTTTTTTGACGCCTAGTTCTCAGAGACTATAAGAGCTAGAGCAACCAAACTTTCTATCCAAACTCCTGTGATATCAATTCAGTACAAGTTTATTTGAAAATTTTGGATCTGGATCAGGTCGTATCAATATTATGGCCAAAGGAAACAAATTAAATTTCAGTGGCTACGC
This sequence comes from Drosophila athabasca, assembly GCA_008121215.1. Lineage (NCBI taxonomy): Eukaryota > Metazoa > Arthropoda > Insecta > Diptera > Drosophilidae > Drosophila > Drosophila athabasca. The sequence continues at coordinate 17,427,810 of CM017796.1, forward strand.
AACGCCTTCCAAGCGCTTACTCATTCCCTCTCTCTCTCGCAAACACTTGTACGTCTCGAATATGTAGTTATACATGTACATGTAGAAATGGAGAAGAAGATGTAAAAATCATATGCAAACAAAAATGGAAACATGTATAAAAATTAAAAAAATGGTTTGACTTCATTTTTTGAAATATTATTTTTTGCCCAAAATTTAATTCGTCCCTTTTGCGAACATATAATAAATTGCATAAATCTTAAGCTCATATATGTATGTACATATGTATATACTGACTGAGCACCGGGTATAAAGTAGAGCCGCGGCCTGTGCCGCGTTCACAACGTTCACCCTCGTTCTTTTTGTCAAATTGGCATCAATTAATTGTTTATTTTGGTTTGATGATGATGCGGTCATCAGAATTGTGTCTCAGTCCTCAGTCAGTCCTCAGTCCTTGCCATGATTGCCTGATTCACCTGCAATTACACGTGATGGGGGTGCTGGGGGTGCTGGGGGTAATGGGGGTGCTGGGGGTAATGGGGGTGCTGGGGGTGATGGGGTGGATTACCTGCATCAAAACGTGACATTCATGAGTCTTCTGTTATGCATGCGTTCTTATGAAAACGGAGCGCACTGTACGGCACGGCACGGCACACAGTCGTCACATGCATACACACGTAAGTGCGTATCGTTTTCGTATCGTACATAAGAATTTATATAAGCATGAGGCATGGGGCATGCGGCATGAGCCCATGAGCCGTGGGGCTTTGAGAGGCAGAGGGACGACGGATTTGTGCACAGGAGCAAACAGAACCAAAATTGACAGCGATGACAAAATGATTGACGTCGGTCTGGGACTCCGAAATGAAACGAAACAAAATGATGGCAAGAAAAGCGGAGAGGAGAGGTGAGGAGAGGGGAGGAGAGGAGTGTAGTCCGCGTGGGTCTTCGGGCATGTGCAATCAATCAAAGCATATTTATGGGAGGAGGTGGTGGGGGTGGTGAGACTCCTAATAGGGATTGGAATTGGGGTGTCATTGGCAGACAAGAAAGAGAGGAGACGACCAGGACCAGGACCAGCGACAACAAATTACGCTTGAGTCGCATTAATTTCCTATTTCCATTTTCCCATTTCTCGCACCACCCACCGCACACAGCCGAGATCGAGCTCAAGGAGCGCCTGATAGCCAGCGTCAAGAAGGAGGTGAAGCAACTGATGGAGGAGGCGGTGACCAAGAAGTACGTTCACGAGGAGAGCAGCTCGGTGACGTCGCTCTGCGGTGCGGTGGAGGCCTGCCTCAGCCATGGCCTGCGCCGGCGGGCCCTCGGTCTGTTCAAGACCTCCTCGACAACGGCCCTCATCCAGAAGATAGCTAAAATCTGTCCGGAGGCGGACTACGTGAGCCGCCGCCTGCTGGAGCTGGAGCTCGCCCACGAGAGTCCTGCGGTGAGCGGCAAGCGTTCGTCATCCAGCAGCGACAGCATCATCAAGCCCAAGATGATCAGCAAGCAATCGGGTAGCAGCTGCAGCAGCAGCTCCGTGACCACCATCAACACGGTCTCCAATGGGGCAGGCGGTGGTGGTGTCCTGGGTGGCGCCGGATCGCCGTTGGGCAAGTACCTGTGGATACGGCTGGCGCTGTACGAGAAGCGGCTGGCCAAGATCATCGAGCATCTGGTCAGCAATGCCAGCAATTACTATGATCGCGAGGCGCTGGTCGCCGACGCCGATTATGGATCCATTCTCAGCTCCCTGCTGGTGGGGCCCTGTGCCCTGGAGTTTACGCGGGCCAAGACAGCCGACCATTATTGGTCTGATCCGCATGCCGATGAGCTGGTAAGTGCCAATCTCCCCCTTTGACTACCGATTACACCATCTAAAACTAGATGTGATCACTGGTTCTGTTTCCGTTTCCGTTTGTAGGTGCAACGGCATCGGATAAGCTCGGGTAATCGCACACCACCCACCTGCCATCGGCCAATCATTAACTTTAAGAGGAGCCTGCACACCAGCTCGGAGGACACGAGCAGCGGCAGCTTCAAGGCCTGCTCGCCGGCGAGCGTGGCCAAGGACTATGTGGAGTCGCTGCACCAGAACTCGCGCACCACCCTCCTCTATGGCAAGAACAATGTACTCGTCCTGCCCAAGGACGTGTCCGAGCCGATGCCCGGCTATCTGAGCCTCCATCAGAGCATCCAGTCGCTGACCATCAAGTGGACACCGAATCAGCTGATGAACGGCTACAATGACGGGGACAACAGCGACAAGAGCTTCTACTGGAGCTATGCCCTCAATATCAATGTGGACGAGATCGTCTACGTGCACTGTCATCAGAATCGTGGCGGGGACACCGGCGGCACGATCATCCTGGTGGGCCAGGACGGGGTGCAGCGCCCGCCCATCCATTTTCCCGAAGGCGGACACCTGCAGGCGTTTCTCAGCTGCCTGGAGACGGGCCTGCTGCCACACGGACAGCTGGATCCACCGCTCTGGTCGCAGCGCGGCATTGGCAAGCTATTCCCCTGGCCGAAGAGCGTGCGCCGGCATATACTGCCCTCCGTTATGGAGGCCTCGTCCAGCGATGAGATGCCCATCGACTATGTCTTTCGCGTGGTCAGCAAGAGTCAGCACGAGGAGTTCTGTAAGAGTCGAGTTCCTCTGATTCATCAATCTGTACTCATCAGTCCCCTCACTCCCATTTCTAGTGGCCACACATCCCATCTTGGAGCTGGGACGCTCGAGTCCGCGTCGCAAGCATTTGGGCAGCTGCTCCACCACCGGCAGCAGCGACTGCTCCAGCAAGAGTCTCTCCATCGATCAGAGCAGCAGCGATCCGCCCTTGATCCAGGCGAGTCAGACGGCCAGCATTGAGCTCGTTTGCTCCACCATGCGCCGCCAGATCATCTCACGGGCCTTCTACGGCTGGCTGGCCTACTGCCGTCATCTATCGACGGTGCGGACCCATCTCTCCGGACTGGTCTATGGTCGAATTATGCCCGATTGTAAGTACTGTCTGCTGTCATTGCTTGTGGAAAAGCAAATCAGCAGATCATCTACAGAAAGATCCAGAGTTCTTTGAGGAGTAAATAGGATCAGCATCCAGCAATGACTAGATTTAGCCTGTTTTTTATTGCTGTTCTACAATCACTCACCATCTGCTCTTCTACCCTTAACAGTGGCTGCCGACGAGGAGGGCCTCACCCGACAAAAGTGGCAGGAGATGCACGTGGACGGCGTTGTCTCTGGCGAACTGGAGCTCTATCGTTTGGTGTACTTTGGCGGCGTAGAGCCGGATCTACGCAAGGAGGTGTGGCCGTATCTGTTGGGGCACTACGCCTTCGGGTCCACCCGCAAGGAGCGTAAGAAACAGGACGAGACCTGCAAGCACTACTACGAGACAACGATGAGCGAATGGCTGGCTGTGGAGGCGATTGTCCGGCAGCGGGAGAAGGAGAAGACAGCGCTGGCCGTGGCAAAGCTGAGTGCGGAACAAGCGCGTCTGGCGGCCAATGCCAATGGCGCTGGCGCCGGAGCTGCTGGCCAAAATTCTGCAAAGCCAATGACCAATGGCACCCGGGAGCTGGAGAGGGAGCGTGAACATGGCGATGGTGATGCGGAGCTGGGTGAAGATGAGGGGGAGAACGATGTGTTTGATGACGATAACGATTTCTCCGATATATCCGATCCTGGAGATCTGTCGGATGATCCCGAACTGGCAGCAGAGGCTGAGGAGCAGCCTGAAGAGGGAGGACACGAGAAAACGGATGAGGAGCAGGACCAGGAGCTGGACCAAGAACAGGAGCAGGAGGAAGGTCGACTCATTCCGCAGCTGAGCGAGCAGTTGATGCTGGAGTTCCAGAATCTCGACTGCATGGAGCCGCTGCACCTGCAGGAGAACTGCTTTGCCGACTCTGAGGCGGAGGGGGATATGGGACTCGGCCTGGACGCCGGCGGGAATATCTTGCTGCTGAGCATCAAGAGCTCGCCCTCCACCAGCAGCTACGAGACGGTCGGCAATGAGTTCGTGGACATGGTGGATGTCAAGGAGGAGGAGCCAGATCAGGAGATGGAGCCAGAGGCAGAGACAGAGACAGAGCCCTGTGGTCTGTTGAGTAAATTCCACAGCGCCGATGATGTGCGTCGGGATGGGCAAGGGGAGGAAGCAGAGCATGAGCGCGAGGAGGAGCACCCATCGACGTCCGTGATCATCACAGAGGCCGCCTCCCTGGATGCCCTGGATGTGCAATGCAACGACGACGAGACCACCGAAGATTTCACCTCACGCAAGACCAGCCTCATGTCACCCATGAACGATGACATCACGGTGGTGGCCTGCCTGGATGCCCTGCAGGAGCCAAAGTCCGCCTGCGTCTCCCCGGCCAGCTCCAATGGCGGCGTCTACAGCGTCGAGCTGCTCGAACAGTTCGGCCTCAATCTGCATCGGATCGAGAAGGATGTGCAGAGGTGCGATCGCAACTACTGGTACTTTGCCAACGAGAATCTGGACAAGCTGCGCAACGTGATATCCACGTATGTGTGGGAGCACCTGGACGTGGGCTACATGCAGGGCATGTGCGATCTGGTGGCCCCACTGCTGGTCATCTTCGACGACGAGTCCCTCAGCTACAGCTGCTTCTGCAAGCTCATGGAGCGCATGATCGAGAACTTTCCCAGCGGCGGTGCCATGGACATGCACTTTGCCAACATGCGGTGGGTGTCTCTCTTCTTTACACACCCTGTTACACGCCTCTAATGCCTATGCTATAATCGTTTCTCATTGGCAGTTCCCTCATACAAATCCTCGACTCGGAGATGTATGACCTGATGGACTCGAATGGGGACTACACACACTTCTACTTCTGCTACCGCTGGTTCCTCTTGGACTTCAAGCGGGAGCTCGTCTACGACGATGTCTTTTCCACTTGGGAGGTGATCTGGGCGGCCAAGCATGTGGCATCTGGAAACTTTGTACTCTTCCTGGCCCTGGCCCTGCTCGAGACCTATCGCGACATAATCCTGTCCAACAGCATGGACTTTACCGATGTCATCAAGTTCTTCAATGGTATGCGAATGCGGACTGATTTCGATTGACGGATTTAGAATTGAATTGATTCTCTTGCAGAAATGGCCGAACGTCACAATGCCCAATCGATTCTGCAGCTCTCCCGCAGTCTGGTCCTGCAGCTGCAGACCATAATCGAGAACAAGTGAATAAGGAGGATGTCGTAACACGAATAACCATAAACATAACCATAGCCATAACCATAGAAGTAGATGTATCCCCGTATGCGTATCCGTAGCCAATCAGTATTGAGCATGCGATGTACTAGTAGAGAGCACCATAGATCATAGAATGTTGGATAGAAACTGCGCTTAGTCATACCTGCACACGGCATACAGACAGACAGACAGACAGACAGATGGACAGACAGACAGACATATGATATGTAGTAGATGGCAGTAGATTAGCTGAAGCTCTCGAATGAGGTTTTTGGGATTGTGTCTGTGCTTCTTTTTTTTTTATAGAAACGGCTGGGAATCGCCTAGGATGCGGTACAGAAGTTAATTGAAATTTAGCTAAATTAAGGAAATTGTAGTGACCTGAGATGTGACGTCGAGTAAAGTAGAACAAATACGAATACGAATACGAGAGGGAAAATGAACAACGTAAATGAGAAGAATACTATTTACTATAAATATACAATAAAATATATACAGATACTATATATACACACAATATATACATACATATGTATATATGTATAGTATACAGCCATTCCACATATACATACATTCATACTATAAAGAGAAAGAAGCAGTTACATATTTATACTTTTTTTATGGCGATGGTCGATGCTCGTCACATGTACGACCATCAGGATACTAGATTGGAAACCATCTATAGAGAGATATACATACATACACATATACACTATATACTATATACCATATACCATGTAGCATATATATAGCATATACCATATACATATATTTGCAATGCTGTGCGAAGGTTTTCGGCTTGGGCTTTCATGGTCCGTGGCTGTGGGCCAATTGTTGTTAATGTTATTTTTTACGAAATTAGCAAATAATCAGACAAATACACACACACACACACCCACACCCATAACCATACCCATACACATGTATATGTTCATATGTATTAGAGCTCTGCTTGAGAATGAAGTGAATTCGAGTGCAATAAGATTCATTACCTCTCATTCGAATTCGTGCATTCATCACTTCGTTTCGGAGTCACTCAATGAGTTTGAATGGATATTCATATTCAGGCAGACCCTATATATGTACATACGAATATATGAATATATGTGCATACATTTAATGATATTGAATTGCAATTGTTCTTTTCTAAGGTTGCATTTTCTTTGGCATTGTTATCTTTTGGTTTAAGCAAAAAAAAAAACAAAAGAAAAAACCTTGGAAGAATTTAACTTTCAGTTAAATTTTGTTACGAGTTTTAGGTGCTTCGGGTAGATCCTGCGGCTATATACCATTCGTAGATCGAACAATTGTAGACTCCACACAAAACACACACACAAAATGTTATAAAAAAGTTGTTAAAGCAAAAAAGAAAACAAAAAAAAAGAAAACGTTGAGTTTGAGTTGATTGCGTTATTGTGTTAGAAGAATTAATATACAACAAAAATAAGATACATACAATACGAATATATATACATATATATTAAACGAGTATTTATACGCAAAAATATTATATATATATATACCGTATATACATATACATATATAGAGAGCATAATGTGTTAAATGTCTTGCTGTATTTTGTTGGTTTCCAAAATTCCAAATCGAAAGTTCTCTCTCAGGCTTTTTTTGTCAAACAAATTCTTGTGTACGAGTACCTACTGTATTACTGCTATGTTTTTTGGTAAGTGCAGGCGCACCAAAACTCCCTCCACTAAAGGGCTAAAGGTTTATACATACGATATATACAACACATTATACAGATATACAGACATACCATACTATATACACATACATACATACATATATATACATTGTATGTGGGGACATATGTAAGTTAATGCGAGTAGCACGCTTTTTGTGTATAGAAAACTAAACGATGGAAAAACCAAAAAAAAACCTTAATGTGATTTCTTGTTGCTTCTTTGAATATTGATATTTTTGTAAGCGCAAAAACAGAAACAGAAGAAGATTATATTTAACGAAAAATAAAGATAGAAGATAGCGAGCAATCGAGACATAAAGCGAGAGAGAGAGAGGTAGTGCGTGTGAAACATACGAGATATACATATTTTACACATGAAAGCGAGACGTGGAAGGGCCTCTGACCTCTGAACTCTGAGCCTCTGAGTCCAAACATCATTTTGGCCACACTTTTGATAAAAATATTCGATGAAGACGATCCACGATCCACGATCAAGACGGAACACGAAACCCGACAAAAACGAAAGAAAGAACACTCGCTATATAATATTGTATCGTAATCGTAATCGTAATCAAAGCTAAGCTACTACTATATCCATACATATACTTATATATTTATATACCCCGTCTGTGTAGAGACGATCAAACCTATAGAGAGCCCCCGAGCATACATATAGTAGTGCATACATACATACATACATACATACATAGATATTATGTTACTGTTACCCACGATTGTAACTACATATAGCATTATTACACATGAATAGTATGACAAATATCCTATTTTTCACAAACGACATCACACAAAACAGAAGAAAAGAAAAGATAAGAAAGGGAAACCCCCACAATAACAAAAACTATACATACGCATAAAAGCAAATACCAAAAAAGAAAAACCCAAAAATAATGATGGAAAATAAAAGCGAATTATGTAAAATGTTTACAAAAAAAAACCGGGGAACATTATTCATTTGTTTATTAGTTTGGAGAAACTAAACGTATTGGCCCGCCGATGGATGCGTGTATCATATTGAAAAACGAGGGGGAACGTTGTGAGCCGCGGCAAAGGCCGCGGCTCTACCTTATACCCGGTACTCAGTCAGTATATACATACATATATGAGCTTACGATTTATGCAATTTATTATATATCTTCGCAAAAGGGACGAATTAAATTTTAATATTTCAAAAATTGAAGTCAAACCATTTTAGGAATATTTATGCATGTTTCCAATTTTGTTTGCATATGATTTGTATACTGCTTCTACATTTCTACATGTATAACTACATATTTGAGACGTAAAAGTGTTTGCGACAGAGAGAGAGGGAATGAGTCAGCGCTTGTCAGGCGTTGCGTAGCCACTGAAATTTAATTTGTATCTTCTGGCCATAATATTATTCCGACCTGATCCATATTCAGCAATCTGGTAGATATGGTAATTTTCCATGATTCTGCGTTTTTGGTTTTCATTTATCTTAAAAATTGTGGATTCTACAGATTTTCGTCCTTTGTGGGGGCGGAAAGGGGCGTGGCAAAATTTTGAAATACACTTGTGCTGGTTTGATATCACAGAAGCTTGGATAGAAAGTTTGGTTGCTCTAGCTCTTATAGTCTCTGAGATCTAGGCGCTCATTTAAACGAATAAGCAAAGCAGACAGGGTCGCGTGTGAGAGAGAGCGAGAGGGAATGATGACTTTCGAAATGGTTTTCTTCATTGTAGCTATAATAATGATCCGATCTGATCCAGATTCAACACTCTGATAGAAATGGTCATCATCTATAATTCTGCGTTTTTAGTTTTCTCGTATCTTCAAAATTGTGCATGCCACAGACTTTCGTCCTTTGTGGGGGCGGAATGGGGGCGGACGAAATTTTGAAATACACTTTGAGTAGTGTGATAACACAGGAGACTGGATACAAAACTTGGTTGCCTTAGCTTTAATAGTCTCTGAGATATAGGCGCTAATGAGGACGGACAGACGGACGGACGGACGGACGGACGGACGGACAGACAGACACGGCTATATCGACTCGGCTATTGATGCTGATCAAGAATATATATACTTTATGGGGTCGGAAACGCTTCCTTCTGGGCGTTACACACAACCGTTATCCCCACAAATCTAATATACCCCTATACTCTTCGAGTACCGGGTATAATAAGGATCTCCAACTGCCATTTATAGCCATTATAGCTAATCAATATTCAACCAAAAAACAAACAGACATGATACTCGTGTATGGTATGGCCTTCAATTTCAAAGAAATCACCATTATAAATTGTATACAATTATTTATTCAGTCCAAATTGCAGCTATTTCAATTATAGTCCTGCAAGCGATGACAAACTGATGACAGTATCTTACAGATTGACCAACACTCGAAATGGAGCAAAAAAATAACCAGATATGTAATCTATCTAGCATCTATTGGGCTAGCATCTACTGGCATCTTTGCTGCTTGCACCTGAGAGACACAGGGGCCACAAAACTGGGGCACGCACGCAATCAAAGCCCCCAACCCCCCTAAGCACACATTCCGTATCGTATCCCGTACATTTGTTCGGTACACACGAAACCAAAGCGTGGTGCAGGTTATGTTTAAGCACTCTAATGGATCTCGGTCCGGGCAGGATATGGCGGCAGGGAGTGGTCGGGTGGGGTCGGGTCGAGTCGGGTCGGGTCGGTGGTGTGGTCGGCCAAGCCAAGCCAAGCCAAGCCAAGCCGTTATGGCGCACACTCAATGCGAAGCAACAGCGGGCCCATTACACCCGAAATGTTTTCTCCCAAAAATGTGGGGCATACTTACACACACACACACACACAGACACAAGCATATGTACATATGTATTTGTGTACGTGTGTGTGTGTGTGTGTGTGAGTGAGGCTGGGCCATGTGGCGTGGTTTCGTCCTGTTGCTTGTGGCAGGCTCGTTTTCACCACGCAGCGTGCGACGTCAGCAAACTGTTAACGGTTAACACACACCCACACACAAACACACACACACATCAAACATACAGACATACAAGGGATAGTGTACTAGGCAAGTGCGAGCGAGATACACAATGGCCCAAAGGGCGAAACGCGAAAAGCTTCCGAAACGTAACGTAAAGGTGGCGGGTGTATGGGGCGGCACAGTGGGACAAAGTAAACCAAGGGAGCGCTCAGCGGCAGCAGCAGCAGCAGAAGCAGCAGCAAGAGCCATGAGCTTCGTGCGGTGCGTTTGTTGTTGCTTTTGTTGTTGTCGTTTATGTTCATCGTCAGCGTCAGCGCCAGAGTCAGAATTTGTGTCTGGCTGGCTGGCTGGCTGGCTGGCGGGTCGGGTTCGGTTCCGTTCGGTTCGCTTTCAGTTTCAGTTTTCAGTTTTACTTGGGAGTTTGTCGCGTGCAGTAGAAGGACAGAAGCAGTAGCGTAGGCTCCTGGCTGTAGGACCGTCGTACGCATTCTAAAGATAATAATTAGGAACTTAGTCATTCGTTTGTAACGTCGAGGCGTGATTCGGTCAGTGATTAAGTCAGACAGGCACATTCAGTCCTTTCGGGTTACTATTTCAGACTTTCTTTCGGTTTATTCGAGTAATTCGGTCAAATACTTGAAGAGATATTGTTGTAATGATGGGAGCGCGCGCTCGTTGCTCCTCTCCGGCGGCAGGCAGGATGCCAAATTATTTATAAACTACTCCAGACCCCAGGCAGCAGCAGCAGCAACTAGTTAAAAAAAACCAAAAAACAGAAACAGAAAAAACAGCGAAAGAGCGCAATAAGAAGCAGGAGCCCAAAAAGGAAGAGCATCCAAGCAAAGAAAGCAAGGAAGCGCAAAGGACAGCAACGAAAGAAGGGAAAGGGAGCCTAAGAGTGGAGTGGAGTGAAGTGAAAAGACGCGCAACCCACAGGCGACACTTTACCGTTTTACCGTTACCATCGCACATCCATTCTCTGCACCTGCTGCTGTTGCTGCTGCTTTTGCTTCTTCTCCGTTTACACTCCTCCACGCACAAAAACAAACAGACACATTTTCGAAATAAATTTTACGCGCGCGCGTATGATTGTGTGCGTGTAGAGAGCGATATATCTCGAGAGAGAGAGAGCGAAAAGCTTTGGGCAATCTGCCCGCACTACTAGCTTAGACCGACGCCGCCGTAAGCGCCAAAACACACGCCCACACACCGAAATTCCACACGAAGAGGCACTCGAAAATGGTGCAAACCAATGCAGGTAATACATACATATATGTATGTACAATGTACATATACTATGTTAATATATAGATATATTAATATATAGTATAATCCACTAACGATGACGGGTAAGGATAACGAGATAACGGTAGGTGGGGCGGATGCGGTGCGTTAACGTGTTTAGATAATGGATGCATTCAGGCATCGCTTTTCATATGTATTTTCGTGATTTCACACTGCTGCTGCCCTCCCGCTCCCCTCCCGCCGACGACTGGAAAGCTTCATGCAAATATATTTTATTCGTATCGTACATATGTACATATACACACATGTATGCAAATATGAGTATGAGGATTGTGTATGTGTGTGTTACAGGTTGCAATGCATCCCCCCATTATATGTAGGCATGTGTGCTCCGTTAATCCCGGGCAATCAGCGAACGGTGCTTCACTTAATGCGACAATACCTAGTATTTTATTTCTTATTTCTTTTTCGCAATTGCTAGAGCAACGCTCATTCAAGGACATGCTCTCCAGTGTAGCGGCTAACTAATCCATTTAAATGTCTCCCTGTCAGCATCTTGTAAATTATATTTTCAGTACTATAAAATTCTCAAGATCTACACCAATATTGTTTATTTTCTCCTCTAAAAGAATAACTGCTTAAAGACTAGTTAAGGAAACATATTTCACCAGGAGTGCGGCCTGGGGCTGGCAGGCGGCTCTTGGTTTCCTGGCAACAGGTTATCTGGCTATCAGGCTTGCAGAGATTGCATTGCCTAAACACCAGACCAGATCTCCCACCTACAATCCATCAACCAAGGACATTGCGGATGAGCCTTTGGCAAAACGAAATGAATGTGTCCAGTGCTTTGGGGCGGCCATGACTGTAGCCCTTTTAGCTCCAGCCGCCGCTGCCTCTGCCGCTTCGTCATGCTTCATTCTGTCACTCAATCTCTGTGGCTGTGTGTGTTTGTGTTGGTCTTTAAGCTTAGTGACAATCAAGGTCGCAAGAAAAACTGCAAGGCACACGGCAACAGGTTGGCCAGGGGCACGGTGCGGACGAAGGGTAGTCTTGTCCCCCCTTTAATCCCATGTAACGACTTTAGTTGTGAACAGCAACAGATACATCAGCAGCAGCAGCAACAACAGTTGCAGCAGCAGCACCACTCTCCTGATTGATTGTCTGCAAAAGATTAAGTCCGTCCACCTATCATTCCGGCCGTGACGGTGCTGCTGCATAAGTCCTTTGCACCAGCATTCATACATATGTACGTTTTCTCAGATCCCCAGGATAGGCTTCCCTTTCATCCGGAAGGAGGCGGAATTAGAGCTAGAGTCCTGGCGCTAGAGCTGTTGCCGTGCAGTTTTTATACACTCAAAGAATGGGGGAAACATAAAATCAGCAGTCAATAAGGGAATGCCATCTGTAGAACATATTTAGATGACTTTGCACTGATGGAGTCATTTTGATTGATTTTATTGATTTGTGCCCCCTTTGGAAGAAATAAGGATAGGCAAATGTTGTTTGAACTTGCATTTTTCTCAGTGCATTGCGCCCAAAAGGGCGTTTACGGGCACGGGGTAAAGGGCAAGGAGCAAGGGGCAAGGGGCACGGGGACACTGACACTGACGGATGGGGGATGTATAGATGGGGAAAAGGCAGTTAGTTGCTTTATGGCTTCCCTTGGATGAGTGTACAACTTTTATGAATGAAAGGCAATTGGCCACATCGATGTGGTAGTGAAACGAATACTAACACGAGACTAGGAAAAGAAAGGAGAGGCGAGGCGAGGAGAGGAGAGGAGACAGCTATGCCACAGTCAATGCCGTGCCGTGCCGTGCCGGGCCATAGGGTGGAGTGAAACGTGGCGCTTGGCGCGTGGGCGTCTGTTTACTTTTTATTTGCCTGTTGTGGCAAGCGGCCTTGCCTTGGCCACACATTCATTCATTTGCCGCCAAGACCTGGCGGCACTCCCCACTCGGATGTGGGCGAACGTGAAAGACTCTGGTGATGCATATCCGCCTTCGACTGTCTCGTTTCTGTGACTCCGACGACGGCCGACGAGACTCAGGATGATGATGATGATGATGATGGAGGAGATGATGGTGTTGGCCTCCATCAATCGCTCAATTATGGCATTAGCTGTGGGCTAAGGACGAGATTGAATGGGAAAAGTCAATCACTCGGCACGGAACTGTCGGTGGGCGCCTTAAGGCGCCCAGCCACCCACCCACGCCGCAGCACTTCGTTGACAGTCACAGAGGGTCACAAAGGAGCCGTTTAGGGGCACGTGTGCGTTAAGTGCGGGTCGTAAAGCCTCATATATACGTACTTTCGAGTTTGCTTCTCCAAGGGAGGCGCCAGGCTAGGCACCGATATTAATCTCCCGCAGCCCATAATAATGGAGACCAAGAAGCATCCAATGGGCGATCAAAAAGCTTTCAACGGACTCCTTCACATGGGAATGGGAAGACAACCAATGGCGTGGAAGAGCTCCCTCAAAGATCCGAGTGCCAGACGATCTTTAAGAGTTCCGTGCTCTCTCTTGAATGCCTGCTGGAGTTCTCCTCTTGTCGGGCAATCCGAATATCTATTTGAGCCAAAGAATCTGGCCAAAGAATGATCTTTATACCCATACAAACATCAATATGCTGAGGGGAATGGATTTGGATTTCTGTTGCAGTCCCTCTACGGAGATCCTTTGGGTCTGCCCGGATTAATGCCCGGATTCCATTCGAAATCCTGTTGCTGCAACGCATTCCGCTGCCCTTGGACCTGCCCTTGGATTTACTTCTGTTGCTTCGTGGCACGTTTTCTTACCCGACAAAAGCCCTCAAAGATGGCCGGCTTACTGTCCGGGCAACAGAGAGTCGTTATCCGTGTCGTGTGTGTGTGTGTGTGTGTGTGTGCGTGGGCGTGTTTGCGTGTCCTGTGCGTCCTACCAGAGCCATTAATATTAAGCCCCAAAGTCAGTCTGCGTGGCTCTGGTTAGGCACTGGCTCCTCTCCTTCAAAATTAAAAATCCACTGTCTGGTCATCATTAATTTTACGTTTAGACCTGCTCCGATATGTCAGGGCCTGTCTCGGTCCCAGTCTCAGTCGCAGTCGCAGTCTCAGCCCCAAAACCCTGATCCCTGTCACCTTACCCTATCTCTGACCCACTCGATTGTCCTCTCTTTTCGTGCTGTCGTTGTCCTTTTGGAATGCCTGCAAAAGTTTCCCGTTTGGATGGTAAGAGGAGCACACACACACAGCATACAGCACAAAACATTTCTCAATTTCTAAGCGAACAAATATCAAAGGAGAAATTCCCTAAATTGTCAATCAAATTCCTTAAAAGTATCCTTCGCCTTGCCCTCCATATTCTGGTAAATTGATAAAATGAATGATCGAAGTTTGATTTGGCTATAAGTCGGTCATACTTTAATGTGTACTTTTGTGCTCCATTCCAATATTGAATACAGTCCGTAGAGGAATTGTGTATTACTGACACCCTCGGATGGCCCTCACACACAGCTCAAAAGCCAGTCTACAAAAATCGTCATTGGAGTCATCCCTTTGACTAGGTTTCTGTGTCCATGCAGGACTCAACGAGTGACGAGTGTATCTCAACGAGCAACGAGTGTATCTTAAATCTTTATAATTCCATAGCTACCGGCGACAATTCCTTGGCAATTAGTGGACGCGCCCTTTTTAATTAGTTCATCTGAAAGTTTGTTGCAGTTTCCTGCGCTTCGATCTTTGAGTTCGAAATAAGGCACAGGCAGAGGCACAGGCAGAGGCACAGGCAGGAGCAGAGGCAGAGGTAAAGGCAGAGGCACAGGCAGGAGCAGAGGCAGAGGTAAAGGCAGAGGCAGGAGCAGATGCAGTGGCAAATGCAAAGGCACGAGGGCAGAGGCAATCATATTGATTCAGGAAACTTTTCTTTTTGCTCTCCCTCCCGCTCTCCCTCTCTCTCTCTATGTGTTACGGAATGTTGCTGTTGCGGTGTTGCTGTGGATGCCGTAAGAAAATGCAATTTGTTGGCTTTTTGCAATTAAGATTAAATTCTCAGAGTTTCAATTATCCACCTCTGACCTTTGCCGGACCTTTGCCTTTGACTCGTTACGGAGTGGTCTCCGTCTCTGCTGGCTTTCTTGTGCTCAGGAATGTGGTTTCTGCTGATATCAGAAATCCGAAATCCGAGCTTGGTCCAAGCAAAATTACCATTTCGCAATTGCAGTTTGCAAGTCGCAATTTGCCATTGCCCCATTGCACCATTTTCTCATTTCCTTTTGTATTTGCATTTTGCTGATTCTATCCAACATCCACCACTCACCACCCACAGCCACAACCAGAGCCATGCCCACGCACATGTCCACGTCCACGTCCATGGCGGGGTCCATTCTGAGCTGAAATCCTAATTATGCCGAGAAAACATTTCCATTTGAGTTTGAGGGTCTCCCACTGCAGTGCACTGCTGAGTGCAGCCACGTAGCAAAATGTCAGAGGGTGCATGCCCCATGCCATGGGTGCACGAATGCACGAATGCACGGGTGAGGGGTTAAGCGTACGGACTGCAATCCCATCCCCCTTTAGTGACCTTTGGCAGCACTTTTAAGCCAAGCACTGATCTTTGGCTTAAGCATGCCATGCAATGGATTCAAGGGAGAATGGAATATACGTCCAGTACATGCCCCAAAAAGTAGGCAAACTTTTATGCCTCTTGCCGGTTCTTTTTTTTTAGAAGTGGCGGAATGTGGTCCTACTGCGGGGACTTTGTTTCGGCATTTCAGTTGGATTTGCGCTCAAAAAGGTCAGACCACTGCCTGTCTGGGTAGTCTGGGTAGTAGGACTTATAGGCAATGGTCTGATGGGGAGCATACAGGGCGGATGTGTGATAATTCCGCTGGTAGTTAGGAACAGAAATCGCTTCAAAGTTACTTGACCATTGTCTATGTTTCAAAGAGAAATCCGACTGTAATTAACCTACTAAATCGTTGGCTTTTCTCAGATTTCCTCCAACAACAAGGGCCCATTAATAAGTTGGGATTAAGCCGAACTTATTGTTCCTAAAGTTTCCCCGAAAAGTGACAAAAAATTAGACTCCGTGAAACTTTGCTTCTGAGAGACTAATGAGGTGGAGAAATAACTGCTGTTGCTGTTGTTGCGGCAGTATGTTTATTCATCGAAGGAATTCATATCCATATGTTGCCCCCCACACTTCAAACGTTTTACTTTCCCCACGGGTTAGACCACATCCAACATCCCCCCTCCCCGTCCTGTATCCCAAATTAAGTTGGGCTCTGGTTGGATCCAATGGTAATGCAGTTTGCGTGTTGAAACAAGCACCAGACAAGCCCTCGCACTCCGGCAGACACACACACGCACACACAAACACGCACACACACACACAGACGATACGAATACGAGTACATTAGACCGTAATTAATGTCGAAGTTTCGCACTCCCACTTCTACTCTACCCCCTCTTCTCTCGCTCTCGCTCTATGAACATACATACATACATATATATGTATAGTATTATGTATGCGTATATGTACTTTGTGTGTGTACTTTGTTATCTGTTTATGCGGGTCTTTCTCTCCCAATTTCCCAACAAAAAAAGCAAAAGGTACAACAGAAAGCTCATTTGGCCACAAAATGAATTGAAAGCGAAGGGAAAACAAAAACAAAAAGACAGATGTAGATCCGATAGGATGTTGGAGATAGGGGTTTGACACACACACACACCCGCGCACACACGCGCACACACGCACAGACAGAGTAGAGTTTATTCCACCTTCTTCTACCCTACTTTGCCATTCCATATTCCATTGTCTAATTAAGTGTTTATCTTAATTCTAGGCGTACACACAGATACACAGATACAAAAAAAAGGTGCAGATTGATAAACTCCCAGTCAATGTATAGTATATATAAATATACATACATACATACATATGTATGCACATATATTTAGATAAGAATACCAGTATGATATACTCGAATTTTTGTTTGTTTTGAATGGGATATCAACAGTCAGAGAAAACAGACCCGGACCCCGGAATAGTTACACTTAGATTTATACAGTTATTAATGACATTTTATTTGCACCGAGATCTTTTAGCCGTTTATCAAACGATACTTCTCCCAGGCGGTAAGATGAAGCTACATATGTATACTTATAGGTGCATTTCTTTGCTTTTCGAAATCGTAAAGTTCATCAAATGGAAGGTACTTCAATCATATAAGTTATAGCAGTACTACCTCTAACAAAAAACACATAAAAAAGAAACACAATTTTAAATAAAACGAGGGGGAACGTTGTGAGACGCGGCAAAGGCCGCGGCGCTAATGAAGACGGACGAACGGAACAGACATGACATGGTTATATCGACTCGGCTATTGATGCTGATCAAGAATATATAAACGCTTCCCTCTGGGCGTTACACACATCCACTATCACCACAAATCTAATATACCCCTATACTCTTCGAGTACATAAAAAAAACATAATTCATTTAAATTAAAACTTTCAAAGCCCCAAATCTATAGGAAAAGTCGGTTGGGCTCGAGTATTTCGATTAAATATGGGTTGTATTAAACACAATTTTTAAACAGAATATTAAATATAAAAATGGGTGTGTTGTCAGCTTTCACTCAGCGAATCTTATGCTCTTTTTCCATGAACTTGTTCTTCTTCTGAAGGTGGGCGTCCAAGATGGTTTTGGAATTGGGAATGGATCTCTCTGTCTCCTTATCCTGAAAACTTTGAATCGGATTAAATGCAAACTTTTCTGGACTAGAAAACTGTGTACTTTTCAAAGTTGAAAGTCTCTTTAAAGTCGTTAAAAAAAAGGTCAAATCTAAAGTATTTATATCATGCATCCACATACACATTTAGATGGACATCTTTATAAATATCCTTTAGGGCCATCCAAGGGTCGAATCCGGACCAACGAACAGCAAAAAGTGTCGCTGGCTGAAAATAGAAAAATGATTCGCTTGTGTTTGTGTGGCACCCAAACCGCATCCTTAATTAAGGGTTTTGCTGGGTGGCCGAACCTCTCGCTGAGTTTGAGCCAGAGGCAGAGCCAGAACCTGAGCCTGTTAAAGCCATCAATTGGCATTTGTGGACCAAAATGAATTTACGATTACGGCAGGAGAGCAGACATCCCTACAGGGATGCCATAGAAAGCCATTCCATTCCATTCCATTCCGTTCCCTATCCATGCAAATGATTAAAAATTCTATTCAAGTACGATTTACATATAATATAATCGTTTTTATTTATTACAAGTTCCAATTTATTTCGAGTTTTTTTCGCATAGAAAATGAAACGCTCTGAGGATTGATGAAGGTACGACGGATGGCCTCTACTTTTCTATTTATGTAGGTGTTGGAATCAGGTGGGTCCGGCGTCTGGAATCTGGACTCTGGACTCTGGAGCCGCAGAAAGGAGCGGCAGTGGTGTGGTGGCAGCCTCTTGCTTCCCTTCAAACATCGTTCGGCATCGTTGCAGCTCAGAACAGCTTATGCAGATGGTCGGGAAGCAGTCACTGGTATGGGAGGCGAAATGATGTTTTCCACTCATCCGAAAGTGCTGATTGCTGCTCTCTAAACACTTGAATGCTTTTCTTGGAATCAAGAAAAAAGGGGAGTGGTTATTTGGACTTGCTCTGAGAGAGTCTTCAGATTCGGAGAAGTGCTTCATGGAGGCTACGGATTGAGAGAAAGAGAGAGATTTGCTGCGATAGAGGACTTTCGATTAAATCCAGGATTCGTAAGAAAGTGGCGTTTAAACTTTAAGTTCTTTCCGCTATATAGTATTTCCTTTACCTTACCTTCGGTGGGTGGTGTGTGCCTGGGGCCTGGTGTGCTGCACACCCGAAGGTATAATCGGGGGGGTGGAAGGATGCAGGGAATAATCCAGGTCGCCTAGAACGCGAGAGTTGCTCATTGGCTCTCCCTCCCTCCAGCTGGCGTTCGTTCTGATTCCCATTGCTCCATGGACCAGCTTCTGCTTCTGTTTCGGTTCTGCTGTTGCTGCTCCTTGTCCTTGCTCTTATCGTTATCCTGCCTCATGTCCATTCACTCATGTCCCACAGATGCTTGTGCTGCTGCTTCTACTTGCAGTCCATTTCCAGTGACTCCTGTCTCGGTTCCCTTTCCTATGGACCTCTTCAAGGATCTGCTTATGGTCCTGCGTCGTACCTGTTTCCTGCTTCTGCTTCTGCTCCTGGCCCTACTCTTTGTGTATCCTTGCTGCTACTGCTCCTCGGTCTGTCCCCAGGAGTAATCCGTTTTACTATTCCTGCTGCCCTCCGCCTGCTCCTGCTGCTCCTTTCTCTACTCCTGTTTCAGCTACTGCCTGCTACTTCTGTCACTGCTGCTGGCCATTCCCCAATGGGTTTTAAACTTTACTTTGTCGCCAGATCCAATGTCCAAAGGCAGGAAGGAGGTGAACCCCGAGAGGAACGACCAGAATGCGATGCCAAGCAATGGGATGGGTGATGGGGGATGCGGATGGGGATGGAGATGGAGATGGGGATGGAGATGGTTGTAGTGGCAGTAACAATTATCCATTGTGTTTCCTTTCATTTGTGCAGCGTCAATATGGGCCATGGAGCATGGAACATGGGGCATGGGGCATGGGGCATGGGGCAAACAGAGAAACAAATAATTATACAAATCAAACCAAAGACAAATACGGAAAGAGAAGAAGAAACTTTTGCTCTCAGCTATCACCATCTCCTCAACTTTCCATCTCTCTGTTTGTGTTTGTGTTACTCTTGATATTTGCATTTCCCAGCTGCCCTGGCACCGTTCTGATGCCCCATGCTTCATCCTTCATGCCCCATGCCCAATGCCACACTGGCCCCCATGCCAGTTCAAATTAAGTTATTAAAACTTTGATGCCTCCTCCCCGCTGACCATTTAAATGCTAATTGCATGTGTGCCACATAAAAACGAAACGATGTTGCACACAGCAACTAGCATTGTGAAAGTGGTGCAACACAAGAGCAGTAATTAAAGCGGGGAAGCCCCCAGCACCATCCAGCCACCACCATCCATTGGAGCCACACAGCTCCAGCTCCAGCTCCAGCCAGTGGCAAGGACATGACCTGGCGACAACTCGGTCGGCGTCCCAGACATCAGCAGAATGTCGCCGCCACCAAGGCACACCATTCCACCCCCCTATGCGATGGCCCATGGTAGAGTGGGGTGCCGCATCATCATCATCATCATCAATACCTAACACCCAACACCCAACACCATCATTGCCATCATCATTAAAACATGGAAGGGACACACATAATGAGCTCGTCACGCAGCTGGCGACTTGGCTTTACTGCTGGATGGAAGTGCATTTGGGGGGAAACCCTAAAACTGAAGTCCTCCCCCGCCCCCTGAATGTGTGGGAGTTGATTGATTCTGGATATGGTTTGGCCAAAGCATTGCAAACTTCCAACAGGAGGCCATCCATGAACCGCTCTTTACTGCATGTTCCCTGTACAAATTTCCCATAAGCGAGCAGACACACACACACACACACAAACGATTCGTGATCCGTTAGATCATTTTCTTTCGAACGAAGTTCGTCCGTCAAGTTCTGTCCGTCGCTATCCTTTATTTTACTAGCAAGTGAAGCTAGTGAGCCGCGGGTTGGCGCACGAGCAGCATGTACATATATTCGAAGTGCCCCGAAGTGGCATTTGATAGCATAACCCAAGGTTGCAATCTACAGATACACACATAAAGTATCTGTATCTTCAGTCCACAAATATCGGGATAATTTTCTCTTTGAAACAGCTGATGATATCGCGTACAACCTTTTCAGCTTTAGATCATTCTTCACTCTTGACTTTTGCATGAACATTTTTATTGCAATTTGCATCGTGTGACCTTTTTTCTCCCCCCTCCCCATTTGGCTGTAATTCATTCGGAGTTCCCGCCAGAATGCTCAAAGCTCGCTCTGAAGAACCCTGAACCATTTTTTATCATTCATCATCCGTGGATGAGTAATTTTCTGTTTTCCTTCTACTAAATAGTAACTGTACCTGTATCTATATCTGTATTTGTATCTGTGTGTGTGTGTGTGTGTGGTTGTGTGGGTGCACCATTTGTCATTGGCTTTCCTCCTCCACCCATCTGAGGAGGTTCCCCCCTCTAAATGGAAAACAATTAATGCAAATGAAATTATCCATAGCCGTAGGACATCATGAATTTTGAGTGCAAATGACATTAGAATATGTGCCAGTGCCAGTGCCTGTGCCTGTGCTTGTGCCCCGTGTGGGCGTGGCCAAAGTGGTCAACATTTTAAGGCAGGCCGCAGGGAAAGGCAGGACCTGGCGCTGTGTGTTCTGATGATTGGGGGGCGGCTGTCAGGACATGTTGAACATATTGAATTTCAGAGTGCAGGAAGGATGTGACGATGCCGGTGGCAGTGGTAGTGCCAGGAGGCTCACACAAAACTTGTAGATGTGACAGGGGCAGGGGCAGGGGCGTGGTCTGACGGTGGGGGGTATTTGCCATTGGGGCGTTGTCGCTGTGATTTCATTTTAAGGCCCTGCGGGGATTTACTTTTTATGAGATTCACTTTGGTGCACAGATGGCGATAATGATGATAAAACTGACGATGATAATGATGATGCTATTCCAGATGGCTGCGACTACAAGGAGCGGCTGATAGCCAGCGTCAAGAAGGAGGTGAAGCAACTGATGGAGGAGGCGGTGACTAAGAAGTACGTCCACGAGGAGAGCAGCTCGGTGACGTCGCTCTGCGGTGCCGTGGAGGCCTGCCTCAGCCAGGGACTGCGCCGGCGGGCCCTCGGTCTGTTCAAGACCTCCTCGACAACGGCCCTGCTGCACAAGATCGCCAAGAGCTGTCCAGAGGCGGAGCACATCAGCAAGATGGTGCAGGAGATCGAGGCGATGGACCCGAACAAGCGCTCATCCTCCAGCAGCGACAGCTTCCAGCGGCCCCCGATGCTGAAGAAGAGCAGCAGCAACTCGATGCAGTCCGCCAGCAGCAGCAGCAATGCCACCGGCATCGCATCCACCGCACCCGCCGTCAGTGCCAGTGCCAGCAGCTCGAGCACGTCCCTGGCCGGCATGAAGTATCTGTGGATCCGCTTGGCCCTGTACGAGAAGCGTCTCACCAAGATCATCGAGTATCTGGTGAGCAATGCCAGCAGCTTCTACGATCGCGACTCCCTGGTGGCCGACTCCGACTATGGATCCATTCTCAGCTCCCTGCTGGTGGGGCCCTGTGCCCTGGAGTTTACGCGAGCCAAGACAGCCGATCATTATTGGACCGATCCGCATGCCGATGAGCTGGTGAGTCCCATCTCTGTTCCCTCTGTTCCCCCCTTGAGGTGTTCTATTCTGTTCTTTTTTCTGTCCAGGTGCAACGTCATCGTATCAGCTCGGGTCGCCGCTCCTCGTCGACCTGCTCGCGGCCGGCGATCATCAACTTTAAGCGGAGCCTGAACACCAGCTCCGATGAGGCCAGCACCGGCTCCTTCAAGTCCATGGCATCGGCGAGCGCGGCCAAGGACTACGTGGAGTCGCTGCATCAGAACGCCAAGGCGACGCTGCTCTACGGCAAGAACAATGTGCATGTTCTGCCCAAGGACGTGGCCGAGCCGATGGCCGGCTACCTGAGTCTGCACCAGCACATCCAGACGCTGACCATCAAGTGGACGCCGAATCAGCTGATGAACGGCTACAACGAGGCGGACGAGGGTGAGGACATCGACAAGGAGGCCTTCTGGGCGTACGCCCTCAACATCAACGTGGACGAGATCGTGTACGTGCATTGCCACCAGAGCCGGGGCGAGGACAGCGGCGGCACCGTCATCCTGGTGGGCCAGGACGGGGTGCAGCGACCGCCCATTCACTTCCCCGAAGGCGGGCACATGCAGCAGTTTCTGAGCTGCCTGGAGACGGGCCTGCTGCCGCACGGACAGCTGGATCCGCCGCTCTGGTCGCAGCGTGGCATTGGCAAGATGTTCCTCTGGCCGAAGAGCATGCGCCGGCGCATCCTGCCATCGGTGATGGAGTCCGTCGATGAGACCCCCATCGACTATGTCTTTCGCATTGTCAGCAAGAGCCGGCACGAGGAGTTCGCTGCCACCCACTCGATACTGGACTTTGTGCGGAGCACACCGCGTCGGGCACAGCTCAGCAGCTGCTCCACCACCGGCAGCAGCGACTGCTCGAACAAGAGTCTCTCCATCGATCAGTATCCGGTGGAGTCGCCGCTGCTGCTGCAACAGCAGCACGCCCAGAACACCAGCATCGAGATGGTGTGCTCCACCATGCGCCGGCAGATCATCTCGCGGGCCTTCTACGGCTGGCTGGCCTACTGCCGTCATCTATCCACGGTGCGGACCCATCTCTCCGGACTGGTGCATGGCCGGATCACGCCAGAAAGTGAGTTTCAAGCAGGAGCACCAAGCGAGTGGTTGCCTAATTCGATTCCTGTTTTTCTTTTCTTTTCTTTCAGTGAAAGCCGATGAGGAGGGTCTCACAAAGGAGCGCTGGCAGCTCCTCAATGTGGATGGTGTCCTCGAGAATTCCACAGAGTTCTATCGTTTGGTGTACTTTGGCGGCGTACAGCCGGATCTGCGGCAGGAGGTGTGGCCCTATCTGCTGGGACACTACGCTTTCGGGTCCACCCGCGAGGAGCGTAAGAAGCAGGACGAGACCTGCAAGCACTACTACGAGACAACGATGAGCGAATGGCTGGCCGTCGACGCCATTGTGCAGCAGCGGGAGAAGGAGAAGACCGCCAGGGCGGTGGCAAAGCTCAGCTCCAGTGGCAGCAACAGCGGCAACGAGCGGACGGTGCGTGCCGCCGATCTCGATGCGGGCGGGGAGCTGGAGAACGAGGTGTTCGAGGATATCTCGGACATATCCGATCCGGGCGACCTGGAGTTCGATGACGAGCAGCGACAGCAACAACAGCAGCAGCAGCAGCAGCAGATCCATATTCAACAGCAGAAGCAGAAACAGCAACAGCAGCAGCAGGAGGATGTGTCCGTTGGTGGCATGCATCTGTGCGTGAAGCCAATTCCAAGGGCCATGAAGACCAGCACGGACTCTGGCCATGTGGACGAGGGCGAGAACTTTAACGAGCTCGACGAGGAGGCCGAGCAGGAGCAGCAGGAGAATATCAACGCAGAGGCGGCCCCCATAGCCAGTTGCTCAACGTCAACAGCCTCCTCCTACGAGACGGTGGGCCCCGGCGCAACCGCCCACCAGCCCAGCGATAGCCGCAGCCGTAGCGTCCTCAGTCCGGAGTACCTTAGCGCCGACGATCTACAGCTGCCCGAGGACGAGGACGTGAACCAGGACGACGAGGAGGTCAAGCCACCGCAACAGCAACAGCATCAGCAGGCAGCTGTCATCATCACCAACGCCTCGGTGGACATTGCCAACTGGGAGCGCAGTCCCAAGGCGGGCAACAGTCAGCAGATGTCCCCCGTCCAGGAGCAGGCGGCGGCCCTGGAAGCCCTGCAGCAGCCAAAGTCGGCCTGCGCCTCCCCAGCCAGCTCCAATGGTGGCGTCTACAGTGTAAGTAGAACAGCTCCATGCTCCTAGATTGTACTTGATGATTTGCTGTGATCCGCAGAGTGAGCTGCTCGAACAGTTCGGCCTCAATCTGCATCGGATCGAGAAGGATGTGCAGAGGTGCGATCGCAACTACTGGTACTTTGCCAACGAGAATCTGGACAAGCTGCGCAACGTGATATCCACGTATGTGTGGGAGCACCTGGACGTGGGCTACATGCAGGGCATGTGCGATCTGGTGGCCCCACTGCTGGTCATCTTCGACGACGAGTCCCTCAGCTACAGCTGCTTCTGCAAGCTCATGGAGCGCATGATCGAGAACTTTCCCAGCGGCGGTGCCATGGACATGCACTTTGCCAACATGCGGTGGGTGTCTCTCTTCTTTACACATCCTGTTACACGCCCCTAATGCCTATGCTATAATCGTTTCTCATTGGCAGTTCCCTCATACAAATCCTCGACTCGGAGATGTATGACCTGATGGACTCGAATGGGGACTACACACACTTCTACTTCTGCTACCGCTGGTTCCTCTTGGACTTCAAGCGGGAGCTCGTCTACGACGATGTTTTTGCCACTTGGGAGGTGATCTGGGCGGCCAAGAACATAGCCTCTGGGAATTTTGTCCTCTTCCTGGCCCTGGCCCTGCTCGAGACCTATCGCGACATCATCCTGTCCAACAGCATGGACTTTACCGATGTCATCAAGTTCTTCAATGGTATGCGAATGCTGACTGATTTCGATTGACGGATTTAGAATTGAATTGATTCTCTTACAGAAATGGCCGAACGTCACAATGCTCAGGCAGTACTCCAGCTGGCTCGGAGCCTCGTTCTGCAGCTGCAGATGATCATCGAGAACAAGTAGAGGGAAGAATACTATCTATAGTAGTGTAATAGTAGACCAGTAGATGAGTAGACCAGTAGACCCATAGCTAGCCTATGGATTATATAGAG
This sequence comes from Drosophila athabasca, assembly GCA_008121215.1. Taxonomy (NCBI): domain Eukaryota; kingdom Metazoa; phylum Arthropoda; class Insecta; order Diptera; family Drosophilidae; genus Drosophila; species Drosophila athabasca. The sequence continues at coordinate 17,453,408 of CM017796.1, forward strand.
AATTATTCTATATCGTAGTTCAGATCGTCAGTCAAATTTCGTTTGCCAAAAAGGATAACCAAACCAAAATATTGGAAAAAAGAAAAAGCCCAGCAGATGCAACAAGCAACAATAAATAGTATGCATAGGAAATACTTTTGTTTCTCACTCGATGTCTTCTTTATAAAGTATATACATATGTACATATGTATATACTATAGATACATATGCGACTCTAAATGTAACTGTATTTATATGATTGTAAGTTGTGCTCTTCCCAAAAACAAAACCAAAAACTAAAACGAACTTTTCTCACGCATATCCCCAATATATGGAAACCAAAACAAAAACTAAAACAGGGGCTGACAATGCAAAAGACTCTACAAATCTTATATACATATGTCTACTATATACTACATACATATAATGTGTATAGGAAACTAACTGTTTTTTTTTTTTATGTGTGGGCCTGTCGTCCCATGCAGATATACAAAATATAGATACATATATGAATATACACATATTCGATATAGATGCATACATATGTACGATATACGATATTGAGAATCAAATAAGTGCAATGTAATTATCACGGCCTATATCAATGGCAAATCAAATTATTAATATATACACTATACTATACATCAGTGCTCGGCACGGCAAAAGTCTCTGCTGCTGCTGTGGCTTCGGCAATGCGAGTTCGGCTCTTGCTATCTCGCTTTTTCCAGGGCAAAGCAAAAAACCGATTGCTCCCGCAGGCATGTTCGGATATTTTCAACACACACACGAGCGCACTTGAGTGTATGCGTGCCGAGCACTGCTATAGGGCATTTCAGAACTGCTGTAGGACCAGTGCACACAAAATGGAAACCCAATCGATTGAAACACACTGTCCTACAGCACTGAAACGCACTGTACACCACATATACAATACAATACATACATATGTGTGTGTACTAATGATAAATAAATAAATCAAAATGAGATCTGAATCTAACTCTGTACCAGCGAAAGACAAAAGGAAATGAATGCAACAATCAAATCAACAATAAGGCGAAAGAACTCCAACAATTACTAGTATTCCACAGATACATAAATGGCTCATACATGAATACATACATACGATATACATACATATATATCTTGAGTGTCTATAATATCTCTACTCTACCGATAAGCTGGCTCACCGAAACCAAAACCGAAAGCGAAACCGAACAGAACCCAACCAAAATCGAACTAAAGCGAAATTTCCAATTCGTTGCTGTTTATTTGAGTTGTATCTATATTATTTTTTATATAAATATATGGATGTATGTATTCCTATATACAGACACACATGCACACACACATATATTATATATATATATAGGTATATATCTATAGGGATTAAATATCTGTACATACATGTATTACCTTCCTCCCTGTGTGATCTCTCTCTGTCTCTACACCGAGTATAAATGTTGTGGATTACTATATTATATTGTATCTTTATACCCCGTGAATTATGCGATAAACAGAACCAGACAGAACCTGAAAACTCTCTTTGTAAATTGTACCTTTGTCTCAGACCAGAGCCGGGAATAAATCATCTGTTTTTTATCTGATTTTATCTCAATTACAAGTACATAATATACCTACCATATACAGAACAGAACTATATATACAAAATAGAGGTACATATGTATGTACATATGTAACAAGTAAAAAAGAAAAGCAAATGGATAAAACACAAAGAACATGTTTAAAATGAAATCAATAAATACCACATACATATACGATAAAAAGAAAAACAACTAAATCAATCAATATGGAACCACTTTTTGGGGAAGCGGAAATATAGAACGTACGATAAATCCAGATCCATCAGCTAATGATCATCCCCAATCCCAATGGCAACAGAGGTAAACAATTTCTCATTATCAAGCGATAAGACAGGCGGACGGACGTACTATGGATGGTCATATATTGTATACTCTATACGAGTATTGCTGCTATTGCTATTCCTGTCCACTCTCACTACTTCGGTTGCCAATGGGCCCCAAAACTTGATCGATAATCTTGGTCAACAACAAATGACGACGGGGCATGGCATTGTGGCTGAGTGTGGATGAGAGTGGCATTGCATACTCGTATGTTCCCCCGGCGAGGCAGAGTGTATGAATGGAACGAATGATTAGGCCAGGGGGAAACCGTCTTATCGCTCACCTATGTATGTATGGATGTAAATATGTATGTATGTACTTGGGCGCTCTTTGAGTGTCCGATTTTGCCTTGCGCTTTGTTATTCCATTTCCCCAAGTAAACATTGCCTCCTCCTCCTCCGCCTCATTCACATTCGCATTCGCATACTGTGTGTGCGCGGTATCGTCGCACTAGATCCGACAAGCATCCAATTTACTAGCATCTGAGTATATAAGTGGCCCCCCTGCAGCTGCAATCAACCCATTCCGCAAAAGAGGCGAGTCGTGATCACACCACACCACACCAGACCACACCATCGCCACAGAATGTCGTCGCGTTTGGCCACTTTGCTGGGCCTCAGCCAGGGATCAGAGGATCAGCACCACTTACAAATGGCCTTTGAGGATAGCAGAAAATGTGAGTCTTACCTTGATATTATCTCGGATCCATACATCCGCTTTCGTATCCTTTTCCCTCTCAGGGGAATCATAAGCGTTAGATAAATATGGTGTGATCCCATATTGATCTCGCCATAGGCTATAAAACAATAATTTCGGTGTGATTTATGATAAGCGGTGGTCGCCCTTGAGATTGTGATAATGGAATATTTTCTTAAGTTTAGAGCAATGCACATTTTTTCACTAGACTTCACAGACTTCAGTATTTCGAATTTATATCCAGAACAGAACTTACAACTTTTCACTTTCAAAAAAAGGCACTAAAGAAGAAACAAACTTTAGTGATTAAACACTTTAGGTCCACTGTGCATGGTATTCTTTCTAACCCCCTAACCCCCCCTTTCCCCTTTCCATTCCGTCATTCTTCGACTGAGCAAAAGATCACGCCAGATACTAAATACTAAATAAAGCTTTTAGTTAAACGAACGTCCAGTGTTCTTCTCTCTTAAATATCGCAAAACTTTACGCACGCACGCACGATCTCAAAGCTCGCACTTGCTCTCTCTCTCTCTCTCGCGCTCTCGTAACCGAAGCTTTGCTGGCTGAACTTTGCCGCAGTGATCGCACAGTCGAATAACTGTGCTTCTGGTGAGTGCTTGTGGCCCACCACGCCATCTAGGGGGACGCTTTACCGGTCAGGCTGTCTCATGAAGGGGGGAGAGAAAACTTTTGTTTGATCTTTGGACTGTTGTTGCAATTCTGTTTAATCCATTTTCTTGTGATTGTGCAGCTCCCACCAGGCAGACAACGAACCTGAAGATGTCGCCGTCGCCGATCAAGTACTATTATGACCTCATGTCGCAGCCCTCGCGGACCCTGTTCATCATTTTTCGTCTGAGCGGCATGCCCTTTGAGGACTGCGTGGTTGCCCTGAGGAATGGTGAGTGCTGTGCCTCTAATCATACGAAGCTCCAATCTAATCTTTGCACTTTGCCCCTGCCTCCATAGGAGAGCACTTGACCGATGAGTTCAAGCGCGATATAAACCGCTTCCAGCGCGTGCCCTGCATTAACGACAATGGCAACAAGCTGGCCGAGAGTGTGGCCATCCTGCGGTACCTCAGTGCCAAGGGCAAGATACCCGAGCATCTGTATCCCAAGTACTTTGTCGACCAGAGTCGCGTGGATGAGTTCCTCGAGTGGCACCACATCTCACTGCGCCTCACCTGCGCCATGTACTTCCGCACCGTGTGGCTGGAGCCGCTGCTCACCGGCCGCACGCCCACGGAGGCCAAGATCGAGATGATGCGCATGCATATGGAACGCAACCTGGACGTCGTCGAGGAGGTGTGGCTGGAGAGCAGTGACTTCCTTACGGGATCCACGCTCTGCGTGGCAGATATATTTGCAGCCTGCGAGATTGAGCAGACACGTAAGTGGATTGGATTGATATGCAATATGAGTGTACTTCTTTCTAAACTCTCTCTGATCTTAGGCATGGCTGATTACGATGTGAGGATTAAGTACCCCAAGATCCGGGCATGGCTGAAGCGCGTGCGCCAGAGCTGCAATCCCCACTACGACGTGGCCCACAAAGTTGTATACCAAATTTCGGGAACGGGACCACAGGCCAAGCTCTAAAGCAACATCCATCCATCGTCGCCATCATCTCCACCAGCACCATCTGTGCTTCCCCTGACTGACTGCCATTTTGTACATAGAAGATCATCTTCATTCCATTCCTTATGCTAGGGTTCAAAGTATACAACCTTGTCTTGTTTCTGGTTTATTCTTGTACATTTATTCTTAATATTTGTTGTTTCTCTTTATTGTGTCGTCATTTATAGCATTATAGAAATCCACATTTATTTGTTGTTTGAAAAAAAATCATAATAAAAATACAATATATATACATATACATATATAGTAGATGTACATACATATATGTACATATATATAGGTATATAATAGAAAATACAATTTTTAAAAAATAACTACCTAAACTCTAACAAAAAATTGGTTTTTATTTAATAATAATAATAATAATAATATTTATATAGCAACGTTGCGCGCTTGGGGTTTCATTTCTATCATTCGTTTCCTACTCTCCTTCGGTTTCTTCTTCCGTTTCGCTGTCTACATGTCCATTCCGTGTCGGGTAACAAAACAAAATGCGTAAAAAATATATATACCTACTATATATTAAAATATATATGTATGTATGTTATGGGGGAAAAGGAGCAATGAAATCATAAGTTTCAAATCAAAATAATTTGTATATACATTAAAAAAAAAAAATAAAATAAAAATAATTGGGGATAAATATAGTATACTATACAAAGTGTGGGTCTGTGTGTATCTGTATCTGCATGTAATACTACACACAACTAAAAGCTAATTTCTTAATTATTCATACTTTCTTTCTTTCTTTTCTTTGTCCAAAACAAAAAAAAGAATCATGTACAAACCACACAAAAAGTATTTCATAAAATATTATGTATAAATTTATGCCATTTTTCGTACAACGGGTCTATATTTTTTTTTATCAAATATAGTCGCTTTATCTCAAGTACATATGTATATGTATATAATTTTGAACCAAATATTGTAATATTGTTGCTCAAATGTCGCCTGTCTGGGAAGGGGGGCGGGTGGGGGAAGGATCTCTGCCTGAGGTTGGAATATACATAAAAATACATTAAAATATATTTGTATATATATCTAAAATAAATCTGATCCATTTTGCACCCTCAGCTCATGCGCAGCACCATCTGTGACTCTCGAAAAATAAAAACCAAATACAATTTTCGCTAATCCCAAACAAACAAATTCTGTACAAAAAAAACACGATTTTTGACAAAATATTAAAGCAAATAATTTAAGGCACCTAAAATGGGTTCTATGCACTGAATTCTGTTTTCTTTTCTTACAGCAGGTACACACACACATACATGCAGACGAAAACAAACACAACAAAAACATATAAAATATACAAATAGGAGACCCTAGGATAAGCCCAACTTTGCATTAAAACAGGTGGGTGAGGGGAGGAAGGACACAGGCACAGGACACGCACAATCTTCCTCCAAAAAAACAAAATAAAAACGACAAAGACAGGCAGACAGACGGGCGACAAATAGTATATAATATACGGTTTTTCCACACATATATACATACATACATATGCATATGTACAACGGTATATATATATATATAATAATGCGTGTGTTTGTGTGTGCGGGTGTATATGGTTAACAATTTGTTGCATTCGTTATGTATGATAGCATTACAAATATATATATATATATATTTAGTACATACATATATTATGTATATACTATTAGGTTATTTATGCGTATGGTTTTTACTGTACTGTGTATACGGTTTACAAAATAGTTATCTCTCAAGCTCCAACCATTCTCTCTCGCTCTCTCTTTCTCCTTCACCCTTTCTTACTTTCCCATTCGCTGTCTCTTTCATTCTAATGCTAACGCTAACTCTTTCCTGTCTCTGTATATCCCCTCGTTCGTCGTTTCTTCCGTCCGTTTATCCGCGTTCCGTTCTGTCCCTTGGCTCCCATATAATGTATGTAGTATATTTATATTTTGTTTCGTTTTGTTTTTTGTGTGTGTTTGAGTGTGCGGATAAATATAATCGATTCTCCTGAAACATTTTGTTATCTAGGATTTCTTTTGTGTGGTTTCGCATTCGCTTAGGAGTTGTGTCTCTCTCTCTCTCTCTCTCTCTCTCTCTCTGTACCTTTCTCGTCCTTACCTTTAGAGTGCCCAACAGATCTAAGATCTAAATCGAAAGGGTGGCTCCCTTGCACACTTGTCTACTTCTGAAGTTGGTCTAGGCTCAGATTTTCCTGTTGTATCCTGTGTGGTATATCTGTGGCTATCGGTGTGTGTGTGTGTGTGCCCTTCACTCTCGAACACAACTCCTTATTGATCTTTGCATAGAGATAGACACATATACATACAACATACATATATATATATGTATATATAAACCATTATGTAATACTAATTTAAACTCTGTGTTTTGCTGCTGGTGCTGCTGCTGCTGCTATAAGCTCCAATTAATCATCTCTTCTACATATATCGGTGTGCACTCTAGTAGCGTCCGCGATTGATGTTCTTGATGCGAATTCCCACTTCTAGGACTTGGTCTCCTCCTCCTACAGCGGAAGCCGCCACCACATTGGTGGGGGTGCTGCTGTTGCTGCTACTTCCAGATGATGGCGGGGCATTGGAGGCACCACCATTTCCTCCACCTCCCCCTCCTGCATTGCCATTGCTGCCATCGCTTTGTGGCGAATTGTTGTTGTTGGTACTGCTGTTCGAGGAGCCGACGTTGCCGCCACCGCCACCGCTGCTGGTGCTGGAAACGGAGCCGCCGCCTGGCAATGCCACCACATTCGGGTCGCTAGGCACACCGCCTGTGCCCGTACCCGTAGCCGAACCCGATCCCAGTGCAGTTCCCGAGCCCAGGTGACGCAGCACTGTGGTTGTGGTTGTCGTTGTGGTTGTTGTCTCCGCAGCGGCGGCACCATTACCACCAACGCCGACAACCACAACGGATCCCTTGAGCAGCTGCTGCTGGTGATGGCGATTGTGGTGGTTGTAGTTGATGGCGGCCAGATCGTGGCCACCATGGGCACCGCTGCCATGGCCATGGCCATGTCCGTGTGTGGTGCAGCCCCCGTTGGCCGAGTAGTCGTGTGGTCCCCCAACGGTGTGGCGGCGCTTGATGGATCTATTCTGCTTATTCTGGATCTGGCGCTTCTTGGTCAGATTCATGTCAGTCTTTTCGTCCTTGGTCAGGCCCGTGGCCAGGGCCGATGATGGTGACTGACAGCAGGCGGCTACTGTTGCCACATTCGCCGCCGTTCCGACTGCCGTGGAGCTGCTGCTGCTGTTCACGTGTCGGGTCGAATAGTTGCGACAGTTGAAGCTGGCACTGCGAAAGAGCCGATGGTCTCGACGCTTCTTGTTGTAGCGCTCGAGAAAAAACGATGGCGATGGACGCTCGCCCGCCAGCAACAGCTTCTCCTTGGGATCGCTGGTGGTCGAGCCCTCAGAGTCGTCGTCCTCGGAGCCGGCAACACCACCGCCCCCACCACCAGCGCCATGATGTCGCTCGTACGCCTGCGATGTGCTGAATCTCAGGTGCATATTCTTGCCGCTGCTGGGGAGGTTCCCTCCTCCAGAATTACGCTGTGCTCCTCCGGCACTGTTGGTGGGTGTACCTGCCACTGGGGTGGATCCCCCGCCGGTGCTCGCGCTGGTGGGCGTTGCAGCACCGCTGGCCGGTGCCGTGGCGCTACCCGGATGTATCTGTATCTGGTGTATGGGCACCGTGGCCGAGTGCTGCAGCTTGTGGGCTGCCTTCAGGAGGTTGGGTGGCAGCGGTGCCACACCAGCCATAGCCATGGCCTGCTTCATGGTCGAGGGCTTCTCATCGGAGCCCAAAGTGTTGGTGGCCGTGCATGAGCGGCTCAGGTGCAGCGAGTGGGGGGCATCCAGGGGGCAGAACTGATGGAAGAGACGCTCGGGCGACTCATCCGCATAGGGAATGTTCTCGGAGTGCAGATGCAGCGGTTGGCCGAGCGTATGCCGGCGATTCTTGGGGAATTCCGGTGATCCATTCTCGTCGTTCGACTCGGAGCCGCTCCGTAGATTCCGCAGCTTGCTGTCCAGTGTATCCGTGATGGTGGTCAGTGACATGGAACCTAAATGGAGAACATCGAATGCCAAAAGTGAGAAAAGTTCATCCAAGAAGGAGCAGAAGAGACCTACCCGTGTCGCTCAGCCTGCTGCTGGAGTCGTCGTCGGTGAGGAGTATGGATATGTCCACGCTGCTCCGCTGCTGCTGATGCTGTTCCTTGCCATGTCCCAGACCCAGGCCCAGGCCAAGACCGAGGCTCAAAGCCAGACTGCTGGCAGAGTCCACGCTCGTCCCAGAGTCCTTTTCGTCCAGGCTCGCTTTGCGCGTCTGCGAACGAGAGCCCCCGCCGAGGAACCCCACACCACCGCCCATGGTGCTGCGCTTCTTGGTGCCTATCAAGGAGACCGCGGATGATGCCTTCGAAGCTGCTGCCGCTTTTATGGTGGCGGCTGTTGTTGAGGAGCCCGAAGCTGAGGAGGCCGAAGCGCCAGAGCTAAACTTTGTGCTGTGGCTCTGGCTGGTTGTGGAGGAGGAGGAGGCGTTGGTGGTTGTCTTGCTGCTGCTATGCAGCGTGGAGCTGCTGCTGGTGCTGCTGGTCGAGACCTTGGCGTAGTCCAGCGACTGAAAGTGAAGGGAGGGAGGAACGGGAGGTGCGGGCAGGATTAAAGCAAAGTCACAAATGCTCCGCACAGCCTTGCGCTGCTGTCGTCTTTGATGTATGGTTTTGTGGTTGGTGGTTGTGGTGCAAGTGGTGCTATTGGTGCTAGTGTTGCTAGTGTTGCTAGTGATGGTGGAGTGGCTAGTGGTGGAGCTGCTTGGACAACCGCTGCTTACCAGAACACTCTCCCCCGAATATGTATCCGAGTTGACGGCACTCCGCTTGCCATGGGTGCGCCGTCGCAGCTGTGGAATGAACCGGGAGGTGCGCGTCTCCCGCTCTGTGATCCGTTCGATCTTCGATAGATTGTGCAGCAGCATGCTCGTCTGATCCTCCTGCGTCTGATGCTGCGGCTGGGCAGCACTGGCCATGGCCGTGCCACCACTGACATCGGCCAGATCCGGCAGATTGCCGCCCTCAAAGTAGTATTCATACTGTAATCAAAAAAGAAACAATTAATTAAGCAATTAATATTATTATCTATATATATTTGACTGCCACATGGGGGACATCGTGTAAATGGTTCACCTGTGTAACGAGCAGCTCAACGATGCGGCACTGATGCTTCATATCCTTGACGGCCGTCTCGAGGGTGTCGTTGGGCGTGCGTATGATCGAGGGCCCAAAGATGATGGCCAGATTCTTGGGCTCCATGCGGTTCACCTCACAATTGTCGCTGACGCGGCACAGATGGCGTATCAGATGCTTCATCGTCTCGTACGGATGGCGTGGCAGCGACTCGACTATTTCGCGCAGTAGGACGATCCTCTCCAGGCCGACCTTCTTGTCGGCCTCAATGAAGTTGATGTAGTAGCTGGCCGGCATGAGGGCGTCGGGCAGGCTTCGGATGAAGAGCTTCAACAGACTGCTCACCACATTCACATCCTCCCATCGCACATCGATGGCACAGCTCTCGAACTGAAAGTCCTTGGTGTTCACCAGCTCCGAGAGCTCAGAAATGGCCGCCTTATTGCCGGGTATCCGATAGATCCCAACCACACTCAGCCCCTTGGTCTCCACTATGTTGGTGCACACCTCCACGAGATGGGGGACATACGGATTCAGCTTGGACATCGGACAGCTGCGCAGTGGCACCCCAATGGAACCACAGGTCTTCACGGCGCAAGCCGAGGGCGAGGCCAGATCTGTGTGGTGGTGGGACACACCGCCACTGCCACTGCCACCGCCTCGGCGAAACAGCAAATCCTTCCAGTTCTTGGACTTGGGCGACCCCAAATCCTTGTCGGGCAAATGCTTATGCGAGGACGATTTGCGGGCCTTCATCACCGGCGATATAGAGTCACTGGTGGCGGCCACAATTGCTGCGGCAGCAGGCAACGCAGCCACATGGTGGTGCTCCGCCATGCCGCCACCCGAATGTGAGCTCAGCGGAGATATATCCACGCCGGCTCCACCAGCCACCACATCATCGAGATAGTGGCTGGATGTTGCCACCGTTTTCTGTGGCTCCGCCAATTGTTTACCCTGCTGCGGCTGCTCCTGGATATGGCGGATAGAAAGATAGAAAAGAGGTGTGAAATGTAGGAAACACAACAATCAGCTTGGATTCTTTGGTGCTCACATTATCATCGTAGTTGAGGCTATCCTTCCACTGCAGTAGCCCAAAGAGTCGCTTCATCTCGTTGCTGTTCTTTGTCTTGAAGAGTATCTCCGTGTAGGGTCCGCCGCTACCGCCGCCGGTGCTGCTGCTGCAGGAGGCGGCCATTGGTTCATTGGCGCTGCTGCTGCCCGATGAGGTCAACTTGTCGTGTACATCGTCCAGATTGAGCTCGTTACCAAGACTCGCCAAATGGGCACCGCTCGGCGATGGCTTCGACTGCATGCGTATCAAGTACTTTTTCTTGTCCAGCGACTCGTCGAAGAACTTAAAGTTTCTAATATCAAGTTCTATCACCTGCAGCGACAACGTCAAAGAAAACGATTTAACAGATTTGATTCTCCTTCTCTTCGATTTGTTCCTTACATTGTGTTCCGACTTGGCATGACGCCCTGAGAAGATGCGCAGCAGATCGCCCTTGATCTCCAGCTTCACCTGACGCCACGAACGGTACTCGGACATGCGCTGAAACAGAAGAAGAAGGAATCAATGGATCAAAAGGGTGGCGATGCCTTTTAGGGATAAGAGATTTTCGTATAGAGCCCGCATAGAGATTCTTTGCTTACTCCAGCAAGGAAGAGTTGAGAGAATAAGAGAGCTCGAGCTCTAAAACAAGAAAATATTGAGTAGCATTCATGCCATATATCGGATTGCGATAAGGAGCTATTGCTCCCAGTTAGATTAGACTTTTATATTGAGAAACTTAAGCCAACGTATGCATATCAAAAAGCATTAGGAGGCGACATCTGTTCGTATTATCGTATTAAGTAGCTTCTACACACAGAGGCATAGCCATTTACCTTGCCATTGATGCAGGACGATTTGATTTCGATTTCCGTCTCAAAGGCCTCCAGTTCGTTGGGCACATACTTGCCATTCAGCTCGGCATCAATGTGGATGCTTAAATAAACGATAAAGGAAATAAATATAAGCGAAAAATCAGAGGAGCTAGACGCACTCACCTGCTACGCATATCGCTGCTCATGGAGGCCCGGCGACTACTGCCATGGGCCGATAGACGCACGTCCTCGAGGCCGTTCGGTGTCTCGATGAACTCGTGGCCACCGCCAGTTCCGCCGATGACATCGTAGGTGGGATCGGGATGTTCTTCAACCAAGGATTTGGTCTTTTGTGGCTCAACAACGGCAACAGGCGTCACAATGGGAATTGCAACTGGAATTGGTATCGAAACTGGGGCAACAGATGTTGCTGATGCTGTTGCTGATGCTGTTCCTGTTGCTGGTGTTGCTGTTGCAGCATCTCCAGTGGGCGCTGCATCTGGATTGAATTCGGTCTCGTTGTTGGTGGCCCTCAGATAGGAGATCCTACGCATTGGCTTGCCCTCGTCAAAGGAGCTCGAGGACAACGGCTTATAGCGTCTTACAACACCAGCACTCGAGCTGCCAGCACCAGCTGGTGCCGCTGCTGCTGCTACAGCTGCAGATACGACAGGATTAGGTGTTGCAGCATTAGTTGTTGCCAGGAATTGTATTATGTATTTAAAATGCAGTCAAATGACTTACCGCTGCTGGTGGTGCTGCTGCTCTCGGAAATGTCCGCCAAGGTGGCCCCTGCCTGCTGCTGCTGCTGGTCCGTCATTGCGCTAAACTCTGCCACAGGGAAAGGAGAGAGAGATAAACCAATTCAATTAGCTCTGGGGAAATGCAAAAAGAAAATTCCAAGAACTCACTGCTAACCACCAACGGTGTGGCGGAGGTGGTGGCATCAATGGTGGCATTGGCCAGCGTAGCTTTGTGCAGTTCCATGCGACTGCTCGTCTGTCCATCGACTGTGTTAGTGCTATGTTGCTGCTGCTGATGCTGCTGCTGATGATGGTACTTGGCCAGCGGATGCTGCTGCAACGACTCGTACAGGACACTCTGCTTTTTTACGGTCGACGCTGCCGCTGCTGCTGCCGCTGCACTCGTGGATGCCGATGCCGCCTCCAAGGCGCTGGTATTGATCGACAGAGGCTTAAAGGGATCGAAACCCATAGACATATGGGACACCAGTTTGCGTTCAAATCTGTGGGCAGCAAGTCAAAGAGAAGTCCATGATTATGTATTTGTAGCTTTATTTTAATATGAAATACTCACACTTTATTGGTCACTCCGGTCTCTTGGAGTGTCTCAAAGTAGTCCAAGTCCTTTGAGTACTTGGCATTGTTGTTGATCATCTGCACTTGTCGCTGCTGTTGCTGTTGCTGCTGCTGCTGTTGGTAGTGGTGATGCTGCTGCTGCTGCTGCTGCTGTTGCTGCTGTTGCTGCTGTTGCTGATACTGTGGATGATGCTGAAGCTGGGTGATGTGATGATAATGTGTGGATGAGCTGGACGATGCCTGTATAGGCACCGTCGAGGAACGTTGCACTAGTTTTCCGCCTGCATAGTACATATCGAAGCTGGCAGCGACTCCCTGTTGCTGCTGCTGTTGCTTCATGAGCACCTGATGGCGACCGCGTGGCGGTGGGGCAATGGGTGCACTTGCTGTAACTCCCGGAGGAGTGTGCGAGGGAAAGAAATGCTGCGGTTGCTGCTGTTGAGCTGGCGATGACTGTGCCTGATTCCCATTGGTCCCGGAGTTGGATGTGGAGGAGGAGCTGATGGTGGTGGGCACCGGTGACTTGAGGAACTCCTCCTTCTGCTTGATGGACTCCCTGAGCCGGATCATCAGGTCACTGTTCTCGCTGCCGCCACCACCAGAGCCAGACACTGAGGCTGAGCCATGGCTCAAATACAGGGCCTGATTTAGGGCGCTGCCGGATTTTGATTGGCGTGAAATGGGCGTGGGACTGGAGGAGGTGGCCGTGATCGAGCCTGTTCCTGATAATACTGTTAGATTCGGCGGCTGATTGGCACTGAAACAGAAAGGAGAAACGAAAGATTAGCCATAGCAGGATATTAAGGATATTCCGGTTAGTTCAGGTTAGTGGTTTAAGAATAATTGGATATGTTTTTGTGTGTCTATTTCTGGGATTCTTAATCACCTCCGCATGGGATCGGGCAGTCTATAGATGCCGCTCTGTCCAAAGCAGTGCAGCACAGCATTCAGCACATATCCGGCCACTAAAAACCAAAACATATATATGTATACATATGTATGTATGTATCTAGTGTTTACAGCTATCTACATATCCATCTATCTATCTACATCAAAGTGGTGGCCTTCCTGGCATCGAAATTCGTTACTTTAATTTGAATAATGGCCCTGTCTGATATGCTTTTGAGATGAAGGAAAATGCAAGGGAACTCAATAGATCTTCGACTTGGGAACAACTCTTCTTGGTGTCGATCAAAACACGACTCAAACGGAGACGAAGTTCTTTTTGGCTGTGATTTCTCTAAAGTAAAGTTCTCTAATTTTGAGGCACCGAATAACTTAAAGAGAAACACCAGACACCTGTAGTATGTCCGACCGTCTGGTGTCTGGTAGCCGCCTTAGTTTCATGGCAAATATTTGTCAATTGAATCAGCGATCAGTCCCGCGACAGGGGATGCAAATTGGCAGTCAACCAAATAGGGGGTTGCCCTTTCCCCCCTCCCCCCACCAATGTCTGATGGGGGACTCTACTGTGGCACGTGCCATCACAAAAATGGGGGGTTCGGACGAGGGCTGATAGCTGTCGTCATACGCAATCCACTCCCTCCCTCCGATAGATCTATCGAACGATCGCGTATGCGTATGCTGGTCACGCTCTCTTCTTTAAGCCGCATGCCGTCGGTCGTCGGTTGTCGGTCGTTTGCTGATTGCCAAATTTTCGAATTCCGTTTTCATTTACACAGAGTTTGAGGCCACCACCATATGCCACGCCCCCTTATTAATTTTTGTATATTGTATTGTTTTGTTTTTGCACACTTTTCTATGGACTCTTTTCTAGCAGTTAGTCGGCTGAATTGCTGTGGCAATTTGCACATTAATTCGAGTTTGATTGGCGTTCCGTTGAGACACCTCGACGAGGACTGATGCAACTGTTTGAACGATGGGGCATGTAGAACTTCATGTAGCTGCGGCAAGTGTTCAAGTCATTTCCGTGGCAGAATGCAACAGATTTTGCAGTTGGTTTTGGGTGGTATTTGCCGCCAGTGGAAAACAGGTGGTGGCATTGGTGCTGCTGTGTGCTGTCTGCTGTCTGCTGTTGCATGCATTCCAATCAAATACGAGCCGAACCGAGCCGAGCCGGCGGTATATAATCGGTTAAAACATTTGTGAAAACTTTTAGCTTCGCTACAGGCTGTAGGCGGCCGGCGACAAGCGCCACCCACCACAAAACTTCTGCTTTTACACTTCTGTTTTCAGCTTTCTTTCGGTGAAACCGATAAAACTTTCACACCCCCCGACGAACATTGGATTAAAAGGGGGAAATTAAAAGTTTTACTTTTGCAAGAACTTTGAAGAGGAGAAGGCGGTACAGGTACAAGGTAGTGTGTGACTATGCAAATGTGCAACAATTTCCCTCAGAAAGTCCGTGATTTTTTCTCGAATTCTTCTTATCGATTCCTTCAATGTGACTCATTGCGAAATGTGGCAGATTGCACTCGCTTAAAAATGATTTAGAAACGTTGTTAATTATTTAAAAGTAGTAGCCATATAATTTTAGAATGCATTACCCTTGAGGAATTAATTATGGGAAAATCTGAAGGTCAGCCATTGACCAAAACCAACCACAACCACCACCTCCCATCCCCACCCTCTGCAGGCATTGGCCATGGCCGTGGTCAGGTCATGACAGATGCTAGAGGAGGCCCAAGGGACAGGCAAAGCTGCAACCCCCATGGAAATGGGGGGGAGGAATAGTGGGGAGTGAATGCACATTCTAATTCTATATGGGGAGCAGCGATGGGCAGAGCGATGGCTTCCGGCTCGTGTCTAAGCTAATGACAATGACCATGACCATGACCACGACCAGGAGGAGGACTCGTGGACTTGCAGTGCTCCCTTCTGGTCTCCTTTTGCCTCCCTCTCACTCTTACAGTGTGCTTACAGTGTTGCCTGGACCTCAATAAACTGTGCAAAAAGCCAAACAAATTAGATTGTGCCATGGGGCAACAGCAGAAGCAGCAAAATAATTCAATTTCATGCGGCACAAGGTTGCCAGGATGTAGGATGCCAGGAAGCCAGGATGCCAGCAACCACACACACAGAGAGAGGAAAGGGAAACGAAGAAAGGAAGCTGAAGAAAAGAAGTTGTAGAGCATAGAAACATTTGCCTGCGGTTATGCACTGGAAAATGGCAAATTAGTTTATCTATTTCACAGCCACCACCCCAACCCCATCCCCACACCCAATCCCTATGCTTTTTCCACCTGCCTCTGCTCTCTCTCCCTCTATCTATCTCTATCTCTCATACCTGATGGCTTTGCCGCACATCAGAGGTTGTGAAATGAAAGTTCAAAGTTCTATTAATAGTTGGCAGCTCGTACCACGTGTGTGTGTTAGTGTGTGTGTGTGTGTTTGCTAGGAAGGATATATAATTCAATTTTGCTCCTAAAAGCCTTTCCCACACTCAAAACTCAACTCAAAAGCCGATGGAGGAAGGACGACAGACTACCGATGACGGTCAAGGTCAAAAGGTAATGAATAGAATTATCTCTGCGTTTCCCACCCCCCCTCTCTCTCCCTCTTCCTCTGTGTGGCTTCTGCTGCTGCTGCTATCTCCCCTATTTCTCCCATATTCGGATCATATTTGAAGTCGCAAAATAATAGAATAGCGCCATCTCTGTTCCCACTGCATACATTTCCATTGCCTAGCTTTCAGGGCAGCGCCATTGGCAGCTACAGTGGCAGTGGCTGAGGCAGCAGCAGAGGCAGTAGGAAGCGGCAGAGCGACAGCAGGAGCACATAAGCAGCGACCGAACAGCAGCAGCAGAAGCAGCAGCAGCAGCAGCGGAATGCAAGCAGAGAGAGTGGCGGCAGTGAATAGATCAGGGCAGAGGAATGGCAGCAGAGAGGGAGACCAGAGCAGAGGGAGCAACAACTACCAATCGAGAGAGGTAGAGTGGGAGTAGAACAGAGCCAATCTCAGTCAGAGAGATAGACAGAGAGAGCGAGTCAAGGGCAGAAGTGCAGAGGAAGACAGTGGCAGGAGCAGATGCCGATAGAGAATCAGTGGCAGCAGAAGGCCGCGGGCAGCGGGCAGCGGACAGAGAGAATCAGTGCTGTGAAATATGAGAGGGCAGAGGGTGAGAAAGGCAGAGAACGTTGGCAGCAGCAGCAGCAGCAGCAGCAGCAGCCGTGGGCAGGAATACCAGCATATGCAAGCAGCGACAGCAACAGCAGCAGGTACACGCTAACTAACGGTAAATTCATTGGATCAGAGCTCGCGCTTTTCCCCCTCCCGCCCCCGTCCAGCAAGTCAGTGCGTATGCGTGTGTGTTTGTGTTTGGGTGTATGTATTAGTGCGTGTGCATGCTTAAATTATAATCTATGCCCATGCTCCAGCACACCCCCGCACAGGCCGCGGCCCCTCAATTGACACGAGCACACCAAAGGACACAGAAACGGGACATAGCACTCGCAATGGACTTAGCAGGAACTTTCATGCTTAGCAGGAAAATTCGTTCGTAGGAGGATCTCCGCCTTATTTTCACATGTATTTTTAGGGTTTGTCAAACTTTGAAATGAACATATTTCAAAACCTCAGCAAAATATGAAATCAGAAATTGGCACAGCCAGCAAGTATCAAAATAAACAAAGCTCTTTCTCAAAAAAACACTCCAACGATTCCACGATTCGCGCACAATTCGTCTATCCAGAGATTTCCGTTTGATTCCAGCTGAATCGTCAAAAAATTGCGGGATAAAGACAAAATCTCACTTGCAACTAAAATGACGTAAAAATTACTAGTTGTAAACATTTACATAGAATATGACTTAAAGGAACGGAATGTTGACTAAGTAAATAAGTACAGTGTGAGTTGCAGTGTTAGAGACATTAAGTAACTGTGAAATTTACCAAACAAGTCATGGAAAATACATATAATAGAAACGGCTTTTATACGTTATGGAACCATTCGTGTGTCCACGACTGTGCGTATGCGTATGATCCATCGAAGCATTGACACAAGTGGGAATGGGAATGGGAGACTCTCTTACATGTACAATTCAATTCAATTCGCTTCGATTTGATTCTGTCCTGTACCACACCCACATTCACACCCGCACCCGCACCAGACTCGCATCCACACACACATTCTAGCATTCTCATTCTATGCTAGCAAAAGCTCTCCTTCCAGCTTTTCCACTCTCAAACGCACACCCTCGCTCTCCCTATCTCTCTCTCTCTCTCTCGCTACACACCTATTGTTGTTGTCTTATCGAAGAAAGGCGGCGGCAGGCGGCGCGAATGAGCTGTATCTGTATCGTACACTCACTCTTCTGCCCCTTCTGTTTCGTTTTCTCTCTCTCTCTCTCGTCAGTCTGTCTGTCTATCTGTGTGTGGAATTTCGCGCTTTATTGTCCGTCGTCTGTGTGTGTGTGCGTGTGTGTGTGTTGCACACTGAACCTATCCATTGTTGGGGCCGCCTCTTGCGCTCATTGATGTTGCTTTTGTCATCGGTTATTGTCTGATTTGCGTTTTGCCAACGATTGCGGACTCTCTTGCGACTCTTTGCAATTAACAAGTCATAAATAAAAAAATTGTTGACACATTTGATAAGCAACAAAAGGGCGCAAATGTTCGGTGTGGTGTGTGTGCGTGTGCGGGGGGGAATCTGTCAACACACACATATGCATGGCATGCATACATACCCCCCTGCTTCCCCTTGCAACACAATCAGATACTTGGTGTGAATGATTTTGATATCGATTTCGCTGTCGGCTGCTATTGAAACTGCGACGTCTGCGTCAGCAGCAGCAGCAGCACTAGCGGGCTTGCAACGACAGCAATTCCTCAATTGGCCCATTGTCCTCTTTCTCCTCCTATCTCTCTCTCTCTCTCCCTCTCTTTCTCTCCTTTTGTCTCCCCCTCTTCCTCTTGAAGAGGAAACGAAAGCGAGAGCGCACTCATAATGCACTCGAATGCAGCTAGCGGGAGAGGGAGAGGCAGTGGAAGTGGAAGTGGGGAAGAGGAATCCCGTTTTCAAGGCTTTCATCTATAGTGTTCCTTGCTCCACTGCCTAAGACAGGCAGAAAGAAGAGACATAGAGAGAGAGAGAAAGAGAGAAATGTGAATGATCAGCTGATTATTTTCTGTTAACACAATCCTCCACAAAAGCGTTGGAAGGACGGTAAAAGCTGAAATTGAACGAGAGACGTAACGGGATATCGTTCGACTGCGATCACTAGATGGATGTATGTACCACTCTCTCCTTCCGCTCACTGCAGTGAGATTGAGTGTGAGAGAGTAATGAGTAAATATGTGTGTATGTATGATCACTTGATACTCTCTACCGCCATAAAAAAAGATCAGCTGTGACCTCCCCCTCAAGTATCGATCGGTAACAGCTGAGTGTGAAAGAGCGTAGAAGGATCATCCGGTGATTGCCGTTTTGAGAAGAGAGTAGCAGAGAAGATCCCCTCCAATAAAGACAAGAGAAAGAGAATATGTACGTGTATGATCCCCCGCACTAAGATTGAGGATCGTTGGACTGATTTTAACCATTTGATTCTAACCTTTTATCCGAGGACGAGCCCTTTTGTTCGGTAGACATTGCAAAACGTAGGACACTTCGCTATGGATTCTAAGGACTGAATGAATGGACGGTTATATTTGGTCTTTAAATTTTCAATAAATATGATTGGATAGTTAGCTATTCTAAAATGATCTGAAATAAAACAGAGACAGTAATACAGTGGCCTGAAGATCATATTTTTTTTCGAGCACTATTAAAAGATTCAATTAATAAGTGATAAACAGTGATGTTATGGATGAAAAGTGATAGTAGTAGAAGGAGGGACGATCATTGGGTCTTATTTCAATGAAATCATATCCATTCAGTCGTTAGATATTCCAAGCGTATGTCCTATATGGAAAGTGTTGATATGTCCTTTGGAAAACACTTCAACTTTTGATCTAATGATTCTGTATACACATCTTCTCCGATGTCTAATGTTTATGTATTTCAAGGTCTCTGAAGACTTTGTATTTCCTCTCTGATCACACTTTTTATCATTTATCACTTCAACAAACAAAAGACAACCACTACGATATTTGCATAGCATAATAAATCAGAGAGTAAAAGACGAAATCTATGAACAAACAAATGGATAAACAACTAAAAGAAAGGCAAACAAAACTCACAAGAGATTCCCCACCTCTCCCAATCAAAAGAATATAAAATAGACAACAAAACAAATAACAAAAAAAACAAAAAAGAAAGTATGGAAATGTAACAAATATTGTGCTTGCCGCGAATCACAAAATATGAAATCTGCGCGCTCCGCTTGCCGTTGTCGACTAAACTAAAGTACAGCGCAGAGTCCATGCAGCTAAACTAAAATCAAAAAAAAAAAACAACTAATATATATACAAAATACAAAAACTAAGAAGAAAAAAAACAGAAATTGGCTTTGTGTGTGCATGTATGAAATTCATATTAAGCGGCAGAGGCGGCAGCAGCAACAGCAGCAGAAGCAGCAGCAGCGGATAAACGAACCCGAGCAGAGGAGACACTGCCACAGGCAGAGGCGTTGACGAAGGTGTAAGCAGAGACAGCGACATTGCAGAGCAGAATGGCGTGGCGCAGCGTGTCGCAGCGCAGCGCAGGCAGAGGCTCAGAGCTCCGGCAATTGAAAGAGACCCATTGAGTGGGCAGCGCAGCACAACGGGCGTAAGTACACGACCGACCCACCGGCTAGAGATGGGCGCTCGGGTTGGGTTATCATCATCGCGTAACCCGAACCCGAACACACGAGAGCACGAGAACCGGAGGCAAAACGCACGACGCCCACACTCCCGACATTTCATATACAATTATAGCATCGTATATAATCTCATCGTCTATATACTCGTACTCCTACTCGTTGGGCTAATGCAGTTGCCATTTCACTCGAATACACTCATTCCCTAATCTACTGAAGGCCACTCGAACGAAGCCACAAAACTTTTGGCAATCAATAAAGCAAATATGCAAATATAAATCTGCAAAATATCCACTATATATGCATATATTGTACGAGTTATATGCAAATTATAATTTGTTTTCAATTGATGCTTTATCTGCTGAAACCTACATAATTTTAACCGATCGTCCTTATGGCAGATATGTATATGTTAAAGGAAATAATATGGATGGATAATCTTTGAACAACTCGTTGATAGATTGAAAGATATACTCGTTGATTGAAACTCGTACTTTGATTGATACTCGTTCTTGATAGATGTACTCTTTAATACACATATGTACTCGTTGATATATTTAATACTCTTTAATAAATGTTCTTATTGATAGATGTATTCGTTATAGGCTTTACACGTTGATACACATATTCGTTTATCGATAACCGTATAGTAAAACGCGTTTATTGCTAGATAGTACTAGATAGATGTCCCAGATCCATCCAATCGGAGTGGTACATTGCTTTAAGCCTGAAAGATCCGACAAGACGGACATCGTTGGATCGACCTTGAATTTAGTTTACAAGATTTTACCAAATCATTAATCATTCCTCCATTGTAGGCCTAAATTTTAATCATATTTCTTCCCCTGAGGCTCGTACTCTCCCATTACTGTTCCATTTTTCCATTGCCCCTAGGCCATCCCTAGGCCACCCGACCGATGTTCGCTCATTTTTGCCACTCATCCTTCGTTTTTTTCTTTTTGATTTCTTTCTTTCTTTGTGGATTTTTTTCTTGTTTAATATTTTATAACCAATAAAATGATAAATAAATATTAAGAGTGGAAGAAAGAGGAGTGTGACAACTTCCCACAGAGTGGGTATTTGCAAAACAGGCAGGATGGGCGGGAGCCGGTCGCCATACAAACGCATCTACAGCTCAGTCGGGTCGGGTATCACTATCAGTGTCCACCGACTGACTGACTGGCCGAATACACGGCGTGCCATCGCATCGCAAGTACTCCTCCTTCTCCTCCCCTATTAACATTGTTTATTTATTTGCCCAGTGTCCGGATGGAATGGAATGGATGGAGGAATGTGGATGTGGAGCAGTGCAGTGCATTGTTGAGTGGAGGTGGAATATTCAATACACGAGCCATCCAAAACACGGGGCGTATACGGAATGGCCGGTCAATGCAAAAACAACAATTTAAATTTCTCACAACGCACAGTGGAATGCATGTCCCTGTCCCCAGTCCGTGTCCCTGTCCAAGTGTGTTTCTTTCTGTCACTAAAACTCTGTGTAGAATGCCAACTTAATTGAGTATCTTGGCATTAATTGATAATCCTTAATTACACCGTTTATTCATAGCCAGAGGCGACACATGCGACAGGCGACACACTATGGAGGAGTACACGTTTTTCCCTGGCATTTAGTCGGTATTTAGCTAATGGTAGAGCTCGGTGGCCCTTGGCCCATGGCCAAGTAGGTCCTTCATTTCAGGTGAAATGACACGACATGCAGCATCACCTATCAGAGGTCATCCGTATCCACAGCAACGCATCGCAGAGGTGGAGCACATATGTATATGTATGCCACTGTGTGCACACATGCACACCTGCTTGGGTGTCGCTACCCATCAACCAATCAATCAATCAATCAATCGAGTTACAAATGTGCAAACAAAAACGGACGAATGCACGCGGAAGGATAATGCGTTATAAAGCGTTGCTGCTGTTGCTTAAGCACCCCCCAATGCACCCGCACACGAGCGTGCGAGTATTCACATTGAAGGTCAAATTCTGCAGCACCGAACAGCTGCAATGTCGGCAATGCCCCAAAACAGCAGCAGCAACAACAACAACGTAAAAGCCGCAGCGAAAAAGTTGACGGTGGATCCACGCACATCAGAAACGTGTGGCCATTACATTTACAATTATCTAGATACTTACTTACATATGCTCATAAGAGACGAGTGCGAGTGCCAGTACAGTACCGCATAGCACATCCATCCGTGCCTACCCATGTTAATACATACCTATGTACTCGCATATGTACTCACCATATATGTACATATGTACATATATCTGAAGTACATGGCTAAGCCGAGAGGCACTATGTCTACTCCAAACTCAATCTGAACTCGTCTCAATTTCCATCTTAATTAGTTAGGAAAAACATTTGAGAGCAGACGATAGCCGGATACGTTTGGGACTATGATAAACCCGCTTTTCCGTTTAATAATGGGCACTCTCCCTCAACTAAAGGACACACCAAGTGTGACCCTTAATATACCGATCTGTAGCTAATTGATATTCCAAATTTTTCTGTCTGTACAATCGATGGGAAATATTTTGTTTTTTTTCTCTTTATTCAGGAGATGATAAGTGGTTGAATATTAACTACTTTAAACAAGAGCCTCTAATCAGATATTTTTACTGGAAAAAAATAGTAGACACGACATGTATTTTGTTCTGTTGGTTCTCGATGGTTCGTCGAAGAATAAATCTCGGAACAATCTAGATTCTAGACGTAATGAGGCAGTGCCCCTCGGTCGGTGCACAACTTGATGCTAAGTGCATGTCCCAAACGTCCAAGGATCTCTGGTATCGATAGAGCGTTTTCATTAACTGCTGAAACCAATATACCCCAAGTGCTGCCAAGTGGAAGACAGGGTATAGGAATCTCTCTCTCTCTCTCTAAATGGATGGAGGAGTGTGTTGTGGTGTCTTGCTGTCTGCTTGCGTCGCAGCACGCATCTCGATGAATGCATTCCTGAGCGTGGGCGTGGTTTTCCGTTATATTTGCCATCCCCTTTCCACACACACACGCACATATATATATATCAGCAACCACCCCCACCAAACCATCGAAATACCGGCACCCGCTCTCACGGTTGATAGTCGAATGATTTGACACATGTATGCTTCCTCCTTGCTGCTGCCACTGCCACTGCTGCTGCCACTGCTGCTGCCACTGCCACTGCTGCTGCTGCCAGTGCCTCTGCTGCTGCAGGCTGCACAGTAACTGCCTCTGTCGGCGCTTCCGTTTCACAATTTTCTGTCCGCTTGCACTGCTTCTCTTCTGTTCGGCCGCAGTCTTTATTCTGCCTTACTGAACTGCTTATTCTTCTGTTTGCACGGATTCGCTTATCGCCAGCGTAAACAACTGCTTGCTGGTTGTCACAGCCTGAACTGCGTGTTCTTCAGACAGGCGTTAGATCTTCTTATTCTCAAAAGGGCATACCCTTATTTTCTTGACCAAAAAGCAGCATCATCAACAGGTGAGTCCGATGTAAAGTCCTAGGAAAGGTCTTTTTCAAGATTCCACTGCATCTTTTACTGCTTCAGATGCCACTGATTCAATATGTTTCTTCTATCCGAACTCTCTGAGATTTCCTCTTAGTCTGTCTAGATCTCAACGTTGCCTGCTCTCGCTCCTTCGACTTTGCTTTGTTTTGCTTTGATCAGATCCCACTGGTGCTTCTTCTATCCGCTTCCACTGTTTCTTCCTCTGACCAGATCCCACTGGTGCTTCACTTCTTCTGCCCTGATTCCCCACTGATTCTGTTTTTCTCTCTACGTCTCCCTGACGATCGCACCAGACAAAATTCAATTCAATTTGTCTCGTAATTATTTAACAATAGAGGGAAAAAACGCGCGCCAGAGCGGTAACAAATATTCGTGTCGGCATTTCAAAAAAAAAATTGCTATTGTGAATTGTTCGAGCAAAATACTGAGGTTTTGGGAGGGGCGGAGGGGAGGTGCCGCTGCCAGTGTCGGATATCGGGTATATCCATTTACACTCCGATTTCTGTATAAGGTATTGCAGTGGTTTTTCTCTGTCTCTGTCTGTTTCTCTCTCCCTCTGAATCTCTCTTTCCCCTCACTCTTTCTTGATTAGTCAATCAATTGTGTTATTGCTTTTGTTGCTGCAATTTGTACTGTTTAATAATTGATTTTTTTATTCATATGCAACAACGCTGCGTATACGCAATGTGAGACGACGACGACAGGGCCATTGGATTATGGCCAGGGGACAGGGGGCAGGGCACAGGACAGGAGGGTTGCTAAGTGGGTGAAAAATGTTATATATTGAGATATTGCGTTTTGCATATTAAAATAATCCATTCTCAATAATTCATATGCGACAACGACCACGGGGTCCCACAAATAACACACACACACGCACACACGCACACAAAATTCTCACATTCGAACCAATCATCAGCAGGTTGCTGTTGATGGGACATCAAAAATGAACAAGTGGGGAAAACGTTTAGACCACGACGAAAGGAGACCATTTCTTGCACGCATTTCTCGGTTCTCGGTACTTGCGAGTACCGAGTGTCACCAATTCGATTCTTTTACTCGCCAGAAAAACACTTACATATGTAAGAAGACCATCCCGAGAGCTTTTCGGATCTTAACAGATTGTGGAAGATCTACGAATAATCCTCTCCAATTCGATCCTATCTACACGTACTGGAGAAAGTAAGTTTTATTAATGAACAATCTATTCCAGCTGCCTCTGTTTCCTCTACTCTATTTCGCGTCTCACGTAGTGTTTGGAGGGAAGAGAAAAAACCACATGTCAATTTTTAAATTTGAAAATTGCACGTTGAAAATGTGTACAGAGAAAAACGTGACAAATTACCCAACAAAGATAGATATAAATTTTACTAACAGAGAATGAGAGGAGTAGGTAAAGGTTAGCTCCAAAGGTTAAAGAGATAACATGTTTAGGGTAACGACCTTGTCCGATCTATAGAGAGACGTCTTTCATTGTTGATTAGCAGCGGATCCCCAGAGCCTCCCTCCAGCTCTGACTTGCCCCTAGAACTGATATACATATCTATCCCACTAATCTTCTGTATGAAATTTTCCTCTTCATTATGCCCGAGAATCGTTTCCATTTTTTTGAAGCTAGGAATCGGATTTATTCCTTCACTGACTGACGTCACACTACGTTTTTCATATATCGAATAAAATATGCATACAAGAGGAAAATGTACAAGCATGGCATATAAATGTTCATTCCGGACAGATGAGATGCGATGGGGAAAACAATGCTTGGAAAATACTCATACTACATATATGTATGCCAGACGAGAGATGAATGAAATGAGGAGGAGATGAGGAGCTGAGAATGCTCGTATGAAGAGAAATTCTGATTCTGATGGCTGAATGAAATCACCCAAAAAGACAAATCACAATGGCGACACACAGACACACATACACACAGAGACCAGACCCCACATATTTTTTGTCGAGTTTTCCATATTTTCCATGCACGAGAAGGGGTAGGTGGGGTGGTGTGGGTTGCCCCAATATAAATTAATGCCACAGAAACAGAAAAAATACAAAAGTGGACCTCACTGGCGGGTAGGATAATCATTCAGGGTTTTTGGGGTCTGATGCATTTCGCACAGTCTTCCATACATACAATTGTCTTTAATTATTCGCATTGTTTGTTCGTTTCGTTTCGTTCCGTTCCGATCTATTTGTTGGGGTTGTTGTTATGACATTATTAATGTCATTTAGTTCATCAGCAGCTTGATTTTCTTTGCTCTTTGCCTCTGTGTGTTTCTCTCTGTGTGTTTCCATTTTTCCCCCTCTTTATAGTCTTATCCATTCAAAAATTGCAAAAAATATTTCTCGTTGCCAATTTCGTATATTGATAGTTTTCCACTTGGGTGTTTGCTTGTTTCGGTTTCAGTTTCGGTTTCTGTTTCAGATTTGATCTTTTTTTTCAACATTTTTTGATTACTTTTTTCATCTTCAGGATGCAACGCAGTCGGCAGAGCACACACCTTGAGGTGCAGCAGCTTGAGGAGTGCGGCGCACAGTTCGTTCATTTTCACATGCCTCTCAATATTGCAGAAATGAATACTAATTTCTTTTAAATTTTAGATCCAAAGGAATACTCAGATATCCATTACAAACACAACCCACAAAAGAGGTTCAAAAAACGTACAAAGGATTGCCATTAAGTCATCGGAATCTGATCAGAAGGGAATACCTGCGCTTCATGAATACCCCTGTTGAATACTCGTTGAATCTACGGGTGCCTTCTGGCTCTCTTTAGAGAAGCCTCTCTTGAAAAGCCACAAGAGTGTGTTTGTTGAGAAATGATTCTGCACTACCGGTCTCCCAATGAAACCTGCATGAATCGTCAACGACAGTGTCCTGGGCGATGGGTGACTTTTCCCATGACACGCCAAACAGGCAGATTGGGACTTCATGGCTTAATTCATGTATGAATTTGTTCTTGTTTCTGTTATTTCTACGTAGACATCTACGTGCCTTTGTGGGATTTGATTGTAACCAAATAATAGGATCACTCGTGGCGTATCGTGTCATTTGTAACGAATGTATGCCGTTCACTTATGGGACATTTGCAAGGCAAAAGAAAATACAGCACTTTATATCTTCGATCTACTTCGTATAATTATATGGTCTCAGATATGTACATACATACATAGATATCTGTATTCCTAGTGGAAATATTGCTCCCTGTTAACAATCTACACTTATTCTTCTCGTTCTCATTCTTGAAAATGATTATTCTATTATACATAATTCAAATTCCCCTTTATGTGAATTCTTCTTACTAAAAATTATTCAATTACAATTGGTAACTGGATATTTGTCAAGGCAAAACAAAACAAATGACTGCCATCCAGCGACACGAGACACACATCCTCCTTTCCGATGTAACCGATGTAACCGCTGTAACCTTCTGTGTATTTTATTCGGAATTATACAATTAAGTTCAAAAGTCAATGACCAACGGCTCCGATGGCTGATGGCTATCCACGAATTTCCCCCAAATAATTAATCAATTATTTTCTGTTGATTACGAGATGACATAACCAAGTACCGATAGTCCTTGCTAAATATAGTATATCTTATAGCACACATCTCAGTGTCAGTCGGTCCAATTGTTATACAAAATTATCCAAATTCGCAGTAATAAAACAGCTCAAGCAGCCACCAGGTAAAGGGGGGACTTGCTCCGTTTTTGTGTAATTTCTTTTCCCTTTCTTTCTTTCTTTTATCTGTATCTTTTTTTTTGTTGTGTACATGCAGTCGCAATATGTTTGACCTGACGAAACGGGCTCGCCAGTTTCGCATTATGTGCAGTGTGCTATATAACGAACCGATCGTCTGGAACTTAATCAAGAGCTACACCTTTTTTGTGGTGTCCATTCCCATTGTCAAACAGTTTGATGGCCTGAAGCTTCTATCGTAATTCTAAACTCTCTTCCGATACTTTCCTTTATACATAAGTTCAAAATTGGTTTTTAATTTTTGGATTTCTATGCTTCTCATTAAATTCTCTACAATTCTATCATTTATCTTCAGGTGAGGACCGATTGATAAGGCCACCTTTTACCCTTTGTTTTAAACTCTTTTCCCTTTCCTTGGGGTTTGTTGTTGACTTACCGCATGAAGGCGCCACTGCTGCCGCCGCCGGTGGAGAGCAGCTGCTGGTGCTGATGCTGCTGATATTGTTGCTGATAGAGATGCTGATGCGGATGCTGGCGCAGGCCAAGGGCCATATCTCCGATATCAATGCTACTGCTGCCGCCACTGAGAGCCGGATGACGATGATGATGCTGATGATGCTGTTGCTGTTGGTGGTAATGACTCATGGAGACGACTCCTCCGCTGTTGGTGCTGGTTATGCTACCAGATCGACTACCGCCATGCAGGGACGGTGCATGTCCATGTGAAGGAGGTTGTGATTGTAGAGAATGCTGATGCGGATGCGGATAGGTATGCGAATGCTGATGCGGCGAAGATGCCGGCGATGATGTGGCAGCCACAGCGGGATATGAGATCAACTGTTGCTGCTGCTGTTGTTGTTGTTGCTGCTGCTGTTGCTGCTGCTGTTGTTGCTGTTGTGGAAATGTGGATTTTTGGATTGTGGAGGCGGTGGTGGAGGCATTGATCGTTCCATTGGCCAGCAGCGAATGTCCGTGCCCGTTCCCGTGCCCGTGCGATGGCGAGTGCGTTGACATTGTCAACCGATTCGATTCCGGCGTATGGGCAATGCTCGTATAGTGCTGTACAGACAGAGAGTGAGAGATAAGGGGTAATAGATTAGATATATAGAATATATATCATCATCGTCGTCGTCGTCGTCGTCATCATCTACTCACCATTTGTAGCACATCGCATTCCTTGGGTACAACGTGCAGCGTGAGCACCGCCGGCGTTTGCTTGATCATTGAAACGATGGTGCTGTAGGCAATGCCCGCAATCGGCTGATTGTTGACCATCAGCACTCGGTCGCCCGTCTGGAGGTTCGCATAGTGGGCCGGTCCGTTCGCCTGCACCTCTTTGATGAAAATGGTCTCCATCGCTTTCACCTGGTATGGCGGCAGCGATGTCGGTGATGTTGGTGGTGGTGGCTCCATTCCGGCAGCAGCGCTGTTGCTGTTGCTGTTGCTATTGCTGCTGCTGCTGCCGCTGTGGCTGTGTCTGTTGCTGTTGTTGCTGCCACCTCCAGTGGATGCTTCCTACACACAAACGACGAAGAAACGAAGACCAACAAAAAGCAGAAAACAGAAAGAAAGAAAAAAACAACAACAGTTTAAGGCACATAAATCGTGAAACAAGAAACAACAACAACAACAAAGCATTCACTCAGGAGAGCGAATAGCGCGGAGAGAGAGAGTGCGAGAGCGAGAGAGAGCCGAACCCGCTTGGATTAAACGAGGTGATCGCGAGAGCTTGCCTGCCGCTCCAGCTGCTGCACACACACACGCACACGCTTCCCACCGACACTTTTTTCGATTGAAATGACAGAGCAAATCTTCTGTTCCATCTATTAAAAATATAGAGATATATTCTCTATAGATTCTCTTATTATTTTGGTGCAGTTTTTCCAATCTAAACACGCACTTTTATATACCAAAGTCGGCAGTCAGTAAGCGTCGGTGGAAAACGTATCGTGTAACATCGTACTTAAAGAGAGTGTCGCCAGGGAGAGAGAGAGAGAGAGAGAGAGAGAGAGAGAGAGAGAGAGCGCGTTAGCGAGAGAGCAGAGAGTACGGTCTATGATTTTTAATATTTAAATAAAATGAGCAAAACGCAAATTAATGCAAGTCCCGAAAACAACAACAAAAGAGACGAATGAGAAGAAATATGGATGACGTCCATGGCTTCGGACCAACGAAGAATGGAGAATACTCTTTCCATGAAAATCTCATAAGATCTCATAATATCAAACAACATATTAATCCATACAAAATGCCACCACGCCATGGGCAAACCGTACAAACTGCTTGATAAACCGCATATGCCCCCGGTGCTGCAAGAAATCGTCTCTGGCAAATGAAGAGCAAAAAGAAAGCAGCAAAAATAAAGAAAAAAAAAAAAAAAAATAGTCGCAATTTGAATAAGTCGCGCGTGCGCTGCTGCTGCTGCCGCTCACGTAACGCGACAGAGCGCAGCGCGTCGTCAGAGCCTGGTTACTCCCCCCCTATCCCTATCCCTATCTCTCTCTCTCTCTCTCTCCCTCTGTCTCTCTGTTTTGCCGTCATACAAAAATTTGCATGCGAAAAAAAAAGCAAAAGTGGACAGGCAGCGGCAATCGGATGACTAATTGCACCTCTCTGCTTGACCGGCGCGCCAGCGCAGTCAGCGCTCTCTTTCAATCACACTCAGTCTTTTACTCTTTCTTTTACTCTCTCTCTCTTTTCCTTTCTGCAAGGTCTGCGCTGCCCTGTTCCCTTTCTGTTCCCGTTTCTCACCTGTGACCAGCTGGCGACGCCGGCTGACGCGGCCGCCGCTGCTGCGTTGCCATCATCTTCCGGTGGATAGGCAATAAAGTGACGCAGCGTAAAGCCGAAGCCCTGATTCGGACGTCTTCGTATGACAATCAGCTTCGGCTGTATGGATGAGGCAGCAATTGCAGCATTATTAGCCGCCGCTGCTGCTGCTGCTGCTGCCGCTGCAGCAGTCGCTGGTGTGGCCACGGCCGATGCAGCCTGCGCCGCTGCCTGTGCCGCTGCAGCTGCGTTCGAGTTTTGTAACATTTTGCTGCTGTCGCTGCTGCTTCTGATGCTGCTGCTGCTGCTGCGTTTGTGTTTTTGGTTTTTGATTGGATTACTCTCTCCCTCTTTTACTCTCACGCCTGCCCGGTCGGTCTGGTCTGGTCTGGCGCTCTCTTTCACGGTGGCTTCTCTGCTTGTTGTTTCTGCTGTGTTTTGGTGGTTTACTCGGTTTTTTTTCTGCTTCTTCTTTCTATTTGTCGTGTTTTTGTTGCATTTGCTCCGGCATTTGCTTTTGATTTTGTTGTGGGCTTTTGCTTATGTGCTCCTCAACCTGTTGTTGGCCCGTCGTTGCCCACACCTCCTCATTTGTGGGTGGAGGGTGAGGGGGCGTTTGGCGTTTGGAAGAGTTGGGGGAACTGCTAACTGGACCTGGCCGCACCGCTGCGACTGCGGCTCCTACTATTATTATTCTACTATCTCCTTCCTTTCTTCCTTTTTGGCTTTTAGCGTCTGAGATGCGTTGCAAGTAAAGGGCGGTTTGGCGCCCATCGTAGCGCTGGTTATTATCATATTTACTTTCGCTGGAACACTTTGTTGCATGGCTTATCCCATGGATCCCCAATGGAATAGTAGGATCTGAAATCATTAAAAAAAACAAGGAAAAAAATATTACTTAAATATTATTGGATATTATTTGTACCAGTTCTATAAGTACACCCCACAGAAAATACCCCAAAATACAACCCAGAGAAAGAAAGAAAGAAATAACTTAGCTGGGAAAACCAATCATAATATATACTACTTTTAGTACTGCTACTACTTTACTACTACTTTTAAGAGTATGCCTAATGGTTCTTTCGGACTTTCAATGACTTTAAATTCCCTCTAAGACATCAGATCAAAGTTCATGGAAGTTTATGGTAAACCCCCAAAAGCCCAAGAGCATTCCCGAAAAAGTTGGGAGATCAGTAAACCCTACAAACGAACTAAAAATGCTACTTATTGGGGGGGGGGGGAGGGTGCGGTTTTTCTGTGTCGTCATGCGATTGAGTGACGAGGAGGAGGGAGGTTCATGTGGCAAATGCGACGAGGCGTGCCTGTTGGCTGCTACAGTTTTCAGCTGCCACCCCGCTCCGCCCCGCCCCACTCCACGCCAACACAATTTGATGGTCAATGTCCAGCACACACACACGATCATATGCGAGTTATGGCTGAGGCTGTTTTTCATCTTTTTTTTTTTTTTGTTTTTTTTTTAGTTTTTTGTTTTTTTTTTATATGCATTGTAATTAAAGCTGTAAAAGGTTTTTGTTTTTTGAAGCTTTTATTTTTTTTGTTTTGCTTTGTTTTGTTTTGCCAGTAAAAAGCGGTTAAAAAGCACTCAACTAACTGTAATCGGACATATGTATGGGGATGATCATAATGATCCCCATGATGATATAATGACGATGTACGACGGCCCCGTCCGTACGGCCACAGAGTTTGTCGTTGCACAGTTTGTTGCCTGCCACAAAAACGAGTAAGACTTTCAAGCCCAAAGAAAAGAAATGAAATAGAAATAAAAATAAAAATACAGCAACTTTTAATACCTCGTTTTTTGTTGTGGCTTAAAAAGCTTAAAGGCCAAAACCAAACGGATGGGGCAGCAAAGGGTTAATACCCCCATTCCAGCGGGACGGGACGGACGGGACGGACGGGACGGGGCCCAAATGTCATTGACAGACAAAGATGTTGGATATCATCATGTTCATCGAGATGAGAAAACTATACAGTGAGGCTATGATAATGAACATCAGAACATCCTTTAATCGATACTTTCGGTAGCCCTTAAGACAGATTTTGATAAGGGCCAAGGACCAGCCCTGTGCTCATGTAGCACAGTCTTCCCAGGGTTCTCCCCTCAATGTCCTTTTAGTTAATTTAATTTAACAGAATATTCAGCCTTATCACTAGTTCCATTCCACTGGTTTCCATTTCCAATATCAGAGAACAGGTGGCTGCTGTGTCTCTCTCTCTCTCTCTCTCTCTCATATGGAATATGGAATATGGAATAGGACATCTGGCTATGTGTTCTATAGCTTCTACATATATAGAGAAACCAATTTTCATTATATGTAGAACGATCTACCATGATTTTTTTTTACAAGATTTACTTAATTTTTTCGATCTCATAATTAGTGTAGCAGAATTCTTTTCCCATAGTTAAAATGCTGCCACCCCCTGCTGCTGCTTGTTGGGTCCATGACCCCATGGTACCAATGGGAGTTCCATTTAATTGGCCAAGCGATGAGGTCAAAGGCCCTGGCGCTGCCTCAGTGAGAGGGGTCAAGCGTCCTTGACTTGCTTAAGGATTTACATATTTACATATACATATGTATGTATATCCCACTCGCTGTCTCTTGATGTCTCTCCTTCTGTCTGTCTATGATTTCCTGCTAATTTAAAGATTTGTTTTTATATATTTCTTCATTTATTTTTCAGTGTTTTTTTTTTGTATATCTCGTAATTAAACAACGAGAAACCGCAGCACTGCACGACAGACAGACAGACAATAATAATTTGAGAGCTAAAACATTTGTAATTACGAGCAACAGAGTAACAGGGCGATTGTTCGGATACAGATACAGATAGAGAGATACAAAGATACAGAGATACAGTCTATAATTGCCCCATTCCATTCCCCCACCCCATTCCATTCCATTTGTACTGGTAATTGCAATTGTCAAAGTGGTTTTTGCGGCTCTCCACCGCACCACTCAACTGTGTCACAAGTCATTCAAGGCAATAGATATACGATCGTACATATAGACAGAAAGAGAGAGAGAGACAGAGAGAGAGAGACAGAGAGAGAGAGAGAGAGACAGACAGGCAGCACAGATAATCTTCAAGTAAAAACCGAAACCTGGCAAATCATTAAAAACAGAAAACATGAGTGTTTTTGGGCAGCTTCTGGCTTCTGTTTTTACGGTTTTTTACGGTTGGAGAGCAATAACAACATCATATAACAACCTATATATCAGAATTATCAGCAAATTGAAATGCGATAGACGATTGAACGTTGAACGAGGTAATAAGACGAGGACGAGGTACGGTACGGTGCGGTACACTCCCCCTCCGGTTTGGGGGCAAGACTTTAGAGAGCAACCAAAACGAAACGAAATCTATAAGTATCATGTACACGGCATGTATTTTTTGTTTTTGTTGCTTTGCCGTTATTGGACCTTGTCGTTATCATCGTTTG
This sequence comes from Drosophila athabasca, assembly GCA_008121215.1. Classification (NCBI taxonomy): domain Eukaryota; kingdom Metazoa; phylum Arthropoda; class Insecta; order Diptera; family Drosophilidae; genus Drosophila; species Drosophila athabasca. The sequence goes on from CM017796.1 coordinate 17,487,146, forward strand.
CTAGTCGAGCTGTTGTTGTTGTTTCCTTCTTCATGCAAACGACATGTATATGGTTTTTGGATTCTCCAGAGCTCTGGGAGTAGTTTAAGGCTGACAATTGGGAGTTGGATTAAGATCTGAGAGAAAGGGGGGGAATAAGTATTCACTATCCACTATCCGAATGTTCAAATACAAATTTTCCCATAAGCGAGCGGCAAGGAAATCGTTCATTTTATTCACATTTTCTTCCGAAAGTGGAAGGGGGTTCCTCAACCCATCGAAATGCATGGAAATTGATTGTTCTTCCGCTTAATAAAATATGATATCACGGACAAACCCAACAAACAGAGGAATCAGTTGGTCTAACAGCTTTTCTAGTGTTTTGTTGTTTGCTTTTGAGTTCTTTCCTTTGCTGTTCTTTCGTTGATAACACAATTATATTGATTGTTTTGCACTTCTAGTGGTACGATTGAGGAGAGAAAGGAGAGAGAGTATCTTCCGGACTGTGAGATACCCATAATATACATATACCATTAAATTTATCCCAAGGGAATTCGTTATATTTAAGCTATATTATAATGATTTTCGAAGGACAGATAGATGCAATAATAAATGCAATTATAATTACTTTAGCACATCATACCTCAACAGCACTGTCTCTTTGAAAGTAAAGGGTATACAACAACAAAACGAAACAAAGAAAAAGCCCAAAAGCGTTAAACGAAAAGCGTATAGTCGTATCGCCCGTATCGCCCGTATGGCATGGCATGGAAGATTGAAGCAGAGGGACCGACCGGCGGCGCGGCGGAAGAGAACGAATAAAGGTAGAACATGCGTGTAATGAGCAAACGAACGGTAAAAGTGCAGAACGGCACAGCAGTAAAGAGACAGAGAGGGAGAGAGGGAAAGAGAGAGATCCGTAGAATTACATCAATCAAAGTTGTTTTCTTTTGTTTTGGGGGGCGTCACACAAAAACAACAAACCGAAACCAAAACGAGATTAAATGAGAATTAAGAGGAAAAGAAAAGAGAAAAGGGGGGGGGGGGGGGTCGGAAAGGAGACAGAAACAGTGCTTTAATCGGGTGGAGGGAGGGGTTAATGGAAATACGAATAATCGGTGGCGGATCAGGCGGGGCATAGATCAATCGGATTGCAGCTGGCTCTCTCTCCCTCTCTCTGAAGAGAAGAAGGCTCTCTTTCTGGACAAATTGTGATCCTTTCTCTCTCCCATTATGGCTTAGCAACAGCTTAACCGTGCACTATCCATTTCCTCTGCTTTTTAAGTCCCATTCAAGAAAAAAAGCAAAATGACACTTAATGTTCCGAGAAATTCCATTCGAATTCGATAAGATTAGAACAAAAGATCTATTGTATCACAGGGGGGGGATTATTGTGGGGAAGAGGTACTCCTACTCCTGCTCTAATCAGAAACGTATATCAATGAAATGGAACGCCACCGTAAATATCGGCAAGGTACGTGTAATTTTCCATAGACCAGAGAAGAGATATGACCAGTCGTTTCTTTTTTTTGGAAGCTTTTTAAGAATGGAAAAGAGGTACTAAATCTTATAATCATTTTCTTCACTTTTTCTCCTGGCAAAGATTCGTCTACCCATAAAGAGTATTGCACGAACACTCCTCCCCTTGTTCCACCTTTCATTCGGGTTGCCCTATCCATCGTCGTATCTAACTGTCCATATCTCCCTGTTGTCATTACAATTTCATTTTATTCCCAGTGGTTCTATATCTGAGGGCCACTCACCAACACAAACTGACAGCGGGAACCGAGGACTAGACGACACCTCTTTTATATACATATTTGATACGATACGATACGATATGATTTGATATGGGGTAACAGAATTGATAAAAATCAAGAAAGACAGACGCATCGGGGGAGGGCATTGCAATTTGTACGTGCAATTACAGATATATATATAAATATCTGTATATACTAAAGATATGCCTAGACTTCATTTTTATTCTTGATTTCTTTGTCTATCAGAATTCGCAGAACGAACGAAAGTCGATAAAAAATAATACAATATACAATGTACAAGTAGGAACACAAAAGTACAATGCAAACAGCGATATCAACGCGATAAATCATTCACATACGGGAAGTCTGTCTATATATAAGTCAGCAGATATACATATGTATGTACATATGTATGTAGAATCATATGGAAATCAGACGATCACTGATTGATGTACCCCGGCAATCAAGAGGTGAGGATAAACAAAGGAAAGAAAAGATGCACTCAGTGAGAGAGAGAGAGAGAGAGAGAGAGAAAACACAGCGAAAGGGATAGATAAATGGAAAGATAAAGATTGGGCAGGGACCCTGCACCTCCACGCTATTGGCATTTACTGGAAATTCCATAGCCAATCCACACTGCTTTACGGATCCCTCTCGTTTCAGAAGAAAACACTGCTTGGCAGGGGTATAAACTGCTTTACATATGAAACCACTGCTTGCGTGGAGCAGACAGCTTTCAAGATGGTTCAACTTCTTTCCTGATAAACCCCACTGCTGCACAGATCAGTTAACCACTTGCTAAATGGTGGAATAGGTAGAAAATAGATCAGGGACTAGTGGAAGTGGGTGACAAGATGGATAAACCCTCACATAAACAAGAGGGGGCTCAAGTTGTTTCTTTATTGCTGACCTAAGCCACACGGGTCTCCGACACACCCATCCCACAGGCCACAGGCCACAGCCCACCCCGTCAGTTGTACCCATCGAGAGGTTATCTAAAGAATTTCCTCGCACCTCGCACATCGCATCTGCACAATCACAACCCCCCGTACCCCCCTAGCCTACCTCCCATCCATCTGTCGATCTGTCTGTCCATCAAATGTGATTGAATCCATCAAAACAATCGGAGAAATACGAGTGCACGCGAGAGAACGCGAACGTGAAAGGAGAATATGTATGTTGAAAATATTGTGGCAAACAGACAAACATCAAAGAGCAATTGCCGCACACACACACACACACACATGCATATGTACTATACATACATACATACATATGTATGTACAGCCATTCATTCATATATGTATATTACCGATCCCATCCCGGACTACTGCTCACTGCTTCATGTGGCATTCAACTTGTTGCCAAGTGTCGTAGGCAGCCCCAAAAACAGAACAGAACCACCCATTCCACCCATTCGAAAAGGCAATGTACACATACAATTTTGGATACACTATACTCTTATTCGAGGGACTGAGGGACTGAGGGACTCTGCTGCATGACACATACCACAAAATCTGATCTGTCCTTCTTGTAAAGAGATCTTAAGATTTTCTGATCTCCTGGAGGAGTTTTAGTTTCCTTATTGCTGTGGTAATTCCAGAGAATCTCCTCTGGATTTACCATTTACCATCTTCCATTCATAACCTTTTCGCGTATAGGGTATCCCCCAGTCGCATCCACTGACTCTACGATTTTGTTCTATTCGTGTTTTTTGTATTTTATTTCGTTGGTGTTACGTTTATTTTCGAATTTTGTTTATTTAATGTTTTTTTGTTTTGTTTTGTTTTTGTTTTTTTTTTTTTCTTTTTGCTTCTTGCCGTTGATCGTTTGCTTGTTTGTTTTTGTTTTCTGCGTTTTATATTATTTTTTTCGTTCGTATTCCACTATGCCATCTCCCTCTCTTAATCTCCTACAATCGTCTATCCAGCAGGAAGACATCGGTAGGGAGAGAGCAGCGCCTTGCCTCAATAATCTCTCCCATTTTCCGACATCCAAACGCCAAAAATCAATAAATGAAGTGGAAAATGGAAGCAAAGGCAATTTTTGTTTTTTTGGGGATCCGACTACTTTGATACCATCGTTTCGTATATCAACATTTTCCCAATACATTATCTTGAATTGCTTTCTTCATTTGCTGTTTTGGGTCATGAATACCCTTCTACCCTGTAGACACACACCGATGGTTCAAGGAGTCGCTGCAGCAGCAGCAGAGAACGCCAAGGAGAGATAGCGGCGGCGGCTGGCGGAGATAACAGGCAGAGCAGAGCAGAGCAGAGAGAGAGAGAGAGAGAGAGAGAGAGCCTGAGAAGCAGTCAGCGCAGAAGCCGCTACCTTGACCTCATTCAACGACCTTTTTCATTTTCGTAGCAGCTACTTTTGTTTCTGCTGTTGTTGCGCTGATGCGTGTTGGGCAGAGGCAGTGGCAGAGGCAGAGAGGAATCTAAGCAGTGCAGTGCAGCGGAAGCATTGGCGGGAGGAGCACTGCTTGCGTGCAAAGCTTCTTTCTTACAGTTTCTCTCCTCCTCCCACTATGGTCTTGTGTTTGTACTTTTTCTTCTGTGTGTGTGAGTGTGTGTGTGTGTGTGTTTGTGTGTGTGGGTGGAATTCGTAATCGGTTTCGTATTATATCATTCATCAAATGCTGTTGCCGCCAAAACGAAAGAATCAAAAATAAAATAAACAAACCAACAGAAGCGGGAAGGAGAGCGAAACAGAAAGTACAAAAAGCAGTGGGAATGAGGAGGGAATATCCAAGCAGTAACATGCGTAGAGGTTATGCATTGGATAAGAAAGCAGTTTAGAAAGTATAAGCAAGCAGTGGAATTAGGTGTATCACATATGCAAGAACAATCAATCAAACAATCATCACAGCGTGAAAGCAGTTCGATCTGCATATACCGTTAGAAAGCAAGCAGTGTAGCAGACCTTGGAAGTGGATCTATAAGTAATAACGGATGCAAGAGAGACAGGGGGAAGAAGCGAACAGGCAAGCATCTTATAGAAATTGGTCACAAGCAGTGCAATGATCCGCAGAAGCAAGCAGCACAAAAGTTATCAGCATGCGTTCAAGAAGTGCTATGCAGTAGTTCTGGATCATTCGAAAATGCAGAAAAGTTCGAGAAAAGTTCGAGAACTCTCTTAAATTCGAACAACAAAAACAACAAACTATCAAAAACAAATAACGGAACACAAACACGGAAAACACACACAAAACACAGAGAACGCAACGCGAGAGGAAAACAGTTCAAGGAAAATGAGAACACAGATAAAAACATCGACAGAAAACCAACAGAAAAAGTCATAGAAAAGCATAACAAAAAAAATGGAATGACGAAAGGATAAAAAACGAGGGGGAACGTTGTGAGCCGCGGCAAAGGCCGCGGCTCTACCTTATACCCGGTACTCAGTCAGTATACACATATTTACATACATATATGAGCTTGCGATTTATGCAATTTATTATATGTTCGCAATAGGGACAAATTAAATTTTGGGCAAAAAATAATATTTCAAAAAATGAAGTCAAATCATTTTTGGAATATTATACATGTTTTCAATTTTGTTTGCATATGCTTTTTACATCTGCTTCTAAATTTCTACATGACATGTATAACTACATATTTGAGACGTACAAGTGTTTGCGACAGAGAGAGAGGGAATGAGTCAGCGCTTGGCAGGCGTTGCGTAGCCACTGAAATTTAATTTTTTTCTTCTGGCCATAATATTGATTCGACCTGATCCATATTCGGCAATCTGGTAGATATGGTAATTTTCCATGATTCTGCGTTTTTGGTTTTCATTTATCTTAAAAATTGTGGATTCCACAGATTTTCGTCCTTTGTGGGGGTGGAAAAGGGCGTGGCAAAATTTTGAAATACACTCGTGCTGGTTTGGTATCACAGGAGCTTGGATAGAAAGTTTGGTTGCTCTAGCTTTTATAGTCTCTGAGAACTAGGCGACACAAAATACGAATGGGCAAAGTGGATGCGGTCGCGTGTGAGAGAGAGCGAGAGGGAATGATGACTTTCGAAATGGTTTTCTTCATTGTAGCTATAATAATGATCCGATCTGATCCAGATTCAACACTCTGATAGAAATGATCATTCGCTATAATTCTGCGTTTTTAGTTTTCTCATATCTTCAAAATTGTGTGTGCCACAGACTTTCGTCCTTTGTGGGGGCGGAAAGGGGCGGGGCGAAATTTTGAATTACATTTGGAGTAGTGTGATCACACAGGAGACTGGATACAAAACTTGGTTGCTCTAGCTTTAATAGTCTCTGAGATATAGGCGCAAATGAAGACGGACAGACGGACGGACGGACAGACGGACAGACAGACATGGCTATATCGACTCGGCTATTGATGCTGATCAAGAATATATATACTTTATGGGGTCGGAAATGCTTCCTTCTGGGCGTTACACACAACCGTTATCCCCACAAATCTAATATACCCCTATACTCTTCGAGTACCGGGTATAAAAACGTCAAGCCACAGATCTGAAGATAATTTTGAAGACGAGGGAAAAAGCAGGATTCTAGATTGAGAATCCTATGCTCGGATTAACATTCCCTTCTCTACCATATCATATCTACCAACTACCAACTTCCTTCCTAGTCATAAATTATTGATACTCTCGTATCTTTCCCGTAATTAGATTAGTTCTACTTTTCCTCGAACACTAGTCTAACACCAATCTTTCCTGCATCGGTGTGCGATCAGTTCGGTTAACGTGTCGCGCGTTATGCGGCAGCGCCCCTCGGTTGGGTCGGTTGGGCGGTTCTGCTGGTGTCGCTTGAACCACTTGATGGTGCAGTCATTCAACATATCAACGTCCTACAGAATTAGAGCTGGCTTTTACCATGTCGTATGATGGAAAATACAAGATACTAAAATATATGTAACACGCCTAACAATCTTCCATATGGAATGGAAATTGCTGTAATTTATACAACTATCGTATCGGTATACTACTAGCGTTTTTTTTTACTATTATGTCACGATCGAAGCCAGCTAATTGATTAGAGACTTGCATTATTTCAGAAACACGTAACGTAACTAATACTCGTATGAACATTGTACATATGTACATAAATATGTATAGATGTATTTGTATTGTATGCATGTATGTGTATATTTTTTGCACTTTGCCAATCATTTTATATGAATTATTCGTGCATGATTAATGGATGGATTTGGATTTGGTTTTGGCTTGTTTTCGCGTATAGATTCGTTGTCTGTTTTTGGCCTGTGTGTGTGTGTGTGGGGCCTGTGACAAATGTAATTTAAGTGTAAAGCATTCCAACAACACCCATACCCCCCTCCCCCCCCACCCCCCTCGCCTACGTACCCTACGTACAACGAGTCGTCTTCAATGACGCCAGAAGTTGAGAATGAGAAACATTTTGTGGCGAGATTTGTGGCGTGATTATGTCATTGAAAATTATCGAAATGAAATGAGAATATTGAGAAATATTGTAAAATGCATAGAAAATAGAGACACAAGACCAGGAATCGCTTGGAGAGAGAGAGAGACAGAGAAAGAGAGAGCTTCTCCTTCTCTTCTCGCTCTTAGGTCAAGGTGCATGTCCTATCAGCCCGTAGCCCTCCAATAATGGATTGCTTTTCCTGCTTCCCCTTCTCTCTCTCGCTTTCTTTCGCACTTTCTCTATGAACAGATGCCGCTGATAAAAACCAGAACAAGGCAAGGAATGAATGCGAAAACACACACAAGAGAACGAGAACAAGAGAACCCAAAGACCAAAGAGTAAACAAAAACAAAAAAGTTCATATGTAAACAAAAAAATAATAATCATAGAAGAAAATGTATAATAAAACAAGGAAATATATAAAGAGGGTGGGCATTAAGGGTGGGGGGGGGGAGGCAGGAGGTTGAAGAGGCGAAAGAGAAAAGGCCCAAGGCCTATTCAGACAGAAGGCAAAAGGTGAGGCAGGGTCATTCCTTTTCCCCTTGCCGTCGCATTCAAATCACATGCTACCCTCGAAACGAATGCCTCCATTCGCTTATGGGAACATTTCTTGCTCTCAACTGCCACCAACTTCGACGATGCACAAGCCAAAAGTGCCAAAGCGAATGCCTGAGAATACAACCACAAAACACATGTCGTGTACATGATTGCTACACAAACACCTTGCCAAGGACCTGTCCCACGAAAAGCAGCAACAACAGCAGCAAACAGAGAAAGGGGAGCGGGGAAAGCGGAGGAGCCGCTATGCAAATCGACCAACAACCGACCTGCCCCACACTGTGTTGCATCATCACACTGTTGCACACCCGCTCTTGCTCTCGCTCTCGCTCTCTCCTTCTCCCTCTGCGTGTATCGACTCTTCTGCGCTGCCTCTGCCACTGGCTCCCCCCTTCCCAACCCCAACCCTAACCCTGTTGGCAATTATTCAGAGGCCTTTGACCAATTTATTCGAGAACGAAAAAAAAACAACAACAAAAACAACGAAGAAAACAAAGAACAACAGAGAGAGGGGATGATCGAAGCAGAGTACACCCTGCGGCTTGCTGTAGATTTCTCCTTTGCAGTTTCGAATTATCCTTCGCTTGAAATATGTGATAAAAACCTAATGAAAATAGATCGCTATGTATGTACCTCTGGCTGGCCACAGGGTATCTGGTGCGTCTGCCCCGTCATTTGGACTCGTGCGATTCGATTCTCTCGGCAAAGTTCAATTGGATGTGAACTCTCAAGTAAAATGATCTTTGCACCGACATACCCCTCAAATTCAAGGGCTCAAGGGTGTTCGGGAAAACTGACAAATATACATATGTATGTGTCTATATACTACATATGTATCTACATATGTATCTGTATATGTATGTATGGTGTCCACAAATAAATGGATAAATCTATCTCTTAAGCTTTTAACTAATTATTTATCGAATAGCATCGAATCGGATAACCATAACACCCATAAAATGGGAGAAAACCAGTAAGAAAATTCATTTCTAGTAATTTTCTGGAACTTTATCCAGTATTTGGCTGACATATTTTTTCTACTAGTTTTTCGTATTATTTTTCTAGATTTTTCTCTATAATTTGTCTGTTATGTGCATACCAATTGTCTGGTAGTCTGGTATTATGTGCAGTATTTAATCTAGTATTTTCTACATTCTTCCTAGTATTTTATATTGAATAGGATCCTATATTTTCTGGTATTTTTATAGAATTTTTCCGGTTGTTGTAGCATTTTTCCCCAACTTTTTTAATATTGTTTTTGATAGTATTTTACAGGTAAATTTCTGATGTTCTGATAAGTATCTGGTAATTAATAGACATTTTTTTATAAGCCCTGATCCTACCTATCTGCATATGAATTTCCATTATTCCATATTCCATATGCTAGCATTTTCGTTGATCCTCCCCCCAAAAGTTCTCTCTCCTCTCTCGTTTTGGTTGTTTCCCTCTTTTTGTTTATTTCCCATTACCTTTGTTTGTTACGTGACTCGATTTGCATGTTGCAACACAATGATGCATTGTCGCTGCCCCCCTCTTGCCCTCCCTCTTGCCTCTGCCTCTGCCTCTAATAAAGTTTTCAATTTTAAATTATGAATAAAAAAAAAAAAAAGAAACGTCCACAGGGGGAAAAAAAACAAAAACACAAATTACTCCATAAATTGCAAAGTCACTCTGCGGGTGGAGGAGTGGCGGCGTGGCATGCAACAGAAAACGCAATTACAAGAGGAGGGAGGACGGGGAAGAGGAGCGCTTCCAATGCACTTGCAAGAGGGGGATTCCCTTCCCTCCCTTCCCTTCCTTTCCCTTTTGTTTGTGGCCAAGTTTTGTGAGGCCCTGAAAATACGGGGCGGTTCCATAGGGTTTCCACTGGTCACGGGGGGGTGGGGGAAGGGATGAATCATGACTTGAACTTTTCCAAAGGGAAATTGCTATATTAACCAGTCGAATATCCAAGTTATAGGCATTCGATTGTGCATAGAAGCTAAGTATCCCTGATATGTCGAAAATCTGAATAGATCCCAGAGGATGGTCCTTACCTTTGGTGGAAAGCACTTTCTTGGAAGCAAACTAAGAGCATCTGTATCCGTATTTTAGGCGGACATCTTCATCCCTTCTGCTGCGGCTGCGGAGCTGTAAAGAGAGAAACAATTTCATAAATTGAAAGTTCTTTGGAAATATTTCATTTAATTAATAGAACTTTGTATCGCTTCGCTCCCTTTTGTGGGCTATCCAAGGATTATATCCACACCCATACCCACACATATCATTATCGTATCAGTTACAAAAGCCCCGAAGATAATCCACATTCATCTTCGGCTTCAACTTTGACAACTTTGATGTATGGGATGGATGGATGGATTGCAACTCCCCGAGGGATTAAGGGTAAAGAGAGAGCGGAAGAGGAGAGACAGCCAGCATTCATCTTGGGGTTGCTGTCCATTTCAGGGGTTGATTCTGATTAGCAACAGAATCGTGATTCGTTTTCGGTATTTTATTCAAATATCATTAGAGTCAGATCCAGTTAGAGCGGTGATACTAGTAAAATACTATAAAAAACAAAACTAAGAAAGTTGGGGAAATTACTACAAATACCAGGAAAACTCTATAAAAATACCTGCAAATATATGATCCTCTTCAACATAAAATATTAGGAAAAATGTAGAAAATACTAGACTAAATACTAGACAATTGGTAGGCAAATAACAGAAAAAAAACTAGAAAAATACTACGAAAACTTGTAAAAAAAAAAAAAAAATGTCAGCCAAATACTAGACAAAGTTCCAGAAAATAACTAGAAACTACTTGAATTCCTATAAAATACCCGAAAAATACTAAAATATAGTAGGAATTTGTATGAATGCTAATGGTCGCTAAATGAAAGTTCTTATGACATTTTTTTGATGTAAACTTAAGATTTCGAGATTTTTCCATCATAATTTGATAGCAAGATTTATAGCAAAGATTTTTCACTTTCTGTAACCTTAACCTTGGGCCAACGCTGTACACGGCGCGTGTACTCGCTGCCAACTCATTTGTGCAGAGACTGTCTCGAGTGTTGGCTGTACTTCAAACAATGTGCATCAAAGGGGGAGGTGGGGCTGTAGCTATGTACATATATTCCAACGTTAATTTCATAATGAAAGCTCCTCCAGTGGAGGAGTGGAGAGTGCATACTCATGTAAATAATAGCAGCAGTTCCCCAGACATATGTACATACATACATCCTACCCCCAGGGGGGGCCCGTGGTGGTTCGGAGATTGCATCCACTTTAAAATCCATTTATGAATGAAAAACACACACACACACATAAAACAGAGCACAGCACAACAGAATACACAACGAGGGGGTGGTACCGATGGTCCCTGGGTTAAAGGGGATGTCTCTCGTCTACTCCCCCGAGAGGTGGTGGCCCATGGGGGAGGTTGGGTTCTGCTCATTTCATGCTTTCAAAGAGGGGGGGAGTGGGAGTGTGCCCTCCATTAATGAGTATTCAAAATGCAATCCAGGAAACAGCAGGAGGAACCGGGGGGTTGCATAAGGGGGTTGCAAAAGCAGCATAAGGGTGTTCCCCCAAGCCCATATGCATAATGTTTCTAGAGTAGGATTTCCAAAGGATTTCCCACTCATGCAGATTAAGGCTCGCCCAAGGCTCAATGGCTGGACAGTGGTCCTTCGTGTCTTACGTTCGGTACAGTTTCATCTGTAAAGCCAAAAGCCCACCGCCACCCGCAAGGCATTGATAAATTGGATGCAACTCTGCAAAACAAAAACAAAAACAAATACAAAAACCTCACTCTCCTCTTTCTCTCTCTCCCTGTTTCTTGAGTACAGTTCAATGCAATTTGCAATTGCAGCAAAACAGAGTAAGAGAGAGAGAGAGAGAGAGAGAGAGGAGTTTCAACAGAAAGAGAAAGGAGAGGCAGAAGCAGAAGCAGGAGCAACGATTGAGCTGGAGATGGAGCCGCAGTTTCAGCAAATTTTCTTGTATTTTTCACCTTTATTTTTGTTGTTGCTGTTTTGCTATGTCTGGAGCTTGGAATCAGAGCTCTATACAAAAGCAGCTTATAAAACTTGAAAGTAAAATCAAGTACAGTAGAGACAACAAAAAACAAAAGGAAAATATCACATAATATGTTTTTAAAGGCACATTGCAAGAGGATCCGTTCTCTGACAGTTCTGATAAAATACCACACATTTAATAATACCAGAAAATACACACAAGAAAAACTTACTGAATTCAAGAAACAAGGCATAGAAGCTTATCCGAAAAACAACTAGAAATTGTAAAAATATACCAGACAATATTAAAATTATATTTGAAGCACTTAAAAATATACCAGAAAATACTAAAATTATATTATAAAATACTAGAAATATACCAGAAAATACTTGGAAAAGTACTAAATAATTAGTAAAGAAGTTAATAGAAAAATATATGTATACAAATATGAGTATAAAGTAGCAGAAAATACTACAAAATAATATTCATGAATTTGAATACTCTTTTACTCTTGAAGATTTCAAGAATTTTCCCAAGAGAAAATCTGTGAAATTCGTTAAGCCAGTATGCTTTCAGATCCAGAGCTAAATATGATCGTATATTCATTCAGTTTTGGTTTTCCGGCTACATTTGTGCAGCGTCCACTGTACCTGGGGTGCCATGGCCCTGGTATGCCGAACAGCAGCAGCAGCAGCAGCAGTTCAAGGACCAGGCCACAAAACAGGCCGCAAACCGGCTTCAAGTCGCTGCCGTTGCTGCAGCGAGGACGTAGGCGCACACACACACACACTCACACACATACTCGAGGCGGCAGCGGCATCGGCAGTGGCAGTGGCAGCAACAACTTCAAGGCTCCTTGACTCTGCCTACATCGAAGTCGCCGAAGTCATTGTTGCTGTTTTCCCATACCCTGTGAAATGTAGGCAAACCGGCAATAAGGGGTATGCGTTTGGAGACAAATACTAGCAAAATACTAGAACATACTTATATTGGTTTCAATATATCCAAGATATAATTTCCTATTTTGGCATATTTAAAATTCCTCACTTTAATCTGAAACAAATTTTGCAAAAATACTAGATGAAAGATGATGAAAGATCTTCGAAAGATTGCGAGGGATCTCTTTAGTTGGAAGTATTCCCTTTCGTTTCGTTTCGTTTTCATTCTTGTTTTTGTTGTTCTCTTCTGTCGCATCATCCGTCGCAGAGGAAGAGTCGTTATCGTTATGGAATCCCCCAGATTGCGTGGAGGAACGAAACGGAAATTGTACACATAAACGGGAGAGGGGGGAGTCGGAGTAGAAGTCGGAGGTATCACGCTCTCACTCTCAATTAGAAGTCGTCCGCTCCCGCTCTAAATCATTATGGGAGATTTGCTCCTTGGGGCAGCCAGTGAGGCAGCCAGTGAGTCAGTAGATGCGAAGGCGAATGCGAATGGGAATGCAATTGGCAAAAGCTTTTATCCATTGATTCATTTAAGCGTCATTTCCTGCACAGTTGCCATTCGTCGGCACGTCCCTGGAAGGCAGTCAAGGCAAGGCAAAGAGGATAGAGAAACAGAGAAACAGACAGGAAGGAAGAGTCGTTGCAATTGCATTTGTTGAAAGGAAAGGAATGAAAGGAAATCAAGTTATCTGCTAGATGCATTCCTTCCACCATCCTCCAGGAATGAGTATCCCATCTGTTTTCAGGATTGCTTTCAAGATTATTGAATGAATAATAAGACAATGCCAAAAGAGCCAAAAGGGCCAAAAGGGGATGGATATTGAGTAAACGAATGAACGAATGACTCAATTGATATTCACTTGAGTGAATCCTGCAAAAAGAATTGTCGTTCTTCGAGTGAAGCTATGACATTGACACTGATTCACTGTATAAATAATTCCATAAGTGAATGGATACATGAATTAGCGTTCAATGCATCTTTAATTCAAGTTTTCCGTCAATTCTGTGATTGAAACAATGCCAAAAATACCAAAAAAAATACCATTGCAACCGTTTTGTACATATGTATGTATGCCAATGATGCAATATACCTTCTTTTTTTTTTTGGTATTATTTGTTAGTATTTGTATCTTGATTTTTCGATTTTTGCTGGTATTTTATTTAGTACATTTCGGTACTTAATTGGTATTTTAGTAGGGTTTTATTTTCTTTTGTTTCAATTTTCTTTGTTTGATTTTCTATGATTTTTTTTTTTTTAATTTGCTAGTTTTTTTTTTTTATTAAGTATTTTTTTATGTTGTTTTTTTTTGGTATTTTATTTGGTTTTTTTTTTGTTTGAATTATTTTATTTATAAATTATTATTATTATTATTTTTATTTTTTTATTGAAGTTTGAACGCAATCGGTTGCCATTGCTATGTGAATGTCAAAATCGATTTATGTATAAACAATAAAGAAAATCTCATTTTCTGCTCTGCTCTGCTGTCTGTTCTCTGTTGCTCCATTCTTTGGGTTCTGCGATGATGAAACGGCATGACACGACATGACACGGACCCCACTGGCCACTGCTCCACTGTTGCTACTGCTTTACTGCTTTGCTGCTACGCTACTGTTTCCGCTTTTTCAGAAGTGTTCTGTTTCTGCTTCTGTTTCTGTTTCTGATTTTGTTTTTGTTTCTTTTTGTTTGGTTTGTTGTTTTTTGGTTTTTTTTGTTTTTGTAGTCAAGTGTTGTGTCCTCCAACGCATTCGCAATGATGCGACCGACGTTCGTTCCCTTTGTGGCCCCCCGCTCTACCCGCTATCACTCGTTCGCCAGCGCACTCTCCGCTCTACAACCCTGACTCTGACTCTGCCTCTGCTGCTCTGCCTCTGCTGCTCTGCCTCTGCTGCTGAAACATCCACACGTTCCAACACACACACACACACACATTCATTCTGTTTGTACAGTTTTTCTATCTGTCCATCCCATGCGCATATCGGTTTCCCCTTTTTTTAAGGAAAACATTTTTGTAGGGTATTTTATTCAAATGTAATTCGGTATTTTGTTTTAAATTTCTTGGTATTTTCTAATATTTATTTGATATTTTCTTTATTTTTTATTGTAGATTTTGAGTTTTATTTGATTTATTTGTTGGTATTTTATTTGGTATATAATTGGGCAATTTTTTTTGGTATTTTTCTTAAAATTACTGCTTTTTTTTGGTATTTGTTCTCTGAATTATTTTGTACAGGGGGCATATTTTTCCAGGGTATACCCCATATTCCAGGGTATATGCCAAGTGTAAAACAGCTTTTGATTTCACATTTGCTTTTTTGTTTTTGTTTTATGATAAGAGAAAACAGAACACAACGGCAGCTGCCACCCACTCACTCGTCTACCCTCATCACCACCCCCCCCTTCAGGCACGTGTCGCAACCACCCGATACCCTGGGGCTGGTGGGTTGATGGGGTGGGGAGGACAGTGGCTGTGGCAGTGTCCCAATCAGCAGGATAATCACAATGCTCGACGTTGATAATGGCGACGTTGATGAGTTTTAACCTGAGCACTCAACCACCATGGAGAAGAGGGGAAAAAAAGAGAGAGCAGGTGAAAAAAAACAAAAAAAAATCTAGAATCATTTGTAGTGCTGCCACAGACAGAGCTGCCATGCCCCCCCAATGCCACAGACTGTGTAGGACTGGGGACTGGGGACTGGACTTCCTGCTGCATTTCCCTTTCGACTCTTTTTCCGGTCTCCGGGGCTCTTGGGTTTATGGGGGGGGGGGGGGGGGGGTGGATGGCGAGATGGGGAGGCGTGAAATGTAATCACATCCCTGCACCGGACGCCCTTTGGCAATCAGAGTGCCACCTGAGTGACACGGCAGGGTCCCCGTCCCCGTTGCGGTCCCCGTCTCGGTCTCGGTCCCTCCCCACTTGCATCGAAAAGGTGTCCGATTGCTCCACAGGATGGTCGGAACGGAGCGGAGCACCAATCAGAGAGTGTTCTTTTGGTTTTTGACATTCGTTCTCCCTCTTCCCTTCCCCCCCCGCAAGTATGGTTTATCCTTTGGTATTAGGAACAGAAACCGTGTCTTGTGTCCTTGGGAAACCTGTCAACAGCTTGAAGAACAAGATCAAACAAGATCAATTGGAAAGTTCTTCAAATTCCGAATGAGAGAAAAGGCTGTCGATTGAAGAAAAGGCTGGAGATTGAAGGCTGGAGATTCTCGTCTTCTCAATTAGAGACTGGTGAGTGTCTGTCGATCTTCTTTCTTTCCTAGGTTGCACTGCTTGATATATGTATTTAAACTGCTTGCGTAAAAAGTTGATATTCAACTGCTTGTTGTTACCGCACTAGCTTCACTAATTCCACTGCTTTCTTTTAACAAGAGCAAGAAAGTCGCTCAATCGCTCGCTCGCTTACTCTATGGCTTGCTTTTCTATAGTTCTTTTTTGCTTTTTTACTTTTGTTTTCGCCCTACTCCCAGATTCTGTTGTTGTTTTACTCCACACACAGAAAGAATTCCAAGGTCATTTCCATTGCTTAGTTATTCATTCATTCATTTTCTGTCTGTCTGCCTGCCTGTCTGTCTGTCTCACTGTCTCACTCTCTCTCTCTCTCTCTCTCCATTACTGCATCTTTTTCTACTTCTTTGGCTCGATCTTCCCCTTTCCAATTCCCTTTAGCGTTTGTCTTCGTGTGTTGTTATTATTGCGCGTTCGTTCTTTTGTGGCTGCTCTGTTCTGTTCTGCTCTTCTCTAATTTTGCGATAAGAAAGAGATCAGCAAATAATTAGGGCGGGCTTCCACCTACCGTTTTCTACTGCTTGCTTTGTACACTCAAACTGCTTTACTTAATTCTACAACTGCTTTCTACTCGAATATGTACGAAGATGATACCTGTTATTGTAGTGAAACGAATTTTGTTGTAGAGGTTACATATGTATGTACATCTTATGCCTGCTCCACACCCCCCCCCCCCCCACAACACACCCTTTCTAGCAGTCAAGCAGTTGACAAGAACCGGAAATGGGCCAACCACCACAACAACAACAAAAACAACGAAAACCATCAAGAACAGAACCCAAAAAAATAGTTGAAATATTTGCAATATCGTAAAGCATTTTATCGGTTACTAAACAAACACCCACCGACCATTATTTATACACATACATATGTACATATATATATGTATGTACATATATCTGAATAATAATGAGAGAGCGAGAGAGCGATATAGAGTGTCGGGGGGGGGGGGTATGTCATCTCTCCGTCCAACCGTCCCCACCCTCCTCCTTTCGTTATCATCTCGTTTTGCTTTTCTCTGTCATGCACAGCAGCAGCAGCAACAGCAACAGAACAAATGTTTAATTCTAGTATTTAACAATTGTATAACGCTGTAAATTTCACACGATTTACAAATGCAACAACCACAATGGCGCAATGGCACAAAAGCAATGGCAATAACAAAAAACAAAAAAAAAAAATGATGTTGACAAATGTCCGGAGCTTAATTAAAGCGACAGCCGTTCCTGTTACCCCGCCACTGCCACCCCCACAACAACAACAACAACAACAACAATATGGAAGGGGGACTATGAGTAATGGAAAGGAGAGAATAGAAGCGGGAGAGGTAAGAGGTAAGAGAATGGGGAGGGACCCACTGACGACCTACTTTGATGGCTCATTGAGCGAGAGAGAGAGAGAGAGAGAGAGAAATGGAGAGGAATATCACAATACGATCCTTGGGTATCCATTGAACACTGCTTTATTGTAGCAGTTTTGCGGTAGATTTGTAAGCAGTAAAAACCTGTGACAGGTGACACAGCAAGCAGTCGTAAGGGAGAAGGCCGCAAAGGACTCTCTTTTGAATGGAAAAGCAAGCAATAGAATCTACATACATACATATGTATGTTACAATTGATATTGGATAATCAATGGATGAATGAGATACTACTACCTAAGAAGAATTATCCAAAGATAAATTGTATTCTTATATCGGTAGCATTCATTTAGAGTACCTGAACGAGACTGCTCTTTCCTGTAGCCAGGACACAGGATAAGGAAAGAAAATCCCCCGCCCCTCTTATTAGGCGATCCAACCAACCAATGGGTGAGTCTTCGAAATATTTCTGCCAATCGATGTTTTGATGGACAAAATGGATAAAAATATTCAATGGATAATTATGTTTAATGACAACAGTCCAGTCCATTCATTGGTGGCAACAATTGTTGCAACAATAGTCTGAATTTATAATAACGGGCATTTTCGAAGCATTTCGAAGTAACTCGAAATTCGAAATCGAAGTCGAATTGTGGCCCCAAATCACGATTACGGGTCGGTCGGTCGGTAACTGCTTTTGCTGCTGTTATTACCTCAGTTTTTTCTTGTCTTGTCGATTGTTGCACGCAAGAAGCAAAAGTAATACAAAGACAACAAACAAACAAAAAAAACAGCAGCAACAGAGAAAACAAAATGAAAGAAGAGACCCAGCGGCAAAGGGAACGACGACGAATGAAATACTCTCTCTCTCCCGCCAAAAGGAAATCCTCATTCGAATTGAATGCAAATTAATCATTTAGGGAAAATCGTTTGAATAAACATCAACAACATTTGGGAACATCGACAATATTTGGAGAGAACTGAACTAAAAATATTGAAAATGGAATTCTTAAGGCTTTAGAGACTCTTCTTTTATGATTGATCTTCTGCTTATAGATGCTTCCGTTTCTAATCGAAATACCCCTCAGATCCGCTAATAAGGAAAGGGTATTACAAATTACATAAAACCTTGGGACAAGCCACAAAGCCTGAGACACCTGAGAGACGGTGGACGGGGGCCTGGGAACACAACTGTCTTCACCTTTTTCCGCAGAGAGCACGAGGCAAACGAACTTGCCCCAACAGTTGCTGCTGCTGCTGCTGCTCTTGATTAACCTTCTTTTTTTTTTTGTATCACAATATTTTTCCCCCCCTTTTTGGTTTTTTGTGTGTGTTGGGGTTTTTGTTTTGCTCAAAAGGTTTCAAGGCTGGCAAAAATTAAATAAATATGCAATTATTTGACTACTGCAACAATAAGACCAAAAGAAAAACGGGTAGACTTGGAGGATGCCCAGTAATTGAGATGGGAATATCAATGGGAGTAAATGGCTATCGTTTTAAAGAGAGAGAGAGAGAGAGCTGCAAGCTTAAGAGAACGAACGCAGAACGAAGAAGAGTAATCAAAAAAGGAAGAGCATGGCAGAGAATGAGCCAAAGCTTCACGGATCAAATCACCTTTCCCTCCATCTCACTCTCTCTCTCTCTCTCTCTCTCGCTTTTTTAGAGCGCGAAAGAGAAGCGACAACAAAAGCAGGAAGACAACTTTCGCTGTTTGTGTTTTTTGTTGTTTTTGTGCAACGGTAAATGTGAAACGGCAAAAGAAGAAGGAGAAGAGTAAGATGTGGAGGGAAGAAAGAGCGCAGCGCAGCGCTCTCTTCTACAGTCCTTCTGTTCTTCAAGCTTTTGTTTGCGCCCATCTAATACACCTCTTCTTCCGCTGCTGATACCTTCTGCTCTTTTTCTTGTCCTGCTTTCTCCTCATCTCCTCTGCTACTTCTGCTCTACTGCTTCCCAGTCAGTTCCCTTTTTTTTCATCTGCTGCTTCCTTTCTTCCTCTATCTACAGCTCTTCATCGTTTGATTTTTATCTCATTCGTTTTGTTTAGATTTACACCAAAATACAATTTCAAATTATTCTCAAATAAACAATTAACAGAGAAAGAGATGGGAGGGGTAGAACTTACCGGGAGAAAGAGCGCACAAGAGAGAGACAGACAGAGAGAGAGAGAGAAAGAGAGGTGGTTCCTGTTGCGCTGCTGCTCTCTGCTGATCGCCGTCTTCGTGGTCGTGTGACTGCCTGCTGCTTCGCTCCTCTTTTTTCACTGCTGCTGCTGCTGCTGCTGCACCGCTCCTTATTTAATATACCGTTGCTTTTACTCTACTTTTTTGTTGTCTTTTTACTCTTCGTATGAGACTGCAGGATAATGTAAGAGGAGGGAGGGGAGTGTGGATTAGAAGTGTGGAAGAATGGAAGAAGTAGAAAGTAAAACAAGCAGAAAAACACACAAAAATACACACACACACACACACAACACGCACACTTCTTTATTCTGCGGCTGATAAGAAAAACAGTAATTGGAGGATAACACCAAAATGAGTCAGGTTTCTTGTTGTTGTTTTTGCTTTGGTTTTTTTTTTTTTTTGTAACTAAGCGCACGCTGCCAACGTCGACGTCGACGCTGACCATTTCCTCATGTGGCGCGCCGCACGCACAAACACACACACACACAAACACACGCATTTTTTTGGGACTCGACTCTCTGCCGCTTCTCTTATTTCCTTCATTCTTTCTTTACTCCATCGTGCTGTTATTCTATTTTTTTGTTTGCCGTTTGCATATTTGTTTAAAGAGCAGTTTTTCTTTTCTTTAATGCTCACAGTGCAAAAACACAATTGTTTTTGCAGCCGCCGCTCTTTTTACTCTTCATTTTTTCTTTTTTGATTTGTGTTGGTGTTGTTTTTGTGACACTGCTTGGCGTCGCTGTCGGCGATGGCATTAATTGGCGGCAGCGCAGGAAAAAAATATATATACATATGTACAAAATATATTTCGAATATAATTTCTTTGATTTGAATGCCTCCCGCCACAACTTCCTCCACATTCTTCTTCTTCCTCAACCGCTTTTACTGACTCTCCCCCACACCCCCCCTAGCCGACAACAGACGCACTTTTAAACACTTTTCGCTTTTTCCTTTCGCTCTTCAAAATGCACGATTCCCCAGAAGAAAAAAAACGTATAAAACACACACAGGAAAAAAAGTTGAACTCACGCCACGGCCGCGACACAGTTGTTTGTTGCTTTTTCTGCTGCTCTCTCGTATTTACAGCTATTAATTAATTAATGATTTAACCAAAAATAAAACAAACACAATTATTAATGGTCGCAATTTATTTGGTCCGCGGCGCGATGCGTAGAGCTGGAGATATTATCGATGTTTGGGTCCTAAGTGCAGACATCGATACTTTTTTCCAACATCGATTTTTCCGCCAGACACCCCTAAATTTAATTTTTTTCCCAATTTGATATTCCGTTTAATATTACTAGCTAACTAAGACCCTCAGGCCTGAGCACATAATTTTATACAATAGATAAAACAATTTTCTACAAGACCAGCTAATTTTAAGGCTCCGTTTGGTTGGATTGTTTATAAAATAACGTTTATAAGACTTGAGTGAGCATGACATGCGACGTAAGAAAGCATAATATTGCAGTTTATGGCCGCAAATAATAGATTTAACCATTTTACAATGGCTGGGGGGCAACACTCTGTAACGCTCGTGTCGAAGTTAATTGTTTTGGGGGCTATTGTTTTATTTGTTCACTATAATTTGGGCTATAAGTGTTGGGGCTACGCCTTGGAAGGAAACCCATAAATTATAGTAAAAAGATAACATAATCGAATAACTGATCTCCCACGACACAGTTTACTTTGATTTCAGTAATTTATCTACTATTTTAGTAACTCCCTTGCTCATTTCAAATCCGCCCGCTTTAAAAAATCCTCGCCGCCCTGGGAAGTTTATAATATTCTTCCCTGGGAAATTGCTGAGACTCTTCGGAAAATGTCGGGTATGGACAACAGGCAAAACGGCCCAGAAAATGCAAGGCCTGCAAGGTAAAATCCACCCAGCTGACTAATAGGCTTTGTGAGGCGCTAGCGCCTATCGGGGATTTTTTCGGGTAGGGTGAAAATCGTGCGAGCCGTGAAATTTCCCTTGGCTAAATTTACCCGTTATCCATACCATTTTTGGCTCAGCCCAAGCTCAAACCAAAATGTTGTGTCGAACCGATCGGCTTGACACTGGACGCGCTCTTTCACTCATTTTCGCGTTAATGTTTGAGCTCTTACTCTCGTTTACTCTCACGGTATGAGTTCGAAACGATCATGCAACAAAACATCGATTAAAAAGTATATTTGGTGATGTCGCGGTAGTTTTGAAAATTTTCGAAACTCATATTCCTCGCTTTTGATATTCCGTTTAATATTACTAGCTAACTAGGACCCTCTGGCCTGAGCACATAATTTTATACATTCGATAAAACAATTTTCTACAAGACTGGCTAATTTTAAGGACTCCGTTTATTTAATTTTGTCTAAAATAACGTTTAAGCAAGGAAGATCAACAAATAAGTCCCTACTTTCACATGGCAACTACACGGTAACTACACATTTTCTACGCATGAAAAACCTTTTTACGGAGGATGGCTTTTGTATACTCTATTATTTCAACATTCTGCCAAAAGTCCATCCCAAGCTGAAAAATGTGCCATCCCAAATGTAAAAATGTAAACAACTTGTTGACTTTTTTCATACAAGCAAATCAAAAATTGGAATTTTTTTTTATTCACAAAACTCCAACAATACGGTCAGTGTGACCGGGGAATTATCGATCAAATATACCGTGCAACCATCAGAAATATACCGAAAAGAACGGTCTCATTTTAAAAATATACCCCATAACCATATGCAGCTTGGTTTAAAAAATTGCATACAAAATTCCGGCAAATCGGCGAACACTGAGAAAGAGAGCCAAAGAAGAGCTGCTATGTACCCATCAGATCAGCGCTTCCGTCGAAGGGTAGTTAAAAAATGCACTCCTAAGAAAAAGAGGGTATGGACAACAGGCAAAACGGCATAGAAATAGCAACGCATGCAAGGTAAAATCCACCCCATTGTATAACATACCACAAGACACTTACTTATTACATGGTAACTACACAAGGATGTAATCCTCATGGAGCCACCTCATGTCAATGTAGAAAATATGCATACATTTAATCGTTAATACAAGCACTTTTAACAAACTTTATGATTAGATCAACCATTTTCATAATTTGGTTGAATTATAAAATTTTTGTTGGAACACGCAGCCAAGCTCATTAACTCGAGTTTTGCAGTGTAGATTCCAATTCTGAGTTATTGAGTTAACATTGGAAACCAAACATTGACTGTTTCGGAAGAAACCACTCTTCCTCATCAGCGATCTTTTCTTTTTCAGTAAAGAAAAAGATGGTAAATCGGACAGCCTGCATTACTGAAGCTATCATGCACAGATGCTTTAAATTAAAGGGGGTTACGGGATTCTCAGCATTTTGTAAATATTTTCTATTCACAAAAGCCATCCTTTATTATGCCCTTGATTTTTTTGGCATAAGAGCTATTCGTTTCGGAATATAATTTGCCTTCTTGAACCCATTTTCTTTTCTTTTTTTCTTCCATATCTCTCCTCTTTATGTTTAAATTTAATTGTTTAACATAAAGTTAGTAGAAACAAACACTTTTATCAAGTGTTCTAGGATTTTGTGTCTATGAGAAGCGCATGGAACGGAAACCTCAAACCATTTTTTATCATGATTAACACATTTTTCAACAATATTTTTTGCAATATTTTTTGTGCATGGAGTGGTTATGAAGTATTTGGAAAATATTTCAATGTGTTCCAAAGAATGTTCGAAAAGGTCCTTTGTAGGATTTTTAAGTTCACAAAGGCTCTTTCCATCAGGAATTACTGTTTTTTTTGACAGACAGTGCAATCAATGTTCAGTTTGCACAGAACAATTCCTAATGTGTTTCTCACAGCAGCAAATTCCGCAATTTTACCAATTGGCCGGTTTAAATTTTCTGTTTGATAGACAAGTAGTCCATGCTGCTTAACAGAATTATGCCAATGGATTTCATCATTCTCCTCTCCTGTAAGTTTGCGTAAACTAACTCTACACTAATTATAGCAAATCAAGTTACTAATTCATTGTTTCCATGCCTTTCAAATATTATTTGGATTCAAGTACTATCTTTGGTGCACAGTGGGACATCAGCTAAAAAGAATAGAATTTTATGAGTGCTTTGGATCCAATGAATAAACGTATAGTTTTTCAAAATAATTGAAATTTTCGTTTAGGAGTATGTACATTTCCATATGTATGAGCACTCAAAGTTAAAATTGTTTCAGTGTGCAAAAATATATTCGTTCACATACGGCTGAATAAAAAATAAACTATATAACATATGATTCTGTTTTTGGTACCTTGCATTAGACATATTCATTGTGACAGTTCTATAGAAAAACTTATTTTCCAAACCATCTAATTTTTGGGCTGTTGTTCAGCTTTAATTTGACTAAAGATATACATACATATATGTACAAAGGTATATCTAAATTTTCCCGAGATTCTTATGTATGCGCTATTGGAATATTTAAAAGTTCGTTTTGTGGCTTGGAACAGTGTGTTTGGCTTACAGATCGACTTAGCTGGCAGGCCTGCGGTTGTATGAACCTAATGCCTTGTGCATCATTTCGCTTTATTCTGATTAGAACTGCTACGCACAAGGCACTTTCGTTCAAAGAACCGCACAACGTAAGTGAGCATGAAATGCGCCGTAAGTGAGCATGAAATGTCACGTCATTTGAACACTCGTTGCTTGTCAACCGGTAGTATCGACAATTGTATACCCTCTTTCATTTGATTAATGTTAAAATTATTTTTTTCCAGATGCTTTATTACGCATTTAATATTGTATTTTGCACATATTTACAATGTTTGACTCAATAATGCATTTGATGAATTTATTATTATTAACATATCGATCCCGATACCCATTTTCAGTCTTTATAAGAATACCAAAAACCGTAAAATTTTCTGAGATAGAGACTGACTAGTATTGGTGTCCAGTAAAACAAACTTTTTTTAAATTCTATAATATCCTTTTCTAGAGGGTATGCAAAATGTTGTTAATTCCGAGTAAATGTTGTGGAACAATGTCGCTCATTTCGCGACCCATGTTGCTGGCCCATACAAAAAAATGTTGCCAACGGTAAAACACGTAACTCCCTTGCTCATTTCAAATCCGCCCGCTGTAAAAAATCATCGCCGCCGTCATATCGGGGAAAAATTCGGGTAAGGTGAAAATCTTGCGAGCCGTGAAATTTACCCGTTATCCATACCTTTTTTTGGCTCAACCCAAAAATAGTAGTGTCGAGCCCAAAAAGTAGTAGAAGTAATAGTAGACGCGCTCTTTTACTCATATTCGCGTTAAAAGTATGAGCGTGGCGGTAATTTTGAAAATAAGACCAGTATATACCATGAGAAAAATACCAACGAAAATCATATTTCTCGATTTTGATTTTCCAACTAATATTGCTAGCTAACTTCAGGACCTTCAGGCCACAATATACCCCAATTTTAACCTCAATTTTGATATTCCAACTAATTGCTAGCTAAAAATGATATATGGAAAATTAAAAAGTAATTGCACTAGCTCATAACTGCGTTGGTGGCGCTTTTAGGACCTTCCGCTGTCGAGCGACCTGGCAACACTGGCACAAGTTTTTCACATCGCGTTTATAGAATTTTTATTTTCCCGGTGATTTTTACCCAACCAAGCACTGCCAGCGCCCTCCATTGAGCCGGTTACTACTCACACACAACCGGAGCACCGACCGCCTGCGAGGAGTGCACAGTGAGCCCTATAAGCTGCTGCAGCAGAGCCAGGATTAGGTCCAACAGACGCCATCGCATTGCACCGGGTGGTGTCTAGAAAGAGACAGCGAAAGCTAGAGTCAGCGACAGAGCAGGAGCGAGCGAGATAGCCATGTCGCGAAGCGTGCGGGCGGAGACGCGCAGCCGGGCCAAGGATGACATCAAGCGGGTCATGCAGGCCGTGGACAAGGTGCGCCACTGGGAGAAGAAGTGGGTGACCATCAGCGACACCACCATGAAGATCTACAAATGGGTGCCCATCGCTTGCACCAGCGAAAAAAAGTCAAAGCTGCAGCCGCTGAGCACGAAGCTGAGTGACAAAGAAAACTCGCAGAAGGGCACGCCGACGCCGCCACAGATCACGCCCAACTACGGGGGACTCACCGCCGAGGATTCCAATACCTGTAAGCCAGTTCGAGTCCGAGTGTGTGTCCCAGCCTTTAACTAATTGCCCCGACCCCTCTCTCTCTTTGCAGGCTTCTCCGTGGTTTCGGATAGCCAGGGAGCGGACTTTGTGTCCAGCATGCCCTTCTCGGAGGACTCCAACTCGCAGGGCAGCGACGGGCCCGTGAAGCGCCTGAAAACGAGCGACTAGCCAAACATTCACAGCCTCCACAACAACAGCAGCAGCAGCCGCAGCAGCAGCAGTAGCAGCCATTAGTCCTAGTGGATATACCGCACACCCCCATCCCCATCCCCACCCCCATCGCCACCCCCTCCCTTCACAGTCCGATCCTGCGGTTAGGTTAAGTTAGTTTATAGTCTGCCTCAGCCCAAGACTTGAGCAATCCCACTCCCATTCTACAAGTGTAAGTCCATCACCAGTCCTAGCCCGACACCATGCTATGTGTGGGCGGGGCAGCTCTACCGCCTACCGCCTAGGTCCTAGAACCATAGCATTAGTCCAAAAAGAGAAGACATTTTATTTATTAGCCAGCGAAGCCACCAGCATCCGTCAATGGCCACTCCGACGCGTATCAACAAGTTTTCAGCTGTCATAGAGGCATACATTCGTATGCTGTTCTCCACCATGTTCCATATATACATATGTATGAATAAATGTTTGCCCTGACGATATTTATGCATGTTAACGTTTGTTGTGTTGGCTATGTACGCCTCGTATATGTATGTATATGCATGTGTGTGTACTATGTATTGCACTATTTTCATATATGACTTAAGAAGGGGGCGAATCGAATCGGATCAATATATGCATAAGTATTTATAAGGACAGAGCTGGCATATATACATAGAGAAAAGGATAATAAAACTGTAGAGGTTTAAGAGAATAAGGATTTTTAAGGAATATTCCTACATTTGTATGGAGCGAGATAACAATCAATTATAGATTGTTGTTTTTTGCAAAGATTTGTATTTATAGGATATAGAATTTATAAAGGTTACAAAGAGACAACGAGAAGCATTTACACATGAATATCCTTTGATAAGTCATTTATCTCTAAGGTGAGAGTGCAAATGAAAGCAATACGAAACGAACATTTGTCCTTGTCCGTATATACATAGACAGTACATAGACAGATCTCTATTCCTATAAGAATTTATACATATTTACATATGTATATGCAACTCCCTGTTCTGCGGGATGTCCATAGCCCTAGCCCTACAATTCATATATGAATAATGATAATGTGCACTTGCTATCGCTTATAGCGAGTCATTTTATTGCCCACACCTCCCAACTCCCACCTGCCCCACCCCCCCTGAAATTGTATGTGAAAATAAAAAAAGGGTTTATTCTTTCAACAAATAGTTTTTCATTTCGTTATAAGTAGTTTTACTCTTATTATTTCTGGTTTCGTATTCGTTATATAGCTTGACATTAAATATACAATTAACTTCACAAATATATACATATGTATATGTATATATGTATATTCGCGTAAATGTGTATACATATACATACATATATACTATATATATATATATATATATATAGAGATATATAGATTTATTTATTTATAGCGATGTGTATGGCCCGATTGGCATATACAGCTAAGTTCCAACGATCCTCCTCCTTCTTCTTCATCTTCTTTCACTAAAATTTATGCTAAAACACGCTTAAATGAAGGGAAGCACAGATTTTGCACAGAGAACGAACAGTAAAAAAAAAAAAATATATACGGCTTTCGACGACCAAAAAATAAATCGTAAATCATAATACACATTCATAAATCGATGATATATAATTAAAAAATAAAATATATATATATATATATATGTGTATATATTTATGTATATATAGAAAATGCACACATGTATTAAAAAAGAAAAACAGGCTTTTACACACACACAAACACACACACATTCCCACAAAACGGAACGGAACCGAATGGTAGCGAAGAGAGCTAAAATTGTTTTTGTGTGAACCAACAAAATGAAAAAGAAAACAATGTCTGACAGAGAGAGAGAGAGAGAGAGAGAGAGAAAAGAAAAAGCTACGCTTTTCTTTGCTGCAGAGAAGTGGGTTGGTTGGTGGTTGTGTGTGTGTGTGTGTCTGGTTTTGAACCAAAAATACAGCCAGAATCAAAGGAGACGCGCGCGCTGGAACAAGCAGTAGTTCCAGTTGCAGTTAAGCAAGCAGTTGATCGTAGACAAGCAGTACAACAAGCAGTGGCAGCTCTCTCTCTCTCTTTCTCTATATTTTCATGCGAGTGTGTCTGTGTGTGTGTGTTTGTGTGCTTGTGTGTGTGGGCTTGTGTTGGTTCTGCTCATGAATAAATAATTAAATTAATTATTATAAATATATACATATATATGCACATACATACATATGTATGTGGGAATGCATTTAGTACATATACACACAATATATTCTGTTTTTTGTTTGTTTTGTTTCCATTTTGCTTGGCTTTTTGTATGTATAGTTTTAGGCGTTTTTTTTAAAATTAAATCTTGACTTTTTGTTTTTGTTTTTTTTAGAAAAATATAAGAAATTCAAGCTTTGCTGTTTTGTAGAATATTCATTTAGCCGCCTACATAGATATAGATACATACATACATATATTCCGTTTCCGTTTCTGATACACATACATACATATATAGTTAATATTGTCATTTAGCTTTCAGAAAAATATATCATCTATGCCCTAATTTAAATTTCGTTTTATACAAATTTTTTTAGTTTTGTCGCAAAAAACATTTCAAGTAGCAAAAACAATTTACATTACATACATTTTCATTTTCTTTTCTTCTATTTTTGTTTCAAAAAAAATTACAAAAATTGGCTTTACAAAAGTATTTGTTGTGTGTGTTTGTGTGTGTTTGGTGTGTGTGGACACTCTTGGGTCGAAGGGAGAGTCGTTTCCCCCTTTGGTCTAAGAATGTGCTGCCAGAGAGAGAGAAAGAGATAGAGAGAGAGCGATAGCAGGAGTGCTGCTCTCTCTCTCTCTTTATCTTTCTCTGATCTAGCCATATGCTCCAAGCTTCTGTGTATGTGTGTGTGTATGTGTGTAGGTGTATACATATATATATTTATAGTGGTTTTATTTTAGTTTTTTTTTATATATAATAATAATTGCAACAGATTCTTGTTTTAACCACCTCTTATCCATCGTCTTGGGGGCTCTTAGCTCCCCGTTTGCTTAGTGGTTTGGATATGTCTCTCACTTTCCAGCTGCTCCTCCTCCTACTTCTCTTTCTCCTTCTCATGTGTGTGTGTGGGTGCGGCTGTGGCTGTGGCTGGGGATTGGGGCAAGGCTAGACCTTGGTGGTAAGCTTGCCGCTTGCGGCCTGCCAGGATTTGTGATGTCTACTACTAGTGCGTCCATGTCCCTGTCCCTGTACCTGTCCGGGTAGCTGCTGCTGCTGATGCTGCTGCTCCTGATGGATAAGTCTGTGTTATGTATGCAGCGGATAGCTGTTGTCCGGCTCGCGGGGACCATGGCGCTGCTGCCGGTGCTGCGGGACGACAGCAGCAGCTAGACGGGCTTGATATCAGCACTCGGACTTGTCTTCCTCCACAAGGAACTGTGTGTCCTTGCCGGTGTCGGCGGAGGGGTCCAGCTCCCGCGTGCGAAGCTGCAGCTGCGGCGACGACTTGTGTGTGATGCTGCTCGGGGCAATGATGGCGGAGGCGGGCTCCGTGAAGGATCCGCCGCTGGTGGCATGCGGATGACCCATCGCCTTCGACTTGCTCGGCTCTCCGGGTACATCGTAGATGCCTGCCGCGAGAAGAGCAGAGGAGAAGCATTAAAGGATTAGTTGGACTGCCTGGGGAGTCGTCTACTCACCCGATCCATTGCCCATGCCCGGGTCCGTGGTGGTGCCGGACTGCACGGCATCGTACATGGGATTGGCAAAGTCTCGTGCCTTGTTCGCGTTCACCGTCTGCAGATTGTAGCCCTCGATGGGCGCCACATCAGACGCCCCCGGTGCCGAGGCACCCGGAAAGCCGCTCTCGCTGAACTCCACATTGGAGCCGTGCCGGAAGGTGACGCTCTGCGACGACGTCATCGCTGGTATGCGCGCCAGCTTGCCACTAGATAGGGGAGAAAGGAAAAAGTTTTCAGGTGAGAAGTCTAATCAGAGGGGGGACAACAAGAGAGCCGATTCTTGGAGACTCATTTTCTATAATATCAAATTATACCCGTATTTTGTATCGGGAATACAGATCCTACAGATCCACGAATTTCTGTATACATTTTCGTAGCTTTTGTTTAGAAGCAAAGACTGTACAAATACCAAGATGTGGACAGTGCATATTGTTATTGGATTCTGTGGACCGACACCGACCCACGAACAGGAGAAGCCGTGTAGGGAGCGGGCCTGCCGAAGGATAGCCCCAAAAGAGAATGGAAGTACTGATTTCCCTTCTTGTGAGACTTCTCAAGAACGTTTTCCATGGCATAGAAGTGAAAATCAAAAGACTGTGCATTTTTTTTGTCGGAATTGTGGGACCGACAAGTAAGTGTTTTGTGCGCCACGGAACAGAGCGAAGAGACCGAAAACTCCGAAGAATAGCTCTCGTTTGATAAGAAAATAGAGAAGGGCGAGGGTACTTACAATGGACGCTTGCGAATGACATACCAGGCCCCAGCGGCGGCCATCATCACCAGCAGAATGACCATGATGGGCACAACGACGGCGGTGACGTTCGCCCCGCCATGGCCGAAGGCGCCCGTGGTGCTCTTCTCGCAGTGCTCGCCTCGGAACTCGGCCAGGCACTCGCACTCGAGCTCGCCCTGGTCGTTCTCCTTGCACAGGCCGCCGTTCTGGCAGGGGCAAATGCGGGGCGCTGGACGCGGATGTTCGGCGGCGGCGTCGCAGATGACCTCGGCGGTGCTGCGGTGGGATGGTAGGGGGCCAGAGGTGTCGGGGCAGGCGCAGCGACGGCCGCCGGGCACCAGCAGGCAGAGGTGGGAGCAGGTCGAGTTGTCGCAGGGGTTCGGCAGCGAGGTGTTGTAGCGCTTGTCGTGGTAGACCTTGAGGCCGGACGGATTCACCAGGTTGCGGTGGAGCACCACCTGGACGCCGCGACCGAACTTGTCCTGGCGCAGGAGCTCGCCGGTGTCGCGTGTGACCCAGAACATGTTGGACTCGAAGAGGTCCAGGGATACGGGATGCCGCAGCTGATCGCCCTTGACGATGGCCTTCCGCATGGACCCATCGGCCCGCATCGACTCAATGGCATTCAGCTTGGTGTCCACCCAGTAGATGATGTGGTCCTGCGAGTAATCGATGGTCAGGCCGGCGGGATGTCGGATCTGCTCAGTGATCAGGGGTCGCCGCTTGGAGCCGTCCATCCAGGAGACTTCGATTTTGGGCGCTGAGCCGGCATCCGACCAGTAGATGCGTCCCAGCTGGGGATTCACCGCTATGGAGGTGGGCACCTCCAGGCCAGCGTTCACGATGGAGCGACGGTAGCGACCGTCTGTCTTGGCCACCATGACTCGGCCGCGTGGCTTCGATCCCGTCCTGTCCATCTCCGTCCAGTAGAGATTCGAGGCGAGCCAATCGACGGCCACGGCTGTCGGCTTGGAGCCGCCCTTCATGTTCAGGTCCTGGGCGAAGCCGATCTTGGCCCGTCCATCGATGGCGTTCACCATGTAGGAGCGCTTGATGGTCTTGTCGTAGCTGTCCGCCCAGAAGATGATCTGCTGCTGGGCGTCATAGTCCAGCGCCTCGATCCGCTTCTCCGCGGCAATCACGTCGAACTCCTCCCGCTTCTGCAGATCCAAGCCGCGAATCTCCTGGCCGTTGGCGAACACCAGCACGACGTCCTCCTTCTCCGCCCGACACACGCCGCTGGCCCCGTCCGCCAGGCGGAAGCCCTCGCGGCAGCTGCACGAATAGGTGCCGTTCAGGTTGTGGCACTGGTGCGAGCAGGTGTGCTGCCGCGTGAGGCACTCGTCGACGTCCGCGCACTTCTTCTTGTTGTCGTGGGCGATGATGTAGCCCGGATAGCAGGTGCAGATGTATCCGCCGTCCGTCAGGTTGTGGCAGTGGTGCTGGCACCCGCCGCGCGTCTGCTCCGAGCAGCTGGCCGTGTGGTGGCACCCCAGCTCGTCGCTGGCGTCGGTGCAGTCGTCGGAGAAGTCGCACACCTGCGACCGTTCGATGCAGTGCTTGTTCGCGCACTGGAACTGCGTGTAGAGGTCGCAGGGCTTCTGCTTGCTGGCGCACAGGGTCATGTTGTTCTCGTCGCTGCCGTCGCCGCAGTTGTCGGCGCCATCGCAGATCTGGTAGCGGGCCACGCACCGATGGTTGGCGCACTGGAACCGCCGCAGGGTGTCGCAGTTGAAGTCGCTGCACACGTTCGGGTCCTCGTCGCTGCCGTCGCCGCAGTCGTCGGTGCCGTCGCACAGATCCGACAGGGAGACGCACAGGTTGTTGTTGCACTGGAAGCGAGACTCCGGGCAGTAGCGGCCGCCGGGGAAGCGCGGCGGACAGCCCACCTCGTCGGACATGTCGCGGCAGTCGCGGTCCCCATCGCACCGGAAGTAGGAGGCGATGCAGTGGCCCGAGGCGCACTGGAACGTTCCGTTCTTGCACTGATAGCCCTCG
This sequence comes from Drosophila athabasca, assembly GCA_008121215.1. Classification (NCBI taxonomy): domain Eukaryota; kingdom Metazoa; phylum Arthropoda; class Insecta; order Diptera; family Drosophilidae; genus Drosophila; species Drosophila athabasca. Next base: position 17,519,406 of record CM017796.1, read on the forward strand.
CAGTGCATCTCGTCCGAGTTGTCGCCACAGTCGTCCTCGTGATCGCACTGCCACCTGGACGAGATGCACTTGCCGTTGCCGCAGCGGAACTCCGACTCGGAGCACTCCCGGTAGCGACCCTTGCAGATGGCCTCGTTCTCGTCACTGGCGTCGCCGCAGTCGTCCGCAAAGTCGCACATCCATTGCCTGTGCATCGAAGGGGAGAGGTGGTGAAAAAGGGTTTAGGGATTACGGTTTACTGGTACTCACTTGGGTATGCATCGGTTGTTGCCGCACTTGAAATCGGTCTCCGACGAGCACTTGGGACAATTTTCGGGCAGCTCGTCGCTGTTGTCGCGACAGTCGTCCTTGCCATCGCAGAACAGCCACTTCGGTATGCAGCGATAGTTGGACTGTCCCGGACAGCGCTGCCAGCCGGTGGTGCAGTTCCTCTGCCGGCACATGTACGCGGGCTCGTCGGAGTCGTCGCCGCAGTCGTTGTCGAAGTCGCACATCCACAGCTGCGGTATGCAGCGCCCGTTCTTGCACGCGAACTCTGTCTTGGGGTCACACGTTCGCTTGACTGTGGAATGGAATGGAATGGATAGGATGGATGTAGATCAAAGGGTGTTTGAAGGGTACTTACAGCATACGGCTGGGTCCTCATCGCTGCCGTCCTTGCAGTCGGCGTCGCCGTCACAACGCCAGCTGTCGAGGATGCAGCGTCCGCTGGACTTGCACTTGAAGTCGGACAGGGGGCAGGGCAGCTCGCAGTTCTGCTCGTCGCTGCGATCGCCGCAGTCGTCGACGCCGTCGCAAATCGTCGCCGAGGGCGTGCAGTTGGTGTTCTTGCACTGGAAGGTGCCGGCGCGGCAGTGCCGGGGGGCACAGGTCGCTGGCTCGTCGCTGCCGTCCTTGCAGTCCTTCTCGCCGTCGCATTTCCAGAACCATGGAATGCACTTCTCGTCACGGCCACCGCACAGGTGCTGGCCCGCGGTGCAGTTGGCGATGCAGGTCTTGGAGTCGCGCGCCAGGTAGAACTGGTTGGGGCAGGCGCACTTGTAGATGGGTGCTCCCTCCTCTATGTAGCCCTCGATGTTGAGGTACGTGGACTCTGGCGGCGGGGCGATCAGGCAGAGGTGCGAGCAGCCGCCGTTGTTGGTGCCGCAGGGGTTCGTGTAGGGCAGCTGCCGGAGCGGGTGGTTGATATGTATGTCGTAGGGTCGGTGGGTGGTGTTCCTCAGGACGGTGTAGTTGGCTCCGTGGAATTTGTTGGCCCGCACAATGGCCTTCAGGTTCCAGTCGCTCCAGTAGATGAAGTCGTCGAACAGGCTCAGCGCGAACACGTGCGGCACCCGGTTACCGGAGAGCACCGTGTGCCGGTGTCGCCCCTCCAGATCGGCGTACGCGATGTAGTCCAGATGGGCGTCCGCCCAGTAGATGCGGTCCGTGAAGTAGTCGATGGACAGGGCATTGGGCCAGGCGATGCCGTCGTTCCAGTTGAGGATGCGCGTGAAGTTCGATCCGTCCATGCCCATCTTGGCGATGTAGGCCTGCAGGTGCCAGGAGGTGAAGTACAGGTACCCGATGCCCGGATGCACGACAATGGCTCGGGGATCGACAACGCCGCTGCGCAGGGTCTTCCGCTTGGTGCCGTCCAGCTCGGACACGTCCAGGTTCTTGGAGTGACGGTCCAGCCAGTACAGCTTGCGGCCCACCCAGTCGATGGCGATGCCCTCCAGGCCGTGCGAGTCGTGCCGAATGACCGCCTCGCGCTCCGGGGGCGTCTCGTCCTCGGGGCCCGTGTACTTGGCCCGGAATATCGTCTTGGCCGTCACGTCGCAGAAGTACATGTACTCCTCGCGTATGTCAAAGTCCAGGGCCACCACGTTCATCAGGTCCTGGTGCATCAGGTTGTACTGGTGGCCGTCCACGGACATGTTGCGCACGTAGTACTTATTGGTGAAGATCAGCCACGGCGGTATGTTGTCCTTGCGCTTGCACGTGTGCTCGTCGTTCTGCCGCTCGTAGTAGGTCTCGTCGCACTTGCAGTAGAAGCTGCCCGGCGTATTCGAGCAGTGCTGCGAGCAGGCGCCCGGCTGCTCCAGGCACTCGTCCACATCCGCGCAAGCCTTGCCGTCGGCCAAGAGTCTGGAAACGGATTGGGATTGGGGGAATGGGCAAATGGTGATTAGTAACGTGACAGTTCTTTAACCTTAAATGGGCCCTTGGATGACACTCACTTGTAGCCTTCGTTGCAGTCGCAGTAGTAGCTGGTGGGGGTGTCCACACACTTGTGTCCGCACTGATTGATCTCCACCTTGGCGCACTCGTCCACGTTGCAGTGGGCGGGCTCGTCGGACTCGTCCGAGCAGTCCGGATACTTGTTGCACACCAGGCTGTAGTCGATGCACTGTCCGTTGGTGCACGCGAACTGGCCCTGCGGACAGGTGACGTTGTCCTTTTTGCAGTTCACCTCGTCCGAATGGTCGCCGCAGTCGTCCTCGCCATCGCACCGGTACTGGTTCCGGATGCACTTGAAGTTCTGGCAGGTGAATTCCTGGGGCGAGCAGGTCTTGTACTTTGAGTTGCAGAACTTGCCCTCGTCAGTGCCGTCGCCGCAGTCGTTGTCGTGGTCACAGAGCCAGCCCTGCAACAATAACAGATAGGGCTTAGAAAAGAAGAGAGGGGTGAGGGGGTGGGCGAGAGACGTACCTTGTTGATGCACCTGCCGTTGCCGCAGGTGAACATGTCCTCGCCGCAGGGCTGCTGGGTGGCACAGTTGTGCAGGGTGGTGTTCTCATCGGCTCCGTCCACGCAGTCGGGGTCACCATCGCAAATCCATTTCTTGGGTATGCACTGGGCCCGCTGCCAGGACTTGTTCTCCACGCAGGTGAACTCCGTCTCCTCGTCGCACTTGCGATCATCTGAAAGGGGATACAGAAAAGAGGTGCCATCTGGGACTATAGGGACTATGGGTAGGGATACTCACTGCACTGATGCCGATTGTCCTCGTCGCTGTTGTCCAAGCAGTCGTTGTCGCCGTCGCATATGTAGATCCTTGGAATGCAGTTGCCATTGTCGCAGGTGAAGAGGTCCCCGAAGCAGGTGCGACCCTCGGACTTGCAGTAATCTGGCGGCTCGTCGGCACCGTCACCGCAATCGTCGTCGCCGTCACAGTACCAGGTGGCCGGAATGCAGCGGTGGTTGGGGCAACGGAAGCTGTTCGTGGGGCACGTGCGCTGGCCGCAGTGCAGCGGATCCTCGTCGGAGTTGTCGCCGCAGTCGTTGTCGCCGTCGCAGAGCCAGTACGGCTCCACGCAAATATTGGTCTTCTCGCACTTGAGGTGATTGGCCGGACAGGTGGTGTTCATGGGGCAGCGCTCGTGCGTCTCGTCAGAGGTGGCATTGTCCTTGCAGTCGTTGACACCGTTGCAGACCTGCGCCTGCGGTATGCAACGTCCGTTGCCGCACGTGAACTCCCCATCAACGCAGGGCGGATACGTGCAGCCCAGCTCGTCGGAGCCGTCCTTGCAGTCGTTCTCGTGGTCACACTTCCACGACTTGAAGATGCACCGCCCATTGTTGCAGCGGAACTCGTTCGGCGAGCACGAGTGGTAGGCGCAGTAGTTGCGATCCTCGTCGGAGTTGTCGCCGCAGTCGTCGTCCCCGTCGCACGACCACATCCTCGAGATGCAGCGTCCGTTCTGGCAGTAGAACTTGCTCGCCTCGCACGTATTGTTCCGCGGGGCGCACATCCGCCCCTCGTTGACGACCTTCGTGTTGTCGTCGCACTTGCACTCGGCCTTGCCGTTGGGCGCCGGGTGGCAGCTCTGCGCACAGCCGCCGTTGTTGATCCGGCAGGGATTCACGTCGCACTTCTGCCTATCGGCGCTGTAGATGCGGATGTCGCGCGGCGAGTCCTCCAGCCGCTTCACCATCTCCACCATGTTGGCGCCCGTGTGCTTCTCCGCCCGGTATACGCCGCGCAGCTGCAGGTCCGTCCAATAGATGTAGTTGCGGAAGACGGTGATGGCGAACGGGTAGATGGTGGCCGCCACCAGGAGCTCTCGGTTGTTCCCCTCCAGGTCGCTGCGCTCGATCTTCTCGCGGACGGCATCCGTCCAGTAGAGGCGCCGCTCGTCATAGTCGATGGCCAGGCCGCTCGGCTGCGATAGGTCCTTGTCGACAATGGCCCGCTTCAGGGAGCCGGCCATCGTGGTGCGGAAAATTTTGCCGGAGGTGCCGAAGCGGCCCCAGTCCGTGAAGAACAGGGTGCCATTGCAGGGATCCAGGACGATCGCTCGTGGCCTCTCGACCCGGGCAATCATAACCAGCTCGGTGCCGTCGAGATTCATCGCGTAAATGGAGTTGTTCGAGCTGTCCGTCCAGTAGATCTTGTGCTGTGTCCAGTCGTAGGCGATGCCCTCGGGATTGATGCCCTTGTTGAGGACCACAGTGATGTCGCTGTGGCTCGGCTTGTTGGCCTTCGTGTAGGCGATCTTGGCCCACGGCCGGATCTGCGTGTACAGCATTCGATTGTCCGCAAAGTCAAAGTCCAGGCCCACCACATTCGTGAGGTTCGTGAGCGGCGTGAAGGGCACCTCCGTCGAGTGGGGGTCGAGATTAACGGCCCGGATCTCCGTGCGTGTGGCAAACACCAGATACTCGTTGACCGATTCGCATTTCCGCTCGTCTGCTGCCAGTTTTCCGGTGGCGCACTCGCACCGGAAGTTGCGTCCGCCCGTGCTGGCGCCGGAGTCCGGTGGGAAGCTGAAGCAGAGCTGATCGCAGCCGCCGTTGCCGAGATGGGCACAGGGATTGGTGTCGTCCTGGGGCTGGTTGTTGATGTTGTAGATGGCGATGTCGCGCAGCTTCTCCAGGTTGGTGCGCACGCGCGTGACCATGGTGTCGTTGGTGTTGTGCTTGGAGGCCTTGAAGACGGTCATCAGGTTGCGGTCCACCCAGTAGACGTCGTTGAGGTACACGGCAATGCCCATGGGACTGGGCAGGTCCCGACGGATGACCTTGCGGTTGGCACCGCTGTACGAGATCTTCTGTATGGTGTCCAGCTTCGAGTCCACCCAGTAGATGTCGTGCGTCTGCATATCGATGGTGAGATCGCGGGGCAGGGATATGCCCGAGGTGACCAGCGGCGTCCACTTGCTGCCGTCGAGCAGGGCCTTGCCGATCCGCGGATGCTGGCCGTAGTCGATCCAGTAGAGCAGCCGCTTGATGGGATCCACGGCCAGCTCCCGCGGGGCATCGTTGGTGGTCTTCACGAGCACCTTGCGGTTGCTGCCGTCCAGCCAGCTTACCTCCACGTAGTTCTCGTGCGGATACACATTGGTGAAGTACATGTTGCCGGCCACCCAGTCGATGGTGAGGCCCCGGATGCCGGTGCTGCCGATGCCGTCCTTGATCACATGCTGCAGATCGGTGCCGTTCGGTCGCGACCGGAAGATGCCGTTCCAGTAGCCGCGATTGAACTCCGCCCAGTAGATCCACTGTTCGCGGTACATGACGTCCACGTGGAGGATGTGGTGGCCCGGTCCGCTGACGGGGACCATCGCCTCGGAGCTGTCGCTCAGGCTGTAGCCGCGGATCATGTCCAGCTGCGAAACGACCGCAAATGTCTTGTAGGCCACGCAGTTGATCTCGTTCTCCTTGCGGTAACCGATGCCGCAGGCGCAGGTGCGGGTGGCCGCCGGACCCGGGATGCACAGGTGCTTGCAGCCGCCGTTGTTCGTCTGGCAGGGGTGCTGCATGGTGGCCCGCTTCTTGTAGATCATCATCGAGCGAAGGTCCGGCTCGTTGTCCACGATGGTCTTGCGATTGTCGCCCTTGGGCAGGTCCACGCGCACGATCTTCTCGTAGACGGGGTCCAGGTAGTAGAGCCGATGGTCGAGGATGCCCAAGCTGCGGGGCTTGGCAATGGAATGGCCGTCGGTCATGATGATCGTGTGATCCTCGCCGTTGTAGTCCATGGAGCCGATGACGGGCGGATTGCTGGAGCTGTAGTACAGCATTTTCTTGTCAATGTCCACGGCAATGCTCTCCGGATGTGTGAGATCCTGGAACAGGAGCTGCGAGTTCTGTCCGTTCATGTCGACGCGGCCAATCTTCACTGGCACTTCGAGCACTCCGTTGTCGATCCAGAAGAGCTTGCCCTCGCTGGGATCCAGGACGATCTGCTTGGGCCTGGACACCGAGTTGGGGTAGCCGTCATTGGCCAGGATGATGGTGCGGTATTTCTGCTTGCCGTCCACCCGCACGGCCTCGATGTTGCTGGCCACCCGGTTGCCGATGTACAGATTGCGGCCCAGCCAGTCGAAGGCGATCGTGTACGGTGCCCCCACAATGCCGTTGTCCGCTCCCAGGAAGAGGGTCTTGTTGCCGCCGCCGTAGGGCGTCGTGTAGATGGTGCAGTTCTCGTCGTCGTCCTCGCGTCCCTGCACCCAGTACAGGGTCTCGCCCTTGCGATCGAAGTCCAGGCCGGTGCTGCTCTCGATGCCGATGACGGGGGCCAGGGCGCCGGCCCGGGCATCACCGCCGTTGAGCGGCAGATCCACGATCTGTGTGCCCTTGACGACCATCAGGAAGGGGTTCTCCTCCTCGATGCACCGGCCCTCGCTGAGCAGCTTGAAGCCGGGCTTGCACTTGCACGAGTAGCCCTCGGTGACGCTGGGACTGAGCAGGCACAGGTGCTGGCACTTGGCCTGGGCGCACGGATTCGGGTGCATCGGCTGCAGGCTGGCGTGGTGCACGTGGATCGACAGTGGCTGGCTGATCAGATGGGAGACGACCGTCTGGTTCTTGCCCCGGAACTTGTTGGCGGAGAGGACGCGGTTCAGCTGTCGGTCCGTCCAGTACAGTGTGTCCTCGAAGAGGGACAGCGAGTGCGGATGGAGCAGGTAGTGGCTGCTGGCCAGCACCTGCTGCCGCCCGGTGCCGTTGTAGTAGCAGAAGTCGATAAAGTCCAGCTTCGAGTCGGCGAAGTAGACCCTCTTGGTGGCTATGTCCAGGGTGAGGCCGTTCGGCCAGTAGATCTTTGTGTTGATGATCGTCTTGCGCATGGTGCCGTCCATGCCGATGCGCTCGACGCGCGGATTCTCGCCCCAGTCGGTCCAGAAGATCCAGCGCGCCCCGGGACTCGGATCGATGCACATGCCGCGCGGCTGTGTGATGTTCTCCCGCACCAGGACCAATCGGTTCGAGCCGTTCTCGGCAGACACCTCGATGGTGTTGAGCTTGCTGTCCAGCCAGTAGAGATTCTGCGCAATCCAGTCATAGGCCAGGCCTTCGACCAGGTCCAGTCCCGTGTTGATGATCTCCTGGGGCTCCATGCCGCGGTCCAGGCGCGAGATCTTCTTCAGCTTCATGTCGCTCCAGAAGATAGTGCCCGTGTGCATGTTCGAGGCGGTGGCCACCACGTTCTCCACGATGATGGGCACCCGCTCCAGGCCCTGCTCCTTGAGGTCCGCCACCAGTATGGAGTGGCGATTGGAGATGATCAGGAAGGCGGCCGTGTGGTTGACGGCCTTGCAGGTGTGCTTGTTCGGCTCCAGGACGTAGCCGTCCTGGCACGAGCAGAAGTACGAGCCCTTCGTGTTGGTGCACTGCTGCGAGCACAGGCCGGGCGGATCGCACTCGTTGGTGTCGATGCAGGTGAAGCCATCCTCGCCGATCTCCGAGCCGGGCGGGCACACGCACAGCGCCCCGTTGGGCGTCTTCTGGCAGAAGCTGGAGCACTGGCCCGTCTGGTGCTCGCACTCGGCCAGGTCACAGCCCTCGCCCTCGTCGGCTCCGTTGGGACAGTCGGGGGTGTCGTCGCAGACGGAGGTTATGTTCACGCAGCGCTCGCTCACGCCCGGACACTGCCACTGGCCGTGGGGGCACTTGAATGGCGGCGGCACGCACGCGTGCTCCGCCCCCTCGTCCGAGTTGTCGCCGCAGTCGTCCTTGCCGTCGCAGATGTACGCCTTGAACACACAGTTTGTGTTGTTGCACTTGAAGAAGTTCTGGGCGCAGGTTATCTGGCCGCAGTCCTGCTCGTCCGAGTGGTCGGAGCAGTCGTTGGAGCCGTCACAGTGCCAGGCGATCGGTATGCAGAAGCCGGTCGACTTGCAACGGAAGTGCTTCTCCAGGTTGCACTGGTTGGGCCCCATGGAGGGGCAGCCGACCTCGTCGCTGCCGTCGTTGCAGTCCGGTATGCCGTCGCACTTGTACGACTCCTCCACGCACTGGCGCAGGTCGGAGCACTTGAACTGGTGGGTCAGACAGCTGATCGGCGGACAGTCCTTCTCGTCCTGCTTGTCGAAGCAGTCGTCGTCGCCGTCGCACACCCAACTCTGCGGTATGCAGTGGCCCGTGCGCGGACACGTGAACTGGAAATAGGCGCACGTCTTCTCCGCACAGAAGTCCCCCTCGTCACTGCTGTCCCCGCAATCGTTCTCGCTGTCGCACTTCCACATGTTCGGGATGCACCGCCCATTGGCGCAGGCGAACTGCGAGGTGCCGCACGTGACATTGCCGCAGTCCAGCTCATCGGAGTTGTCGCCGCAGTCGTTCTCCTGATCGCACCGGAAATTCTGCGGTATGCAGCGTCCCGATCGGCACTGGAACTCGTTCGATCCACAGGTGGGTTCTTTAGGGCGGAAAAATACAGAGGCGTGTTAGGTGGGGTTGGAATGAAGTGGGGGAATTGTGACTAGAGATTGGAGGAATAAAGTGTATAAAGTGACTTACTTGTGCAATTCTGCTCCTCGTCGCTGTTGTCCAGACAGTCGTCGTCGCCGTCGCACACCCAGGACTTGGGTATGCAGCGCTGGTTGGTGCACGTGAAGTCCCACGAGTTGGGGCACGGCTGGACGGGCGGTTCGGCACTGGGGTCGGGCACGCAGCTCATCTGATCCTCGGCGAGACGCTCGCCGTAGGGGCAGGAGCAGCGCGCCTGGAGGCGACCCACCGATGGGGCGATATCCCCTCCTGGCAGGGCGGTGGCATTCTGGGGGGCGATGGGCACGGCGAAGCAGATCTTTTGGCAGCCGCCGTTGTTCCGGTTGCAGGGCTGTGTGTCCGAGATCCGCTGAACCTCGTGGCTGTAGACCTTGACGCCGTAGAGGCGATTGGTCTGCGGTTCGCGCACCATCATCTCCTCCTGCTCGCCGGTGAGCTTGTGCAGCCGGATGATGGCGTCGAGGCGCCAGTCCGTGATGTACATCCAGTCGTTGTGGATCACAATGGAGAACGGGTGGCGGACGAGTCGCGAGTTGACGGTCTTGATGTCAGTGCCATCCAGATTCGCGTGCTGGACATGATCGAGGAGGGCGTCGCACCAGTAGACGCGGTCCTCCTTGAAGTCAATGGAGAGTCCGTTGGGCCAGCCCAGGGTCACGTTCTTGAAGACTAGCAGCCCAGTGCCGTCGGTGTTGGCTCGGGTGATGTTCGCGGGTCTGTCCCACTCGGAGAAGAAGATGAAGCCCCGATTGGGATGAACGACGATGGCGCGCGGGCGCTTGAGGTTCTTCAGGAGGGTGCGGCGGTGGGTCACGTTGCGGGTGGATAGCACGTTGAGGGTGCCCTTGCGGGAGTCAATGTAGTAGAGGTTCTTGGAGGCCCAGTCGACGGCCAGGCCCTCGACGCCCTCGTTCTGGGAGGCCAGCACGATCTCTCGGCCCGTGCCGTTCCTGTGCACCCGATAGATGACGTCCTGCAGCACGTCCGAGTAGTAGATGAACTCGTCCCGCGCATCAAAGTCCAGGCCCACGAAGCGAGCTCTCCGCGACACCACCGGCATGATGGCGTCGCTGAATCCCTCAATGACCGGCTCCAGTACCTTGCCCTTGATGAAACGCTGCTGCGAGTACATGAGGAACTCGCCGACGGGCTTGCACAGCTTCAGGTCGGTCTCCAGCTGGTAGCCCGTCGAGCAGGCGCACCGGAAGCCCAGCCCCGTGGGCGCCCCCTTCACGGCGGTGACGATGCACATGTGGTTGCAGCCGCCGTTGTTGTTGCCGCACGGATTCGAGACGCGCGGCTGGCTGAGCGCGTGCACCGCAATGATGCCCTTGGGCTCGCGAATGTCCTTGGCCTTGTACGTCACCTGAATGGAGCTGGGGCCCTCGAACTTGTCGACGGACATGATGCCCTGCTTGGTGGCGTCCGTCCAGTAGATGCGGTTCTCGAACAGCGCCAGCCGCGACGGACTCGGCACCTGCTGTCCCCGGAGTACCATCACGCGGTGAGCGCCCTCGTAGTCCACGGACTCGATGTAGTCCAACAGGGAGTCGCACCAGAAGACCCGCTTGCCAATGATGTCCACGGTCACGCCACTCGCCTTGTAGGCCGCCTCGGAGACGATCGACCGGGCATGGGTGCCGTCCATGTGGGCGCGCAGCACCTGCCCTCCGTCGGCGACGAACATCAGGCCCGAGGTGGGATCGAGCGCCAGGTCGGCGGGGCTGGTTAGGTTCGAGCCGAGGACGACAGCGTGCCACTGGCCGCTCAGCTCGAAGACATCGATCTTCTGGCCGACCAGATCGGCCACATAGATCTTGTCGCCCACCCAATCGACGGCCAGAGCCACCGGTGCCCAGGTGCCGGGCAGGGTCTGATCGAAGGGGGACAGGCCCTTATTCAGGGGATTCAGGGGCAGGGACTGCACCTTGCGCGTCTTGATGTCCGACCAGTAGAGCGTGTTGCGGGCATAGTGAAAGGAGACGCCCGCCGCGGCGGTGGCATTGGCCAGAATCCGGGGATCGGCGCCGTGGGCAAACATTCGCATTATGGCCCGATCGTGGGCGAAGATCAGCTGCAGGTTGTTGGCGTTCGGGGCGATGCACTTGGACTCGTTGATCAGCGTATAGCCCTGGGCACACTGGCACGTGTAGGAGCCGAGGGTGTTGGTGCACAGCTGGTCGCAGTGTCCCCACTCGGCGCACTCGTCCAGGTCCACGCAGGTGCGATTGTCCGGGGCCAGGGACTGGCCGGGCCGACAATAACAGACGCCGCCCGTCAGCGAGGGTCCGCACTTAAACTCGCAGCTGAGGGCCGGACAGGAGACGATGGCTGGAAAACGGAACCAAGAGAGAGAGAGAGAGGAGAACGAAAGGAGCAATTAAGGGAATATAGAGAAAGGAAAAGGGGAGTGACGGGGTTGGAAGGACACTCACAACAGTTGGTCTCCTCGTCGCTGCCGTCCTCGCAGTCGCGTTTACCGTCGCACAGCTGCGACTTCAGGATGCATTTGGGAGCACCGTTGACGCCGCCGCGCGGACAGAGGAACTTGTTGTCCGGACAGGCGATGGCCGTGCAATTGGCCTCGTCGCTCTTGTCCGCACAGTCGTGGTAGCCGTCGCAGTGGAAGTTGTACGGAATGCACAGGGCATTCGTGCACCGGAACTGGGCGTGATGGCAGGGCGGAAAGTCTGCAACAAAAATAAGAGAGAGAGAGAGAGCGAGAGAGGATTTACGTGGGTGGTGGTGCTGGGTGCTTTGCTGGACTCACTGCATCCTTGCTCGTCCGAATTGTCGCCACAGTCGTCGCGATGATTGCACTTGAGGGCCGCATCGATGCACTTGTGTCCGTTGGCGCAGCGGAACTGATCCAGGCGACAGGCGACACCGTTGCAGCCGTCCTCGTCCCGTCCGGTGCGGCAGTCCAGATAGCCATCGCAGCGCTTCTCCCTGGGCACGCAGGGTCCGGCCAGACGGGTGCCCTCCGCGGGGGCAGCACCATTGGGGGCATTGCAGAAGACGTCCGTGTGCTGGCACTTGCGATAGGCTGCGAAAAGGGAAGGCAAGGGAAAAAGGAAAGGGATATCAGGAAGATGTAATTTAAGTCCCACTTTTAGTCTTTTAGTCACTGCACTTAATTAGTGGACCACCGAATGGGAGATGTCTGCTGCTGCTGCCTGCTGCTGCTGCTGTCCGCTTTTCAGGTTGTGATTAATTGCCTTTTGCATCAGGTCAACACGAAGGACAACGACGCGACGTGCCACCTAAGCCAAGGCCACCAACCACTCCCACCCCCAGAACCCCGCAGGCCACAAGCCAGCTCTTCATTTCCCACATCCCAATTCCCACTGGCCATTTCTATGCCCCAGTGGAGGAGGAGAGTTAGGTGGAGCCCATAACTCAATGGCCAAGAAAGCGACAGAGGCCCAGCGGGTGGCCCAGGACCTGGGACTCGGGCAGGACCCGTCAGGCATTGTTAAAACGCTCGCTCGCTCTCTCTCTCTCTCTCGCTCTGTCTCGGATTGTCGGCTTAAAAATGGGTGCCAACAAAACTATTTGTGCTGCCAAAGACATTAAATTTTGATGCCAGACATTCGGGCGAGAAGTATTGCCTCTCTGATGGAATGGCTTGGGCTTGGGTCTTGGGTCTGGTATTGGGTCTGGGTTTGGGTTCGGGCACGCATGGCGTATACATAATGCATGGTTGCTGTTCAAATGTCGGGCGTGATTGTCTGTCTGTCTGCCCAACGGGTGCCCATGTCCGTGTGTCTCTCCATCTGTCTGTACGCCCCCCCCTGTACGAGTATTGTGTGCACTTGAGTTGTGTGTGTGTGCTACATGTGTGTGTATGTGTGTGTGTATGTTGGCAGGCAAAAGTGCTATAAATTATCGAGTAGTTGGTTGCAGGACCTTTTCCTTTAACGCCCCCATTCCCCTCGTCCCAACCACAAACGAAAACACAAGGAAATACTGGATGGTCTAGACATGGGTCATACCCTTCTGATAGGCTGCAAATACTCGTAATATTAGCCATAATAAAGATGCTTTGCCACAAGTTCATCATGTCCTTGTCTGCAATAGTAGAGAGTACTGTCAGGGCAGGGGGTGGACGGCAGGAAAGGGGCGGCCAATGGTTTGGTTAACAAGAAAGAGGCAGCGGGCTGCTGGCCAAAGTCGTGCATTTGAATGACTAAATTAAAGCGGCTGCCATCAGAATCAAGAACTATATAATACTATGATATATGTATGTGTGCGGATGTGTGTGGGTGTAAACTGTACAGTGAATGCTCTACTGCGGCGGACACGAAAGAGATGCCACTTATATTTGCAGGATTATAGTGTCAATGTCAGTTACCCCTGCGCACTCGCTTCGCTTGTGCAACAATCCACTCAGTTCACTCGCTAGTTCGGTCCTCGCTCGTTCTCGTTATCGCAAACAATTTTCTTTATATTATAGGGAGTGCCTTGGGGCACACAACCGAATGAGAGCTTTTACTGTGCCTCCTTTTTGAGGCTGTACATATGCTGTGGGGGTTTTGTTTTCAACAAATGGAGGAGCCCAGCATTACTTGAAGTTCGGGGTCCGTTTGATCTATGCTCGTCCTTGGGTTGTGGCTTTAGACGTCATAAACTTTGCGGCGAGTATTTTATGTCTCCGGCTGCTACTGCTGTTGCTGTTGTTGTTTCGGTACAGTTGCCTCCACGTAAACTCTCCGGAACATTAGCGCGGAAGCACGGCAAATGGGAGCTAGAGTGGATCTGGGGAGCAGGAGCAGGGGACCCCTGGAGGAGCATCCGAGTGTTGCAGAGCAAACTTAATTAGTGCAAGTTAAACAAGCCAAGTTGTATAAATATTCCCCGACAGCGGAAACTTTCTCTAGCACAACAATGGAATGCTGCTGCGTATCCCTCTCCCCTGTACTCTCCACCCTCCTTACCTGCAGTCTCGCTCTCCCCCTACGTTTCCCCGACTCGGTCTGTCTGTATTGACAAAATGGAGCAATCGAGGGAGATGGGATGCGGATGCCCATTGTTGTCCCCTCGTCTCTGGTAATCATAAAAATGTGTCACGCACTCCTGCATTCATGCACCACCCTCGACCCTCCCGCCTTTCCTGCCGCCCCTTCCTTCTTCTGCTGGAATTAACATTCTCTAATCCAAGACCCGTTCCAGTTGCAATTTGTGGGCGAGCCTTTGGACAAGGATTTACGCCAACAATTTGTTGCAAATTCCTCTGCTCTTTGCCCTTTGCTCTTTCTCTACTCCACTCCACTTCTCCTCTCTTCCCCTCCTCTGTTCCCCTTTCCTGTTCCTGTTCCTTTCATTTTCGTTTCTTTCCTGTTTCCTCTCTCTCACTGCATTACATTAGAAGCAAATCATAATGACAAACGAGGGGCGTGGCCATCTGGCCATCTGGTGATTTGCAGCTACAATTTTGGGCTTCTTCATTGTATACCCTGACGCTGGGAGGAATACTCGTATAATTCCAGTTATTTCGATTTCAATAAATTAAAGTATAACATCAGAGTTCAGGGATCAGTGATGGCGGTTTCTTACGATAGTGATGGCATCGCTACAATGCACATCATTAGTGATGGATTGGATTGCAAATTCATGCATCAGATTTTCAGAAATGGAGCGCAATTGTTTTCTGTTGCGAAAATTTGAGACAGTATCGATAGGTCGTGAGCACTCCCGAAATCGATAGGTTGTGAGCACTCGAAAATATGATATCACACCCACCTAATACATGATGCATGATGCGTACATTGTGTATGATACATGATGCATGATAAATGATGCATGATACATGATGCATGATAAATGATGCATGATATATTCTATTCGTAAACGCGATAAGGAATACGATCCACAATTAATCCTTCTTTAATACAAAATCGTTAAGGGAAATCCAAACTTCTGGGGCTTCTGGGACTTCTGGGGGCTATACCCTATATCTTCTGTCTCTCAAGTTTGGTGCCAGCACAAGGTCATAAAAGTTGTAACTGCTTCTTCAGCTTCATTTTTTACCCGGGCCGGTTCCGTTTAGAAGGCAAAAGTTCGGCACAAAACTTTAACCAGCGGAGAACGGAGAGAGGAGAGCGGAGAGAGCAGAGAGAGAGTGGAGAGCGTGGGAGTACTCGGAGGAGAGCAGAAGGAGCAATAGAGCAGGGCGTTGCATTGTTGGCACTTTATAAACACCACGGAGGACAACAACACTGACACAGCTTTATTCTCCCCTCCCACCATTCCCTTTTCTCCCTTCGTCACCCTTCATTGCTCCACCTCCTAGTGGCTGAGCTTTTTTAAGCCAAACACTTTCTAATTGGGTTCCGGGCTCTGTGTTCTCTGCATTAACTTTTATTGCAAGCCAGGACTTTTATGCGTGTGTATTGGGGTAAGTGGTGAGGGCTGAGAGGGGTACTCCAGAGGGGGATTGGGTGCTGCTGTGTAATTACGCGCGACAAGTGCCACGCCCAGCCATCATGACGGCGCGCACCCAACGCCCACCCAACGCCCACCATTCGCGTCACGTTTAGCTGCAGTCAAATAAACGTCAGATGGAATCGTCGGTACAGTAGTCACAGTCACAGTCACAGTCACAGTTATAGTCATAGTCACAGTCATAGTAGCACTCACGAAACCACGACTCGCAGAGACGGTGGGCGGTAGGGGGTGGGCCAACACCCAGTTGGAGGGGGGGGACTGCTGGAGGAACACTTAAGTTCTCTGCCTGGATGCTGGGCGAGAGTTAAGCTGTCGGCTTCTCTCTTTCTTGGTTTTACGCACTTTTTTACGCAGCAATATCTGCCTCATTAGATGCGCTGCCTGCCGCCTGCCTGCTGCCTGTTGCCAGCTGCCTGCAATTAAAACGGTAAATGTCTCCTCTCTTAATCCTCTATCCATTCCCCACTCCGGTCTACCCTTTACCCGTTATCCGTATCCGTATCCGCATCCGTATCTTCATTAAGTGCAGTCAATGTCTATGCGTAAAGGGGCGAGTGGAGCACAGGTACGAGTAGAAGGTGATTCCACCTTGTTTATTCGTGACCCAAGCACCGGCACAAAGCTTTACCAAGCAGCGCGTCCAGCGCTAAAAGGCAACATAAAGGAGCAGGGTTGGGGGCACACGAGGGGGAATGAATAAGGAATGGACCTGTCTAATTATGAGGGACCACGATTCATTCTATGGTCGGAAGGACAGAAGATGAAGATTCCCCAAGTGCCAGCTGTCGACTTGTGGCAGCCAAGCTGCAGAAAGACTGCAGTAAGGCAAACAAAACCCGAAATCCAATAATCCCATCAAATACTGCTACTATATTTATGCTAGGCTCATTTCATGAAATGGGGACAAAAAGTGTGTGTATAAACACCATTTCATGTATTCGGTAGCACACGAAAGTTGACTATGAGGTGCGCTCTTAATTGTTTTCCCTGCACTGCTAGCACTACCTGCAGTGAAGAGAGGGGATCAAATATAACTCTTTCACTCCTCGTCCCCCATGCCAAAGACAAAAAAACAACAATTACAAACACTCTCATAATGCAAAAGCAAAGCTGCTCTTGGCGTGGCTGCTGCGCTCTTAACTTTTCGCCCCCGCTTTAGGGCATTGCACTGACACCTCATGCAGTAGGAAGAGAGAATTTAAGATAAGAACTCTTTAAAGTAATCTACCTTATCTACGCTGATGATCTATGCACGCTTCGTCTCCCCCTACGCTTTTTGGCTGTATTCAGCACAATGCAAATCTCTGCAGCTGCATTGCACTCTCAACAGCTAGCCAACTGAGAAAAGATAAATTTTTTGGCGCTGTTAGAGAGGCATGTTAATTTAGCAGCGAGCTAACAGCGAAAGATAAACTGAGTGGGAGAGCGAGAGAGCCCTTGACCTACATTCGTTATCTGTGATCACCTGCATAAACTTTCATTCTCTTTTTCTGCCGTGAGCTCTGAGCCGTTCGATTTCTAAGAAGAGCTTTCAGCCGCCCACGCTGCTCTGCTTCAGCCCTCTCTCACCAAGTTCTTTCGTTCTCGATCTCTCATTCTTCGAAAGCTTCTTTAAGCTGCCCAGCTCGCTGCTGCAGTTCTATCCAAGCTTTCAGTTCCCCCCCGGTTCATCAGTCAGAGCGGTAATTAAAATGAAATTGTTCGTCTAGTGGAGTGCGCGTGCGTCTAAAGTGAAAAATGCAAGACGATATTGTTAGAAAGTGATTAAAAGTGCGCGAGTGAGTGCAGTGAAACCAAAAACAGAGCGAAAGAGAACAAACAAACGAAAGAGAAGATCAAAAGAGAGTCTATAATATCGCAGCAGCAAGTCAACTAAAACTGAGGGTGAGTTTACACAATACTCAAGACTATAATTTATTACTTTTGCATGCGGAATGTTTTCTGCTATTTATGTTATATTTACATATCATTTGATCTTTATCATATCATGATTATAATTATAATCTGTTGCCTCTTATTGAAAGTGACTCTGAAACAATCTCCGCCCCTCTCCAGCCCCCCTATATCTATATATACATATATATCAATATCTTCTATATCTTCTTCCAAAGGACTCGAACGATTTTTCATTTTCCTACCACTATCCTCGACCATGTTTGAATCGTTTTTTGGTCTCGCATACGAGTACGGGGCAAACATTGAATATTCCGCTCATCCGAAAGTGGTGATTGCTGCAAAGTATGTCATGTCATTGTCATGCGCTCAAATTCAGATATGATTCAGATATGCTCTATGCTGTATGTGTTGTGCATTGAATTTGTTCATTGTTTGGAGCAACAGAAATATGCAGTTCAAAATACTCCAAGTACAATCCATCTACATATACATCTACATCATATATGTGTTTGTGTCTTCGTAGGACATGTATCGCTGTACCTACTTAATGGTATCTACTATGCATACATAAATTATCATATATTTATTTATCATCTTATGCAAATGGATTATCTTCTTAGGCCACCCACCCCCAGCCTCACCACCCCCTGTCATAGGCACAGACACACATACATACCCTCTCTCCTCCACAACAGACAGCCCGCCCGCACAACACCTGAAGTAATTAAATAGTTGAAATAAGCCCGCTCTAATATTTATATGCCATAAATTAAGCAAACAAAGGAACAACGCAGACAGCCCCCACACCCTTCCCCTTCCGGGAAGGTCGAGCAGGAGGAGGGGGCGGGGGAGGGGAGGGGAAGGAGAGGGAGTAGCATCAGAACTAGATATGGATGCGTTGGTTTCTGGTTCTGGTTCTGGAAGCGACAGGAACAGTAACTGTCACCGACTGCGCCTTCTGACGTTGAAGAAGACGACGAGGACGACAAGGACGACAAGGACGACAAGGACGTCAGGAACGACTACGACGACGACGCGTTGACACGTACGCAAAATAAATTTGTTAAGAACGCAATAAGAGTGAACATTTTGTCGCCATTTAAGCGCGATAAATTATTGCGCAAGGGCACAGGCACAGGCAGACACGGGTAGAGCGCGCAATAGGGATAGGGAGAGGGAGAGCGAGAGTGAGAGAGAGAGCTCTCTTCACGGCAACGTCTTATTAAATTAAAATGAAATTTAAACTTGATCTTGTGCGCTCTGCTCAGCCCTGCTTGGCTCTGCTTTGACAGAGCTTTGGGTTTGAGTTTGGGCTTTGCTTTGGTTGTTGCGGCACGACAAACTTTTGCGCCAAAGGAGTGAAGCCAACGGCCGTATGTCCGTCTGTCTGTCTGTCTGTCTGTGTGCTTCTCGCTCTCTGTACCTCCGTCTGCCCGTCGACAAATTGCCCATCTAGCTTGAGTCCCGTTCCCCCTCCGCCTCCCAACGAAGAAGTGCCGGAGAGCTTAGAGGGCTAACGAGCGAGAGAGAGGTAGAGAGGCGGAGAGGCGAGCGAGCACGCAGGCAGGAAGGCAGTGCAGGACAAAGTTGTGCCGCGTTTGTCTAGCCGTCAGAGTCGTCAAAGCTTTCAGCAGAAGTTGTACAAAAGGCAGAGAGAGGGAGAGAGAGAGCTGTACAGAGGGGAGGACGGGGGTACTTAGAAATTGGTCGCCTCAAAGATATTTAAATATTTGTTTGCGTTTCTGTGTCTGTGCTGTGTCTGTGCTGTGCTGTGTGTGTCTGTGTGTGTGTACGTCGTGCCTGTGTTTGTGCATACATAAATCTTAAATAACAAGCAATAAATGCTCTTCTACAAGTCCTGGGCACTTTTTGGCGATTTTAATGTCCATGCCGTCTCGCCCCGCCACTGCATCGCCTCTGCTTCCCGCATTCTCTGGCCAAAACTTTTAATCAAAATGTGCGGCACGGCACACAGTCTGCCAGCTGAATGCACTTGAACTTTATGCTAAGGAGCAAGAGAGAGAGAGAGAGAGAGAGAGCGAGTGTGTGTGTGTGTGTGTGGGGTGACAGAACTGAGAGCGAGAAGAGAGTTTTCCACTATACAAAGTCCAGCCGAGCGAGAGCAGAGAGCTCTTGAAAATGCATTAAATTCTTTGCTCAACGAGCAGACAACATGCCACCAGAAAGAGGAGCAGTGTGCGGGCCGGGCGGGGCAGGGCGGTGCGGTGCGGTGCGGGCCATGGGGCGTTATTGAGAGTCTGTCAGTGGATTATTAAAGTCATCTTCGGATCTCGCTGCAGGATGGATTGCCCCACATACGCGCATACAAATGGTAATTAATGACAGACCGGGCCTGGGCATCCCACAAGGATGATCGACGAATTCGGCTTTAGAAACTTTAAAAATGAAGCAGAATATATTCAATAGTTAACAAAGTATACTCAATAATACTCTGGTAACATCAAGTGGATAAATATATGTAGTTGTATATCAATGGGAGGGGGCAGACCACCTGGCCTACAACTGGCCTCGCTCGTCACTTTGCTCCCTGGCTCGACGAGCGACGAGTGACGAGAGATATATTCAACTTCGGTTTTCATCTCATCCGTTTCATCACTAGAGTGCCATCTGTAGTGCCACGTTTAACCCTCCATTAATCGGTATATTTCTAATTTTCTTTTACTCTTAAATGGTCGTTTCTTTCTTGATTTTAGTATTTTTTCAAATGCACTCAGCAATTAGCTAACAATACTCATTAAATACCCTTGAAGCATATTGTTTGTACAATTGGCCTGAAAGTCTTAACGACATTTCAGAATCAATTCATGAAACTCACAACAGCTGAAATCATTATTTACAGTACATTCCCCAGGTGGAACTGTACCACCTCCTTGGAGATAAGCAAAGGGTCGGAAACCCTTAAACACCCCACACAGAAGGAATATATTTATGGCCCAACATCAAATTGATGAATGCCTGTGCTCGAATCGAAGTCGGAGGGAGGAGCTTTTGTTGAGTTGAGTTTCCTTTGCTAATTTGCGGCCCTTAACCTTACCCTTACCTGAGCTCCGTCAGCAAGAGTTCTCTATGTTCTATCTATCTATCTATCTATCTATGTATATGCATATTTAAACATATGCATTCATGTATTTGTGTAGTAAAGGTTAGCAAAAACCAAAACAACACAAGTGCTGCGGTCCTCTGGGCTCTGTAAGCATGTGAATTTGTTGAAATTTGCATAAATAAAATTGGTATAATAAAATGTAAACATTTTGCTAAGCAAATTGTTGGTCCCCTTTAGTTCCATCCATTCCCAAGGATCCCCCGAAAAGGGAAAGAGGATTGGTTCTCTGAATCCAGAACGAGAACGAGAACGAGGTTGAGCTAACCAATATTTGTCGAGTCAACAAATTTACATTGAAAGCGAGAAAAGGCACGCTTCTTGAGCCACTCCTTCAGCCACTCCTTCAGACATGAGTTGGGATTGAATTTCCCCAGCCAAAACCCATCCCAGACCCTGCTGTGTAATATCTGTATATGGTATATAGTGAGAGTCTGTGTACTTACTGCACTGCGCCTCATCCGACTTGTCCTCGCAGTCCTCGATCATGTCGCAGCGGTAGTGTGGGGGAATACAGTAGGTCTTGTTGAACACGTACTGTCCGCAGTTCAATTGGGGCGTCTCGCACTCGGGTGGAGCTGAAACCGAAGATCAAATTGAATTTGGGTTACAATAATCCTAGACGTAGCGCCGAACTGGTGAAATATATCGCAAAACCAGTTTTTGTTAATTTAATGAGAAGCAAAGAGGAAAGATGGATTTACAAACAGCATAGTTTTTCGAGGTAAAAAATGAGAATAACAAAATCTTTTAATACAGTATCGGATGATAGAAAACTTGCTTATAGCTATTATGGTGCCCTTGCCCAATAATATCATCAAAATTTCTTCGTATAAGCCGTTCAGGAGCGTAAAGACCTGGCTGCCATATAATCGGAACTATCATAAATTGAAAAAGCTCAGTAGCTCAACATTTGGGTGACCCCGACGTGACTGCTGCCCCGACTGTGAACCGCTTTTAAAACTGTATTTTTAAATCAATTTATTACTTGGAAAACTTGCATTTTGGCTCGCATGTTCGAAATTTCTTTAATTTTCCCTTAACTACATTTTAACTCATTCTTCTTTTTACGGGATTCTCGTATATTCATTGAATTCATTGGGTATCCGTTTGTTAATTGGTAATTATTATTTGATGGACACTTACGACATGACTGCATCTCGTCCTCGCCGTCGTCGCAGTCCTTCTGGTAATTGCAGACCCAATGGTGCGAGATGCATTTTCCGTTGTTGCAGCGGAACAGGTTCGTGGGGCAGTCCGCAATGCTGACGCCGCCGCTGATGATGCCGTCCAGGGTGCCACCGCTGCTGCTGGTGCTGCTGAGGCCACCTGGAGAGAGGAGAGAGAGAGAATAGAGAGAGAGAGAGAGTGAGAAGAGTTTCGATAAAGGTCCCCAGAGAGACTGGGATTGAGAGATGCATTTCTATTTTTCATTCTCTAGATTAAAGATTAAGCCGATGAATCTACTTATTTTATCTTAAATCAAATAGCAGGATTGTTAAGGATCCTCTTTCATGGCTTGGAGTGAGTCAATTATATTTGGAATTGGTAATTGGAAAATGGAAATTGGAAATCGGTTTGGTCAGCCGCAATTTGCCCGAAAGTTTGCTAATAACCTATAACGCTCACGGCTGACTGTTGCGGCCGACTGCTGTGGCAGTAAACAAGCTGCCAAGTGGCAGCTGCTGGCAGGCATCACGAGGGGGGGGGGGGGAATGGTGGAGGGGGTGGGGCAGACAACAAAAGACTGTCATAAAATGGCAGCTGCAAGGCGCTCGGGCCCTCAGCTTTTGTGGCTGCCAAAGCCGCCATGGCTAATGGCCTTGTCACACACACACACACACACACAGACACACTGACATGCACACATGTACAGGTCACACACACACACAGACACAGACACACATGAGAGAAAGCAGCAGACGAAGAGACGTTAGAACGCGACCGGAAATGCTTAGCTGGGATTTCTTCTCGACTGTGCCAGGGCACGACAGCAGAAGAGGAAAGGATGGGAAGAGTAAGAGTAAGAGCAAGGGTATGGGCAAGGGAAGGGGAAGAAAGCAGGATGCGAGAGACGGGGCCATGGGGTTGGGTTGAGGTTCAGGGGGCCTGAGCGCTGACAATGTCATTTGTTTCCGGCTACGTGCACTTTGCACGTGCCCAAGTTTTTGCGGCCAAAAATGCGCACAGGCAGGCTCCACAGGGCACCAATGAGAGAGAGAGAGAGAGAGAGAGACGGAGAAAGAGAGAGCGAGGGATAGACTGACTGTTGCAATTGCTTCTCTTTTCTTTTCACAGCGAAGCGAAGGGTATGGATATTTTGTAGCAACAGTTTGCCCAATTACATCGGAAATCGATCGCATATTCTCCTGATTCTACCGTTAAGATAATCTGGGGAAAGATCGATCTGCAGGGTAGCAGCAGGGCGCTGACGGACGTTCCATCCTCCATCTATTCCTGCTTATTTTGTGGCTAAAAAGTTTCAAAATATTCCCTCAAATCCCCTCAAAATATGCTCCAAGTACCCTGCAGCGCCCTGCTGCTACCCTGCAGTAAAACATGATCATGAAGCACTTTAAGAATGTTTTGGATTATTTTAAAAATGGCTTCAACTCTGTTCAAAAAGTATCCTTGTCCAAAACAAAGGAAATTTAAATTGAATTGCCATGAATAAAATCTCTTTAAATTTAGATTTGATGCTCTAAAGCGAGAATGTATTAGTAGTATTGTTTTGTAAGGGCTATCTAAGACTTAACCTCAAAGTCACCCACGAACAGGCCCAATGAAAGCCAATTTTGGTATGTGTTTCAGACCTAAAAGATTGTGCAACAACGTCGATTGAAAATAGGTTTTGCAAAACGTTCGATAGTTCCGTTCGACTTTGGCATATTATAACTTTTTATTGGATTTATTGGATCAATGACGTTCCAAGTAAGCCGCCACAGAGCAGAGCTGTCGTCTCCCAACCGCACACACACAAACACACGCGTACCCTTCACGTTGTACCCCTCCCCCGACCAGCAAACACACACACTATTCCACGTAACGCCACGCCACGCCCCCGTCATTCTCGTTCTCGTTCGGGCCTGGGCCCAAGACTTCAGGTCTAATTATGCATCTAATTAGTGAGTGCATTCTCCGTTTGGCAATTCATGCCGAAATTATTTTAGCCACATCTCTGGCGTAATTAAAGACAAGCCGCAGACGACAACCAACCAACACCCCTAGCCCTCCCCCCACACACCCCGCCCCATTACCCTTGTGCCCCCTTTTGGCAGCAGTTCGCAATTGAATTAAGAACATTTTAAGAACGCATGCCGCATGCCGCACGGGCCAAAAAGCGAGTCATGTTTTATCACTGAGTATAATTCACATTACGGGGGATTCCCCTTTTAATTCACTACGCACTCGCACTCTCTCCTTCTCCCTCTCTCTCTTTCTCTTTTTTCCTGTGTCGTGTCGTCTGTCGGTGTGGCACTGTGGAGACCTTTCATTGCATTATGTTGCACAAATAATAATAATAATTATGGAAATGCTAACGACGTTCTCTACAGACCTGCAAACAGTGGAACAAAAACCAACGAAACGTGTTCGAAAAATATACTCTGACTTGTAATTTTTAAGAACTTTAAGAACGGGTGCATCGGTACTGCGAGTGGCCAACGGATTTCATGCAAGCTGAAGTATTTTCGGACTAAATTGACTTTGGGATGTCGTGTGTGTCAATGAGTTGACAGATCAGTTCTCCGCTCCGCTCGCACTTTATGTATGTTTTATAACTTGGAATAGATTGGTTTCGTGTTTGTCTCCGTGAATGTGTATAGACTCACTCTTGTTCTTTAAGTACAATAATGTGTTGATGTTTGAACATTGGGGAAATTGTAAAGTATAGCCCGTAGTTACATATGATGGTCACTGATTGATTGATTCCCTTTTGAGAACTTCATTCAACTCATTCATTCATTCCACTTCCGTTCACCGAATTGTAGAGAGCTTTTGGTTTTTGGGATGACCATCAAGACCCAGAGCGGATCTGTTTTTTAGCCTTATATATGAACATACGTATACGTACACGTAATATTCTTCGCGTGGCAAGTTTCGACTGTTTTGGGGTGGGGGGTGTTACATGTTATTTTGTTCTTCTTTTTTGTTTGTTTGTTTCTTCTGTTGTGGGTAAAAATCCGCAACTTGAAATAGTTTCAGGGTGGCTGCTGGCGGAGAAACTATTTGTTGTTCCCCAACCCCCCCACCCCTCCACCCCTTCTGCGAAAACTCGTACAAAAAGTTGTCTGGAAGCAGCAGCCCAAAAAAGAGGTAAGGAGGGGAGGTAAAGAGGGGGGGGAGATCGTACAATATCTGGGAACAGGTTCAATCTTGGTCCGGTTTCTCACATTCCACATGATACCCCGCCACATCCCCCACAGGATCCACAGGATATCCACAGCTTTAACTTTCGGAAATTCCCCTTCAACCGCGACAACATCAAAATGCAGTGTTATTAAGTATTACGTTGTTGTTTTTGTTGTTGCTTCTATTTGTTTTTACTGTTATGGGCCATGTTATGGCCTGTCCTGACTGTTGTCCCTTCCCCCCTCCCGCCCCGTTCATGTCGGGGCAACAGTATCAACGGTTTTAAGAGCTTACAAAATATTTTGTAATTTTGTCACGTTTCAACTTTGGCGACGTCACTTAAAATTACATTTAACAGCAACAAAAAAAAACACCAAAGAGGAAATAATGTTTGTCTGCGATTTTCCTTTGCTCTTTCTCTTTCTTTCGTTTTTGGTTTTTGTTTTGGGGTGCACTGGGGACTGGCATTGGTCCTGGACAGGGCGGTAGTATCTCAAAAGTAGATGAATGGATAGACGGATGGATGGATGGATGGATGGTTGACTGCAATGATTCCCCTGGCATCCTCCCTTTTGTCTCACGTGACCCTAGGGTTTGGCACATACTGAAAATCCCATAAAGGGGCAACCACAGGGATGAGAGTTCCCTTCGATATTGGGCATGGACTTCCCCACATAAAAAACCAGCCATGTAATACGATGTTTGGTATGAAAATTGTATAACTTTTCCTTTTGTTTTTGAATGTCACATTCCAGTGGAATGTGCCGGCAAAGTCACCTTTTATCAATGTTCAAGTGACTTTTGACAAGCGACTTTTGATACGCTAAACTTTTAACTGTTTCACACACACAAACACACACACACACACATTTTTGGGATGTTTGAGCAAAGTTTTTCCGCCACAGAAGCTGCCATGCTGCGATTTGTACCCAATGTTCATTGGTTTTAGTTTGTTGAAAACGCTGGCAGGTTTTTCCATTGTTTAGACAAATTTTCGAGTTATTCCGTCCATTTATCCTCCGCCAGTGTGCCTCTCATTAAGCCAACATGCAGTTAAGGCTCTCTCTGTTCTCTCTCTCTCTCTTTCTCTCACTCTCTGATGCTTCAGTGATAGGAATAAATCAAGAGAGAAAGGATTTGAATCAAAGTATTCATTGAATGTATCCCTTCAAATAGTGCCATTACCAGCTCTGATAGTGTCAATGGCCATGGATCATGGCCAAAAAAACTGCAAGCCGCATTCAGATTCCCTTTGGGTACTTTTCCGCTTTTCCTCTCTCGCTGTCGCTGTGTAGCTGTCGCTGTCGCTGGCCCAGTCTGGCCTTTTTCATACATTTATTACCATGAATTTCCATTACTCACTTTAAGGGTGGAGTTAAGGGGTAGCTGTGGATGAGGCTGGGGGGTGGGGGACAGTGCTCGTGCCGCAAATATGGCAGTCAGACAAACGCGTTATGGCCATGTACACACTCGTATGGCGGAGCTGAGAGCAGAGGAGAAATGGTATTCTCTTGGAGATTCATCAATGAATTTATCAGTTTTTATAGGCAATTTATTATTTATTGATGGCCATGGGAGGGAGGGAGGGAGGGATGAAGTATACCCATCGCCAGCCAGCAGCCTCGTATAGGAGGAGCATAGCATACATTTTAAGGGCGAGACAATAACTGGCAACAGCTTTTCAAAATCCAAACGATTCTCCCCCGTCTCCCTTCCAACCCCCCTCTCTGTCTATCTCCCTCTCTATCTCCGTCTGTCTATCCCCTTATACTCTTTTTTTCGTGGGTTTTTGAATAATGGCGAATGGCAGGCAGTTTGGTCCTGTGGAGAGTGCATTTGGCACAACCAAATAGTAGAGACAAAAAAGAAGCGAGTGGAGAACGGACAAACACAAAACAAACTTGGAACAGGTACAAAGTGAATATAAATACTCGCTCCAACCATACATATATCTCTTAGATGCTCAAATAATTCCTGTCTGCCTTTAAAGATCTCTTCGAGCCTTTAAGTTTCAATTTTGAAATACCTAATAAGACTAGAACGAGGACTACAGTACTCAAAAGTTCTTTAAAAGTTGGTCCAAATACTGCACACAAATCTATACAATTTATGAGAATTAAAAGCAAAAAGCCATGAAAACCCCTCTCCCCCTTACACCCTCTTCAAGGGGATTCATAAACAAATAGGGGTCGAAACCGAATCTGTAGGAATGTGGGCGATGAATCACCTATACGTATACTATATGTTTGAAGCATTATAATAGTGTTTATAATATTGATATTCGGATTTAAATGCGAATAGTAAATATCTGAACTAACTTGCTATAAGAAATCATTCCAATTGCACTTCGGAAATGCCCAACTCTATCTTTGTTTTCATGTCTCTCGCTTATGAATGTACCCATCAATATATCCCCCAATAAGTCCCCCGTTTAGTGCGTCGATCTCTTCATAATTTGTTCACATTTTTCACTGGGCCAAATCTCAGTTTCCGGCTCTTTCCCAACGGGGGAAATTGTGCCACATGCGGCGGATATCCATCGATACCACAGCGATCGATGGTGGTTGGTGGAGGGGGCAGGGGCGGGTCTAAGCCCAGACTGCCGCACAGACCCGACCAGACCGTGATTTCGTACGTGATTGAGCAGCAGCTGGGACAGCAGCAGCAGCAGCATCCAGCAGAGAACACAGTTTCTGTGTGTGTGTGTGTGTGTGTGTGTGTGATTAATTTATAATATTAAATAAATAATTAATTGGCCTGCAAAATGCGCCATAAAATGCATATTCCGGCATTAACTTATAAATAAATTCGTGACACTAAATCACATGACAAATTTTCCAGCATTGAATGTGATAAATTTCAAAGTGCCACCACACGAGCAGCAGCAACCAGCAACCAACAAAACGCTTCAATAAAAATCCCACCAATATTTATGTAAATGTAAATGCATATGAAAAAAAATATACTTAAACACATACTGATACTGATGTATAAAAAAATGATATAAAAGATATTCCAGGAGCAGAACAGAGGTGTATATGTAATAATAATTTATGTGTGTGTGTGTGTGTGTGTGTGTGTATAGGTGCGCACTACAAATGGAAATAAATAAAATATTTATGTGGCTTCACCTGGCCAAAGACCAGACACATGCAGCATGAAAACAAAAACAGAACATAATTGAAACAAATAAATACACTATATACCGAAGGTTATAACGGTCGAGGTATATGTATATCTGGGAGGACAATGGAGGATACCCGCTAGTCACGAGCTAAAGCCTGAGCACATTCTTCCATGAGATCTTCAATCATTCAATCCTCAACTGGGATGCAGGATTGCTTTTAATAAACCTTCCAACATTAGGCAATCGTAGGACAAAGCTTGGTGTGAGTTTTGTGCACAACTTGATCAGGGGTGACCTATGTAGATAGCCCTGACCTTCACGATTCCTATTAGAAACACTAGAAACTACATACCGTTGTTACTTCCGCTTTGTAGATCGAATTATAACTTGCATTAACCGGTTAGGGTCCATATCATATAAAGTATAAAGTCCTAACTCCCTTCCTAGTCTTAAATTACTGATACCCTCATATCTTTCTCGTACTTAGAAATTGCTTAGTTCTTTTAGTCAGAGATTAGTTCTACTTTTCCTCGAACACTAGTCTAACACCTATCTTTCCTACATGTAAAGAGTCGCGCGTTATGCGGCAGCGCTTCTCGGTCCTCGGCCTTCTGCTGGTGTCGCTTGGGCCACTTGATGGTGCAGTCATTGCATATTGCAACGTCCAGGGTGCGGGTGCGGAGGTATCGAAGGAGGTATTGTCTTCACTCTTGAAGAGCGTCCGTCCCGTCCCGGATTGAAGCATTTGCCATTGTCCCTGCAATATACCCTTGTTTACCAGTAACGGTATTACGAGGCAAAGAGATAAATAAATATTGGGACAAAGAACTCAAAAAAAGAAACAGACAATAAAAACAAAAAACAAAAAAAGGCCAACAGCAAAACTTGCAACATGTACAAATAAATAAAATGGAAAAGGACCAACGGGCGGTACAAAAAAAAAAATATATGACAAGTGGCAGGGCGCCTGTTCAAAGGGAGGGGCGTGGGGGGTGGCGTTGCCCCGAGGGTGGCAAAGAGATGCCGTTAATTATGCCACCAAAGTGAGATTCCTTTTTTAACGAGTAAATTATTATACGCTGTCATGCAAATAGTTGCAATAAAAACAAAAAAAAGAAAGCTCTGACACACGCACACAGCCAAACAGACACACACACACACAGACACATATATAGAGGCAACTAAAAGTGCATCCAGGCGCCTGGCAGAGCACGGCCATAAAAGAAAGGCTTGAAAGGTGCCAGGGGCGAGTGGCGATGGCGGACAACTGGGATAATTGCATGCTCGAACCCAGACCATAGCCAGACCCAGACCAAGCGCCACATCAAACCACTGCCTGGCCTCTGCCTCTGTCGCTGCCACTGCCACGTCCTCGTCCTCGTCCTGGGACTCATTTGTATGCACACAGGCGGCCTATTATTTTTAGCGTTGACGTGGGCGACGCCGCTGACGCTGCTGCCACTGGCTGACGACGACGACGACCACCGAACGGCTGTGAAGGGTTAATGCGACCGCCGCAACAAGCCAATGGATGCGTGCAAGAACAACGCTGACGCTGACACAGACACTGACGGTGGCGATGGCGGGGGCGATGGCGGTGACGTCGAAACGAACAGCGGCCAGACCACGAGGGAAGCGATAGAAGTTTCAGAGAGAGAGAGAGCGGAGAAGGGAGAACGGAGCAGAGAGAGCGGAGAAGAGAGAGCGGGAGCGAAACAAAAGCAAATGATCAATGACTGTAACGGACACAAGGTACAGTTTTGAGAGAAGAGCGAAATGACAGGAAGCTAAACAGTCAACCCGACAATTATACAGTCCCATAAAAGTCTGTCAGAAGTCTATCCGGAGAAGGAGAAGGTTAAAGCCTGAACCCTGCCTGAAGCCACTGGATCGGCTATAGTGATGCCTTTTTAACACTTTCGGGCGTTACGAATGCTTCCCTGAAGCACTGAAACCCAGATAGAGAGTGAGCGAGAGAGACATAAGCCGAAATGGTTCAAAGGTTGACTAAAAGAGCTGGAGGCATAGTATGTACTCGTATAGTGGGTATACTACATTTTTCAGATATTTATATCCATTAGCTGAGAATTCTCGTACTACACAGTCGCACCTCGCTGGCGCCCGTAACGCCCACACAATTTATATTTGATGACCTTACGCACATTCAATGAGCGAAAGACGACGGAAAAGTACTTCAAAGGACCAGGACTGGACCGGGATGGGACCAGGATGGGACCAGGGCACAAGGACCTCGACCAGCGCACATATTAATAATAATCCCACCGATCACGGACACGACTTAAAAGCTCGCATAATTAATGGAATGCCACACGAAAAAGAAACCAAGTAAAATGTACCCAAAAGAATACCAAGAAACCAAGGGCTCCACTTAAATGCGAATAACTGTGGGCGCGGGGGGAGATCTGCATGTGGCATCAACATCATCATCATCATCATCACCATCATCATCATCATCACCATCATCATCATCATCATCATCATCATCATCATCACCATACAGTGGTAAAAGTACTAAACAATTGCGGCTTAATTTGTTTTGTCAATGACTCTGTGAGGAGGCGGGCAGGCAGCCAATAAGCGGAGGATGCAGCAGGTGCCAGAAGCTGCATACTTCGTGGCAAGAAATGGGGGCAAGAAGGAAGGAGCATTGGCTCTACGTGCTGCTGCAGCCAAACAACTCTGAAAAGTGCCTCCATAAACACGTCTAACAACTACAGCAATAAACACGAACATCCCGAAACAAAATTGGAACGGATAGGAAGCCAGGAAACTTTGGATACCCTTTCGGTTGCATCGATTCTATGGATTGGATCGATTGTTTGAGTAACTAAAGAGCTATAATCGAAGCTTGGCAGTTCAGTTCAGCGAGGGGTATTCAAGGAGTACTTCCTTTTCTGCATGGCAAACCTCTGTCCAAAATATGTAAGCCCCTAGTAAAGGGTATAGGGTATAGGCAAGGAGGACACACACGGCACACGTTATGTGACACACGGGAGAAATTAATGCCTGCCAAAAAATACGCGACAGAGCAGGCAGACAGACACACAGGCACAGGCTGAGGCTGAGGCTGCTCTCATTCAGGTCCCTGTCGCCTCCGCACTGTCTATCGCTCACTTTGGCACGTACCCCCGACCCCCCAACCCCCCCAACAACAGCCGCCGCCGCAGGGATTGGGGCAGGAGGAGCAAGGCGGCTAGCCAAGGCCTCTCTGGCGAGTAACGTGTTAAAAGGAGAATGGCTTTAGCAAAAACAAAATCAAAAACACAGAGAGAGGGAGAGAGAGCGAGACAGCGATTTTCAGCACAGATTTGCTTTTCCAGCCAAACAACTTTAATGTTGTGTACGACATCGCAGAGGGACAGACAAGGAGATAAACAGGGACTTCTTCTCGGTTTTAAATTACATATATAGAGACCATGGAGAGACCATAGAGAGAATGAGAATGTTAAATAAATGATGGGAAATAAATCTGTATGTCTCGGAATAATAAGAGTAATAAGAGAGGAGCCTGGTAAACCGAATGGGAGACCAAGGAGACACATAAATAGTGAATGCAACGCATAAATATTTATCAGCGGCTACTTTAAACTAAAATAAATAAAACTATACAATTTGTAGGGGTATAACAGCCAGAAGAAAGTGTTTCCGAACCCATAAAGAATGGGATCTTAATATGCTGGAACTGTGTTTCTGTCCTAGATCTCAGAGACTATAGCAGACAGGGCCACAAATTTGTTGTATCCAGGCTCCTATGATAATCAGATCTAAGCTATCTCCAGCCACGCACTCTCACACACTCTTCCTTGTGCACAGTGTAAAGCAAAGTAGAGCCGCGGCTCTTGCCCCGTCTCACAGTGTACTCGTTCGTTTTCCCTGCTTGCATCCGTTTCCTACCGCACATATGTATATATCTACTAGTAGTTCCCATTGAATTGATGAGATGTTTAGTAAATAAAGAAGATTTTGTTAATTGCAGAACTAGTTTTCAGCCTCGTCCTGGTGGGCATCATTTATGTCTCCAATTTTTTGTTCCTTTGCCTCAAATTTAAAGTTGACACAAAAGGAATTTTCCCTCGCTTTTCATTATTAATATTTTGCTGTTGTATTTTGTTGCTTGGTCTTGCACCGCTGCTGTTGCTTTTCTGCTGCTGCTGCTGCTGTTGTGGGCTTATTATGGCGGCTTCAGTGCCTCCCTGCTGCCGTTGTTCGCGAAAATCCTTTTGTGCTGCCCCCAAAAAAGAGACAATGGAATGGCACTGCACTGACTCCGTTCGTAGCTGCATTCGTCCGTATACGAAAACACAACTGAATTAAAGAAAACTGAAACGGCTTAAAGACAGGATAACGAATGGCCTCAGGATCTTGGCTGTCATAGCGACTAATGATGGTGCCTGTTGCCTGGGACTGTTCCTGAGAACTTGGCGACGCAGATTCAATCATCACACTAATTGCTGTGCAATAAACCCAATCTTCAGTCAATTAAAACAAAGGTTTACCGACTGTTCCTAGTCTTAAAATACCCATTATAGCGATGAGAACTCAATAAAAGAACTCGCATCGATTATTGTGGTTCCCCTTGTGGGCAAAATCATTCGATATCCAATCAATCTGTAAGCGAGCGAGAGTTCTCTGTCTCTCCTGTCCCTCCTCTCTTCGCCTCTTTAAAGTACCTTCCTCTCTTACACTTTGCGGAGCTGCAACATTTGTCGCATTAATTTGAATTTGAAGCGCGTCCGAGATGGAGGCAGTATGGTGGGGCTGGTACTCGTACTCGTGCTATGTGGCACGTAGTGGGGCAGGTTAGAGGGTGGCTTGGCGGTGGGGGTAGGGTGGGGTCTGGTGTGACCAGCCCTGATGTTGTTTATGGTGGCTGACGGCGCGAAATTAGCATTAGGCGCAAGGATGGCAAACAATTTCGCCAGCTTTTTGCGTCCGGACAATGGCCAGAGTACGGCCAAGTGGGATGGTCTGAGGGCACTGAGGCTGGGGGGGGGGACTACTGGGTCCCTTTACGGACCTGCCGCGCTGCAGCATTATTGGAAAATGCAATTCGCCTTTTAATTGCCAGCAATTGATGATGGAAATCCTGCCGGCGGTTCCAATGGGAAAAGTTTAAGGTTAAAATTCGGGAGAGAAGCCTGTACTCTGGATCCTAGATCCTGGATCCTGGACCCGAGGGCGCCGTTGGTCAATCCAAACCAAATGTGGAGCGCCCTTTGCCGCTCCCCCCATCCCCCTCCCCACTTTCGAGTAAATCATGATGGAGTTGCCACAGCCCCCTTCCACCTCCAGCCACGCCCCTCCTTTTAACCTCATGACTGAACTCTGGTCAACTCTCGTTCTCTCTCTCTCCCTCTTTCTCTCTTTCTCTCAGTCTCTGTTTTTCTGTTAGCCCTTCCTCGCCGCGGTGAGGGGTGAGGGGTGCGGGGGGGTCGGCGGTGTTAATAATCGATGACTGCAGCAATGTCAAATGCCCCTGAAGGAAGGGAAGGGGAAGTGGCCACCGAGAGCAACTGTTGCCAGCGAGAGAGTCACTCGTCGCTCGCCACAGCGGTGGCCAGTGATTTAGGGTCAGCAGCACACGGCCCAAAATTCAATGCATTCGGCCGCAAAATACAAAATGCCACCAGACCAGACCACACCAGACCAGCTACCCTTCCATCCACCCTTCCACCCTTCCTTCCTTCCTTCCTGTCTTCCCTTCCTTCCGTGATTCTTCCCAATCCCCAAACCTTCGCATAGAACCAGTTGGTGGCCTGGTTACTACGGTGGAGGGGTTGGGTGTCGTGGGTTTCCGTGGGTTGGAGGTGAAGTGAAGTGGCACTGGGCAGGGTGTCCACTGGTCACTGGTGAACACTGGTGGGACAGCCATCCAGCAACAATTACCAGCGATTCCAAGAACAACAACAGCCGCGAGAACAAAGTGCACTGAAAGCTGCAGTGCCAGAATGAATGGCTGAAAGAATGGCTGAAAGAATGGCAGAGAAGAAGAAAACTGAAAGGAAAATAAAGCATAGGCGCAAGGAGTGAAAAGAGAGGAAAAAAAGGGAAGCGCTGACAAAGCGCTTGAGTGGAAGGTCGCCGTTCGAATACCCTCTCTCTGATTAGTATATTCTCACTCGGGCCGTTAATCTCTTGCCCTATCCCCACTTTATCTGTATATCCCCTTCTCTTCTCATATGATATTTTCCTGCAATCAGCCAACAGAGTATTTACCTGTTGGATTTGAAATTCCCCACAAATTCTGGAGCTATTCTCAGGGTGCGATGGAGGGAAGACGTAGAACACGAAGAGGTGGGCCCATCAGAGTATGTGAAGGGATATATGAATGCAAGAGTATACATATGTATGTACATATGTATATGTGTGAGTGGGTGTGTGTTTGGGTGTGTGTGTGTGTGTGTGTGTGTGTGTGGGAGCCTCGGGTTAGTGGTGCGGAAATATTAAATTCGCCACTTTGCCGCACCAAGCATTATTTTTCACTTCCGCCACGGCGATGGCCTCCGATCACTCATCGAGGGCTTTCTACCATCTACCACCCACCCCCTTTCTCCCGCTCTCCCGCTCTCCCTCTCTCTTCATGTCCACCAAATGCATAGCATTAATCTGGCAGCGGAGAGGGGCACATGTGGCAAGCTACTATGTGGCATACATGAAGAACACACTAGAACTGGGCGAAACCTGCTGGAAATCCACCGCTCGATGGCGGAACATTTTCGATTGCTGATTGCCGACTTTTCCGCTGATTTTTATATGTTCGCTGGGGATCATTGGGGCCATCTTCGTTTTGTGGATACTTTTGAATATTCAAAGTGTTTACCTGCAAAGAGAGAGAATGAAAAGTATGCGCATTAGACCGATGTTTAGGAGATAAATAAGAATAAATTGCAATCAAATGTGATATATGTATTTACAGCTTCACTTGAGAATGAAAAGAAAGGAATTCCATGGTGAATTTGGTATTTACCAACAAAATAATGTACAAGTAATCCGATACAATACATTGAATAATTGACTAATTGACTGATGGCAAATCACTCGCAAATGTGGAATCTCTTATACCCCTAATGATCCATGGATAGTTGTATGGCTAACCCAAAACTGCATGACAAATGGAAAACTCTTTGCTGACGATCATCTGAAACTCATCACAAATGTAGGGCTAATGTTTGGCTTCCATTTCTGGTGACTCTTTTTGCCCCTTGATATGCAAATGAAATTACATTTCGAGTTGGACAAAAACTTGTGGCAACTCTTTTCGATTGTCAATTGCAGGCCCAAATAAATAAATAACTGAAATGAAATACGGCTCAGAGCGGACTAAGGACTGGGCAGGACTGTAAAAAGAATGCTTTAATTAAAAACAAATTATTGTTATGAATATTTTGTTGATGGCCAAATGGCACACGCATACGCACACACACAAATACACACTTACAAAAAACAGAAGAGAAAAGGATTTACAGTCTGCTCTTTTGGCCATTGTTTCCGTTAAAGGGCCTGTCCGAGATTTTTGGCCATCATAAAATATTCAAAACATTTAAGGAAATTTTCTGTGACAATGGCAATCCTTTCCCCCGTCCCCTCACCCTCATCCTGTTTTACACAAAAACAATAACAGAATTGCAATTCAACTTTTGGCTGCGCTTTTAGTGTAATTTCACGCAAATATGTACATACATTTATACATATGTACATACATACGAGAATACATACAAACGAATTCATCTTCTATTTCTATTTCTATTCCTATTCCTATTCATTTGCAGCATCTTGTGGCCATTTATAAAATGTCACTAAAGTGCAAAATGAAAAAGAATTAAATGGATTGGAATGGAATTGAATTATTTGACAGCAAAAGAAATGACCTACGGAATTTATTAAAATATTTCAATTATTGTTACTACGAAAATCGTCTCGATTTTCATCACAATATATATAATATATATATTTTTTTTTTTTCGATTACTTAATGTCCCATCAACTCGTTTCAGAAGCAGTCGAATGGGGTAAGATCCAGTAAGATTATTTAGGAAATACTCAATTAAAATATTTACTTTGAATTGTTAGAAAATTGATAGAAAATAAAAGCTAGAAAACGCGCGAATAACGGATGGAAAAATGTATACAACGTATACAACAGTCTTTGGAAACTATTCTCAAAACCTTCCAGAACCTTTTCGTAGTCTTACAGAATGTCGTGCAGAAAAGTAACCCCCAAAGGCTTAACTTTCTTTTTTTTTCTACCAATTGTCTTAGAAGTATTCAGCACCTCCCCAGAGAATCTTCCCTTTTTTCTCTATTCAAATTCCTGCTGGCGTTCTGGCGGCCCAAGTGCTCTGGCCAGGTCCGTTGAGTACGTCGATATTTGAATAGCAATCGTTTCATAAGCTTAAACAATTTTTGGTATTTTTCACATACATATATCTTGATCTATAAATATGCAAGGAAATGTGAGAGAAGGAGAGAGCGAGCGAGAGAGAGAACGAGTGTGAGGGAGAACGAAACTGCCAGAAGCAGTTCATAAACTTTCAAGTAAATTGCAAACTTATGCACTTTGCCCGGCACCTTTCGGAGTTTGTTTGCATGCAAATGGTGCCCCGACCCCCCGGCTACCCCGGCTACCTGCTTACCTGTCCTCGAGACCCGTTTTGCCGGGTCCTGGTTACTGGTTCCTGGTTTCACTCTACCATATATGTACATGCCCATCGTCTTTTACGAAAGTTTACTGACTAGCAGCTACTTTTCATATGTCGCTTCGTTTGTCATGCAATGCTCGAGGCGGCCTCCCTTCCTCCATTCTCTCCATTCACCATTTTCCTCTAGATGTTCTCGAATGACAATATCGCAGCCCCCCCCTTCCACCCTTCCCCCTTTGACTGCATTTCTATGCATAACATCATAATACGGCAACGATTCTATCTGCTGAGCATACGAGCATTCCTATAAGCGAAACTAAATAGAAACATTAGCAAACGGTTTTTCCGGGCCATGTCGCGGGGGTGTAGGGTAGGGTAGGGTAGGGTAGGGTAGGGTAGGGTGGGGATTGGGGTGGCAGTCACCAAGGAGGGTGCGCAATAAAAGTTAAGTTCCATTTGTGGCTTTACTGCAAATATGCCAAGGGAACATAAAATGCAATAACAAAACTCAATTCGAGTCGACATTTTTATGCATATTTATGGCTGGGCCACAGCCAGAGCCAGAGCCAGAACCAGAGGCACCACCAGTACTCGACTCGTGACAGTAACTGGGTTGAGTGAGCAGAGCAGCAGCAGCAGCTTACCTCTGGATGACTTTGAGCAGGGTAAATGAATGGGGGGAAGACATTATCCAACACTGTTAAATTGGGGACCCAACACTCTCGAGAGAGTTGCCAGACATTACTGTATGGCTGCCGGACATCGGAAATTCGGTTATTCGGTTGAACCAATTTTCGTGAACCCGACTGTTGGTGCTGTCACCTTTTTTGTGGCCAGTACTGTGCTGCTGTAAATGCTGTTACTCCTTGTTGTTGAAACAAAACCAATTTGACTTTAAATGCAAAAAACTGAGTGCGAACAGCTAGAAGAGTGCAACGAGAGAGAGAGCGAGAGAGAGAGAGCGAGAGAGGAGGCCAGCGATAAACGGCAAATAGAGCGGCGGGCAGGCTGGGGAACAGTGAGTGGAGCGAAGCAAAGAGATCCTTGACACAGAATGCACCGAGCGATGCGACGCGACTGTTGCTGCTGCTGTTCTCGTTCCCTCGCACTCTCGTTACCACGTGCTCTCGCTCCCTCGCACTCTCGCTCCCACGTGCTCTCGTTCTCTTAGGCAAGCCCGTAGAGAGCGCGTGCGAGCGAGTGGGAAAGAAATAGTGAAGCGAGGACGAAACTTTCAGTTTGCCCTCTTTGCTGCTTTCTGCTTCTCTTTTGAAGAGTGTGAAGTGGAAGAGGCGGGGGGTAGGATGTGCGGGGCGGCAAATGAGTTTATTTATTATTTTCTTTTTTTGCGATGTCACACGCCAAACAACAAGTACCACGTGGTGGAGGGAAGGGCGGAAGGGACACGGCAGAAAAGTTAATAGCAAACGAAAGCATTAAGGAAACAAGAAACACTCTAACCGCACTTCGGTAGCCGACACAGTTGGTACCCTGCAAATCAAGCTTCCCTCTGGAAGCTACCTGATAAATGGCGTCTAAGGAGTTCCGGCTTCTATGATAACCTTTCGAAGGGTATACGAGGAAGCAAAAACACCAATGGAAAACAAAAATTGAATTCAATTTTCTTGCATGGAAACGGGAAAGAGTCGGGGCGGGTGTAGTGTGGTGTGGTGTTGCGAAACTGCTTCCGCCCTGTTAGCCAGTGTTGGAAACAACACATTTCTGTCACCTCGACTCGACTCTGAAGTCGGCAGAAGAGAAGGCGGAACGGGTACGGGGACGGGCACTATGCCGGATGTGCGCCCATTTAGTATGCGACACGACATGCCACCCCTTGCACGCGTTTCTCTCCTGTGCAGTGCAGTGCAGTGCAGTGTTGCAATGATAGCCAGTATTTGAATACAGCACTAATAGGTACAACTAATACTTTTGCCATGGAATGCAAAGGATTTGGAAAGCAAAAATACCCAAGCGCTGTCCAGACACACTTCAAGGATCAGTCTCCGGGTCAAATTTCGAAAATGGCTAAAGTATTTCATGCTAAAAATAAACAACTAACAAAGCAATTAAAAACAACAATTTTTATCTGTGAATTTTTGCTTATCTTTTGATATTATCACTGTAGCACTGTACAGTGAACTCTGCACACAACAAACTCTCGAGCATATTTTGACGTGAAAATAGTTTCGAAACTGAAAGATTGCGGATGGCCAAACATTAAATTTCTACCGTTTAAGGAAAAACTTTGCTTCTGGATTCACTGAAGCCACCAAAATCCATGCTCTGCCATATAAGAACATGGAAAACAAAAACTGGAGTGGAGTGGAGAGGAGAGGCTGTGTTCTGAAATATAAATATCGAGAGGAACCAGTGGATAGAGGTGTGTACTGGTTACTTTTGTGTGTGTGTGTGTGTGTGTGTGTGTTTGGGGCTTCTTTCAGGCTACTACCAGTCACAATAATCTGGAGGCTTTTCCTAAAAGCCCGCCCCGCCACCCCCCCCTTCCACCGTTACCCTCAATGTAATCTCTCTCTTCGGCTCTCGCATTGTTTTGTTAGTGCCGGTTTAGTGCATAGTAAAAATAATTGAAAATTCGCAAAAATAACACAAACACAAAGAAACACATGAAAATCGCACTGGGGTTTTTGTGTCTATGTCTGTGTGTGTGTGTGTGTGTACTTGTGTGTGTATCTGTATTGTAAAATTTCATTTAACTTTAGCTTTCATTTGCTGGCATTTTGAAGCATGTTTCGGGTGGGCAGATGCAGATGTAGATGCCATTCTGTTACAACTACAACTACATGTGTATGTGGCATATTATACTTCTAAGCAAACACCTGAGTGCCCTGTGTGCCCTCTGTGTGCCCCGTGTTTGCCCTGTGGGCGTGGCAATTGTTAGAAGTCCAGCCAGGTGGACGTTTTTTGTATTGTTTTGTTGGTCGAGATTGGAGCGCGCTTTTGAAATATTTATGCATGCAAATGAAGCCGAAAAACGGACGAAAGGAAACAGCAAAATGAAATGAAATGAATTGAAACAAAACCAAAAAAAAAACAAAAAATATGAAAAAGAAAACTTAAAAGAAAATACAGGAAAGAAGAGGGTACAGGTGTATGTATTTAGATGCCACCTTTTAGAGATGAAAAGTAACCGTAAAGTGATATTCGTAGTGTATCAATCTAAACCCGCATCCAAAACTGCAGATATGTAGGTACACATCTCTCCTGTATCATGCGGGTTTCTTTTCATCTGCATCTGCATCTGCGGCAAAGATACTGATGGGAAATTAACAAGAACACCCACACACACACACACACACACACACACACACACACAGACTCGTACTCGTACTCGTACTGAATAAAGTGCCACCCCCCACCCACATACTAAATGCTTGTCCAACTTTGGTTTTTGGTTCAATTTTGGGCTTTTGGGTTTCGAGGCTTTCAACAAATCTTCTCAATCAATGGCTACGTGAGTGCCAATTACACACACACACACACACACAGGCGTACCACCACGTAGGTAGTGTACGTGTATAAATAGTCAGAGTGACTAAGCATCCACATCTACATCTACATCTACATATGTATCTCCAAGCCGGGCCGAACCCCAATGATGATGGTAGCTGTGATTAGGCATTAAGCCTACACAACCCTATATAGCATATGGCATGTATGGCACACCCCGCCCCCACTCTCTCCCGCCCGCCCACACAGAAGGACATAAATAAATTATGGAAATTAAACATGAAATTGTACAAAACCTCGACACGGAAGCGACAGCCCAAAAGGACCGTGCTTGCAGGTGTGCGTGTGTGTGTGTGTGTCTGCACTGAAAAGAATTCTAGTGAATGCCGAAAACAAATAAATTCCGCTGAGGCACAATAATTTATGGGCTTAATGCAGAATGCCTTTTACGCACAGGATTTCCTTGATTATTGCATCAGTTAACCGGCAGCTTAACCGCCGGTTAAGAGTTCACTTTCGCATAAGCCCTTTTGCAAATCAATTTACGTTTTTTCGGCCCTAGAAATGTTAACCCAAAGTCAAGAAACCCAGATGGCTATAATCTGTGGAGTGGAGTGCAATCTCAAGAAAGATACTGATGCAAAATTTCTTCGAGTGTGCTGGCTTAAGGTGGCATCTTCGAGTCCCAGATAACGTTCGCAAATTGACGGAAGCAACACATTTGCAGCAAAAACAAGGGGCATGGGGAGGGGGGAGTAATGGTAAGAGGTAAGGGCTAGGAGGAGGCAGCACTGCATCAACGACTGCCAGAAGCCAAGGAAGAATTGCATGCAAAGCAGCTGCTTCCCCACAACCGTTTCTGCCAGCCGCCAGCCGCCTGCTGCCTGCTGCACGCTGCTGCCTTGCTGCCTCTCTGGGTCTGGGTCTGGGTCTCGGTCTGGGTTTGGGTTTGGGCATTCCCTCGACTCAATCTCCTGGTAACTGCTGACAACTTTGTCAATGTGGCAGCACATCTGTGACCAGAGTTAGGCAGGGCAGGGCAGGGCTGGCAAGAACAAGACCAATTCCTCCTTCACCTCACCTGTCTCTCCCCCCAGCTGCTGCTACTTCTTCATCTTGTTCGTCTTCCGTTTGCTGGCCCTTTTCTTTGGCTGCCCTGTCGCCACACACACACAGAGGAGCTCTGTCAACGTGTTGACAGCAATGATGATTATACTGATGATGATGATGCTGATGTGGAGCCTGGTGCCTGCCTCATGCTCCCTGCTCCATTCCACACCCCACACACTCTTTCTATCTCTTTTCGCACCATGTTAACAATGCACGACAAAAGCGCATTAGAGGCATATGTGTGCATGTGTGCGTGTGTGTGTGTCTGTGCGTCTGTGTGTGTCTGTCTCTGGCTCTGCGGCTGCGGTGCTGCCCAATGGGAATGGAAATGGGGCTAGCAGGGGGTTGCGGACCTTCGGCCCACATGTTGTGGGCGTGGGCGTGGGCATGGTCCGCTTGGTTGGCTGCATACAGCATGTCGCAACGATTTGTTGCAAATTGTCACACACACACACACACACACACACACACACACACGCACACAACACAGTAGTACATGATAGGGGGGGTGGGGGTTGGGCTATTGCCACCTCGCTTCTGTTGTTGCATTTAATTACGCGTGTCTGCGCGCCAAAGTTTACTTTGTCTCATCATCACACACACACACACACACACACACACACACACACAGAAACACACACGCACACACACATAGATGGAAGGGATGCACGTGCAACGTGAGGCATGAAGTGTGTCTGTTTGACTTTATTAAACATGCGCCTGCCACAGTCCCGCCCACATCCCTTCGCCAACGCCGCCTGCACTCGCAAAATTTCTCCATGGTTTTCCCTTAGAAAATCTTTCAGCAGCCCAAAAATACTGTTGAACGAATGCAGTCCAGAAACTCTCTTCTCTCTCTCTGTGAGAGAAATATCCCATCGATCTACAGCAGCATCAGCAGCATGTAGATCTACATCTACAGCGGGGATCTACAGCAGCGATCTACAGTAGGGATCTACATCTACAGAAGCGATCTACATCGATCTACAGCAGCGATCTACATCGATCTACAGCAGCGATCTACATCGATCTACAGCAGCGACCTACATCTACATCTACAGCAGTGAATAAGAGAGATCTTTATGGAAGACATAGGCTGAAAGATCGGAAGAATATTCATATACATGTAGCGCTATGGAGGTTTATCCCGACGAATCGAGGACCAAAGATGCATCAAATTGTACCAAAATATTTCTTCATGTGCACACACACACAGACCGACGACGGACGGACGGACGGGCTTCTGTGTGTGTGGGGCCCCGAGACCGAGTCCGGGCCTAACCAAAAGCGGTGCCCGCCGCCGACCGCCTTTGAGTGACAGCCTAGATTGGTGCCTTGTCCTGGCACCGGCATCATCCTGCCGCCTGTCCTGGGCACGTACAATTGAATGAAATTGCCTGCACAACAGGGAGAAATGGCAGCCTTCCTGCCCTCACCGAAGGGGGAGCGGTACTGGGACTGAAACTGGGACTGAAACTGGGACCGGGGACCGGGGACAGCAGCACAATGTTGATGGTTAATGTGTTGCAAATCAAAATTAAACAAGACAGATGCGAACCATTGCCAGCCCTGCCCTCCGGACTCCCCCCCTGTCTAGGCTTTCCCCGCAGGACTGGTCCCCAAATTGTGCAGTTAATTTAAAATGTCAGATTAATTAAATGCAAATAAATGTCAATCGTGGCCAGCCGTTGCCAGCCAGGACCACAGGCGGCAGTGCTCGTACATCTGGGCGGGGTCAATTACAATATCCCTCCGATCTGTTCCCCTCCCCCTCTCATCATCGAGCCTGGCGACAGTTGTAAATTAAATTTGGCGCCTGTTAAATGGGCCATGAAATGTGTCAAAAAAGGTGAGGGGGGGGGGGGGGGGGAAATTATGATGAATGCTCCTTTTGTCACTTTGTCAGTTCATTTTGTAATTAACGAAAGTTGGCAGTCCCTATGTTATCATCTCTCTTTTTCTCTCTCTCTTGGAGAGAGAGAAAGCATATTTCATGTGGTCTATCTGTTCTTGTATCTCTAACTATCTATCTCTGCCTCATTCTCCGCTGTGGCCTCAGGCATTTCTCATTAGAGTAAAACATATTTTTGTTGCATAACTCAAGGCGTCCAA
The DNA here is from genome assembly GCA_008121215.1 of Drosophila athabasca. NCBI lineage: Eukaryota > Metazoa > Arthropoda > Insecta > Diptera > Drosophilidae > Drosophila > Drosophila athabasca. The sequence goes on from CM017796.1 coordinate 17,562,415, forward strand.
GTAGAAACATTGAAATATGCATGAAAGCGAGACAGGGACAGAGACAGAGACAGAGAGAGAGGGACAGATACAGAGCTAGAGATTGTAGCAGAGCAGAGCAAAGCAGCGCCACAAGGCGAGAGAGAGAAATGTTTTTGCATACTTCATAGCTTTGCAAAACATTTTTTGTGCTTTATTTATATATATTTTCTTTTTTTATTGCATGCCCCATGGCGGAACGAGCACAACATAATAGCACTGCGAGCGGACCGGAGCAAAAACAATTTATGACATATTTTTATCGAAATTATCGGCATAGATAAAGTTGCTGCTCTCCTGCCGTTCTGCCGTTCTGCTGGCCAGGTCCGGTCCATCCTCGATCCACTGCGATGTCAGTGCAATAAATAATAATTTGCCGCATAAAATCTCATTTTCGTGTAAACATTTTGTGTTGTGCTGTGTTGTGCTGTGCTGTGCTGTGCTGTCGGTGTTTTGTCCGGGGGAAAGTGTTTCCCAACCAGCGTTGGCATGCGGCAAGCGGAATGCCTCAAAAGGCGGCCGGCGGCTTGAGGCTGGCGCCGGGCGTGGCATCCCAAACAGGCCCGAAACATGGGAAAGTTTTTCTGCGTTTTTCCAGACAATTTTCGGATGTACGGATATACGAGTACCCTGCCAAGGGAAGATCCAGAAGATATCCACAGTCTTTTTTTATAATATTTATTTTATTAAATTTTATTTAAGCATATTAATCATAATGAAGTGATAATAATTCCACTTATGGGGTATATTTTCATATTTTCTGGTATATTCGTGGTATTTTTGTGGTATTTCGTGGCCGTTACATGACGTCCCATAAAAATGTAGAGCATCACACGCAGCGCAGCCCAAAAGAGCCGGTAACACTGCGAGTTATGCCGAAATGAAAAGAGGTACGGGTTGAGGGAGGGGTTGGGATTTGGGATTTGGGGGGGAAAATGAAATCTTTCCCTTCCACAAAAAAAAGTTGGGCGAAAACTGTTGGAATGCAGGCCGAGGCCCAGGCCCAGGCCCAGCCAAGCCAAGGCAAGCCAAGCTGAGGCGAGCCAAAGCCAAAGCCAAAGCATACTTTTAGGCGTTTGTAAAAACGCGCAGCATCCCAACGAGGATGCGATTTACCCACTTCCATCCCCTTCCCCCTTGCCCAACTGCCACCCGCATTTGAGTTCGGTGTGGAAATGAAAATGTCGCGGTCTGGCCAAGTGGTCAAAAGTTGTAAAAAAATAAAAAAATAAAATAAAAATCCGTACCATAAGCCCCGCCTCCCTTCCTCGCAGCAGCAGGGTAAGGGTATCTATCGTCGCCTAGGGTGGTGGTGCAGCAGAGCAGAGGGTAGCCACGATTTATGGTCATGTGGATTGTTTGAAACGTTTGCCACCGACGACGACCATGGCCATCAACTGGAGAGATGCAGACGAGGCACTGCCCGACCCGCCCGTCCGCCCGTCCGCCCGCCCGCCGACCAACAAAAATATGTTGTGAAATATTTGTACAATTTTTTACGAACCCTCTCCTGGCATACCCTGCATACTGCTCCACTTAGATGGGGTACACCCATCACTTCATGAAGTGTTTGCAACGAATATTTGGGGGCAGGGTCTCTGAATGGTGTGCCATACTGTGGGTTGCATGAACGATCCTGTCTTGGATGATCATCCCATCCTCCACCGCTGTGCTTCACTGCATGAAGGGTATACCCTTAGTCGCTCTACTGTCTTTTTTTCCTGTCCGCCCCAAACACTTGTATGTAATTTTTATGCTGCAACGCGCACACCATTTCCATTTCCATGGCAAAGAGGGGCTCAGCTCAGTTGGGGCATGCCACTCGGTCGGTCGGTCGGCCGGCCGGCCACTCGGGGCAATTGAAATGAATGTTTGCTGTGTTAAAGGCTGCGATTTTTTTGTGAGCCTGCCAGCCCTGCCCTGCCCGCTGCTCAATGCTCAATGGCCGCCTCCATTTGGGAGCCAGTTTATGTGCGGCGGCGGCGGCGGCGGCAGTCGGAGTTGTGTAATTAACAGAAAGGAGCTCTCTGTAGGGAGCTCTGTAGGGAGTGGGCGGGGGTGTCGGGGTACGGATATCAGCACTGGCACTGTTTTGGGCCAGTAAGCCAGACAAATGGCTTATTTAGGCAGAGTCGGAATCTCTCGTCTCTCCCACAGAACAGAACAGAACAGAACCGACTGTAATCTCTCTGCCAGGACTATTCACCTGTTCTATGTATATCTATCTATAAGCAGAACATCCTCTTACTGCTGCTGCAGCACAGGGCTCCCTAATCTCACCCAGAATCCATCCAAAGTCCAAAAGTTTCCTAATCAAGTTGGTTCAATGAACCACTTGCACTATAGAGCACTCGTCCCAGACCCATACCCACACCCAGACCCGTAGGATGAGGAAGCGTTAGTGCATAGAACGTAAAATTGAAATAAACATAAATACATAAAGCCAGTAAAAAGGCCAATTCCGGGGGGCCAACTCCCACGCCCACTTAAAAGACCCAAAAAACCATAAATTCAATTTGAAAATTTACTGTCAAAGGAGATCAAAGCGGACAGAGACGGAACGGACAGACGGAATGGTCTGGAATGGTTTGGGATGGTCTGGGATGGTCTGGGGAATGGTCTGGGGAATGTTGATGAGCACAAAACGATTCGTTCCGGACTCTATGTCTGTCAATAATGTCAATCGTAGTGGTTGTTTGCTGGCTCCAGCTCCAGTTCCAGCGCCATGTTGCTGCGGGTCATAAAAATTTGGACATTTCAAATGCGACACTCAACATCAGTGGCAGCAGCAGCAACATGCAACACAGCAGCAGCCACAATCGCCGTTGTACACTAAATATAAATTGATAAAATGGTCAAGGACAGTGGGACCTGGAAAAAGGGAATCTCTCTGTAACAATCAGTGAAAATCAGAGCCAAAAAAGGTATCGATGGAAATGATTCGTTGACCTTTTCTATCTATCAAAGTCCTTAATGAACTTCAGTACTGCACCACTCGAAAATGGATCATGGATGTTGGATGCTCTATGCTGGATGCTGGACTATTTTGGGCTCAACTGGCACCAGCCATGATTTCATTTTCGTGTATCGCCATTTCTGACATGGCCACGAAACACGCAAAACTCCTCTCACAGGACGACTGTGAGGACTGTCTATGGCGGAGGAGCATAAAATGTACCAAAAATGTTGCTCAATAAATTTCTAAAAAAAAAAAACCAACAAGCATCCCCGTTCCCCCTCCCGTGCTCTCTCTTCTGGTACTCCGAGTACTTGTGCAGTTGGTGTTAGCTTTTCAGTTCTCTCTTTTTTTTTTGGGTATTCTGGATGAATTTACTGCGCAGACCTCAAACTGGAAAAACTGTCAGCTATAAAAGCTTCGACTCTGTTCCATCGGACTGTCCACTGGGGGGGGACTGAGGGGGACCTGCGGGGAAGAAGGAGATAGCTTACGAATGTTTTAGCATGTTCCATCAGTAGAGGGGGTGTGGACTGGGGTTTGTCTGAATCGAACTTTGTTTTGGGTCTGTCAATGTTTTTGCCTGTTTTTGAGGTTGTACTATTTTGATATCATATTGTACACTCTATGGACACACCATGGCAAATATATTTCAAGATCTGAGCTTGAATAAAATGTTCTCTCTGTTTTTTTTTTTTGTTGTTTTTGCACAATTTTCAAGAAGTGGGATTAAAAATTAATAACAAAACACATGAAGGTGTGGGCGCTTGGGCGTCCTGTCAGATGGCATCCAGCGTGTAACCGTCTCTACCGCTCGCTCATTTTTTCTTTCGTTCTGCTTCTGTCGCTGCTTCTCAGCTCTGCCAGTGTCAGTGCCTCTGTCTGTGTCTGTGTCTGCGTCTGTGTCCGTGTCCGTGTGTGTGCAATAACAATCCGACAGCTGACATGAGCGTGACATTGCATGGTAACATCAACGCCATCATCACATGCAATCATCAGGAGCAGGCAGGCAGCCAGCCAGGCAGGCAGCCAGGCAGGCAGGACCTGTTCCCATAGAGAAGAAGAGGACTCGGAAGGGCCCTGGATGCCACATGGCAAATGCCAGAAAGAGTTCCCAGCCCCCATCCTCGCTTACCAAACTCTCTCCCAATCAAAGCACAAAAAAAAAAAAGGAAAAACGGTGCGAAATAAGTGAATGAAACGCACCGAAATATGAGTGTTCGACTCTATTGATACCCTGGAAAGCCCGTTACATTTAATCGGATAGAATCTTCACTTAAAGGGGGGAGCTTTACCTCCCTTTGGTATCTATGTAAGCCATGCCTCTCCCACAAGATCTGTGAATTCTCTTGCACCACTTTCCCGCCTCAGTGATATGCCCCACTGTGCCCCACAGACCAGTGCCCCAGCAACAGAGCCGAATCCGCACAAGGGACCAGCCAGCCAGCCCACAACTGTAAACACTTTTCCTTCATGCGTGTATGCGTGTTCCTGGTCCTGGGTTTCAGGATAGGATTTGGGTTCGGGTTCGGATTCTGGTTCAGGTTCAGGTTCAGGTATTTCTCCCTTTTTTCCTTTTTCCTTTTTTTGTTCCAGCATGCCATTCCACCAGGGATGGCTGGCTGGCTGGCTGTCTGTGTGTCCTTTTTGCCCTTCTGCTCTCTGACCTAGAAATTAGGTTTTGCAAGCCCCATTTCGACTGGCTATTGTCATTATTCATACGCACTGTGGCACACACCAAACCAAGCAACTGTGAAGCACCAACAACGACAACAAGAACAACAATAACAATAACAATAACACTTACAACGTTTACAAATCGCTTTAACTGCCTTGAAAATTGTTCTTCCTATGTTTTTTTCATAATTTTGTACACCCATTTTCTGAATTGTTTGTCCCTGTGGGGTGAAGGGATATCCCGCGAGTGTCTTAAACATTTTTCACATTTTGAAGCCTGCGAGGATCCTTTTGTTGTTTTGAATTTTCCCCATCTTAAAGTGAATCTTTTGTGTGTGTCTCCCGCCCTCCGCCCCCCGCCACTTGTGTGGACTGAATAAATATGGGATGGGGGGGAAGGGGGAAGGGAAACTTGCTCCTGAAGAGCAGGAGCTTTGCTGTCTGTTTTCATGTCAAGAGCAGGACAGCTCAACAGTTTTCTGTCCTGCTCCCGTCCTGCCTTTTTCTGTCGTGTCCTACACTTCCTCTTTCCTGGAAATGCGAGGAAAATCAAGATGGAAGAAAAAAAAAACAGGAAGAAATGCTCTCTCGCTCGCTCTCTCGCTCGCTCTCTCTCTCTCTCTCTCTCTCTCTCTCTCTCTCTCTCTCTCTCTCGGGGAGTAGTCCGAGCGAAATCAAAGGGCGAATGATTTGGAGTGGAGGAAAGAGAGTGTGTGGGGGGTGGTCATTGACCGCATTGACCAGATGGAGATATAACCAAAGGGTTCCACTCCTCCTCCTCCCCCTCTCTGTCTATCTCCCCCGCACTCTCTTTCCGTCTCTCTTCGGACTGTTGGCCATGTGACATTTGTTGCCATTACGGCTAAATTGGCTACCAGGATTGTCTCGTTCCGTTTGAATGGTAAACGCTCTGTTATTGTTATTCTTGTGCCACTGCCATCTCCATCTACCTGAAGCACTCCCCTTTATCCTCTCTGGCTGTCTCTCTTTCTCTCTGTTGCCAGTCTGCCAGCCTGCCAGCCTGCTTGTTCCACTCGTTATTGTCCTTCAGAAGAAGGAGGAAAAAATGAACAAACGACGTGTGAATAAATTGACAATTTCATCAATTTGTCGTGTCGACGTGTTAACCATTCAAGTCCTCTCCAGGTGGCTCTCACCTAACCTCACTTTTCACCAGGTATCACAACCTTTCTCTCTCTCTCGTTCTGTCTGTTTGTCTGTGTGTCTCTTTCTTACATTCCCTACACTCCACTGAGACCATTTAAGTTGTTGACCAGAAAGAGAGTTGCACTGAGAGAAAACTTCTTGCTTTACCCCCGGCTCACTCGCTTCGCTGGCTAGCGCCGATATGGTTACGACTATTTTCTCTGTGCGCTGGGAAATCAAATGCCTGATGAATTCCATAAGCGCGACTTCCGTTTTGGAATGCGAGTCTTCAGTGCAGATTGTCCTAAAGCCATAGCCCCAACTTTGTCGGCAGCAGCAGCAGCAGCAACTCGAGTGCTCGTCCATCAGGAGTTGTATATGTATGTGTGTGTGCACGGGAGTATCTTCTGATGCAGCACACGGTCGGGTCGGACCATGTCAATTAAAGGGAAGCATCAGGTGAGCGCTTCAGGCAAGAGCCATTCAAATGCTGCCTTTATGATTGAGATGGATGGGCTGACGTTTAAAGAGGGCAGTCAATGAAAACCATTGTGTCTTAAAGGGGGTTGCCACAGCACAAAAGGTAACCAAAACCCCAAGAGTTTTCCAGCCAACTTTGTCCCAAATCAGTTCTATTATTTCTTTCACTGGGCCTGGGTTTTCAATTATGAAATATCTTCTTACATCCACAATTAGCTGGCATTAAGGATCTACCATCTACCGGCTACCATCTGTGGTGGGAATATCGTGTCACGCCATCATCGCTTTGGTCGTGCCATAAAAAAGAGGTCAAATTGCGGCAACGGCAATGGCAACGGCAATGGCAACGGCAATCTGATGGCCGAAAACAAAGTCTGTGCTGGCTGTTGGGAAAAGTGTGCCGGAAGGAAACCGCTGAGTTTTCCCGTTGTCCCCCATAAAATGTTATACATCCTGCAACTGTGTGGCTGTCTCTGTTTTCGGGCGAGCTGTCTGCATATTTAGCCAATGAATATAGCTATCTCTCTTCCCCCCCTATATACCTCTCCATCGCACTCGCTCCCACTTTCACTCGCTTTCGGCTGGTGTGCGTGAGTTTGGCGAGTTTAAACGCAGTTTTTATGACCCTATTGTACATCCGTTTTGTTTTATTCATTCGCGCACAATTTGCGTTAGATTATTGTTTTTATTATTCAGTTACAAGCACACACACACACACACACAAATGCGTGTCGGTATATGTTTAAACAATATATATATATATATGTATTTAATTTTCACTCGATTTAGCAAAGGGCGAGAAAAATTCCAAAGTTCCAAAGGGAGACAGAGACAGACAGAGAGTGGGGGACGGAGGAGGGGTAGAAAAGGCGCAACACCTTTCGCAATCTGAAGGCAGGCAAAACTTTTTTTCCAACAACTTTTGCAGTTTTGAAGCTTTGTTATCCTCCGCTTTCTTCTCTCCCTCTCTCTTTCTCTTTCAGACAAAAAAAGCTATTAAAAGCAGCAAAGGACAGTTTTTAATTTTCATATTGAATGCGGAAAAGGAGAAGAAGAGAACAGATGGAAGTGGAAACAGAGGAAAAAGAAAAAGTCCAAGGTGGCACTTAATAATGATGAGGTTCAAAGGAAAAGACAAAGAAGAAGGAGGGCAAGAGGCCATCCAATGTTCCTGTGACATTTTCATGATATACTGATCCAATTTTATGCCCTAAAACAAAGATCATTTGGGATCATCAATTTCCAGTGAGCGTGTGGCACAGGGAAAGGTACATATGTCGAGCCTCTCTCTCACTCTTTCGAAAGATCCCCAGCAACGTCGCGAGTGTGTACAATAGCGTCCACTTGAATAGGTGCACTGCTTGAGAAATCTTACAGCGAATGGCAAAATCGAAATACGAAACTACTTTAAAATTTAATTAATATGAAGCTTGACAGGGGTAAAAGCTTAAAGTTTCTGGCTACAGTAGGCTTACACCTGCCACGCCCACGCCCCTCCCCCTTGTGCCCTCCCCCGTCCTTGTGTCTCTCTCTTTTTTTGTGCAAAGTTCCATTCCGTTGAGTGTCAATTAAGTAATCGCTAAATTGAAATCTCATCGGAAGTGATTTTGTGCGCTTCGCCGGCATTTCTGGCTTTGGCCTCATAATGGGCCACGTTCCCGGAGGCAGCGGCAGAAGCGTAGGCGGAGACGGATACGGAGGCGCGAGTGGGACAGCGGACAAGTACCGTGAGTGCGGGGGGCGACACTCTGCGAACTGCATTCGAACAAACTTCCGTTTCCGCTTCGCACACCTTCTCACACAGGCAGGAGGCAGGCACACGCTTACACACACACACACACATACACGCACACAAAGAAAGATTACAATTCAATTTGGCGACGTCAGCGTGTCGCGTCTATGAAGGCTCGCCCCTGCCTTCAGCCTTCCATCCCCTGCCTCTGATTCTTTCCTTTTCAGCTTTTACCAATCGCTTCCTATAAACGGCAAATACTTTGTTAGAGACAACCATTCATCCCCCCTGCACCCCCCCCGCACTCCTTCAGCCCCTTCAGCCGTTTTAGCAGAAGCCTCGTTCCAACGTCAAATCCTTAATCCTCATTCTTTCAAAGGCAGAAACGAGCAAATTACCAACTTTGGCGGAAATTAAGTGGCAGACTGGCGGCAAAAAAATTGAATGAATGGAAAAGCACGTGAAAGAAGGGGGACGGACCCCCACCCTCCACCCCATCCCAACCAGAGAATGAGAAAACGCACATAGAGAGAGAGAAAGAGAGAGATGGAGAGAGGCAGCGGCAGGAGCTCAGCAATTGACAGGCTCTAGGGAATCGATCATTAAAATTGGCAGAAAAAAAACTCTTGAAAATTCAGGAAAAAATGTTCAATAAAAAATTCAATATTTTTACAAACGAAAAAAAGGCAAAAAAAATCTAGAAAATCTAGAAAAAGCGCAATGAACGAATGAACGAATACGCCCTGCAGCAGGTGTGTGGCAAGTGGAAAGTGCCTCAAGTTAATAAAACATTTGATAAAAATACGAACCATTTTTCAAGGTTAAATTTCAACTCAAAAAGTTTCCATCTTTTTCCATTAATCTGTGCAAGAATATAAGAAAAAATATTTCAGTTTCTGGCTAATCAATGAGCTGGAATTGGAATGTATGGGATAGTACTTGGACTCCTGGCGGCAGCCGATCTATCCCCAGAGGAGCATCACCTATTGAGAGAGTTGCTCGGACTGCCAGCCTCTGGGAGGGCAGAGATTTAAAGGCACACAGAAATGGCCAATAAATGTTGCCTGTATAATGTGTGGAGCATTGGGACTCTCCCATCCACCCAAAAGGTGTATTAGATCCCTTTTCTGGCCAAATCCCTTTTGGAGGTATTGGAGGCTATTGCCGCTGCTAGTAGGTATAGTTCATAGACGTGGGTATATCTTAAGTCCGAACCACCTGACAGAATCGAGGGGACCAGCTCGATTCCCGCAAAACAACATCCCAACCGAATGGAACCCAGAATGGACCGTGGACCGTGGTGATGGGGGTGGGACACAGGCCACAGGCGCTAGGGGGGCGGACACCCCCTACCCGCCTTGACCTCAAGGCAGTCAGACAGTCAAGGGAATTTAATTTTCCACACGAATGCGGCAACTGCGGGCAGCGGGAGCTAAAACGAAAACGAAAACAGTTTCAGAGCGTTAGGGAGAGGAAGGGAGGGGGAGTGGGGGTAGTGGCGGTTGCTACTGGCATGCGTTGATTACAAAAATAAAAAAACCAATGTCATTGTGAACGCAGGCGTTGCTGCAGGCGTCAGCTGCGGAAAAGTAGGCAATGTGCGGAGAGAGAGAGAGAGAGAGAGAGAGAGAGAGAGGGGGAGGGATGTCGCGCTGTCGCGGCTGCAGTGGCGATTAGTCTTCTCGACTGCTCTTCTTCATAGCTTTTGAGCACTGGCTAAACGGGACGACAGATGCTTTGAACTGCTTGCCACTGCTTTCCACTGCTTACCACTGCTTTATGTGTTGTTTCGGATTGAGAAGCGAAATTGCGTACATAAAATATATTTAAATTATGTATTTTTTTTTATTTTTGCAGGAAAGCGAAAATCGCAGAATTATTTTTTGGATTTTCCCCTAAAGCAAGTCCCAGAGCAAAACCAATTCGAAGGATTCTAAGGATAGATGTTGCTGCAGTCTTGTTTGGTAAGTCCTTAAGGGGGGGTCACTTGTGGTTGGAATGGAATGTGGAATGTGTGCGAATTAAAGCATTCAACCGCTCTGCCACCGCCACCGCCCCCGTCCGCGCCACTGTCACTGTCTCTTTCTTTCTTTTTGGTTTCTTGTTGGCGGCTTGTGGCCAACGTCGAGCACTTGCAACTTTGGTGGCACGCCCCCAGCTCAGGCAAGCACTTAATTTAACAATTTCCTTTTGTTGCACTCGCCAATTCCCCCACCCCCGACACCCACCAAAGCCACTCTCCCCCCCCCCCCCCCCCTCCCAAATTGAGCACCTGCATCAATAGGAAGAAAGAGATAGATAGATGGATAGATAGAAAATGGAAAAAAAGAGGGAGACGGAATTGGTTTTGTTTTTTTTGCAGCAGCTTTGGGCCAAGGCTCTTCAAGGCTTATGCTTTTAGGTTCAAAGTGCACTTTGGGCCAGGCAGCTGGCTGGCTGGCTGGCTCTCTTCTTATGCCGCTTCTTTGGCTTCTACTTTTCTCACCTAGAGAAGCTTGTTCCCCTCCCTCCCCCTCTCTCCCTCGCTCTCTCCCTCTTCCTTACGCCTCTGCTGGCAAATGCCTTCCTTCTATAGGGAAATACTTGGTGTTGTTTCTGTTGAACCTTTTGCACCCATTAAGGCAAGCAGTTCGTCTCAAGGGCTATTCCCACCTCTCTAAACCCATCACCCATCTCCTTGGCCCCACCCCTTCCGAGCTTTCGAGCACAACCCCCCCATCGACGACAAGGCAGAAAACTTTCGAAAGGAAAGGCATTTGCAAAAGTCTGTGGTGGGCCTCTCATAAATTTTAATAATATTTGACTTTGTTCGGGAAAGGGATGGGAAGATGAGAAGAGAAGAGAGGAGGGGAGCGGAGTGGAGAAGTGCGGAGGGGAGCGGATGAGAGCGCTGAGGCAAAAGTTAATGAAATTGTTTAATCACTTTGCACAGGCCAGCGGCAATCAGCAGCCGTGGCCAACAATAGCAACATTTACGAGTAAGAGTACACCAGCAGCAGCAGCAGCAGTGGCAGCAGCAGCAGGCGGCATGCGGCAGGCGGTAGCGGCAAAAGTTGCACCACAACTCAAACAAATCGTTTCCCCCGGGCAGCCGCTGTGAACGGGGTGGAGAAAGCTTCAATAAAACACTAATTAAAAGGATATTTAATAGATGGATTGAGCATTTAGCTTAAACCGCAATTAATTCAAATTTTCCTAGCGGCAGTAGCCCCTTCCCCCGTCAGCCACTCCGCGCCTCTGCCTACAACACGCTAAAACCAATAACTTTTTTGTTAACTAATGAATTTATGAAATTATAAAGTAAAGACAATTATTCAATGGCTATAAGAATTCAGCATTGTACATATACATATATGGGCAGTTAAATAGCACCAATGAAATCACAAGGCAGAATCTTAAGCAAAAACAAAACAAAAGTGAACACCCTTTCGTTTTGGGTGTTCTTTGTGGCGAGGTGAGAACTGAGACAGTAAATAAACAGCCAAAAATATAATAAAGTAACGCATAATAACATGAAAATTAACATAAAACATGGGCAATGGGTAGACAACAGCAGCAGCAGCAGGAGCAGCCGCAGGAGCAGCAGAAGGAGCAGCAGCCACACAACGGACACAAGCAGCAACAAAAGCAGACCGCTCAACAGCAACAACAATGGCGCAAAAACCATGGCAACAGCAGCACAACACAAGACAAGAACTACTGTGCAACAGCAGCAGCAGCATAGCAGCCAAAGGGGAACAACATGGGGCAACAAAAGCGCATCAGAACAGAAACCAACACAGTGGCAACTGCGGGCTGGCTGCCTCGTCTTGGTTCAGCAGCACAACAATAACAGCAACAGCAGCAGCAGCAGCAGCAGCTATCTCTGTGCAACATCTGCAACAGCAGCAGCAACAACACGAGTAGCTTCAGAGATGGTGGGGAGGGGGTGCGGTGGAGGTGGAGGTGGGGGACAATTTTTTGCCATTCCGCCCAACACGCAGGGTAATGAAAGGTATGAGCATGCCGACACGCCTTCAGAACGCATCGTGCCACACAGGCAGCAGAAATATGGCAACAATAATGCGTATACGACACGAGGGCCAAAGAAAAAAAAGAAATTGCCAACTAACCGTTGCTGTTGCTGTTGCTGCTGTGCTGCCGCTGGCTGCTGCTGTTTTCTTCTTTTATTTTAATTTTTAAATATATCTTTTAATTGATTTGCCAGGCGGCAAGCAGAAGCAGCAAACAGAAGCAGCAGACATGGGGCATGGATGGGAGGGAAATAAGGCAGGAAGATATCTGTGCAATTTTGGGTGTGAAAAGAATCGATGGATCCGTTTTGATGAAATTAAATTAATCTCCTTTAATAGTAGACACAAGAGAGAGAGAGAGAGAGTGGAGTGAAAGCGAGTTAAGGGGGAAAAAAAAAGTGGAAGATTCTTGCTTGAAAATACTTTCAGTGCTTCCATCCGTCCATCCGTCCGTCCGTCCGTCCGTCCGGCTTGGGCAGTAAACGGCGGGCGCACCGAACCATTCCTTCCAATCAGCAGTAAATGTGAAGAGTAAACCGCAGTGGCCGTCCGTGGCAATTGCAACGGTTGCACTGTCAGTGGCAGTGGCACGGGCAGTGGCAGTGGCAGTTGCAGTTGCAGTTTCAGAGCCAGTTGTCCGTCGTTACTGCTGCCAGTAGCCCGAGTATTTATGGTTGCAAATATTGATTCGCTCGGCCCGTTTCATGTTGGCTCAAAGAGACCTCAGACCGCACTCAGGCCGTTCCACCCCTCCCCGTCCGCCCTCACCACAGCGCCGACCCTTTCCATCTTATTGGCTTAAAGTTTTTCTTTTTTCATTAAACATAATTAAGTTGGGTTTTTCTCTGCCATCAGCAGTTAAAAAGTGCCCCATAATGCTGAGAGCGTGAGAGAGAGAGCACAAGAGAGAGGGAGAGAGCAGAAGCAGCAACGAGGGCTAACGAGGGCAGCGTATGCGTAATTTTTTTGGGAATGAGTCGTGGAATCTTCATGTCAGGCACAGGCACAGGCACAAGTACAGTGCAGCCTCTTGCGAGTGCCTAATTAATTTGATTCCCATTGATCTAATGATCGAATGGGATAGCAGAGTACAGAGTATCTTAGACTCGATGCAAACTTCCTGGTAATTGCATTTCCCTAAAACTATTTAAATGTTTATTCTGTGTTCTGTTTTCCCTGGGGACTCATTTGGTGGCCCGAATCGATGCGAGGCGAGGCGAAGCCAGCATTCGCTTTGGTCTTTTGGGGCATTTGGTGGCACAAAAGTCTGTCTTTTCTCCAACTAAATCTCTTTCGCTCTCTTTTTGCTTTCTCTGTCTCTCTGTCTCTCTGTTTGGCGGTCTCTCCTTTGGTAGCCAGAACTCAATAAATCCGGCAATCAGTGCCCCAACAGAAACTGCATCAGCTCAAATCCCACATGCACTTTGGGGAAGCTCTACGATTCGCTGGCCACCCCTCGAACCCCACTTTTACCCCTAAAAAAAACTCCCTCTCTCTCTCTTTCCCTCTGCTGCTTCCATTTTCGTTCCCCTCTTTTGCCAGTGGTTTTGCGGGCACGAAACTTTCAAGTGGCAGAAATGCGTTTAACACATAGCCCATCGCGTAACAAGTGTCCCCAGGACCTCACTCTCCCCTCTCTGTGCCCCTTCTCTGCCAGCATGTCTCTTTCTATCTCCATTTGTATCTGTGTCTCAGGTGCGCCGCATTGTGGCATTTGAGAGGGACTTCCCAAAAAAAATGAGGAGAAAATGCATAAGAAAACTTTCTTTGATGGAGGGAAGCAGTGGAGGGTTGCAGTGAACAAAAAAGAGAAGCATTGGAAGAAGGAAAGAGGCAGCCTAGGAGGGAAGACCCTAGGAGGGTTGGCGGAGTGGCGGGTTGGCGGGTTAGCAGTTCTTGGATCAGGGTGCAGAGTTCAGGGTTCAGGGGCTAGCCAAAAGGCAATCGAATTTGACATTTACACGTTCGCTGGCTGGCTGCTTGCGACACATGTTGCTCTGCCCTGGCTCTGCTCTGCTCTGGTGCTACCCTGACGTTTAGCCCCCGTCCCGTTCCGTCCCTTCTCGTCCGCCTATCGTCGTTTTGGATATAATGCAAGCTTTATGGCTTGCACTAGCTACCACCCTCTCCTCACCTCTCTGCCGCATTCCGCCCAATCCGCCCACATCGGTAACCCTTCTGGAACATACTGTCATACTGTCGCAGCAACCCGTCCATCCGTCCACCCGTCCACTCGTCCACGAAGCAATTTACAGGGCTTTTTATGCACTTAAACGAGACATGTGCGTTCCGTGGATATGGGTCACCGACGACGACAGTGTACAGGGGACATTGTACAGGGGACAGGGGACGACAGGGAGGATGACTGTTTGACGAGGAGAAAACACCGCTATTGACAGATACCGTTGACGTCGCCTGCCTGCCTGCCCTTTGCTCCTGGGCCAAACCGAAAGAGAGGGAGAGAGAGAGTGGCCGTTATTCATGTGAAAACATGAGGAAGCCCTCGTTCTTCGCTCCTCACTCCTCGCACCTCGTCCCTTCTTCATTGCCTCTCTTCTTTAGTCTATTGCCAAGGCATGCGTGCAAAAAGGGGAAATAAAAGATGAAGGAAACAAGCAAAAGATGGAAAGCAGATGACAAAACGAAGAAGTTGGAGCTGTAGATGCTCTTGCTCCGGCTCTTACTCTCGCTCGTGCTCTGACTGTGAATTATCACGGCGGAAGAGCAAAAGAATGAATCATAGGATAAAGATTATCAGCACACATCATCACCCCATACAAACCCGTTTATAAGTTTTAAAGTTTCGATAAGACGTTTGATCTCAATCGACAGAACGATCTCACAGCCATCTGAATGATCGATTCGATGACAAGGGTTTGCTTCCCAGGATTGCTTTTAGTGCACTCCCACTCGATGGTCGATCTGTAATCGCTTTCGGTGTTTTGCCTGCCCTCCATACTCCATCCTGCGTCCTCGCCATGCCCCATCTAACATTATCCTTCATTACTTTTGTGGTATCAGGGATCAGGCCTCGGGGAGGGGGGAAGAAGTTTGCTTTTGGCTCTGGCTAACTTTTGCTCACAAGTGAATAAGCCCAGCGACGACAGCGATGACGAGCAACTACTGTGACTGTGACTGTGGCTAGGAGTTGGAGTTGGAGCTGGCGCTGGAGCTGGGAGTGGGAGCCATCGTGGAGCGGAGTGGAAGACAAGAACGTATCTCAAATATTTGCGCACGCTGCCAATATTTACCTGCAATGAGAGAAAGGGTAGAGAGAAGAGAAGGGTTAGTGGCAAGTTGAAAGTGGAACGTGGCTGTGGGGGTGAGGCGAGCATTTAAAATTACATTACGCATACGCAGCGCGCAACGGGCAACGAGCAGCGAGCTATATGCCACATGCAGCACTTTGGGGCCAGCCAGCGTTCGCTTTAAGCTCACTTTACATTTTCTTCAGATTTGGCCTGCTTTAAATTAAAAAATGCCTGGCAGCTGCTACCCAATGATGATGATGATGATGATGAGGGGCCGCGTGGAAGGACACGACCCCTTCCTGCACGCTCCGCCTCCGCCCCCGCCCCAAGATAAAAGGCTGCAGAACGCTGGAAATTCAATCGAGAGCGGAGGGAGCCGCAGGCCAAGCAGGTGTGTCGTCATCGACGCTGTCGCTCCTCAGCCATCCTCAGCCGTCTGCCATCCGCCTTTGAGGCAACGCGCTCTGCTCTGCTCTGCTCTGGCATCACGTGCCTGGCCAACAGCACAGTGGGACCGAAACAAAGTTTAAAGATAAATATAATGGGCATGCAGTTCCATTGAAAACTACATAGTATAGTGGTCCAATATTAGCACAAACCCCACTGTTTATCTGTTTATAAATTAATTAATAAAAGCAGATTTAAAATGCATAAACGAGTAGCGAATTGGGAGTAACGAATTGCGAGTAGCTAATAGCGAGTGTTCGGAATATCGGACAAAGAGCTCTACTTGTGTTTGTGTTTCTAAAATAATATTTTTTACTAGATATATTTTCCATTTCTATGTTCTACTGTGTGTAGATATTTGTAGATGTAGATGTAGATATGTAGATATTTATTGTTTGTTTCGTGAACTCCCTTTCCGTACTCCTTCCGGACTCTAATTTTTATTAGATTGTTCTCCCAAGAAGTGATTACCTTTTTTAATTGTTCATTTTATTTCCCCCCGCGAAATGACAGCATGACCCCACAGTGGCAGCCAGAAATGAGCTGGTTGGCGATGAGATGCGAGGGAAGTGGGGCTATGCCTGTGGCAGGGAATGGGGAGAGGGGGTGGGGGTTTTGGCTCCAGCCAGGAAACAGCGAAGGAAGTGAAGCACATTCAAAAATTCGTTTTGCTAAAAAAATATCAATTCCAGTTCATCGTAAAACGTTTTTACCTCGCGAACGTGAACCAAAAAACGTTCGTCCCCTCCCCCCCATCCTTTCGCCGCCTCACATTTTACTTTCATCCCCATGCCGCATGCCCCATGCCCCCGTGCCACACCATCCCCTTGAAGACTACGCAACATTTTAAATAAATATTTAGAGGAGCCAAAGGAGATGGGTCGGGGCAGGGGGCAGGGGCAGGGGGCAGAGCTCCTTCAACACTCCCTGTGGCAACAGTTTTCGTTGCGTTGAATGTTTGCTTGTTAGTTTCTCGTTGAAGTTGTCGAATTTGTAGAAATGAAAATGCTTTCGTTCTCCGACATTGATGCGTGTTATCGATTGACCGATCGATAGCTGATGATACTGTTACCGATAATCGACTTATATCGACTTAATTTCCCTTCGTTTTTTCGTATCCTTTGTTTGCCCTTCGACTTTCTTTACTCAATCTCTTTCGGGGGAAATTAAAAGGCTATGGACACTACTGCCCTTCCCCGCCTCCCCTCCTCCACGCTCCTCAACCTTCATTTTGACCAGCTAAAGGAAGTTGGTTTTGTGGGTGACGGTTTCCTTGAGGTTTTAATTAAAATGTATGTAAATCTTCTTGGAATATCCATCCATCCATCCAGCTTCTACCCATTCCAGTGCCCCCCCCTCCCCCTTCCACCACTTTTTGTATCTGTAAGAGCCATGAAGCGAATGTGGGCCAATTAAAATGGTGAAAAATCAGTCGCATTACTGGATACTACCACCATCCAATATCCGAATATCCTTCCTTGAAGAAGGAGTGCTGCTTCGATACATATATATTTAAATCACTTGAGTTCCTTGTGGCTGCTGATGGTCCATCATCAATACACCCACACAGGCAGAGACACAGACACAGAGACAGACAGACAGACACACACACACACACACACAGATGCAAGCCCATTTCCGCCAGTTGACGATGTTGCCGTTAGTCCTCAGCTCTTGGTCTCAGTCTCAGCTTTACTCTGTTTGATAAAGCGTATTACGCTAACACAGCACTGCCATTCTACCCCTACCCCTATCCCTACTATCCCTTAGCCCTGGATGCACAAACACACACAGACACAAATCGAGCGCAAGGGAATACAAAATACAAAATAATGGAGACCGAGGGCGAAACCCAAGGAAACCAAAGTAAAAAATACCAACGGAAGAAGCTATGGGAAAAGAAATCGGTAGAATGCGATGAGCGGTGCAGAAGGCAAGACAGAGAGCCAGACAGCAACAGAGAGAGAGCGAGAGAGAGCCATATACATATATATACCAGCGATAAGTCCTAGCCAACAAAAACACGAAATTACACGAGAGAAAAAAGGCTTTGAATATTACGCGCTGATTATGGGGATACTTTTTGTGCCATGGCACGAAACGGAACGAAACGGAACGATTACAAGATTTATGGTGTATTCTTTTTTGGGTAGTCCGATGAACCGATGAAGGCAGAGAATGCCATTCAGCACTCACGCCCAAATGTTCATACAGGAGGAGGACTAGCTTAGCCGGAAGGAAGAGACTGCTCTCCTGCTTATCCTGTTCAAATGGATAATCTCGGTGGATCACAACATTCCAGATGCTAGATCCATTAGTTTCTGTATTTTTCAGTAGAAGAAAGCACGGGGCACAAGAAGGGGTGCCCCTCTCCACCATTTGCCATCGCGATACTCCGCCTTTAAGTAGGCAGTGCCTTTGTTTATTTAATTAATTTCGATATTTTCGTACAGAATTGCCACAAGGAATTGTTGTATTTGTGCTGTTTATGCTTTTGGAGCCAAAGAAAAACAAGCTTTGCATATGACGACGATGTTGTTGTTGTTGTTGTTGCTGCTGCCGACAGTGTTGTCGCAGTGCAGCAGGAGACACAACAACAACAACAACAACAAGGAAACAGCAAAACAGCGCAACACCGAATGCTGCAGGCAACAATAAAAGACCAGTCACGGAGGGAGACATCGCGTCGGGAGGCGGGCAGTGGGCGCAAGATTATCAATAGCGCTCATCATGTGGGGGGAAGGGCGTGACGTGGGGCCACATACTCATGTGAAACGAAAAAAACGAAATATAATAGATGCAGGCAGGGAGGAAGAGATAGATAGATAGAAGGAGGAGAGAGAGCGAGGAAAAATAATAATGCGCTCGAGTGGAAAACGTAGCCCAGCAGCAAAGTAGAATTTCCCTTATATTTCATTGTTGTTGTTGTTGCTGCCTGCTCCCGGGATAGGTACGATGCAGAGCCATCTCTATAGCCATACACGATACACGAGTATTCTTCGTAATGATGTGAATGCGACTTTGTTGCTGCCGTCCTGCTTGCCCCTGCCCCTACTGCTGCCCCTGATGCTGCCTCTGCTATCCGCAGAGTTTCTGATACCCTTGAAGACCCGATATTATCGCATTGTCCAGAGGATATCCACCTGCAGTGCACACCAAACACAAGTAGAGCTATTCGCTGCTAGCTACTCGCTATTCGTTCCTCGCTATTTGCTTCTAGCTACTCGCTACTCGCTATTCGCTACTGGCTACCCAAACTGACGATCGCAGATGAAAGTAACGATGGAATCTTTGGTTGATTATGATTCACCCTCAATGTCCCTTAATCTCATGGGTATTCCGAGCTTCGATCCTTAAAGCTGGTATCGGTGTCTTCTTTCTTGTTGCATCTTCTTGTTGTGGAAGGATTTTTTTCTTCTAAATATAGCTGATGTTGCAGACGGGAAGACGGGGGGACGGGGGTCGGGGGGTAGTGGCTAGAGGCTGACAGCACTGCACAGTGCTTAAAAATTCGTAGTAAAATTTATGAAAAATGTTTTCCATTTAAATGTGGGTTTCCTAATGATTTCACAGCCAAATCTGTTCAGGTAACATTTCTATCCGAGATTCGGTCACACAGTGCTTGTTTGGTGCTGCAGGAAGGATAGTAGTTAGGCAGTGGAATGGGGGGATGGGGGGGGACCAGAGTGCAGTAAACCTGTAAAAAGTGAATCTGACTATGACGATGGCTCCGGGCTGTGCTCCACTCTAAATACAAATGTGAAAAGCAGGATTTTCCTCACAATGCATCGCTGGAATGGGAAGGGAAGGGGAAGGGGAAGAAGGTGCTCCGGTGGCCCCTCGACATCCCATCTCCAGCAGGACCAAAATATGCTCGCTTGTCTGTGTGTGAGTGTCTGTGTGTGTGTATCCTGTAGAAATGAAAATGCCAGTTTAATAATGCTTTGGCAACAAAGCATTTGCAGATTGCTTTCCCCATTGATGTTCCATCGAAGTTGCCTTTCCCCCTGACGGACGAGAGGCATTAGGACCGTTGTTGCTCGCCTGCTGCTGCTGCTGTTGCTGCTGCCTCTGCTGCTGCTGCTGCATTTTGCATGCCACAAAATTATGCAAAGGGAGGGAGGTGGCCCAGGGGCAGCGGCATAACCAGAACCAGAGATCTCTGCTTTTGTTTTTGCTGTTTTTGCTTGCTTTTTTTTTGTGTTGTTGTTTTTGTTGGCGTTGCAACGCCCGCTTTTCCCCCATCGATTGATGGCCATCCAACCTCTGTCCACCCAGAGCAACCAGAGAACCCAGAGAGATGCACAATCTCTCTGGGTGCTGTGGGGATTTGGATTTTGGGGGTAAATTTGAATCGAACTGGAACTGAACCGGAACATTGAAACACTGAACCACTGAACCGAGCATCTGTACGAGAGCCGATGCAAGAGATGATCGAACTGTGTAAAAGGACTCTGTGTGGAGAACTTTTGATTGGTTATCAAGATTCTTGGCGATCCAATAAGGATAGGCGAAATATATTTGCTGTCTCAGTTGATACTCAGGAGGAATATCCTTATAGCCTGCCTCTTTGCCAGATCTGAAGGAAGCTGAAGCTTTTTGAACCGAGAGTGAATCAGGTATGCATGTTGCATGTGTTCTTTGTGCCACTGAACCAAAACTGAACCATTGAACCGAATCACTTTAAATTGAACCAGCATGAATAAACCAGTCTCTTATTAATTTGAGTCTCATGCGAAGAAATATTGATTATTTGCCTTGGTGAAGGCGGTTCAGCTCAACAGAACTCAGCAGAACAGAACCGAACAGAATAACAGAAGAGAAGAGTATAGTGGCGAGGAGAGGGTAGGGGAGGGGGGAGAAGAGGGTGTATGTCGACAGTGAACTACTGAACCGAACCGTTTTGCCAACATTTTGCCAGCCATAGTTTGAATACCTGCATTGTCTGCTGCAGGAGACAAAACAAAAGAAAACCAAATCAAAAAAAAAAGGAGAACGGAAAAAAAAATTCAAATTGCGACACAAATATCCCAGCTACCCCGTGGTCCAGGCTCTCTCTCTCTCTTTTCCATGGTGGTTTTTACCTCTGTTTTTTACACGAGTTTGTGTGCATGTATGTATGTATGTATGTGTGTAGTGGATGTGTATTCCTTCGATCGTCAGACTCTTTATGTACTTTCCACTTTGCAAATCAATTAAGTCTCGTTTCCGCCTATGAGTATGCTGGCCCGCAAAAAGCTGCCCTGCCCCCATAAAAATTTCAAGTTTTTGCATGTGAAATGCGCCCAGAATCTTGGAGCACCCCCCCCTCCCACCGAACACCCCCCAGAAGCATGTAAACGAAAATGTCGCAAGCAGAAAGAGGAGAGGAAAGAAAGAGGAAGACGAAAAGTGTAAAGGGAAGAAAAACAAATGCAAGTGGAAAATAGTCGATATTCCGACCATTTGATACTCGCTACTTGTTACTTTTTGTTTGATATATGCTACTCGCTATTCGTTACTCGCTATTTTATAGTTGTTACTAGCTACTCTTTACGCGTTACTCATTACTAGCTATACTTTACTTGTTACTATCTTCTCGCTACACGCTACTCGCTGGTAAGATCTGCGCTGAGTGGATGTAGTCCACTTGAACTGGTAAATAGTTGAATCGCAACAGCTGCTGATCCTTTCAGAAACCTTAGTATCGGGAGCTCTACGATTAAAGTATACCCCTGTCTTCCATTTCATATCAAGGAAAGGGCTTTGAAGAAAGAAATTCGGCTACAACCAGAGCCAGAGCCAGCCAGTCAGTTGTTGTGAGGGCTACGAAGGTGGCTGAGGCTAAAACTTTTGTTGCATGTTTAGTTCTGTTCTGCTTGCCATCTCGCCACATTTCTCTGGCCCCTGCTCCTGCTGCCACCTAAACTAAGTCTGGCCGCACCTGCTTTCACAGTCCCGACAGAGACAGAGGCAGACACAGGCACAGACACAGACACAGACACAGAGGAAACCTAAACTAACCGAACCTAACCGAACTGAACAGAACAAAACTGAACTGAACAAACTTGTGTATTAAATATATAGTATTTTGTGAAATTGTTTTGCGGCCTGTAGAGCGAAATTCTTCAGTCCCCACACAGTTTACTTTTCCCAGAGCCCACAAAAACCCAAAAGCAAAGAATGCATAGGGTTGGGGGGTGGGGTTAGGTAAGTGTTGGGTAACAGAGCAAGAACAAGGGCACCTGAAGCAGCGGGTCCAATGAGCTTGTTACGAAGTTTGCCACTCGGCACTCGAATTAGATTTCAAAGCAGGTAGAAACAGTAGAGCAGTGTGCAGGGTGTGAGCAAGGAAGGGTTGAAGGGTTGAGGGTGGAGCAAAGTAGAGTACGATTAGAGAAGGCTATTTACTAACTCCATACATTTGAAGCTAACTGTGATTTCAATTGCTTGTCGTTCGATGATCCTTTGACGAGTACGACGAGTCTTATTGCAACGAGCACGAGCGAGCGAGTGATGGTAATAGCCAGCCATGACTGGGAATTGGCATGGGATGTTCGTTTTTTGTATTTTCACTAAGCATTTCAACGTGGGAAATTGTTGAAAAATTATTATTTCAGGGAAATAGTGAACCTGTCTTCAAAACGGTATTTTCTAGACTCTTCACTTTCTTTCATTGGGATTTTCTTTCCAGAGTTTTTTGTTCATCTTATTTCTCTTTGGGTGTGTGTGTGTGTGTTTTCCTGTTGTTTAATTTACAGTTTTTAGAGTCCATTCTCTGTCTCTCTCTCTCTCTCTCTCTCTCTCTCTCTCTCAACTGAAATTATTTTTTGCTGTTACTGTTTTTAGTGCTGTTTTTTGTTGTCCAAAAATGCATTTACGTGCGTTATTTACTTATGCAATTCAAGAAAGTTTAACAAAAACTAGAAAGAGACACAGACAAGCAGAGATATGTCCGAGGAGCGAGAGGGAGAGAGATAGACAGAGGCAGAGACAGAGACAGAGTACAAAGGAAACAAAACGAAACGAAACTCTAATAAATTGCTGGGCATTGCTAAACGGGATAACCGAGCTCTAACCGGAGGACCATCTAACCAAGTTAAAGGCCAGAGAGCAGTAGCAGGACAGAGGCCTCTCCTTTTCTGTGAACCATGCAACCCGACAGGAGCCCCCCCCTCCCCTCCACCCTGACCCCCGCACGTAACGAGTACCGAGTGCAAATGAAAGTTTTGCATTTTTCAACAGGCCAAAAGAGCCAAAAACAACAGCAACACACAACCCAATCCAACGCAACGGGCAGTACAAGTGTGCTCGTAGCATTACCCGTTCCTAGTACTCCCTCTCCCCCTCCCTCTCCCTTCTGCTGTGTGTGTGTGGGGAGGGGGGGACTGTGGGGTCAAGCTAGCTATCTCTGTGCTCATATGCCAGAAACGGAAGTGCAAGGAAATGAGGCTTAAACCGCACACAGACAGCACACTGCCTGGCAGCGAACAAGGGGGGTGGGGGACACTGGATAGCGGGCATCAGACATCGGGCAGCGAGAACCAAACGAATGAACGAATCGCTTGGCGGACAATTGAAATGTGAGACGAGATGAGACGAGATGAGAATGACAAGAATGATGCCAGGCGGTCAGTCAGTCAGTCTGTCAGTCCGGACTGCCTGAAGTCCTCAACTAGAGATGGCACTCGCTACATCGTGCAAGAACCATAAGAATGATATTTGACTGCTTTATGTATATGCAAAGATTAAGTTGAGAAAAATATAGAGCAATAGATAATAGGAAATTGCCTGGATCTAATTTTCAAGAAACCCTCCCAAAACCTCCTCCGCTGCCATCTCTCAAACATTCAGCACATCCCTAGGATTTGGTTAAAGTTCGGACTCTGAACTGACAAAAAAAAAAAAAACCGCAGAATGATGCGGCTCCATGGAGCTTCTCGTACCCATTCATCCGCCATCTTCCATCCTCCATCCACCATCCTCCATCCACCATCCTCCATCCACCATCCTCCATCCACCATTCTCCATCTCGTATCAAAGCTCGTGTCATGCCTCCACCCCCCATGCCGCCAGCCACAAACTATATGAAAATGTGTGAAAAATTTCGTATGAAAGACTCTTTTTCCCTAAATCATTTGCTACATTTTAGCATGTGGCAGCCATCAGGCATTGTAATTATCCGAATTCCAAATAATTACCAAACATTTTTCCACGTCGTCAGGATCAAATTGTACAAAAACAAAAGTACGATGACGATGTGCGAGTGCGAGTGCAGAGGGGGCAGAGGGGGAAGATAGAGGGGCGAGAGCAGATGAGTTAGTGGCTTGCCAACTGAGATTTTGGCAGCATATTGCGAGTGAATTAGCGCAGGGGAAGGGGAAGGGGAAGGCGAGGGGGTGGGGGGTCTGTGGTGCACAAAATGGAGGAGATGATACGGCAGCACGTGGGAGTGGCATCACACAAAAAAGGGAAGCCGAACAGAAAAAAAAACACAACCAAAAATAAAAAGCAAAAAAAAAATATCTGACAATTTTATCAGCTCGAATTGCTGAATAACCAGAAATTTCCACAGCGGTAGATAGATGGATGGAGGACTGGAGGGAAGGGAAAGGCAAAGGGAGGAGCGATACAAGGAGCTACAGAATGACAGACAGGGCGTCCCATGTATTTATTGCCTGAATGTTTCTCTGATTTAAATTAAATGGGGCTCTAGAATTCTAGAATTTATTACCCAATCGATATCGATGATCTAAATGAGTAATTGATACATTTTCAATTAGTTTTTGCTGCCAGCAATTGATTAATAAAACAATTTTCATTAAATGAATATAACTTTTGGAAAAAAACCGATCCAGTTCTTTATTAACAATAAATATGGTTTTATTTTTAATTGTTTTAAAAGACTTTTCTTTGACTGCAATTCGTTTAAAATAGATTTAAATGTTCTCCAGAAAATGTTCCACTTATTTTTTTAATCTTCAACTTGGGTTTAAGTTTTTGTTTTTTTTTTTTTTTTAATATTTTATTCATAGCATTCTGCATTTTCAGATCCTTCCCTGCTGACTGTTGAGTTTGGTTCATTTTTTCACAAGATTCCTATTTAATATATTATTATTATTTTTTTTTCTTTGCCACAAGATCTTTTGCAAAGCCAAAACTAATATTACGCATACGCCATGGAAACCGCAGCGAGCGCTATGGATGGAGGGTTGGATGAAAATGCATTTCGGAAGCATTTCAAGTTGACTAAAAGAAAATTACAGCGCCCCTGCCACTCCCCGCCACAGAGAGAGAGAGAGAGAGAGAGCGCGCGCGGTGGAGGGAAAAAAAAGTTTATTCCTCGGGCATTCAAAATTGGAAGAGAAATTTCCCTCTGTGTGGCATGGCATGGCCCCTCCAGAGCACCTGAACGAACGTTTTCACGCTAAAGCGCTTTTCCGAAAGTTCTTCAAAACTCAATTCGCGCTCTACCCGCGCCCCACCTCCCACACCCCAACCCGTTTGCAATTCTCTGGCAACAGACCTTGAAGGTGTTTTTTTTCGTTATTTTTTTTTGTATTTTTTGCTTGTTGGCTGCGGGAAATTCAAAAGGAGAGAAAAAGTTTTGCTTTGCTGCTGCCGCTGCCGCTGCCGCTACTACACGGTCTGCCAAATAAGCCACAGGCATTTAACATTGGCTATAACTCCGCCCTCCTCCCACCTACCACCACCTCCTTCTCCCATCTGGGAAGCATCAATAGCATATCCATGCATATATTGGCGGGAACAAGTATAGCGTAAATATTTCAAACATTTTTCTGATGATGTTGCCAAATTGTGCAAGGAATAAAACTAAAAAAATAAACAGCCAGCCGCGAATACTCTTTTAAGCCAGACTAAGAATACGGTTAGGTCCTTTATGATTCGAAATTGATCTATAAAATATATTAAACTATATTCAGGGAATCTCGAATGTCTCGACAATCAATTCAGTACAGTTTTTCGTTAGATATTCTTTGGGTTAGGATCTTTGAGCTAGATAAATTATTAAAATTTATCGACTGTTGCACGGACGTTACAGAATGCTGATGAAATATTTACGTTAATGTCCGCTCAGTAGAGGGAATCAATGAATGCTGATTGCCTATTTATTTATTTACTCCGAAGAAGTAGAGTATTTGCCACTCCTCTCCACTCCCCAACAATTTTAGCCACAAAAAATTCAACAGAATCATTCGCAACTAATCAAACGCGAAATCGGGCAAAGGCAAACCGACTTTCGCCTGGCGTACACTGAGATAATCCTCTGGCTCTGCCAGCCCGCCCTCCCCCCAGCTCCCTTCCACGATGATACCATTCCTTTTAGGACAGGCTTGTCCCTATTAAGATGTTGTAATTGTGGCCGAAATCGCTGCCAAGAATATTCCAGAATTGGCAGCAGTCGAGCCGAGCCGGCAGCGAGGGTGGTCTTGGCGGGGGCAACATGCGGCCAAGTGGCGAGCCAAAAGCATGTTAGCCAAGTCAAGCGGGCTGGGGTGGGGCTGGTGAAAGGGAGGGGGCGGGCTGCAATATATGTAGAGAGAAAAGCAAGCCTCCCCCCTCTTTAGCAAACAGAGCCAATCTGCGTGCCTTTGTGGGCATTTGCCAAGATGCAATCCGGGAATGAACCACCCCGCCCCGCACCGACCCGCCCTGCCACCCCTTTCATCTGTAGTTACCTCCCTAGCCGCCCATTTTTGCCACGACCACCACCACCGCCAGCACCCTATTGGCTGACCAGCCGCAGGCGTGCGAACATTGCAAGCATGTTGGGCCTTGGCAATTGCCAAGAAAAAGCCACAAAGGGAAAGAGACGAGACGGCGCGAGACGAGGCAAGAAGGGGGAGAGAGGCAGTGCGCGGGAATATTATGAGAAAAGGGGGGAGGGGGGAAAAAAGGGGGAGTTGGCCGTCCTGCCAAGACCTCAAAGTACTCTCTATTGCAGATTGTCAATCCCTAGGCAGAGCCTTATCAGATCTTCAACTCATTCGAAATTGTCCAATCTGCGTCCAACCTAAATCGCATTCGAAAACGAACCCCGCTCATCCGAAAGTGCTGATTGATGCTATGGACACAAGAGACCCTTCGGGAAATCGTCACATTATACCTGTCGTTTCAGGACTTAAGTAGTCTATTGCTCAATGCTCACACCCCTAGCGGATAGGCGCTGAAATCGGGAATATATTTTGGTTGCAAAACGACACGCCTGCCCCGTCATACTCTCTGATACCCATCAGTAGTATTACTTGTGAGCAGAATGTTGCAGGTAATGCGAATCCCCCCTCCCCGCTCTCTTGCATGTGTGGCTTAACCTCCCGCCTCCTACCTCCTCTGCTCCTGCCTCCTGCTCCCTTGGGTGGAGGTGCGTTAAAGTGTTGCCCCCTATGCCCTCGATGACCCCCCCCGACCCCTTTCGTGTCGTGCCAGAATCCTTTTGCAACGTTTGCATATTTTTCAATAAGAAAATATTCTTTGATGCATTTTATATGGCCATCTGAGAATTTCTATCCACCGCTGCAGATACGTACATACATATATCCGTATACGTAACTGTGTGCGTATGAGTGTGTGTGTGTGTGCGTGTGCTAGTGTGGCCAAATCAGTTTATGTTGGCTTACACGCTTAAGCCTCTCTGGCACCCCTCACAAGTGACTCGTCTGGCTTAGCCTCTCCGCCCCCCTCAAGAGGATGAGCTCGGCTCAATGTTCTTTTCAAAAAGTCTTTTTGAGTGGCAGACCGAAAGACACACACACACACACACGCACACACAGACACAAAATCTTAAGCGTGTAGAAAAAAAAGGAGAGAAAAATGCGAAAAATAAAATTGATTCGATAAAAAGTTGACTTGAAACTTTATCCGAAATGAGAGAGGAGAGATGAGGGCTGGGAGAATGCAAAAACCTATCAAGGTATTGTCACACATGTTTTCATTATTAAAAAGCTCATAAAACAGGATTGTGTTGGCCAACAAAAATACCGCAAAAACGAAAACAAAAAACACACAATTTTAATTACAACGAAATCTGTTGACTCCTTTTCGAAAACCAAAACCAAAAGCACATAAAATACAGCAAACAACTTTATTATTGTCATAAATAAATGGGGCCAGAAGGTAGGACAGGGACAGGGGACAGGGGGGACAGGGGGGACAGTCCTGCGCTTGCAGGACTGCTGTTGCGGTGGGACGATAAAATAATGCGGGCATATCGGAGCCCATAATGTGATAAGAAGTGTATTTATAGGCGAAGCCAGTGCATTTAATAATGATATTTTCAGCCAACGGCCTGAAACACGCCATAAAAGTGCGACAGTGCGCCAGAAAGGGATGCCAGGCTAAGTTATGATGCAGCGGTCGGTCTCTCTTTCTCTCATCCTCTCTTCCTCTGGCTTCTGTGTGTGTGTGTGTGTGTGTGTGTGTGCGCTTAATGTTTATTGCCCCAGCGTTACCTGATTAAGTAATTATAATTATATTCCCGGGCTGTCCCCCTGTGTCGTTCCCTTATTGGCCATCTCTCTCTCTCTCTTTGACTGGAATATTGCATTCCATTAATGGAGTGCACTGGCACATGGATAATATTTGTTAAAATTAATTGTTGCCAGAATTTTTCACATTTTTCATTCTTCTTTTGCACAAAAATAAAATGCCAGCAAAGGCATGAAATGCCGCAAACTCTTTTCGGTTGGCAAATGCATTGCATTGTAGCCACATTTCACTTGACAGTTAGGCGGCTTCCCCATCTCTTCCCCCTCCCCCATTCGTTTCAGCTGTTTCAGCCACTCTTTAATGCAGGACAGATCCCTATCCCCGTCCGGTTGCCATTGGATCTTCTTTGGATCAACTTCTCTTTGGATCATTGCTGGGCAACATGTTGCCCAAACTTTAGCATTTCTGGGCAACATGCTGCAAAACTTTAGCATTGCTGGGCAACATTTTGCCGATCTTTAGTAAAGTTTGATTTTCATTCTGATCTTTGGATCAACTTCTCTTTGGATCATTGCTGGGCAACATGTTGCCCAAACTTTAGCATTTCTGGGCAACATGCTGCAAAACTTTAGCATTGCTGGGCAACATTTTGCCGATCTTTAGTAAAGTTTGATTTTCATTCGTTTTATATATAATATTAATTCAGATAGAGATCTACAAGTGTGTGTTTTATTAGAAGTTTTTGACAGATCCACAAGATGCCAAATAGCCAGTATTTACTCTGTATTCTTAGGCATTACTTTCGGATGAGCGTGATAAAAAGTTATGTTGAGACAGCAGATGAATGGATCCATTCATTTAGACCAGTGCTCGGCACGCACATGTACACTCAAGTGTGCTGGTGCGCCCGAACATGCCTGCGGGAGAAATCGGTTTATTGCTTTACACTGGCAAAAGCTGGTCAGCAGGAGCCGAAGTCGCATTGCCGAAGTCACACGAAGTCAGCGAATTTTGCTATCCACATTGGATAGGGCCGGGCAGAGCACTGATTTAGACTCTGTATAGCTGTATCTCATAGTCGAAATACTCGATATTTTACGAGTACTATCATATCATATCGTATCGTATCGCACTTTCCGCGTTCTTTTTCTGGGTGCCATATTTAAGCAATTTACTATGCCATTGAGTGGCGGTGTGTGAATGATATAAAACTCAAACAATGCACACAAGCACATTAAACGAAAGAGAAAGAGAGAGACAGAGAGAGAGAGAAAGAGAGAGAGAGAGAGAGAGAGAGAGAAAAAGGTTGTGGGGTTGCTCTGAAATGTATGCTGTAAGCGCCGCATGCAAATAATGTTAATTTAAATGCGAGTATCATCGTCGGTGGCAGCAGCATCGCAGCAACAGCAACCTGCAACACCAGCAGCATACTAACCCACCAACATATCGTACATGTACCCACCGTGTGTGTGTGTGCACAATATGAGTTAACAGTCAACAGAGAGAGGCAGCAGCATTGAATTCCCAAATGGCCAACTTGAGTTGTTCCCGGACCAACCGATATTGGGCCCCCAAAATCATACACCAGTGCGGGAGTACGAGTATTACACACATTTTGGGGCAGGGAAGAAAGCATCTTCAGAGTGTACCAAGCATAGCCTTAAGATGGTGCAAGCTTTAAGTCAGACATGGAAATGGACAAGGATGCAAGCGGCTCGACAATTGCCATTTAGATGTAGGCATCTCTCTTTTTATGTGTGTTTGTGTGTATGTATGTGATAGCTGGAATTTTCTCACTATTAAACCATAAAGCCATTCAGCCTGTTCCATACCAAAGCCCAAGTCCTGTTCCATGCTACACAAATGAAGTCTGATTTAAGTCTCAAGTGAAAGTATAATACATATATTATTTTATCTATCAAAATTCCATTAATCCATAGATATTATCTATGATCTGTTAGTGTGTACAAAGCGTCGTCGTCGTCGGCTTTCTCTGCTGTCGACTTTATCCTTTATTTTCGTGTTTTTGTGTTTTTGTGTGTTGTTTGGACTTTTCGCTTAGGCCGTATCCTCGTAAAGGCGGCATAGATGTCATTGTGGCTGTTGTTGAAGCGTTTCGCTCGTTTATTTTAAAGTGCTTTGGCTGGGAAAACATACACATAAGCACACACAGATGCCCAGGCACGTACACGTACACAGGAGGGAGAGAGAGAGAGAGAGAGAGGGAGAGCAGAAGAGAGTGGGAGAGGCAGAGAGACGTAAAGAAATTTAAAGCGCAATTAAGTTTTGCGGCATAGACAGACAGAAGTCAGTTTTCAGTAATAAACTGTGCCGGCCATTTCCCAGCCAGGTGAGAGGAGAGAGAGAGGGAGAGAGGGAGAGCGAGAGAGAGAGAAAGATGGCAGGCAGGATGTGGCAGGATGTGTCAGGTGTTTGTCTGCTGTGCCCTTTCCTGTTTCTCACCCGAGCCCCATCTCTGGGATCTTACATACATATGTACATACATACATACATACATACATACATACATGTACATGTATGTAAATATGTACTCGCTCATGTGTATGCATGTGTATGTCGTATGTGTGTGACATATAATGTGCCCCTTGATTGCTGTTCCTGTTGCTGTTGTCGAGCGTTGCGATTAAGCCGATAATGATGATGTTGATAGCGTTGATAATGACGTTGATAATGACGTTGCAGGAGCAATAATGCTTCGTTATTAATGCTTCATTATGAAGCCGCCCCTCCACCCCATCCCCTACTCGCAGTTGGCTAGAGCAGGTCTGGGGATGGGACTGGGCTAAGGCTGGGGCTGGGCTGAGGCTGGGCTGAGGCTGGGGCTTAGGCTGCTGGTGCGGTGCGGTGCGGTGGGGGTTGTGTCAAAATATGGCCAATTCGAAGACTTAAGCATCTTAAAAGCATCTCAGAATCCATGGGATAAGGCACACGCGACATGTGGATAGGGAATGAGAGAGAGAGAGACATACGCTAATGGCTAGATGGCAATACCATGTCAATGAATCCCCGAAAAACATAAAACATAAAGTGTTTTCCCTTCTCCTAAGCCACAGCCACAAATGGGAACAGATTTTGATTTGGATTCCTAGAAGTGTTCTGTTCTATTCGGTTCCATTATCTCAATGCGATGGAGATTTCAAGGTACCCCTACAGTTCCTCCTTTCAGCTCCTTTTCTTTCGCACTCTGCCACACACACACACACACACTTTAGCAGCAATTATTGATATTTTATTCCTCATCAAAGATGCCTTTTATCATCCCTAATTCACTTTCCTTAATTTTCCACTCCATCATCGAATCCATTCCTCTTCTCTTGCGCTCTGTCGCTCTCTCTCTCTCTCTCTCTCGCTGACTGACAGATAATTACTGTTTTATGTACTCTGGCCTCAGCCTCACCGAACCCACCACTCTCCCCACTGCACCTTCGAGCCATTCTCTCATTTGGAGCTTAGCTCTCGGCTCCCTCCATCCCCTCCTACCTCCCCTCACAGGCTCACAATAATTTCCGACTTTTTTCACTGCTTTTTTCTGCCATTTTTGCTGCCGAGTTGCCGACGGATGATTTACCAGATTTTGTAGCAGTTGTGGTGTGTACACTTTTTGTTGGGGTTTTCTTTTTTTTGCTGGTTATATTTTGACAGATTTTGTATCTATTGTTATACGTGCCACACGATCCACGAGCCTTTTGTTGCTTTGCCCCTTGTTTCTCGTGTTGTTGCAGCGCCAATTATTGCTCCTGGCGCTGCTGCAAGTGTTGCTATCGTTGTTGATGTTGTTGCTGCTGTTGTTGCAGTCACACCTTTGCTGCTGGTTTGTTACTTCTGTGTGGATGTGTGTGGGTGTGTTTGTCATTTGTCACCAAATGCCCAAAAGTATGCAACTCCAGCTGGCTGGCTGGCTGGCTGGCTGGCTGGCTGGCTGGATGTCCGTCCGACGCGACCTTCTACCAACAAAAACTATCTGAATATTTCCATAAAAATAAACGACTAAAATATAATGTCAGGGCAGACATTTCTCTTCTTGCTTTTACAGGTAACACAGCAATCTCTAGGCCCGAGCAAAGAAAGTCGAGAGAAAAATCTTTGAGCTTGGCCAGCCATTGCCCCCAGTCCAGTCCATTCCACTCCACCCCCCTCCAAGGTACATGTGTGTGTGTGTGTGTGTTTTATGCATTTGTTACTTGTCATGTTCCAGAAGAGGGTTAGGCAGGGTTTCGGCCAGCTCTGGCTCCCCTGGTTGTTCCCTGGCCCCCGTCCTTGTCCCGCTTCGGTTGGCGGTTTGCGGTGGGTCTGGGGATCTGGCCACTAGGCATTGGCCCAGGCCTGAGGGCCATGGCCAAAAGCCGTAACCAAAACCGAGCTGGGGCCTGGTTGTTTGGTTTTGCTAGTCAAATTACCAAAAATAGCAAATGTGAATCGGTCGGGACAAGAACATGAAGGCAGACAGCAGCAGCAGCAGCAGCATGACTGCCAATTTCCTGTCTCCATTCTCTCCATCTCACCATCACACCATCTCTCTCTCACTCTCTCTCTCTCTCTCTTTCTCTCTCTCTCTCTCTTTCTGCCTTGCTCCTGCTGGCAGAGCGCTATGTGGCTAATTACTTTCGAAAGTCAAGTTATTAGCGTGATTACAAAGGCATTGCACATGAGGCAACAGCAACAGCAAAAAGGAGCAGCAGAAGCCAAAGGAAGAGGACAACAAGAAGAGCAACAAGATAGATAGAGAGGGAACAAGAGAGAGAGATAGAGAATGAAGCGAGAGAAAGAGAAAGGAGCATAGAGCATAGCAGGGCAAATTGAGCAGAAAAAAATGAAAAAAAATCAGATAAATCTAAAACTAATACTACCCCAAAGTGCTATCGATATCGAGCTAGTTAGCCTATTCAAAGCTTATCGATAACCATATCGATAAGCCATTGATATTTGCATAACTAATTGTTTCTCAAATAGTATCTGTTTGGGCTAAGCAATTCTGAACAATTCTGAGCAATTGTTATTCCTTTTGGTCCCACAGTGTCCCAGTGTCCTGGCAAGACAGCGGACAGGAGACAAGAGACAGGAGACAACGGGAGCAACATCGGCAGGGCGCAAGGCGCAAAGCTTACATGAAAATTAGCCAAGCGACGGCCATTCGAGGGACGGCTGCGGTTGGTGGCAAACAGCAGCAGAAACAGCAGCAGCAGAGGCTGCCACCACGTGGCGGTTGGGTTTTGGGTTTTGGGTTTTGGGTTTGGGGTGGGGCTGGGGGTGTCGTAACAATAAAAATAAACATTCGGGTGGCGACTCCGGGAAGGTCGGGAAGGCTGTTGGGACTGGGCTTAGTACGAGTTATTTTTTGGCTGCCTGCAGCAGCAGCGGCAGCAACAAAAAGTGCAATTTCCGCGGGACTGAAGCTAATGTTTCTGTTGCCATTTGTTACATGTTGCATGCATGCATGTCTGTGTGTGTGTGTGTTGTCTGGTTGCTGGTAAACGTTGCTGCAATCAGAGCCATCATTATCATCATCATCATTATCATTATCATTACCAGCAACGGAAACACCAACTGCCATTCTGATTTGATATTCCAAATCAGACTCCGAAACATTTGCATTATTTTTTTCATTTTTGTTTTTCGTTTCGAAATTGCCGCTTTTTATTTTTTGTCTGTGTGTGTGTGTGTGTGTGTGTGTGTGTGTGTGTTGGTCACATTTTAATTAGCATGGAAATTAATTGCCACCAATTAAGGAACATTTTCGAATGAACAAATTGATAATTACAGGGAATCCGAAAGGGACTCCCACAGGCCCCCCCCAGAGCAGCCACCAATCTGGTATCCATCGGAATTGTTGGCGGGAGCTTTGCCATTTGGCCAAAATAAATGTTCTATGTACCAGATGTATGTATGTAGTGGTATAGGTACTCGTTTATTTGGGCACCAATTTGGCTACTTTTATTCTAATACTGGCTAAGTATGTGGTAGTATTCATTATCTAGATATTACACAGCTTGACAAATGCCTGTCAGAGTGGTGCTGAGAGCTCTGCGGGCTGGAATCATTAAAGGATTATGAGAGAGCTGTAAAAGAGAGAGAGAGAGAGAGAGAGTGAAACCCAAAATGTTGAAGGGGAACGAATGGTAGCCCTTGCCTATCGGAAGTGCCTGTAGGCACGGAGCTGTAACTTCACTGAGAGAAAAATGAAGGAGCGAAATCATTTGTTAAACGTCACATTTGGTCTCTTGGCGTAGATCTTCCGTAGATCTATCATTATCTGACACGAGATGTTCTTTTATATTAGATTATCATTACAAAATATTCAATCAAAGTCGTCCTTTATCTTGCAACAAACTGGCAACGCCTATGTACATATGTACATATGTAATTTATGTAAATCGCTTATCGTAAAGTATTCACTTAAATTTGTAACGATCCCAGCTGCTGTTAGCCCTAATTGGGCTCCTTTCTCCATGTTATTCCGCACTTTTGCTCTATGTATTTTGCCTCAGTTTGTTCTCTTGTTTTGTAGCTTTGCTTTTGCTTTTGTTGCAATTAAATTAACACATTCTGCTTGTTAACAAACAACTTTTGCCGGGCGCGTGTCCTGTGCGGGTGCGGGTGCGGACTTACCACCCATGGCACTTCCTATGGCAAAGCAGTTTCAAAAGTTCTTCCTAGGAAGTACAGGACGACACACCATCCCACCCACTAAATGAACCGTCTAATGCCCTGCTCCTGCTCCTGCTCCAGCTCTCTCTCGGCCAACACATACACATAGTCGTGGTACACTCCAGGCAAGTGCCAGTCAATCAGGCAGCATAATGAACTAATTGAAATAATTGCCAGGCTGCATAGTTAAAATATACTATAAACAATGTCAGTAAACGATGTGGAGGGACCTCCTCCTCCTCCGCTCCAGCATAAGCACATACATACACGCATACATAGATACAGATATGGCAAAGCCGATCCGCTTCCGCTCTCTAGCTCTCTCTCTCTCTCTCTCTGTCTCTGTCTCTCTTTGACAACAGCCTCCAACAGAGTTTGTCTGGAACAAGTTTTCATAGCATACTTTGCAGCGCTGGCAAGCTGAGCGCTCGCTCGCCTCCGAACCGACAAACAACTTGGAAATTCATTTCATTTAAACGTTTTCCTTGGCGCACAACCAATGAAATGGAAATGGAAGGGGTGGGGGGGTGGAAATTGGGGGAAATCGGAGGGGGAAGGCCTATCCGCTCTCGTGTCTGGCGTCTGGAAATAGACAAACCATGAAGCTTCGAGCTGCAAGTGGCAGCAAGGTGCAGGTCTGAGGACTGAGACTGAGACCGAGAGTGAGAGTGGGAGTCGGAGTCGGAGTTGGCTGCACGGCAGTTTAGGAGCTAAGGAGCCGTTGACGCCGGCCGACGCTGGCTGCCGCTCAAGCCGAAAACCTTTTCAACAAAAACATAAAAAGCACAAAAAATACAAAAAAAAAAAAACAAAAACTTTTGCTCCCACCACCCAACGACCACCCAACATTCCAGTCAAACGGCAGGGGACAGCAAGACAGCGGGGTGTGGGGTGGGGTGAAGAGGGGGGCAAAACTTTTGCACAGAAATCTATTCGTTTATGCACTTGAAAATTCTTGTGCACCTTTTGGACAGTGAAAGCCCAATATAATGAAAGGGAAGAAAACATTCTGTCCACTCTGCCAAAAGGAATAAAAACAAAGTCGCGCCTGGGGGAAGAGTCTGTGAATCGAACAGGATCGATTCGATTTGAACAGACCGATGGCTTGGTCTATTGGGGTTCTCTATTAGCCAGAATTCACTGTACAAAATGTTGCACGGAATGTAGGAATAGGATGGAGTGGGGTTGGGGTTGGGGCTGGGGTTGGGGCTGGGGTTGGGTGTGGGATTGCTGGGAAAAGGTCGTCATGGCCTGGACGGGGTTAAAGCATTTGAAGCACTCAACCGTCAATACGTGATAAAAGTTTGCTGCTGCTTTGGCTGCTGCTGCCGTTTCCGTTTCGGCCAGAAAAACACCAGAGAAACGCCAGTAAAAATGCACTAAAATATATCACAAATGTGCGTGTTGGGAACTCAACCCCTTCGTCCCTCCACTCCACTCCACTACACCCACCCACCCACCAATCCTTACCCTTTCCTGCCATTCCAGTCACTTGAAATATCTGAGCAGTTGCTGGGGCTGGGGCTGGGAGGGAGGGGGTGGTCGTTGGCAGTGGGTGGAAACTTGTTAAAAGGTAATTGATACAAAATGACGTTGAAATCGAAGTTGAGTTCGAGTCTTGCCACACATATGTATGTCCATCGCCATCTTGCTTGCTCTATCTCGCTCTCTATCTCTCTCTCTCGCTCTCTCTCTATCCTTTGGCCAGTCAGGCAAAAGTTTCATTTGAGAAAAATCGAACGTCTGCAGCAATTCTCCATTTAATCAAAGAAATTTTCACAAAAACCATTTAAAGTTATCTAAAAACAAAAGAAATAAAAAAAAATAGACACTAAAATTAAGACAAATAACCAGAAAAGTCGAAATTTAAAGCAGAGCCAAAACAATAGGCAAACCCTCCCATCCAACCCCAACCCCAACCCCCATTCCCCGTCTTCCATCTTCCATCCTTTTGGAGATGGCAGAGAGGACGAACAAAGGAGCAAGACAGTTTTGCCAATAAACCGAAATCGAAGACAGAGAGAGAAAGAGAGGGCGAGTGAGGAGGAAGGAAATTCGGCATAGAAATAGAGTTCGTTATGAAAGAGAAAAGTGAATCAAAGATCAGACATACACTGGAAGAAAAGTGATCTAATGGCAGAGGATCCAATCGATCTCGAGAGAACTCCAAATCCTCCCATACCTATGTATGTGTCTCTCCTTATCCGTACCTTTCGCTCTACTAACGATTGAGTAAACTGGCAGTAAGGGTATTCCTTCAGCAAATACCCAAACGAATACCCAAACGAATTTGTGGTTTATGTAAATCTCCGCCCCGCCCAGTTTCCCCCAGTGTACTCTGTGTGTGTTTTACAGGTACAAAAGGAGGCTAGACCTGACCTGAACCCATTTCCTTTGTCCCTTTCCCCTCCCTTGGAGCAGCAGCCGCAGCACCTCCGTCGTTTCGGTCGCCGTTGCTCAGACAAGCGGAAATCCTTTTCATTCCAATTTTTGTACGGAAGCGGCCATATTTGTGGTAGATAATCGGTTTGTATCGCCTACTCCGATTTCTCCACTCTGCCTATATACACACACACACACACACACATATATATGCTCGTATATCGTATATATATCTCCTTTTTTTTATTATTATTTTCCTGCCCGTTGCGTTGTCGCTGACGTGGCAGCTGTGGCCGTTTGGTTGTTTGGTTATACGCGTGTGCTTCACTGAACTTTGACCGCAGCCGAGCATTGCAAATGAGCGAAAGGTCGACGACGACGTTCCGTAGTCCGTGGAACATTTCTGCCGATGTATGGGCAATAATCTGGATGTGTTCTTGCATCCTCATCCGGAGTGCTCTGAAGATTGGGAAACCCTAACCAAATACTTGGCCGAATCGCAGTTGCTCCTTCGGGTTCGATTTTGTTCCCTGCTTTGTGTAGGCTTTTAATCGAATTAATTGCATTTAACTGAAGAGTCTACCGTTTCCCCCATTTCCTACCGTTTACAGTGTTCCCTCCCTTCAAGGAAATGTCTGAAGATGGTTTGTTGTTGTTGAAATTGAAATAGCAGTTGAATGATTTTCCTTATGCTTTAGGCAAAAGTTGTGGACGTGGACGTGGCAGCCCCTTGACCTTTTTTGCCAACGAAGTGGCCATCAATCAATCAATCAATAAAATTGATTTGTTTTGCTTGTTGCAAGATTTTCTTTAATTGAATTACAGTTATGAAGGACAGGGTGGCAAGGACATTTTAAACATACATTTTCTGGTATTCAAATGGGTTTGTTATTAACTTAATGGAATAACCAAAATACTTGCTAAGTAATCGTAGTCCTTGGTACTTTTTTTCATTAAATTTTAGCAGTTTTTGCTTAAAGTTTAAAGTGAAAATGTTGCCATATTTTCCATTATTGCGGTTGAGTCAGTCAGTCAGCCTCAAAACAAATACGCAGACGGCAGGTAAGCGTAGGAGAAGCGAAACGAAAGCCACACAGGAATCACCCACGGCAAAAGCGTTCCCTCGCCCCCGCCCTCGCCCCCGACTGCCTCCTCCTCCTCCTCCTCCTTGTGGCATAAGCAGAGCCACATGGAAAGTAAATTGCATTTTATATTTTAATTCGCACATTTATGGTTTGGCATGCAAAAGAGTCCACGAAGAAGCAACAAAACACAACAAAAGTTGGCAGTAAAGAGTGCAAAAAGGAGAGAGCGAAAAGAACTAAAAGGCGGATCCTGACTAGAATCCTTTGGCTGCTGCTGCTCTTCAAGTGCATTCCACACACCCACACACACGCACACCCACACATGGCAAATGAAAAATTATTTTAGAAATAATATGCACTTTGTGAGGCACACACAGCCACAGGTCGACCCCCCCCAACTAGTCTCCGCCACCCACGTTTGAAAACTTCAACGGGAAACGTAAGCGAAACGATGCGAAAGCCAAAACCAAAGCCAAGGGCATCGCAGGACCCAACCAGGATGTGCACTCAGCACGTGGGAAGCATTGTGCGACTGTGTGTGTGTGTGTAGCATTTACATATGTGTGTGTGTGTGTGTGTGTCGGATTGTGATGTGCTTTGGACATGCTCTCGTGCTGGCCGGCGCAGACATTTCCATCTTTTCTTGAGGCAGCGGACCAAATGACCAACATGGGGACCAAAGCCGAACAAAACAGCTAAAAACAAAAACAGTTAAGAACCGATCAAAATATTCACTGAAGAAAATGTTGAAAAATACACAGAAACAGAAAAAACATTCCGTTTCTATTATTTTGGAAATGACTGTATATTTTTTTTTTATACCACATTTCAGGTATTTCTTATACCCTTTTGAAAATAAAACTTTTGAGCATATGAGACCACACTGTCTTAAGTGCTCTCTCCTTTTCCCTCACCTACTGCCACGTCCCCCTCCCTCTGTCCCCTGTCAGCTGTCCAACACATTCGGGTGGGTGGCACTTGGGTGGGTTGGGTTTGGTTGGGGGACGGACTGTGGCAGACATGGGGCTTAACTTGAACAGTTATGTGTTTTTGCTGCTGCTGCAAGTAAATTTGCATGTGTAACGGTCAGTCGCCACAGTTCCACCTTAGCCCCCCCCCCCCCCCCCCCACCATGACCAGGCCACAGCCAACAGCTGACAGACTCTGTGTGAAAAATGTAATTTCAACGTTATCCTGACGTAATGCCAACGTTATCTGCTTGCACACGCCTCTCCACACTCCATACTGCACTCTCCACTCCACTGCCACGTAACGGGACAGCAGAGAGAGGGAGAGTGAGAGCGAGAGAGACAGCAGGTTATGCATATGTTGTTGTTGCTGCTTTGTTTGCTAGTTCCATTCA
Organism: Drosophila athabasca; assembly: GCA_008121215.1. Lineage (NCBI taxonomy): Eukaryota > Metazoa > Arthropoda > Insecta > Diptera > Drosophilidae > Drosophila > Drosophila athabasca. Next base: position 17,602,057 of record CM017796.1, read on the forward strand.
GTTCTCTTGTGTCTCTCCTCTCTCTGCACTTTTGTGTCCTGCTGCTGCTGCTGCTGTTCACTTTACAGTTAACTCTCACTCACGCATGCCATCTCTTTCTGTATGGACAAGGGACACCACTGTACAGCATGGGCCATGCCATGCCATGCCATACCAAGCCTCTCATCGGATCGGATCGGCTGGCCATCTCTGCAGGTTGTTAGTTACAAATTTTTGGGGGTTTTCGGGGGTTTTTGGTTTATATATTTATTGTATACATTTTGATGGCCATAAAATGGAATTTCTAGGCGACAAAATTGTTTTGAATTTTAATTTAGTTGTCAGCCCAAGCCCACCCCGGCCCCTGCCCCGTCCCCGCCCCGCACAGGAGCAACTGTTGTTGTTGTTTGGGCGCAAAAGGCAGGTGCCAAAGGCAATGTAATAATAACCAAAATGGATTTGAGCCTGTCACATTGGGGAATCCCCCCCCCCGTGTTGGGGGCGGAAAGGGGCAGGCCGGACAATGCCTTTTCATCGGCTAAATCCTTTTTGTGTCCACCCTTCACCCAAACCCCCTCCCCCCAGTGCCAGTACGAGGCCATTATTAATTGGCAATTGTGTTAATGCAACACAGAAAATGAGAGATGACTGAGCAGGAGATGCCGTACAAAGGACACTGGAGACCAGATAAAAGATGGCAGACAGACAGACAGAGAGACGGAGAGACGGAGAGATAGACAGAGGGAGAGATGGAGCGTTGGCGGGACTTCCTGGAAGGACTCCATAAATTGCATTCGGATTTCACTCAAAATAAATAGCAAAGGACAAAGTCCAAAGTCCAAGGACAGCAGGAAACGAGCAGGAATCAAAGTAGAATTAAGGAAATTGGTAAAAAAGAAAATAAGAATATATACAAATTTAATGTATATTTAAAGAGGAAGGCTTTAAATAATTATTGGGAGTACTTTGGCACTTAGCAATAATTGTGTACACATAAAGAGAGATGAAAAAGAGAGAGAGAGAGATTGATTCCACTCACTCCAACTGATGAATGGCGGGGGCCTAAACCCAATTTTCTGGAAAGGCCATAGATCAATTTCCCCTGGATAAACTCTTTCGTTTTTCCTGTCTCTATTGCTAGTCTAATGCTGACCCTTTCTTTCTCTATCTTTTTCTCCTTTTCTTTTTATTTAATTTTATTTGATTTTGTTGTGTGTTGTGTGTGTTTTTGCCGCGTTGTTTGCTCAGCTTTCGGTCAATTCAATTTGTAGTTTTATTTATATGCGCCACATCCTCGCACGTCCATGGCAGGCAGCCTCCTCGTTCTCGTCCCCCAATCTCTGAGACACCCAAAGACCGCAATGAGTGTTTGATACCCTGTACTCAAAGAGAACTGTTGTGCGGGGATATATTGTGTTTGTGGAGTGGAGAAGAGAGAGCAGATAGAGGTACAGAAGGGTATAGGAGGGTATTGGAGGGTATAGGAGGGTATTAGAGGGTATCGGAGGGTATCGGAGGGTACAGGGTACAGTGTAACTATAGGATTGCCATTGTCGAGTCACTGGTTACGATTTCCTTAAATTTTGCATTCATTTTTCCATTCCAAATATTTCGTATTGCTTGTCGAAATTCCAGGGTATATTCCACTTCGAAACGGTGATTGTGGGTAGAGAGTTTCTGCTGCTGTTGTTGTTCTTGTTGTTGACTTTGACAAGCTTTTTCTTCAATGGCATGGCGGTCGCCGATAAGTTCAACAAATTGACTCGCCCACACTTGCGCTCTCTCTCTCGCTCTCGCTCTGTCGCCCCAAGCTCCCCCCTATCTCGCTCTCCCTTTCTCTCTCTCTCTCTCTCTCTGTGTCTCCCTTTCTGGTGTCAGACGGAAAGTCAACCACTTTTGTTGATTCCTCTTTGACTTGCAGCAGCAGCGCCAGCAGCAGCAGCGTCACTTTTAGTGCTAAGCAAATTTTGCAGTCAAGTAATTTCTGATTGAACATGGGGTGACGTGGTGTGGTGCGGAGGGGGGCACGTGCATCCTTTGACTTTTTGGCTCTCTCTCTCTCTCTCTCTCTCTCTGTTTCAGCTTTTTGGCTTAATTAAAAGACTGCCCGGAAAGACTGTCGAGAAGAGAGAGAAAGAGAGAGAGAGAGATCGAGCAGCGGGATAGCATGGGATATTCATTCGGGATAAACATCTCGATTAGGTTATGGCTTTGGCTTTGGCTTCGGCTTTGTGTTATGCAAATCGCCTTTACTTACCTCCACAGATGCAAACAAACACACAGACACATGCATGTATTTGTACGTGTGTATGTATATGTATTTACTATAGATATTTGATTTCATTGTTGTAGTTATTACCTGAAATGAGAGCAAGGATTGAAGAATGGTTTGGTTTAATTAATGCAAAAATATTTCAATGAAATGATGAATGAAATTTGATAAGATTTCTGGTAAATGCAGTATCGAAATTCATTTTATTTATTATTAATGCAAAATTCTCGGAATTTACACATTTACACAATTTCTTAGCAGCAAATAATCATAATAATTTCAATTAAATTTATTCGCCTGAGAATTGTTTTGTTCTGTTCTGGAGGAGTCCCGGCTGCTGCTCCCCTGCTGTCATTATTGGTTTTCCCCATCCCCTCACTGCCTCTCTCTCTCCTTCTCTCTCCCTCTCTCTCTCTCTCTCTCTCTCTCTCTCTGTCTTTCTCTTGGAGTCCCGCTGTCTGGCCTAACTGTAATTAGTCTGCCCACAGACCAATATCAATGGGGCCACTCTAGTAAAATCTTTGATTTCCAGCCTCAGTAAACCACATGGAGGAGGCTTACATTTCAAAGGCAGGGCGGGGGGGAGGGGAGAAGAGGTTCTTGGTGGAGATCCAAGTATTGTCATAGAACTTCTTGTGGTTAAACATTTTGTTTGAACGTTTGCTTCTATTGTCATAGAAATGTCCACAGAAGTGGGGGGCACCACAGTGAAGCATGGCTCAAGAGAGAGAGAGAGAGAGAGAGAGAGAGAGAGAGTGCTTTCACTGTCCCCTTCTAGGGGCAAAACAATTCTCTACAAAGTTTCTTTTATTTTGATTTTCATTCATATTTTCTCCCCCATTTGGAAAAGCGTCCCATTATTATTTTGTGAATTTTCTAATTTTTCCAAAAATTTCCCCAATGTCCATTCGTGTCACATATATCCTCATGGGTCAGAGTTTATGAATGAATATGTCCTTAAATCTTATTTCTATTTTATTTGGAATTTTTTTGTTATTTGCATTTGCCCCACCGACCACCCACCCCCCTCTCCTGTCTTACATGTTGCTACTACATATTTGCACATACCCGTACATTTTTGGCTTGCTTTTGGTGCACTTTTTGGTCTATATTTTGGTGGTAGGCACTGTACACACACACACACACACACACACACACACACACACACATACACACACACATGGACATGAACATTCGACTGGGACCAAAATGGCGCGCTTGGCTGCACTTGAAATGGAGTCGTCTGTCTGTCTGTCTGTCTGTCTGCCCCTCTCTGTCTGTCTTTTGTACTGCGAGTATATCTTCTCATCTCTCCATCTCCCTCGCTCTCTAACCATTAAGCGAAGTTTGTGGCCTGTTTTCTTCATTTGTAAACCTGTATGTGTGTGTGTGTGTCTATCTATGTGTGTGTGCTTTGAGCTGTATTAAATATTTTTCTGCTTGCATTCAAAGCAATTGCTGGCTGCTTTTCATTTGCAGTCACCGTACTGCACTCTACACACATACACATGCACATACACATGCATACATATATGATATATGTATATATGTATACTATACATTGTATATATCTATGTATGAGTGTCTGTCCGTGTGTGTGTGTCTGCAACTAATCTCATAAATCCCAAAGGTAAATATACACAAAACAAGAAAAAACGTTTAAAAAGAATTGCTCAAAACTTTTCCATCTTTTTCACTCCACTCCACTTCATGTGTGTGTGTGTGTGTGTGTGTATACTTTTGTGTGGCACTGTCACATCATAAACTGAATAAAGAGGCCAGAGAGAGAGAGAGAGAGAGAGAGAGAGCGCGAGAGATAGTTGGGGGATGATCTGGCTGGGTTCTACCCCCATCCGGAATGTCACTTTTTATATAAATAAATATATATACATACATATATCCAGGTTTTTTGTTTTGTTTTTGTTTTGTGTGTTTTGTTTTCTTTCTTTACTTATTTTATACTCTTGAATTTTTGTATTTCTGTATGCCCTGCCCTGTGTGTTGGGAATGCATTTTATTTCCATTTAATTTGTGGTCTGAAGCGCATTCCAGCTAAATGTTTCGACAACGGACACATCCTTAATGCTTAAGCACACACAGATACAGTTACAGTTACAGACACACAGTTACAGCTACACAGAGAGAGAGAGAGAGAGAAAGAGAGAGCCTTCTCTAGGGACACACACACACACTTACATATAACAAAAAATGTTGCTATATTCACACGAAAATCGACTATATAAATGCTAAATATCAGATGCAAATATCCAACAATCCAGCAATCCATCGGGACATTCGACTATTCAAATGGATTGAGGTTTTTCCTCTGCTTTTCCTTTGCAAATAATCGAATAATTTTTGAGTCCAGCAGCGGAGATGGTTGGACGATTGACTGGGGAGCTGGGGACGAAGGGAGTAGCCTCCAACTCCAAATAATCCAAGTCAAGTTATCGAATGATTTATCCATTTGCATGGGCCTACTGAGCGTGGAGTGGAGGGCAAACAGAGAGGGGGAGGGGGAATTGCCAAAAGAAACTACATGAGGTGTGCCTAACGAGACCGCTTGATGCTCGACTTCAGCTCTCATGCATCGTTTAATGTATCGCTTTCGATAGATATATCGAAACAAACAAAGAAAATCCATCTTTGTGTAGCAATCGATTGTATATTCATCGACCACTCATACACCTCCTACCCATGCCCCCGCCTAGCCACCCAGCTGCAGCTTACACCCGAAGGTCCTCGAAGAGGAAAAGCACAATCAGGTACAGGTATGTTCTTGGCTTTTATTTTTCAATTTAATTTTATTTTTCTACTCCATTTGTTTTCCTTCCTCCAGCCCCCTTCTGCCTCCTGCCTCCTGCCTGCCTGGGTGTGTGCGAGCATTTGTGGCATCGCCGCTTAGTGTTGGGCAATGTCAACACCCTTCCGCCCTTCGCCCTTCGCCCACCCGCTGTGTGTGTGTGTGGAGAATGAAACACAAATTCGATTCAGCGACAACTGCTTGGACCAAGCCTCCCCCTACCCCCCTCTCCCCCACCAGCCAGGTGGGACGAGATGTTGTTGGAGCTGTTAAGCTGCTTTCGCCCACACTCGACTCCCATCCCCTCCCCTCCCCTCCCCTCCCCTCCCCTCTCCCGCTCACTTACATGCTTGAGCCATGAACTGAAAGTGGTCAAGGGAGGACGGACCGTGTCCGTCCGTCCGTCCTGGTTTCCTTGTTAGTTGTCCATTCAATGTCCATTTTGTTGTTTTCCTTTCAATACTTTTTTCCAGCCTTTCTTCTTCGTTTTTTTTTCGTATTTTTCGTATTTTTCATGTTTGTTTTTGTGTATTTTTTGGGGTATGTATTTTTGTGCAATTTTTATTATGTGATACTAAATTTTGTCCCTCAACCAAAAGGAAAATGAAAAAAGAAAGAACTGCAAAAGAGAATCTGCAATGTGCAGCGACTGACTGATGAAACTGCAGGAGAGGGCGGCAGGGCGGCAGGGCGGGAGGGCGTGCAGGAGGCGTAGATAATGGCAGCATTTACATAAACAGGAAATCGATCTGGAATGTGTTTCCGTTTTGCCCTTTTTGGAGTTGCCTTTAGGGTAGATCTGGTGCCTAGAGCCCAGAGCCAAAGATCACTGAATGGTAAAGAATATACATATATCTACTACTGTACATACATACCCCTAGTATGTATGTATATAGCTATTGCCAAATGTGTCCCGATGTGTGTCGGTGGTGGTCTAGACACAATTCCCCATTCCATTTCTGCAGATTCCTGCAGATGGTTCCTGCATCCTGGTAGCTCTCATAACGATAACTGATTCTGCTGACCCACCGAACCACTCTGGCTCCTCCTCCACGGACAGACTCCTTTGACTCCTTCGGACTCCTTGGACTCTGTTGCCCTTTTGAGCCTTTTGTGTGGATTTTTATTTACGGTATACACGTCGTATACGTATTTTCTTTGCTTTTTTGTCTACTGAATTACTTGCTACACTAAGAGGGGGGGGGGAGGGGGGGGGGGGACTATATAGCACTATCATGTACATATGTATGTGTTGGGAGTGGGGGAGGGGCACTCCTCCTACTCCCTCTCCATCTCCCTCTTGGACTGCTGCTTTTACACACACACACACACACACAGACACACACACACATCATAAATATGCTCACCCAAAAGTACCGTTTTGTCACTCTCTGCCCCTTCTGCATCTCTCGGCATCTCTCCTCTATAGCTGTCTCTTTCTGTCGCCTTTTGCTGAAGCATTTCTTGCTATTGTTGTTGCTGTTGGCTTTGCATAGAAATTACTCTTACTAGGGAAATGGGATTTCTGTTGCTGTTGTTGTTGTTTGTGTTGCTGCAACACTGCGGCGATTATGCGACGCCAAAGCAATTTTTGGCAATAGCAACAGACAGCGCGCGAGAGCGAGATAGAGCGAGACAGAGCGAGACAGAGCGAGACATAGGGAGAGTGAAAAATACTCAGAAAGACAGCGATAGAAGGAGAAGAGGGAAGGGTGGATGGGGGGGGAAGTAAGTTTGTGCGTTTTGTAGTGTGGAAAGCATTTAATGTCTTTTTTGTATACTCTACGCTAAAAAGCGTTTTATAATTTAGAGAGAAAAGAAGCCAACGACTTGTGACTTGCAGAGCACATGTACATATGTGCGTGTGTGTTCGATAGATACTTTGTAGACAGACAGCCAAGCAAACAACCACCTAACTATTGCTCTTCAGTGGAAGATCAAATAAAGCCGACATTTTCGAAGCGGAGACAGTGCAAAGGTGGCACCAAATCGCCATCAAGCAGGTCTCCAATATATGCATCTCCATCATTACTCTCACATATATATACATATATCTGCATATATATCTTGATATCTGGCTGGCCTTCAAGTCGAACTACATTCATGTATTGCCCAGGATTATATTTGAGTACTGAGAGCTATACAACTAGATAGATAGTTAGATCTCTCTGATCTCTAGTTCTTTCCCTTGAAAGGGCATCCCGAATCCATTCCGTTCCATTGCCTTGCTGATTGTCTGATTATCTTTGCCAGCCTTCAATTTGACAACATTTTTCCCTCTCTTTGCATTTATTGTAGTTTTTTTTTTTTGTTTTTAATTTTCGTCCTGGCGTGGCGCAGCGCAGCACACAAATTGCATATGCAGCACACGTTGCGTATGCGTGATGTCAGCAATGATTAATTAATGAAACAAACAAACAAATGGCCGCGCAGCAGCAGGAGAGAAAGAGGAGTCGAAAGAGATGAGCATAATCAATAGGAGTAAAACGGAGTAAAAAAAGTAAATTGCTTCACAGCAAAAAAATTGATTTGATTTTAATTCTGCATTTACGCATCGCTTAGCCGTTAATCCATTAAGTACAGTCAGACAAGGCCAGGAAAATGGAATCTCCATAAAACAGCTTTAAGATTTTTGTGGCAAAATCCTCGAAAACAAAACACTTCCAGATTTAAGAGCCGAAACCGAAGCTCGGAATGTGGGCTGCTCTGCTCGTTGAGCGAGTCTTCACTGTGCTCTAACTAATTAGTGAGAGCTCTTGGAAAATCTATACTCCTGACAGAATTACCTTCAAGTGTGTGTGTGTGAGTCTGTGTGTGCGGGTTGGGGGGCGGGGTAATGGTAGTGGTTGCCCACAAATTGAACGAAAAAACTCAAATATCATCCGTAAACTTGTTAAGTTTCCCACGCTTCTGGACAGAAATAAAATCATGAAAAAGAAAACTCTCCCTAAAGAGACTGGGAGGTGGGAGTGGGGAATGCGTGGGGCAGAGACTCCATACAAAGTCACACATTGAAACAAAATCATGATAATTGAATCAAATTGCATGACAGCAGTGGATTAGCAAAGAGAGGGGTGATGGGTTACGGGTGGCGAGAGCAACAAAGAGAAAGGGAAAAAGAATTATCTCAAATTGCCATTGAAAATGATGGCTTGCAAAAATAACAGAGAAAGTGCCTGCCCCAATGCCCGCCCCAATGCCAATTCTATATCTCTGAAGTAGTCGTGTATGAAGCGATGATCTCTGATATGAACCAACTCTGAAGTCGAGAGACAACAGTTTATGCCACAACTGCCTTTTGGGCCGCATGCCACATGCCGATTCGATGATTGAAATTCTTTTACCGAAGTGTAACAAAATTCTTTGACTATTTTCCCAAAAATTGTAATCGATTTCCCTAACGATTGAACGAGGGGGGGTATGGGGGGGTGGGGTATACTCGTTACAGCAAATATTTAAACATAAATTTCAATTTGCTTCGCTCTACTCCGGTGTTTGTGCATTACTTGAGCATATCAGTTTTTGGGCAAGAGAGAGAGAGAGAGAGAGAGAGAGAGAGAGAGAGAGAGAGATTAAATAAACAGAAAATGTGAGTGAGAGAACAAGCAAAAAACAAAAGGCGCCCCTCTTGCCCCCCTCCCTCTTGCCACCGCCCTCAAAGTGCATTGGCATATTAAGCGCCTGTCTGCAGGGCAGAAACAGGCAAACGTGTGCACATTTTATTTTATTTTATTTTTATGATTTTCATGTCTGAAAGTTTTCTTTTTCTTTGCAGCAGTTGAGTGTTGAGCGGAGGTGAAGCAGGGGGCATGCGGGGGGCATGCGGGGGGCACAGGCACAGACTTTGACTACAAACAACAGGCAAAAGTTTCAATTTCTGCAATTGTTAAATTTTTGCACGCACAAGAAATAAAGATGAACAAACACACACCCCATGCCACCAGCACCCATGCCTCCCATGCCCCCCCTCCATCGCCATCTCCATCTCCAGCTGCAGCTCGGAGAGGAGTGGAAACGGGCAGCAGGGTATAATGTGAATGACCAGAGACCTGGGACCAGAGAGAGACGAGCGAGCGACCAAAGACTCCTACGAGTACTCGCAAGTTCTGTCACATCCACAACGAGAATCGAGATGAGACGAGTGAAGACGCTACGAGTATATTGACATCGAAAAGTCGAAGTAAGTTGCACACCAAGCCACACTGGAGCAAAGTCAATTTGCCTTAAAAACATAAAATATAAAAGTCGAGATCGAATCATTAAAAATAATATTAAAACTATAGTACATAATAGAAGTGTTAGAAGTTTGTTTGCTGCCTCCCTGTCTCTCCTCATAAAATGGCCCTCAAAACACTGGTCATAACACCCTGGGCTTAAAGCCGACTGGAAGCCGGCTGTCAGTTGCATTGGCCATTGTCCGAGTACGTGCTAGAAATGCGACAGCGACAGTCAGCGATATAAATGTTCGCTCAGTCTGGCCTCAAGTTCGGATCCAGTTGGGTGTGACTGTGCTGTGCTGTGCTGTGCACGACGTCTAATTAAATCACCCGCCCGATGGATGGTTGGATGGATGGATGGTTGTTCGATCTTTCGATCGTTGCATCGATCGTGTGTCCCAAATTCAATTAGTTCAATGAGTTGACTCCACAGACAATGTGTCAAATATTATGTGCTCAAGAGTAAATTTCAATTGAATAAAGAGATCACACAAAATAAAGACGAATATATACATACATATAGGTATATAGTACATCCATCCATCAGCATTTGGATGTTGTCCTTTCCAAGGAAAGCGGGGAGCGAGTTCAATGGGGGGAAGCTAAGGGGTACTCTCTTTCGACCCATTTAAATGGAAGAACTCAAAATGCACTCATTCTTGCTTTGCCTTAGACACACTTTTCCTCAGTATTGTTGTTTATCCGCTTTTAACTGGTTTCTCTCTCCCTCTCTCTCTCCTCTTCTGTCTCTCTCTCTGTCTTCCTCTGACTGCGCCTTTCTTCGTATCAATTATGAGTCTTTGGTCTTTGTTTTGCTTTGAGAAAAGTTAACGATTTCCGCCGCTGTTTGTGAATGGGGAAAATCTAGTTTTTCGTGACTGCGACTCCTTTGCCTGGCTTTTCTTTTCGTTTCCTTCGAGGCGATTGGTTATTAAAGTTATGGCTGGTGGCCGCCGCATCCCTCCCCTCCTCCACCACCACTTGGCTTCCATTCCTTTGGCTTGTCCTGAGTTTTCGCTGTATTTGCATTGGAGCTTTTCTTTTTTCCGTCCGCGTTCCCGCGTTCCCCGTAGAAGAGTGCGCTGTGTGCTGGACAAATCAATTTGCCTGACAACCGCAATACACGCAAACAAGCTCACAAAACACACACACACACAGACACAGACACGCATATACATATGCAGACATAGTAGTACTCGTAGATGAAATCGAATTGAGTGTTGATTTATTGGCCATGATCTGATTTTGAACAAACAAGAAAACCCATTTAGCGCCATGTCCAGAAATAAATAAACCCAACATATACATAGATTCAGACAGAGAGAGAGAGTGAGAGAGACAGAGACAGTGGGAGAGAGGTAGCAGGGGTAGCAGGGAGCGTTAAGGGGTTGGGCTGGACGGGGTGCCATGTCAAATGGCGCACATAAATCTAATTGAATTAGCGTACGAAAATCAAATCAAAAAGCAAAACAGGGGTGCCCCAGTAGAGGGTGCCGGTGCCCCCGAAATTGACACTTTAAATCGAAAAATGACAGTGGACGGTCGAGTCCGGCGAAAGAAGTGAGAAATGCAGAATGAGGGGAGGGGCGGATGGGAAGGAGTGGAGAGGCGACTGTATCCGATGTGTGAAGAAACCAAAATAGGTTGAATGAACTCCTCTCTCGATAGCCAATGGATCATTGACTCTTTCTGGTCTGGAAGACGGGTGAGTAATATCTACGAGTCTTGAGTAGCGAGTATCAAGTATCGCGTAGCGAGTGGCAAGTAGCAAGTAACGTGTATTGCGTAGCGAGTAACTGGTATGGAGTCCGCCACTGTTTTGCACAATATTTACTTGTCGGTTTTGTCTGCAAGTGGAACGACATTTTGTTTGCAGTTCCCTGCCGTCTTCCACTGCTTGGTTTACCGCAAGCGAAGCAAACACTCCAACTCCAACTCGTACTCCTCCCTCCGCAGAGAGAGCGAGAGGTGCAAAGAGACCACCATTCTAGACAGCTGCTCTTTAAAGTATCCCCCCGCCCCCCACTCTTTCGCTCTCGCATTTAAATGTATTTCGTTTTTAACTTTCTCCTTTAACTTTCAGGCCTTTTGGAAACATCAGTGCGGCTCAATTAAATTGCTCAATTGTTCATAAAACATTTGACTGCACACCAGAGCACCAGGCATTTACATATGCACATACATATGTATGTATGTATGTGCATGCTTTACATGTGGAAAAAGTGTATACCATACATAGGCACTGTGGTTCTTGGCTGTGATAACTTTCCGAACTATCCCGAATGAATGGTGGATAATAGCTACAGGCCCCCAGTAGAGGCAACCCCCCTCCCCCCATCAGAACAGTGTGTCACATTAGCACTCTGCTTTCTGCTTAGCAAGTAGGCAAACACGTGTCTTGTCTGCCAAAAGTATCTTCTCCCACTATCCATCAATCCTCCCCCCCCCAGCACCGCACCGCACCGCACCTCACCGCACCACACCACACTATCCCTACACAAGCTCTGCCATCACTCAGTCACCCCCCCCCCCCCCCCCCCCATCATCCGTCTCTGCTGTCACCTCCACCTCTCCGCACACACACACACATTGCCAGAGCTGTAGACAAAAGTAAATGCTAATAGCATGGCAAATTTAATTTTCACACTCACTTTGTGTGCGTGTGCCAGTGTGTGTCAGTGTGTGTGTGTGTGCCAGTGTGTGGGAGCGAGAAATCATTTCAGTTCTTCTCCGGCTTTTGGCTTTAATTGAATTTGTTGCGTTTTTGTTATGCTTCTGCTTTTTTTTATATTTATTTTTTTTGATATCCTGTCCTCATATTGGATCGAGGGTATATTGTATACCCATCCGATATTCCATAGTTCGTTGACATTCTGTATTCGTTATTTCGTATTTGGTATTCACTTCAATCTGGCTTTTTAAATCCGCGACTCGTTCTTTCTCGTTACATCTAATCACTCGCCAAAGCGGCACTGATCAAAGCACTCGCTCACTCTCTCTCTCTCTGTTGGATTTTCTAGCAGAGAGAAGCAATGCTCACAGCACAGGGTAACCTCGTAGTCGAGCAATATCGTCGAATAGTGCGAGTTGTGCGAGAGTATGAGAATTTCTGCTTGTTTTGTATGTAAAAACAATTTTGCGCTCAATTATGCGAGCGTTAATTTCATTTTTGAGGCAAGCTTGCCGTTTCGGCTACCCCTACCTACCCACCCCAACCCCAACCCCAACCAGTGCTTTTTCTGCCACTTAGTTTTATGTTTGGAGGTACAGTACAGTACCGACGTCGTTTGTTGTTGTTTTTGTTGGTAGGTTCCAGCTACTATTTCGTTCTTGCTTTTGTTTGGGGCTTTTTGGCGATTTTTTTTCTGCGTTTGTAAGCGCCATTTAAGCCGATGGCAGCTGTCAGAGTGCATATGTGTCTGTATGTGTATGTATGTGTATGTATGTGTGTGTGTGTGTTCAGCTTTATCTATTTTATATATATGTGTGTATGTGTGTGTGAGTGTGAGTGCTGTATTAGCGGAACGTCCCACTATGGTCCCAGAGACCACTTTTGTTGGCCAAAATTAATAACTCGCTAACGGAATGATATTTTTTTATTTGGTTTTTTTTGTTGGATCTATGTAATCAACAGGAAGTGGATTTGCAAAAAAAAAATGGGTGTGGCACCGCCTTTTTTTTATTAAGGCATATTTAAAGGGCACTAGTGAACAAAAGTGAACTTTTTATTTCCGCTGTGAACCAAATAGAGTTATTTTTATAGATTTGGAGCTTTTAAAATCTTTAAAGAATTATATTTCTTTTTTTCTTTAATTTTTAAAATCTGAAATTTTATTTTAGTGTTATTTTTAGATTTTTTCAGAGGTAGGCCTTCTTTTATTAATATAACTTAGGTGTCTCACATCTGTTTGCATTCAACTGTGCATTTCTGAAAAGCACATAAGTGCATCTATAAATCGGACCTAAACACTTTATAGCTTCAGCTTACCGTCTGGAAATTATTAGGCTTTCAAATTCAAATTTGATACATTTGAGGTTATAATCTATTAAGTCAAATTTCAAGAAATGTGGCAAAATGTGGCATTTTTTACTATATACATTTCAACAAGGATTTACTAATCTACGACACACAATAGGTTTCAAGGTGGGACTAGGTGGGACTCACTTTGTATACCTTTTCAAAAATGAGTTTTCTTTACAACTTGAGTCATTTTGAACGGCTCACTTTAAGGTACAATTACGAAGTCACCACAATTACAATATACAGTTAACATTACAAAACACGTAATACAACCCTTATGATTAAAATTCATAACAAAAATTTGATCAGTTAATGGTTTTTTTCCAATTTATCAAAGATTTAAAATTGTAATTAAATTTGCACTTATTTACTGCACGAGTTTTTCGATAACAACAGTTGGGTTGCAGAGCAGATTTATCGAATGGGGCGCCATCTATGGAAATTTCTGGTACGCAACTTTAAAGGTAATTCTTTTTCCAATGCAGAGTGGTAAAAACTAAGGTGTTTTGTTAACTTTTAAAAATGAGGTTTTGGCCAACAAAAGTGGTCATTGGGACCATAGTGCGTCCGTGCCAGGGACCGACCGACCGGCTTTTAATCGCTGGACGAGGAGCCAGCAAACAGAAGAAAAACCAAACGAAACCAAAGGAAACAAAAAAAAAAAGAAGATAGAATCCAACATTGCATATTGTCCAATACACATTCGTTCGGACGCATCACCCACCACCCAACACCCAGCATCCAGCATCCACACATCCCATCAGAGAGCTCCAGTTCCAGCAGCACAGAAGCCCATCGACCCCATTTTTCGTTCCCCTCTGGACTATCTCAACTATCTTTCGGTGAGTGCCCCTGTTACAGCATTACAGCCACCCCCCTATCACAGACACAGCCCTAGTCACAGCCACTGCCCTTGCCCTCGCCCTCGCCCTCTCACACGCTCATGCTCTTCTCGTTACTTAAAGCTTTGGTTTCGCCCTTTAATGGGACTCGCTATGACTGGCATTTAATACATGTTTAATCGCAGTTTTAGATGCATTGAACATAGCATAGAAAACATCCTCCAAAACATATACAAAATATTATGCAAATTTCCAATCCATTCCTCACTCGTTGCTCACTCCTGCTCCTACTCGTTACGGGATGAATCCCCAGCGTTCTTAAGTACTTGATCAGCTTTGTTTCTCTCATTTTTTATCGATTGGCATCGATAAGCCAATCGACATTACTGACTCTCGAGCTCAACTGTTTTATGTCAAGCTTAAATATTTGTGTTTTTTCCTCTCCCTCTCTCTATCTCTGTCGCTATCTCTTTCAGACTCCAGCTGTCTTTTGGCTTATCCTCATGCTGTCTACTGGGGTTTTCGGTTTGGTTTTAGTTCTCTGTTTTCCCGTTCAGTCCAGTCCATCGTTCTCTATGTGTGAAGGAGTTGTATCTGTGTCTGTTTCTGTCTCTGTCTCTGTCTGTCTGTCTGTCTCTGTCTGCAGCTGCAGTTTCTGTTGTTGGTCGATGGTCAACCTGACATGTGGGCCACAGGCACGAATACAAATGTTTAAATTGTTGTACATTCTGGCACTGATTGTTGTTGCTGTTGCTGTTGTTGCTGCTTCTTCTTCTGGCCCAAACCACAGGTCATAAAACAGCAACAGCCACAACAGGATGAACATCATAGGCATAGACATAGAGAACTGGTTAGAAAGAGCCATTCAGTATTCTAATTCCATAAGAGACGACAATTTTCAAATCTAAAGAATATAGATATATACATACTTACATATGTACATACATATGTATGTATGTGTGATCACTATTTTTGAGAGAGCGGCATTTTGTTGGCAGGAGACGGAAATCGAATGCGGTTGGTGGTGGGGTAGGTGGACAACGATCCACAGCCGGTTTTACACTCTCTCTCTCTCTCTCTCTCTCTCCCCTTCTCTCTATCTCTCTCTTTTTAGTAGTGTGTGAAAAATGCGCACCGCAGCCAAACAAATTAACATCAACACTTGAAGAATGAAGAAGACATAAATGGATGGTGAACGCCAAGGGGGAGGGGGGGGGGAGGGGGACACACACACATAGACGGACATACGTGTAAAGCGCAAAACAGGAAGAGGACTATAAGAGAGAGCAAGAGAGAGAGAGAGAGAGCGGGGAGAGAGCGGGGGAGAGAGAGGGAACAAAAAAAAAAATTGTTAGAAATTGGAACAATGACCGCCAAGTGCTGCCAAAGCGGACTCCTCCTCCCCCCCACCACCCACCTTCCCCCTCCATCGCACAAGCCAACATCCAACACCCGCGTCGCGGTTCATTCACACATTTTTTGTAATTTTCTTTCTTTTTGTTTTGTGTTTGTTTTATTTACTTTTAGACTTTGTTTTAGTAACTTTTGCCTTTTTGTGTTTTTTTGTGTGTGTGTGTGTGTTTGGGGTGGGGGGGAGGGGTGGGGATATTTAAAAACTTGAATTTCACGGCTCTGATTACAAAACAGTTTTTCCATCTTGTTTGCATTTTTTTCATGCCAGATTTTTCGCCCGATTTTCCAGATAAAACGCCAACACAATTGCCGGATTTCTGTACGAAATATTTTCAGGTGTTTCAGCGGCAAATCATTTTGGAATGTTAATAAAATAGTGACAGACAGTGTCAGGAATGAATGGGAATGGGATGAGTGTATGGACAATTTGGAGACAGATATGATATGAGATAGACAGATGATCAGATAAATTACAGATAATTACAGCAGCAGCAGCAGATTTCGAAGTTTTGCCCGAAGAAAGTTTCAAAGCTCTGATAAATCTTTCCCCAAGTTAAAATTAATTTTAGCACCCAAATATAATCTTATTAATTCAATTAATTGTAATTAAAAACAAACATTTCCGCTAGAATAAATACAATCAATTGAACATGAAGGACAGGACACACAAGTGATTGCACATTTGTTTTATAATTGTTCAAATAACAGCTTGACATCATGATTGAAGGCAAATTAAATATGCATCATATAAATGTCATATAAATATGTTTAATTTTGGCCTTCACACGCAACTTGATTGAATTAGGAAATCTAATAATTAATTGTAAACGCAAAACCCACACAAAAAAAAACTCAGACAAAAAAACTCAGCCAAATGGTTGTGGTTTAATTGATAGAATTTAATACGGTTTCCATAGTGCAATTGTAGGATTAAACAGAGACACTAGCAACAGATGGCGACACAAATAACATAACAATAACTGATAAAAACAATTAATAAATTTCGAAATTACAGTCAAATATTGGAGCGTTAGAAAACACTTTAGGACGTTGCAATGTGCGATGCAACTGCAGCATCAAGTGGCCCAAGCGACACCAGCAGAAGGCTGTAACGCGCAGCCCAACCGACCGAGGAGCGCTGCCGCATAACGCGCGACTCGTTACATGCAGGAAAGATAGGTGTTAGACTAGTGTTCGAGGAAAAGTAGAACTAATCTCAGGAAGAAACAAAGGAATTCATTTGATGGCGCAATCTGCTTTCTGATTTGAATGATATCTGATAATGAATTTGAATGATAAGTGGCTTATGTTAGCAATTGGATTTATTGATATTGATTTCTATCCACTGTACATACAGTACATACATACACATATATATGTACATATGTAATGCATGTATCTATTCCCTGGACTCCTCCGGGACTGGCATCTACTGGCATTCACCCTCGCCTCGATGGCGTCGTCTCTGTTTGCTCAATTTCAACATATTTAATTTTAATTTTAATTTGATTTGCCATTTAAATGGAAAAATGATTTATTAAATGCATTGTGTGTGTTGTGTTGTGTGTGTGTGTGTGTGTGTGGGCTATACTTTTTCACTATAATTTGCAGAAAGTGTTTCTTTTTGCCTTCTGCCGATTGTTGCAGTTTAATTAAAATGTTTATTGTTTTTATTTGTGGCACGTTTCACTAAAATTGCAGCGAATTATTATCGAAAAAAAAACAATAAAAAATATTGTATGTACATAACGCATAATGAATAGCGAACTGAAGTCAGGTTCGATTTGTTTCTGCTGAGATTTAATGCGAAATCAGTGCCATTCCACCGATTCGGGTATGCTCTTCAGAGACACCAATAAAGGGGAAATGCGGATGCGGGAATAGCTATAGGAACTATGGGGAGGACCAATAACGAATGCTACTCGTATGTTTCTGACCAAAAGTAACGTGTAACGTATAGCGAGAGAGAGAGTGATGAGGGTTATGCTTACACGGAATGGGGAATACCTATAGGAACTACAGGGAATGGTCTCCCACTTCACATATATATCCACATCTGTGAAGGAACATTTACTATATTTCCCTACATAAAATTTGTTTATTTTTCTGCATATATAGGCTGGTATATGGCTCTATATTATAGAGCTACTTGTGTATATTATTACCTGAAACTGAAACACTCTTTCTTTCTCTCTCTCTCTCGCTCTCTCTCTCTCTCTTGCTGTGTGCCCAGAATCGCTGAAAAGTTGATTGTTCGTTAATTGGTTTCAATGCCTTGCAACCGCATTGGGCCTCCGTTTCCAGCAGCTACCGACCGCCACAGCCACGGCCACATCCTGCCCGTCAGTCCCTGCCCCCCGTCTCCGTCTCCGTCCCCGTTCCTCAGAGAACTGGTAAATTTATTGCACTTGAAGTGGAGCAGAAACTGGTGGCCGGGCGGGCGCCATCGTAGGTCAGTTCGGAGAGTTCTTCTCGCTGGGACGCTCAACTTTGGCGTTTCGTAATTGGATTATTTGAAAGTTTTTTGAACGGAACGGAACTGAATGGAACCGAATGGAGTTGCATGGAATGGAATGCAATTGAGTGCGATTTCGCAGCCTACATATTGTACACAAGAGTATTGTACGAGATTGGAGGTGGCAGCGTGTCACGCTGGAGGACAAATAACGAATGCTACTCGTATGTAACGTGTAGCGAGAGAGAGTTGTAGTACTGTGGATAGTCTTCTTCAATGATCTTCAATCTCTATTGCCTCTCTATATGCCCATAGTTCCTCTGTTCACGCTGACATCTCTCTGGGCAAAAAACTGTCCCTCTGTCTTTCTTTTGATGCCGTTTTTTCCTTTCCTTCTAACCGGCAGTTATCCACTGCACACCCCTCCACTCCACTCCTCTCCACTCCACTCCAGCAAGAAGAACAATAAATTAAGCATTTTCGCATAATTTATTTAACGCTCTTTGAACGCTTTCGTAGCTAAAGTTTCTTAAGCGTCGCATAAGACTTCATTGAGAGACAGAGTGGGACAGACAGAGAGAGAGAGAGAGAGAGCCAAAGCGAGTGCAGGGGGGTGAGAGCGTGAAAAAGCTGTCTCTCGTTGTGATTATTATGGTTATTTTTCGCTTATTATTGCCATTGCCATTGCCATTGCCATGGCGGGTATATGAATGTACCAGAGTGTATATACGAGTGTCGTCGGGATGACAGACGCCGACGCCGACGCAGACAGAGAGTCGTTGACTTTGTCCAATTGAGTACAATGAATTTGTTAATTGAAATGAAGCTTAAGAGGCCCCCCTCCCCCCCCTCCTCAACAGCAACATCAACTCCATCTCTCGACCACAATACCGACCATCGCACCGCAATTATGTTGATTAATAATTGGCATTTAATATTCAAAATAATTTGCAATATTTTATATTGTTGTTAATACTACTAAACTACACACAATAACAATAATGATTGCTGTACATAAGTGCTGGTGGGTAGCTGTTGTTGCGCAGGCAACAGGCTTTTGTGGCCTTTGAGTGGGACAAATATTTGTATGCGCCACAACAACAACAACAACAACAACAACATTGACTACATGAAATTGCAATTAAAAGCCAGAACCAAAGCCAAAGCCCAAAAGGCATTTTATGCATGAAACACACACACACGAACACACGCACACACGCACACACACATGCATCCCAGGCACAGGGTATTACATAGATATTTTGTAGAATATTCGTTAGCCTCAGACCACTGTGCCCTCATGGCAAAATATCCATTAAAATATTTAAAGAGCACAACGTTCGGTCCGTGAAACAATTAAGAATTCAAGTAAATAATTTCACTTCCTGTTCGATGAGGATTTTAAACCAAATGCTTAAAACTAAATCGATTACTAGCGCTGTCCCCAACTGCATATTCCGCTCATCCGAAAGTGCTGATTGGAACCATAAACAGAAGAATTTCCTCACTGTCAAGCTATCAAACTAAATATATAAATATAATACATTTAATATAATAAAAAATATATAATTAAATATGGAATGTGCAGATAAAGTATATTAAGAATATTTCAAAGTCCAATGATCGATCCTTCACATATGTACATATGTATGTATGTATTTATGTATCTTTAATGTACCGATTGTATATATTTATGTATCTTTAATGTACCGATTCCATGCAAAATTCAATCCCCAATTAGCTGTAAATCAATGAACTTCAGAACTTCTTCTCTTGAACAGAAAAGATGGTCAATTATTTCCAAAAATTTGATATTCAAAGTCGCTCCATTTATCAAAGGCTTATTGAGAGCTTAGCGAATACCCACCTCCAACCCCCCAGCCACCTCTGCCCCTGACTACCCTTCGGACTGCC
Source organism: Drosophila athabasca (assembly GCA_008121215.1). Taxonomy (NCBI): domain Eukaryota; kingdom Metazoa; phylum Arthropoda; class Insecta; order Diptera; family Drosophilidae; genus Drosophila; species Drosophila athabasca. The sequence goes on from CM017796.1 coordinate 17,621,973, forward strand.
CCCGGTCCCCCTCTCCCAACCACAACCACGACGAAACTTCCAATTTTCGAACTAAGCAAATGGAAAACCCTAAAGTCAATGGCAGAGCCAGCTGCTCTGATGCCCTCTCTCACTTACTCTTTATCACTTACTCTCTCCCTCTCTCCCTCTCTCCCCCTCTCTCTCTCTCTCTCTCTCTCTCTATTTCTCTCCTTCTCTCCACCACTCTGCAGGCAGACAGTTTTTCAGAGTCATTGCTATAAGAAATGGTACAAATGTGGCCAGACTTTTGGTCGATACATGAAATACCCTTCCCTTCCTGTCAGAGGTGGCAGAAGTTCCCTTAATGAGGCGATAGTTCGCATGAAATGAGAGTTTTTAGAGCGTGGGGGGCGAAACCGATATCTCCCAAGGCATTAGGTAAAAATTGATTGACTCAAATAGGGAATATTTATGTAATTCTCAGAAGAAGTTTGAAAAATGGAGACTCCCTTCTGCAGGCAGACAGGAAAAAACATGTGAAAATTGACAAAATAGCCGACACTCGAATATTTACACAAGGACAAGAAACGCGGGGAAAGGGGGAAGAGGAGTCAGTCGGACATTCCGGTTGATTCCCTCCCCCTCCCCCTCCAGACAGACACAGTGAACGTTATTCAACTTTGTTGGCTCATATCTTATTCAAATTTGTTCAAGTATTTATTGAGTTTTACTCGTTTTTTATGTGTGCTGTTGATTATTTGCATATTTATTTTCTGTGGGGACAATTGGGGTTGAAGCAGAAGAGCAGAAGAGCAGTAGAGCAGAGCAGCAGAGCAGAGCAGCGAACAGTGGGGCCACACATTTCCACACATTTTTAATGTGCTAGCAATTAAATTAATTAGTCAATTAAATACTCAAAAAATATAATTCAAAATAGTTTTATGACCAGAAAAAAAAGGTTTAGTTGCGGCAAATTAATTCGGCTCTGAGTTCCAAATATTGTATGGTTATCGCTTGAGATCATTAAACAATCTTACAGATACAATGCAGACACCATATACCAGAAGATATGCTGTTTACACTCATCAGATAATAGATATTATCTTGTGTTAGTTGTCCTACGATTAATTAAAAAACTCTGTGCCAAAGCACAGAGCAAAGTTCTTTTTTTGGCTTTCAATCTGGCGAAATCTCCCTCGTATCATCCGCCCCATCATCTCTCAATCATCCGCTTCAACCATTGATACTCAATCAATCTTCGATTAAGGAACAAAGCTAATGAAGTTTGATTCCTTTTTGTGTTAACTTCAATTCATGCAACGTTCTTTTTTTTTTTTTTTGCTTTTTTCTGGTTTCCCCATCGATTAAAACTCTTTCCTTTTCCCCTCTCTTTCACTCTTTCTGAGTGTCTCTCCATCACACGCAGACAAACGTTAGAGTGAGAGAGAGAGATAGTGATAGAGATGGATACAGTCTGACAGTCAGACATCTTTGATTTTAATTGCATTTCCATTCTGTTCTCGATTCAATCGTCACACTGACATTCGACTTCGATACTCGATGCTCGTAATTCAATTGTCCATGTTCAGTCAAGGCTTCTGCCACACCTCTCCCCCCCCCCCCCTCCCCCCCGGACACCCCCTGTCCCCTCCCTGTACCCTCCCTAGACAGTGAGTGAGTTTGTCGAAAATGTTGATTCAATTATTCAAGGTGACGACAACGTATCTCAAATAATTGAGTTTCGCTTTTATCATTTTTCTTTCTTATTTTTTTCGCCCATTTACAATTGGATTACGTCAACTTTGGCGGGGCCCCCTCCCCCTTGATGCCACCCCTCGGAAGTGCAACATTGTAAAGTGCATTGAGTGAGTGAATGACGCGTAACATTGACAATTGACGGGGCACAACAAATACAAACAGAAATCAGAAATCAGAATTCAGAAATGTGTAAATGTTGCATGCAAATTGTTGACAAAAACAAGAGTAACGGCACGAGGAAAGCTAGAAAATTGAATAAAAAATTCTACTTATATTGAACTATTGATTGATTGATTGATTGATAAAATTTGTTGGATAACTTTTCGGGTAAATTCGGGATAAATCAACAATCAGAAAACAAAAACAAATCAACTCAAAGGATAAAATGGATCAACAATTAATAAAAGATCGCGCCAAATGGCATCCCCCCCCCTTCCTGCCCCCCTCCTGGTCTGTGATTAGCTTTCCCCACACAAAAACTAATTGCATTTCAATCCGTATTTGAACTCGTTTCAACCTCGTTTGACCCACTGGAAAAGCAGATTTTTGTGTGCAGAACAAATGGTCTTTTGTGGGTCGAACCTCTGGGTCGAAATCAAAACAAAACAGAACAAACTTTTGCGCCATAAATAGAGCAAAACAACATACACAAAACCAAAACCAGCAACAACAACAACAACAAATACAAAAGCAATGGCAGATAATGTCAATTATTATTAACACAAAAAGCGCACGCACTTGATCACCCATTCCACCCATTCCGACCAGTTCACCCAGTTCCACCCATTCCACCCATTCGTTGGGGTCCAGTCCAACCTCTTTGGTCATGCATGGGCAATTTTCGTGGTCAATGGCGTTGAACAACCTCTCCCAGCAGCCCCCCTCCTTCCACTTCCCTCTCCAACTGTCCCACTATCCGCTGGCTAAATGACAACTATTCGCAGGGAGGGGGGGGGGGAAGCCTCTCCTCTCTGCTCTGCCCTGCTCTGCTCTGGAGTGGTCTATGGTCTATGATTGTATGGCGTTACAATTGGCTACAGTCGGTGACCGGCACCGGCGAGCACAGAAAAACAACAACAAAAACACACAACAAAAAATAAAACCTAAACATGGAAATTAAGTTTAATCCTAATATATTCTATAATTTTATATAATATATTATAATGTTTGGAAACAATTATGAAAGCTCTTTGCAGGTTGACTCGTATTTATGGATAGATTGAAGTCCAAAAAATTATTAGAATCTGTCAATTGTAATTAGTTTTGAATTGTTGAAAATTGCATTACAATCATGATAATATCTGATGAGCCACCTTAGATAAGGCTCAGCATTCCACTGGGCGATGGAGAGATGCCTCAGCGGAATCAACGATTGGTTGGATCGAATCGAATGGCACCTGAGATGGCACTTGCGTCGTGGTATCCTTAGTGGGGTATTCCACATTTCCAAGAGATTTCTTCTAATGGTAGAAGTATGTACATATGTATGTATGTATATTCCATTTTCACATACTTTTTCTCTTTTTTAATTGTGAGCTTTCCACTCAGTCTCCTCTCTCTCTCTTCTCTCTGTACTTCCCCTATCGCGTTGCCACATCACTTGCTCTTTTTTTTTTTTTTTTGTGTATTTTTTCTGTTTAAATAGCCGAAAATTGGCAGCAATTAAATGCAGCTGAATGCAGGCACGCCCATTATTTTGGCCGCTTTTATAATTTTCATGCGGCTAGTGGGGGTATGTGTGTGTGTGCCCGCTTGTGTGTGTCTGTGTGTGTGAGTTTTGGGCTAATTAATAGGCGTGTAGCACCCAACAATATGCGAAATTCTGTCTTCCACCTCTCGACAGACACCCCTCCCCCCAAAAAGGTTTTACTCCCACCCCTCCCCTCTTAGAATCTTCATATCTGATTAAGCAAATAAGAGCAGCCAGTCACAAGAGGATTTACATGCTGGCAGGGCATTTCCTTGAACATTTAAGTACATAAGTACGTAAGCAAGTACATATGTATGTATGTACAAGCCCTCTTCTGCCTGTCAGCGACCGAGCGAGCGAATTTGATGAATTATTAACTAAGAAAATGGCAAGGGGAATGGTGAGGGGAATAGTTAGGACGAGGGGGAAGAAAAACGCAATTTAATTGTGAATAGGGGAAAATAAATTGAATCCGCCTTAAACAAAACCCTCATCGCATCGACAGCTCAATGGCGGCCTCAATCAAATCAAAGATTTATGATCCCCCCACAAGCAAAAAACACAAAAACACAAAAAAAAAAATTCTAAACAAAACAATGAATATCAATTAGAGAGGGAGTGGGGTGCAGGGGGGGTGGGGGTTCGGGGTTTGGAGGTTGGGGCTGCAGCTTGATTAGATCAGAGAAAAAGTAAAATGAATAAATTTTGTTCGCTGCTGCTTTTTGCTTTCTGCCGGAGAGCTAATTGACGTAAATTAATAAGCAGCCCTCAACACACAAGGCAGGGGAGGGGGGGAGGGGGAAACAGAGAACAGAAAAGCAGAAAAAGCAGAAAAAACAGAAAGAAAAACCAGAAAAAGTCCCCCGTCCCCCCCCGTCCACCACATTTAATGTCAATGAAAGTCACATTCAGAGCCCCGAAAAAGGTCAAAGGGCGGCCCAGTCTCCGCTAGACGCTACCTATGGGAACTTCATCAATGTCAGAGGAGAAGTGTGAAGGGAGGGGGAGGGAGAGGGGGGAAAACCCAAAAGAAAATTAATATTAAAAAATGTAAATTATAGGGATCCGATTCAGCCCCCCCCCTCCCCCGTTAGCGCCCCCCGCAAAAAGGAACTAACTTAAATTTCATTTTATTTTTGCCATTTTTTAAAGCATTTTTTAATTTGTTTCTTTCTTTGTTGATTTCGCCCCTCCCTTGCCCTCCCTTGCCCTCCCTTTCCCCATATTCAACCATTTTTTATTTCTATTTTCTGTTTTGCCATTTTTTCCCTCTCTGTGTGAGGGGTGGAGGTTGGGGGGCGGTTGGGGGGTTGGGTGCTGGCTGGCTGTCAGAGTCATTAAGTCAGCTTTGTTACGCCTCAATGCCCCCCGCACCGCACCCGCACCCCCTACAGCTCCTCCCTTACCTTCCACCCAAAAACCCCACTAAATGTGAATTAAAGTTAAAATTAAAACAAAAGCAAGCACAAGAAGCAGAACCACAGAACAAAAACAAAAACAAAAAACAGAAAAAAAAACAACACAAAAAATTAAATAAAAACAAAAACTGTGACAGCAATTAAAGTGGAGGATGGGGGGATGGTGGGTCAAGGGGGAATGGTGGCTTTCCTTTGAAATGCTTTCCCTCTATGCTGCTTAGCGTGGGGTGCGTGGGGGTGGGTGGGTGGGGGGTGGGAGGGACCCTTGAGAGTGGCGCGTTCCCGTTTCACTTGCAAATGAGACACAATCTCAGATGGCTCTGCGGCAGCAACACCCACAACACACACACACAAAATACCGATAAAAAGAAGATGCCACAAATCAGGGGCAACAAAAAAAAACCTCAGCTCAAATGTACTTTAGTTTCAACTTTGAAGAAGAAGATTCTTTACATTTGATTACAAATTGATTTCTTCTTTTTGGTTGGTAAAACAGTCTGAGGCCCGGGGCCAGGCTGTGTCCACAGGTTCCGGTCTAGAGGTTACCATAAAAAAACCGACACAAGTCGGTTCCAAGAAATCAAAAACAATAGACACAGGACACAGAAAGGACACAGAAACTCCTACCCACATCTCATATATTCAAATACAGAATAAATGATTCAATTTTGTTGGCAGAGACTTGGAAAACATTCCCAAATAAATCAATTAAAAAATAATATCTCCGTTAATATCTTAATCCCTTGATGTAATCCATTTAAATATACATACATATGTAAGTAGATAGTAATTTTTCTTTTCGAATATTTCACCTCTCAATTAATTCATTTTAATTAATTTTCCATTTGAATGTCCTCCAACGAATCCGAATATCTTCAATATGTCATACCCCCCTTCCAGTATGCTCCATTATAACTTTTTTATTATCTGGTATAAAAAATGCATTAATCTGTTTATTCGAAACACGAAGAAATCTTTTTGTAACTCCACAACTTCCCCCCCCCCCCCCCCCTAACCTCCTCCATTCGCCCTCAACTATTCACTTCTTAAGCATGAAAAATTAAGCAAAAAGATGGACAAAAAATGAAGCAGAAAAAGAGTAGCAGAAGAGTAGCAGAAGAGGGGTAAAAGAGTAGCAGAAGAGGAGCAAAAGAGAAACTCATAATTGCACGCTAAACGCCATTTGAGTGGACATTTTCCTTCGTGAAAAACAACTTCAGCCAAAAGCGTCAAAGGGGCGACGGGGTCGTCGACGGGTCGACCGGCTATGGCCAGAAATGTGCAGCACGGAATCTTAATGAGTCGGTTAGGTGGGGTGGGTGGTGGATGGCAGACAGCTGGCGGCAGCAGTCGGCGGGAGCTCCTTTCAGACATAACCAAATCCCAGCCAGAGGTGGGCTAAAAAATGTTGGAGGAGAGAGCACTCTTCCGACTATGTGACACCCTCTTCTACAGCTCTAACAGGATACAGGAAACAGAAAAAGATGCTGGACACCGGACATTCCTTTACTCTACAAAACTGGCTGCAAATAGAGGATAGACCTGGGAAAACATACCTATATGTCGGATACTTGTATAATTCTCTGTGTACTTTGATCTCTTTGTGGTTCAAGAATTCAGAGAGAGAGAGAGAGAGAGAGCGAGACGACTCGCTCAGAGTGGCTCAAAAGGAACGAGATAAGACTAACGAGATGTGGAGAGAGCAGCGAGAGCAGCTACACATTGAGAGTTCGCTGTCATAAGACAGATCCCAAACCCGACATATACCATACTATATATAGAGTTCCACTAAATATTATCCCAGTTCTGAAAGCATATACCCTCGCCTCTCTCGCTCATTCGTAATGGGTATAAAACGTAACTGGACCAGCTGCAGTGACCGTCATATTGTAAAAGGTTAAGGAAGGAAGGGTCGCCTCGCCTCGGCTCGGGTCGGCTTGGGTCGGTGTCGGACAGGAAATAAAGAGAGAGAGAGAGAGAGAGGAGGGTTTGGGGCTGTTTGGCAGAGGGTTAAAGGTGCTTGCATCGGGCGGAATGCGATGGCAATTTAATTTATAAACACTAAAGATACTTAGGGGACTCCACGGAACTCCACTGATGGGCAATGAACAACAAGAAGAACCTGAGATTAAAACCGAAGCTCAGATGAGACGCTAAGGAGGATGATGGAGCCAAAGGAAACGAGTTGGAGGTTGGAGGATGAACTGGAAGATGATATCCTGGCCTGGTCTCACACCTTGACGGCTATCATTGTGTAATCAATCATTGAAGTCCTTCCAAGTCCTCCACACACACACACACAAAAAAGGCGAAGGATTCAATACAAAGTCTCTCCAGGTCTCTGGCAAGTAATTAAAAACTTTTATCTTGCGACAAAAAGTGAAAAGGGGAGTGAAACAATTTGGCAAATGAAAAGCAAGAGGAGCCAAGTGGAGGGAGGGGAGGGGAGGGGAGGGGTGGGGAGGGGAGAGACACTCTAAGGAATGTTTCAATATTCAGTTGACAGATGAGTTCATTATTCTATTCTTCTGTCCTCTGATAAGAAACATATCACAGAAGATACTCCGGAAAAGAAGAGGCCAGAACTTGGGCGACCTTTGAATCATTGAGGACTTGAATTTTCCCATAATACGAACCCCGAACCATGGGACGGGACGGGACGGGACGGGTCCATCCCCAATCAGATCGTTGAAAATCATTTAATTGAACTGAAGATTTCCACACATTTCCCAGCCAGCCATTTTGCTGCCATAGCAATGCCTTGGCATTTTCCAATCGACTGGCATTTTGTTTGGCAAATCTCTAAGAAGCCAGCAGAAGCCTGGGAGCTGCCTGGGAGCTGCCTGGGAGCTGCCTGGGAGCAGCCGGTCAAGAGGCGGCCGACCGCCAAGAGAGCTGGCGCTTGTTAATGGCTTTGGCATATATATATATATATATATATAGAGAGAGAGGCAGTCAACCCCCCCACCACCCACCAGCCACCAGCCACCCTCCTCCGCAACAGAGTCTGCAAACCGGAACCCAGCAACAAGCTGAAATACCACAAAGACCACTCATATGCACATATGTATGTATGTATGTATATGTGTGTATATGTATACCTGCTTGTTGCGCTCTGTGTGCGTGTGTGTGTGTGTGTGCATCTGGCATCCATGAATGAAGTCAAAGCAAAGGCCAAGCCAAACCAAACCAGCTAATGGTTATGGCCAGGCCTTAACGGAGCCCCCCAACTGGTTCTGCCATCATCATCATCGTCACATCGTCCCATCTCTTTCTGTTACACTGCAATGAGTGTGGGAAATGTGGGAGGGGAGGGGTAGGGGGGTAGGGGGGTAGGGTATGATCCCGAAGATCCAGGCCAGATCTTGCCAAAACAAGTTAATTGCTTCCGACCAGGTTCTTGCTCTTCCCAAAAGAATCCCATTGAATATTTAACAGTATTTAAGCAGCTCCAACTAAACTAAACTAACCGGCGGAGATGGCGGGGGGTAGGGGGTGAAGCTACTTGAAATTTGCAATTCAAAGTTGCATTTCCACCAGAATTTTCTACACTTCCACAGAAATGGGGGGGGGGGGGGGGGATGACCAGAAGCAAACGTCTACACCCATCACCTATCATTTGTAGATGTAGATATGTATGTAGTTGTAGACATGTAGAGGCATATATGTAGATGTTGATATATCATATGTAGATATGTATTATCCGATATATTTTCTTTTTTTTTCATATTTCGCCGGAAGCGAGGCGAAAATGCCGCCGTGAGATGTCGCCAGCCAGCCATTCCGCACCTGGCCCCTTCCTCTCTCTGCACTCCCTCTCCTTCTCTCCCCTTTCCGCTGCGTGTGTGTGTGTGTGTCGAGTGAGTGTTGACTTTTATGGTCATTGACTTCTCTGTCTCCCTCGCTCGCTCGCTCGCTCTCTGATGGTATTTGTGACTTTGACACATAAAAACATTGCAACAGGCATGCACATGCACATGCCCCCAACCCTTTGCCACTGCCACTGCCCCTGGATCCCCCACCTGCATTATACAAGAGTTAATCAAGCAACTCCCGTGCTGCATGCAGCAGAGGCAGCAACGCTAATTCAATAATGCAGTTTCAAATCCCTTTTCGCATTTTTGAGCATTATTTCCGTTCGACTGAACACAAAAACAAAAAAAAAAGAAACGAATAAAGAAATAATAAAATAAAATACGAGTGCCAGGAATATCCCGGGCGAAAATGTGCGAAAAACTTGGTAAGTCTGTTGAAAAAAATCACAGAAATATGTGAAAAAAAACGACGAACTGGGAATGCTCTCTCGCAGGAAATTTGCATTCTAGGCTGTAGGCATCTTCTGATGATTTGAATCCCTAAATATCCTTGGGTGTTTACTCATGTCTAGACATCGGTAAGGTACGTCCGCTTGACCCCTCCCCCCCCCTCTTTTAAACCCCCTTCGGCGGGGGTCAACTCCTTCCCCCCCCTTTCGACTCGACGACTCGCCGTCTCGTATGCAAATTTAAATTGTGTTTCACTAACTATTTTCGTTTCATTTTTTGTACCATTAAGTGCATTACGGGACGTCGACTGCTGGCGGGGCGTGGCGTGGCGGGATGGGGGGGCGGGGGGCCTGGGGCCTGTCCAGATGGAGTGCAAAAATACAGTTAAATATATAAATTCTCGCATTTATTGCAGCGCATCGCTGATGCAAAAAGAACGCAACATCCGGAAGAGTGTCCTGTCCGGGGTTTTTTTTGTGTAACAAAATAACAAAAAAAAGAAAATAGTCATAAAAAATCACGATCCAAATGGTTTTTCCTACCCCTTCAACCCCCCCACCCTCTTAAGACGGGCAGGCGGTACACACGTGTTGATGCCCAAAGGGGAGGGACATTGTTTTCGTTTTTGCACTAATTAATGCTTCTGTCTGCCAGCCAGACAGACAGTCCAGGACAGTGTCAGACCCCCTAATCGATGCGCTGCCATACAGCTATGAAACGCACTGTTTTCAAGCACACAAATTTTGGGTATTTGTTGAAGCCTTCATTTCGTTTCGCCATAAATTGATTACTGAACAAAATGAGAAATAATTTCATTGAAATATTCATTCATGCCGAAGTCGAGGAGGATCCACAGGTGCCACAGGTGGACATCCATTCCATAATAAAGAACTTTCCATTAGGCAGATACTCCCCATGGAGTGCGAGTATGTGAAAATGGGAAAGTGAAATGGGGAAAGCGGAAATCGTCAATCCCGAAAAAATTGATTTACTGCGTACGTTTTTCGGCAAATTAAATTCATTCCGTTCCAATTTAATAGTTGATTAAAAAATAATAATAAACAAAAGCAACGGCAAACGGCGACAGCGACAGAACGAAAGAAGTGAGTAAAGAGTGTGGGCGCAATCAGAGGAAAATATCGATTTAATCCCCGCCAGCCCTACGCCCCCCAAGGGTTTTTACCCATCGGTGGGCGAGAGGGAGGGAGGTGGGCAGGGGAGGCCCTCGCCAATAAACAAAAATAAAAATTAAAATTAAAACAACAAAAACAACCCACACATAAAAGAGAATATTTAAAAACTTAATATTGTTTGGGGATACGGCGGAATAACGGATGACAGGTCCTGTTCCGGGTCCGGGTCCTGGCCGTGAGCCCAATTGTGCTGCTATCAATTAAATGGAAATCGAGTTTTAAAGGCTCCTTGAGAAAGGACACGTTGCATGCAACGAAGGGGTAGCATCAATGGCCGTGAAGTGATCACAAATGTATCATCGATCACTGATCATTTCCATCGGTTAGAATCACTGTGCATATCGGTGGGCCGAAAACTTTCCTTTCTTTAAATGCCTGTCGAAAATCCCATCAAAATCTCATTATTGTCATTGATGGTTTACAATCCGCTGCCCCGCCGTTTCGTTTCGTTTCATTCCGTTCCGTCTCGTTCCGTTTCCTATTGTCTGTGCTGTCCGGCTGATGCTTCAGCTCATCATCATCATCGTCATCGTTATCGTCATTGTCATCATCGCTGTCGCTGTCGCTGTCGGTTACATAAATTTGCATTGTTGCTGTTGCTGTTGCTCTGTGGCTGTTTGCTGCCGCGCGCTGTGTGTAATTAATTATTCAAAAACAATTAACTTTACCAGCCGGCACACCCACACACACACAAACACACATACGCGGCAGGGGGACAGGGGCAGGGACAGGCATTAGAAAGCACTGTTAGAATGCATAAAATATGCGACAGATGTACTATGCATGCATGCATGGATGTACATATGTATGTAGCCAGGCACAGGCACAGGCACAGGCATAGGCACAGGTATGCATGCCCCAGCGTTGCCATATTATTCCCGTATACCCCCCCTACTAAGCCACACACACAGAACCCACACCACAACCCTCTTTGGGGGAGGAAAATAAAGTTTGGCAAAATGTATCCACAATTTTTGTTTAAATTTCAATTAAAAATGTTTCAAGCTCAATTTGCTGGTTATGTTTGGAAGTTAAGCTGTTAAAGTCATGTGCACACATTAACTAGCAGTGCTGGAACTACTAGAACTATTAAAACTACTTATATTTTAATTTGAAACTAAATTGAAAACTAAATACAAAATAATTGCATACTACATATGTACATAATATTAATGTGTTTAGCTTTTTGAAAAATATTTACTTGAATTCTTAGCAAGGTCTGAAGGTCTAGTTACTCGTTACTTCGTACACGTTACTCTACATATTCGACTATTAGCTATAACTTGGTAGATGTTAACGAGGTCTGAAGGTCCAGTTATACGTTACTGCGTACTACTTACTCTACTCTATTGGTCCAGCTACTCGCTACTGCGTACTCGTTAATCTATTCTGCTAATAGTCTGAAGGTCTAGCTACTCGCTACTGCGTACTCGTTAATCTATTCAGCTTATAGTCTGAAGTCTTTATTCTGCTAATATTTTGGTAGATTTTAGCTGGGTCAGAAGTTCTAGTTGCTCGTTACTGCACACTCGTTACTCTAAATGTTATTCAATCGAGAAACTACTCCTTAGCATAATCATAAGGATCGAAGAGCAATCAAAATTCCAATCAAATATGTGTCAATCAATTTTAAAGCTACTTTAATTCTCAAGCCAAACATCAGCCTTACGGCATTAACTCATTCCAAATCCGTCTTTAATCTGTCCCAATTTCTGATGAAATCATCCAGCCCCCATCTTTGACGATTCAACTTATTTATTTATTTATTAAACATGCTTGTTGCTTGTTGCTTCTGCGGTGGGCGATTTGCAATGGAGATGGAGATGGCGGCAATCGTAATACGATTCCAGGCATTCCATTCCATTCCGTTTATTTATTATGCCAAAGTTTTACGTGATCTGTCATTGAGCTTAGGACACACTGAGGAGTTCCAAGGGGACGGGGGAGGGGGGCTAACTGAAACGGAATTGTAAATTGATTCAAAAATATATACATATACATATACATATGTACATATACTCGTGTACCAGGGGGAGAGCTTTAAACCGAGACTGTGATTTGCCTGTCAATTAAAGAAGAATTATTGCCAACAAATGTTGAAAAAACGTTTTCATTTCATTTTCTATTTAAATTTTGTATGGCTAAGCGGTTTATGTTTTTGCAACCGAAATGTAAATGTATCTCGTGAATGTGGAATGTGGAATACAGAAATACGCTCTTTTGTGTTACTTTTACTTATTTTGTTTCTGGTTTCTATAATTGAAATGCTATCGATCCAACTGTGTGTATTTTATTTAAATTAATTTTAGGCAACTACCAAACTGCAACTGCAGGGGTATTTTTTTTTACCAGAAATGAACCTAAAAAAAAGTTAAAAAAAAGCCATACTCGTAATAAAGGAAAATTTTCATTTAGATGCGCGACATACGGTTCGGTTCGGTGGAACAAAAAAAACATTAAAAATATTTATAAAGAACTTAAAGCGCATAAATCCCAATCCAATCCAAATCGGCCGATCAGAGTCCAGAACAGAACAGAAATACCAATAAATATTAGTAACCCAATCTCCAGCCAAATTGCAGTGTAGTTTCCGATGTGATAGCTTCTAGGAATTTCGTGTTTTGTGTGTTTACGATGGGATGCTTTTATTTGTGTGAGGCAATTAATGCATTGTCGTGAGTGATTAAAGTCCGAGGTAGAGGAAGGGAACAAGCTTTAAGTCTTGAGCTGGAAATTTACATCTCCTGTGCGCGATCGTTTAGCAGGGAGTTTTGATTAGATTATCTACTTTATATGTATCATATCTATTTATCTATTACTTTTTGTTATCCAAGCTTCGTTTTCCTGGGTAGCCAACGAAATTGTAGAATTTATATTCTGTTTTATAATTATTTTATTATTATTTATTTTTATTATTATTTTTTTTTTATTATTACTTATTTATTTATTTTATTTTATCTTTAATCTTTTGTTAAGGTCACACTATGTTTTGTGAAACAGCTGATAAAAATGGCCGTCCGGTAGTCCGGGGTAGTCCTGTTCCTGTGTACATCACTAATCAGCATATAGACATATGTACATACATATGTATGTATATACATACATATATATCACAGCACACCCTTCATTATGGCAGATCAGACAACTCCAATCATCAGTCTTTCCCTCTCGCTCACTGTGTTTCCCAACACAGACACAGACTCTCTCACGATGGTAGTGCAGTGCACATGCACTGCTTGTGGCTGTTGCCTGGCACTGGCACTGGCTTGAAACGGTGATCGCCGGTGCCTGGCACCGCCGAATGCTGTGAGTGCGAATGCTGCAGCACGAGAGGGAAATAAAGTAAAACGGAATAAAAGAAACAGCGACAGCAACAGCCACAGCCACAACGACGACACACACAAAGCCGCAATAAAGGAACAACAACAACAACAGTATAAAGAGACGAGCAAAAATATTGTTTATGGAAACAGCAACAACAACAACAACAACAGCAAAGAGAGAAAATACCTGTGAGCGAGAGGAAGCGAGATGGCGAGAGTAAATGGGACATGTGATCAACGGAGGAGGAGGAGGTGTAGTAGGCGGGAGGAGGAGAGAGAGAAGCAACGACAAAACGACTGTCGACCGGCTGACCTATGATGTTATTACCGGCACTCGTTGTTTTCCCCCCCCCTCCCAGGCATTCCCTAGCTGACCCTCTCTCTCTCTCTCTCTCTTGCTCTCTACCGATCCATCCCGATCTCATCTCGGTTTGTTGTTGAGCGATGCGAAACGTCGCGACGCAAAACGAATAAACGAATGAGCTGAGAACGAGAGAGTGAGCGAGAAGGATGGTGGCAAAACGAGCGGAGCGCCCGAAGCTCCGACAGCCGGCCGGCTAGAAAAATAGCGCAGCCAAGCGCAAAGTCGACTGCAGCAGCGACTGCGACTGCATTTGGAGACTATTGCAGTTTGAACTGGTTTCACCTGACCGACCGCCCTTCCCTCGCCCCTTTGGGCGGGATGGAGTCTGGCAATTTTGTTTTTGGGGCCAGAGAGAAGAAACGTCTGGAATCTGGCAGGAAATTGGCTGAAACTTGATCACTCGTCACCCATCGTATTGTTCTTGATGTGGGGTGTGGGGTGGCAGTGGGATGTATCTAGATAGTGGATGGTCCTCAGCACAGCGGACGACGCGTACGTCATCTTATTACCACTTTCATATTGGGGGGAATTCTTTCTTCTTTCTTAATCCAAATTCAAGAGTTAATATTATGGTATAAGCGATTCGATTAATTATCGTCGCGACGCAACAATCGAGTTAATGTTCCGTTCCGTTATAAAGTCCGTTCTGGTTATGGAGAACAAATTGTACTCGACTTTAGTTTGAGTTTCACATAAAAATTCGACTTTGGAAAAGTTGGAGCTGTTCGGCTTGGTCGGAGTTTTGTCCCAGGTCCCAGGTTGGCCCGAGCTCTCCTGTGTGTGCGTGTGGGAGAAAAGTTTGCCGAGTGGCTTTCGGGTTGGTCAAAGTATTAGCAAAGTTATTTGTCCGCAACGGGGCGAGCGACCGCAACAGCAGCAGCAGCAGCAACGGCAGCAACGGCAGCAGCAGCAGCAACAAAAGGGAACTGCAACACACACTGCAATTAACTTTGCGGTCACCAGGCAGCCACCCACTGGCAAACTGCCTTTGTCTGTGCATGTACTTATGTGAGTGAGTGTGACGAAGAACAAACCAAACCAGTAAAAGCAGAAGCAAAAGCAGAAGCATTGGCTCTGTGGCTCTGTGGCTGGGGCAGTGGCTTTGCTGCTGATGCTGCGGTTGCTGCTGCACTGCTGCCGCTGCTGCAATGCTGCTGCTGCCATCGTCTGTGATTAAAGGCAACATGACAACAGCAACAAGCAGCAGAAAACGAGATGTAACAGCGAAATCGATGGCAGATCGTCCAGCGAATGCTCTTTGCCAAATACTACGGGTATTACGGGTATATTTTTGAGGTTAGCAACGTAGGAGGATGCCACTATGATGCCACTAGGCCCAGTATTGTCTTTAGGTATGGATCTAGGGTATACCATTGGGAGGGTATCCCCGAAATGCTAGTCGTCAACTGCATTGAATGGGTGTCGCTCTGTGACTAGCACATTCATGATGCAGATGCAGATGATGATGATGATGCTGTTGTATATTATAATGATCATTGGGATGATGACTCCTTCAAACTGCAGCAGCTTCCCAGCAGCATCGCAGCATTGCTGGCTGGCAGCGTCATATTGAAACTGGAATTTGGATCCGGTTGCCGGTTGTTACGACTCTCCTCCTCCTCCTCCTCCATTCCATCTTTACCACTGCCCTGCCCTGCCCCCCCATTGGGCCATGCTTTTGTTGTCTGGCGCTGCTGCCGCTGCTGCAGGGGCTAAAATTTTGTTTGGGCCATGTTTATTAAATGCCATTAAAGCCATTTCTCTGATTTTGGCTTTTGATCTTTCATTGAAGAGGGAAAAAGAGGAAGTTCGTGTGACTCTGTGTGTGTGTGTGTGTGTGTGTGTGTGTGTGTGTGTGTGTGTGTGTGTGTGTGTGTGTGTGTGTGTGTGTGTGTGTGTGGCAAAATTGCATTGTCAACTGCCCCAACAACAACAAGAAGAAGATGAAAATTACTCCACTCAAATGTCAAAAGGTACAGCAGCAGCAACAAAAACCACACAGAAGATGGGGAATGGGACCAGACCAGCTCATGGCTGGCCGAAGATTGGGATACTCTTTCTCCGGGCCAGCCGGGGGACAGCCCTGAAGGAAACCTGACTCCCAGATACCCTCCGGAAGGGTATATACATACATATGTACAACCATTGGAGGCAGAGTCAGAGGCAGAGTCCGGAGGTCCGGAGGTAGAGGCGCAATCATCAAATGGCATTAAATGACTTTGTATTTGCAATTGTTGTTGGCTCTCACCAGATTTATTCCCGGGGAAAGAGACTCAAATGGATGGCACCCACTGCCACATCGATTGTCCGTCATAAGTACATAGAGGGGGGGAGAGGGGGCCCAAGTCCAGGCCCCTGCCTTAAACCGACCCAACGGCGCCTCTGGTCATATTTCATTTGCTTTAATAAGCAATTTGATCGCTTGTCTTGACATTTACTGTTTACCGTTTTGTGCCGCATTTTTCTCTAGTCTGCCTGCCCATGAAATTCTGCTTTCTGCTGACCCCCATACTAGACTCTTCATTGCCATCGCCATCTCGCCATCTCTCCATCTCCATCCCTCCCTACATTTAGTGCCGCCAGCATGAGGGGCACAAGCGGTGGAAGGGGGGGGCGGGGGCGGGGTTGAGGTTTTGGAGGGTAACACTGAAATCTGAAAATCTGAAAATCTGTGGCGCACATTAAAACGTTTCACTTAATTAAAATCAACGGCAACAACTGCAGAATGACCGACCCGACCGCCCCCATATACTCGTATTTATTCCTCCACACAAAACACACACATACATCTACACATCTACAGGCGCTAATAGTTAGTCTCTGATGTGAGTGTGTGTGTGTGTGTGTGTGTAGAAACAACTGCAGTAGCCACAGCTACAACTACAACAAGAATAAGAAAGAAATCCATGAAATGATGTCTGTGGATGTTCAGAGAGCAGGCAGGCGGGCGGGGCGGTCGCGAGCTTCCAGCATTTTTACTTTGTGTGACTAACGACTTGAAATTGCGCTTATTAAGACTTCCTGATTCATAATTTCTGGCATCAGCAGCAGCAGCCACAATAAATACAGCAACAACAACAACAACAACTACAACAACAACATCTACAACTACAACAACATCTACATCTACAACAGTTCCAGAGCTACTCGTATAAGACAGTGGAAAAAGAGTCCATGCAATGGGGGGGATTCGACTGGGAATCGACCCTGGAAGGCAAAGTATTTCGAGGGTTTATAGGTGGGAAATATATATTATATACGTAATATATTATCGAGGGATAATACGATGATACGGATGATACGGAGGGCAGTACAGGGAAATCGTCTACTTCTGTAATAGCCCATTATTTCTGGTACTAAGCGATTTTTTGGTTTTCTAGTATATTTTTGTTAGTAGTTGGTTCCACTTTCTTGGTTTTTCAGTATTTTTGTTGTTGTAGCAGCTGTATGGCACTATTAAGGAACACTCTGGGAACACTCGTATAATCAACACAATTATACAACCAGTCGAAATCTGGCATTCCCCCAGGGCAACTCTGTTTGATTTTTCAGCTACTAAACAAAGGAATCCGTTAATAATAATAAACATCTGGCTATTGCAGCAGCTGATAAATGATTACCTATTCAGACCCTGAAAACACTGTACATAATACCACTGTAATAACCGAACAGAACTCATTTATTGCGTTGAAATATTTCACAGAAATCCATGCAAAAAAGTACCCTTAGGATTCATTTCAATCTCAATCTTTGCCAAAGGAATCATCAATCATTAACCATCATGGACAACTAATGAGAAACAGCTGATACATATGTACATATGTAGGTATCCACCCGTCAGGATACCCTGTAACGAGAGCGTAGAGCAGCATACCACTTGGCATCGACATTTGCCAGCGCAGAATTTGTGGGGGGAATGCGGCGAGCGAGGGATTTTCCTTTTTCCTTTCTCTTTCAATGTTTTTGTTGTCGTTGTTGTTGTTCGTGTGTGTGTGTGTGTCTGCTGGCTTTTGTTTCTGGTCTGCAACAATTATTGTAATTTTATTAATTCCCCTCCCCACCCCCCTGCAACTCACCCCACTCTTGAGACTCCCCATCACTGCCTCTGCTGCTGCCGCTCTGCCACTCTGCCACTGTGGCAACTGCTTTCTTTAGATTGTCTTCCTGGGGGTAGGCCCTCGCCCCTTGCGGCGTTCATAATTTTTGTAGAGAATTGAGCAGGGGCAGCGGTGGACGGGAGGGGGGGTTGTTGGGAAATGTTGGTCATGCTGCGGGCAAGATTTTCAAGTGACACGAACAGTTACCGCCACTCACTCACACACACACAGGCATGCCATTCCATTCCATTCCATTCCATACCATTTCTCCATGCCATTCCATTCCCCCATTCCCCTATTCCCATGGCGGAAATGTGGGTGGGAAGGTGATCGATCGGGAGTCAGAGAGTCGCAGTCGACAGACAGACAGACAAACTTCGCTTTGTGCATTCATTTGGTGGCGTGAAGTGCTAATCAATATTTGTATGTATGTATGTATGTGGCATGAAGGCAACGGGAGATTAGGGAAATGCATACAGAGAGAGGAATGAGGTTGGGTGGGGGAGGGGAGGGGAGGGGGGAAAAAGTCACAAAGCCTTCCTAATTTATAAATTAAACGTGTCAAGGAATTTAAAGGCTCCTCCTCCTCCGCGGCAGAGGATGAAGGATGGGAGCCACAAATATGTACGGGTATTCGCTGGTTCAGCGAGAGTCCCAGAATCTGTGCCTGACGAGTACCCTTAACTATTTATACATAGGGCAAAGACTGAGGAGACTCACTCACCTGGTGATCCATGACGTTGACGCGGTCCATCCACGCGCGTGGCCGTTGCCGGTGTCCACAGAAACAGGCTATCCAGATGGTTGACAGCCACGAGGGACATTAGCAGGATGGCCAGGGTTGTCACCTGGTTTCGCTGCTGTTTGCTGCTGCTGCTGCTGTGGTGGTGCTGCTGCTGTTGTTTGTTGAGGAGGTGTTGGTCCCCATCCTGATCCAGATCCTGTTGCTGTGGATGGCTGCTGCTGCGGATCCTCGAGTGATTGCTCTCCTCAATGTGTTTGTGTTTTTTTAGTTGGGCTTGGAATGTGCTGTCCGCTTCAGCGGCATGCGGAATGTCGCTCGCCACGCCCCCCTGGGCGGTCAGTGCCGAGGGGGGTCGGGGTCGGGCTCGCCAGCGGGAGCGCATTTTTGCATTGTTATGGGGGGGCGGCTTGCGACCAAACCCGAATCCAATGCCCACGGGCGTCGGATTCATTTTTGGTTGGAATGTCGTTCACGCTCGCGTCCTTTTAGTGTCCCCTCGCCGTTGGTTTATTTTCGGTATATTTTCGGTATACCTAGTATTTTGTTGAGTACCCGACACTCGCTCCTCGCTCCTCGCTGCTTGTTCTCGCTCCTTCTCCTTCTCGGATATGTATTTTCTTTTTTCGGCTTTTCTTTCTTTATTTTTTCTTTTTAAAAATTATATTTCTTTTTTAGGAGTTGCTTTAATGAAATAAGCGAAAATGAACGCGTTTAATTTCATAATTTATTTTTGAAAACTTATGCGGAGGCGCTTCAAAGAGCAATTAATTAAATTTAATTCCTCTCTGCTGCCTCTGTCCCCTGTCCCCTTTTTTTTGCCCTTTTGCCCGCCTTCGACTTGAACTTTTTTTTTTGCTTATGAAAGATAATTGTTAGCCCTCTCGCTCGCACCCATTATCTGCCGCTCTCTCTCTCACTCGCTCTCTGCTCCTATCTTTCTACGGCGCCTTTTAACACTTTTTTACAATAATTGAAAAACTTTTTTCCTTCGCCTTTTTTGCAACTTTTCCTCTTCCTTTCATCGCATCGCATCACATTTATTTTTATTTTTTTTTGTTTGGTTTTTTGTATTTTTTATTTTATTTTCAGACACTTGAAAAATAAAAATTAATATTGTGTGCCAGGCAGAGTGATGGAATTCCCAGGGAATTTATTTGTTGTTGTTGTTATCCCTATTGCACATCCTGTGGAGGTTTTTCACTTTGCTGCAAAGAAACAGCGAGAGAAAAGAAAAATGTGAACAAAATGCGGATAAAAATATGATTATCTTAAGATTACTTCAATATTTATATAAATTTAAATATAATATGCGTCTGCACTCAGAGAAAAGAGGGGGGGAAAGTTGAGATGAAGCAGCCATAAAATATGTATAATATTTGATTATTCTTCAACGCGTAGACTTTCGATTATGTTCGATTCGATCCATCACTGGCTATGGCCATGTTTTACTGTCCCCTGTTCACTCTCAGCCATTATCCAACACTGGGTATCTACTGTATTTTAGTACCTCGCCAATTAAGCCCCAAAAGAACTAATAATTCAATTTGTTGTAACAAAAGGAGCCGCTGCCGCTTAGCATCAAATAAAATTACCGAAACGAAACGAAAACGAAAACGAAAAGTAAAACGAAAGTGGCGCAAAAAAGAGAGAACAAAAATAGAACATTAAACAGATTACATTAAATTAAAGCACAAATGAATTGCACGACGAAGCGAAAGCGAAATAAGAGAGACAGAGAGAGAGAGACAGAGACAGAGAGAGAAGAAAATAAATAAAAAGTAAAGTATTAAAAAATGAGCCACAATCAAATACAATGGCAACCGAAGATCATAATAAGCTCTAAGCGGAAGTGGGGGGTGGTGCTGAGGAATCCCAGGAGGGATGGGGATGGGGGGGGGGGGGGGGGGAGAGCATACAAGTGAAAAATCACTCACATCATCGTCTCAGTCTCAGTCGCAGAGAAGTGCAAGAGGGGGAGGGGAGGGGCTTTGGGGGTGCCTGGGGGAGATACAATGAAAATGGGGAGAGTGTGAGTGTGGAGTGTGGTTAGGTCAGACCGCTGGGGGGGGTGGCGGAGGGGGGGAGGGGGACCGCAGTAGTAGTCGACGAGTCAACAAAAGAAATTGCTAATGTGGGCAAATAAAAATGCCACAAAATAGACACCAAGCACACACATAGCACACACACACACACATAGCACACCGAAATGTGCTAGTAGTGGTGGTGGCATCCAGTGCCAGTGTTAGACAATTGAAATTGAAAATCAGTGAAACCTGTTTTCACACACAAAAGCTCACGCATCGCAGGAAAATTGCACAGCAAAAAAAAAAAAAGAAAATAAAGAGAGGGGGGCAAAGGGGAAGAGGAGAGAGAGGAGGGGGCTTAGAGAAATTGGAAAATAGAAAATGTAAAACAAAAGAGGGGAAAACCATTGGGAAGGTGAACGGGAAAGGGGAAGGGGAAGGAGGGGGGAAGGCAAAGGCAAAGGCATTGTCTCAGCGTTGATCCCATCCGAAAAGTGGGGAAGTGGGAAAAAGTGTGGAGAAAAGAGGCCCACAGAGGGGAGGCCTCTCCCCTGCCATTTGCCTAAAACATGGCCTAAAATATTATATTTCTGTGTTCCATTCCCCATCCCAATTCCAGATTGTATCCCAACATTAATCCTGAGCATTTATGCTTATGCTTTTATGTACAGTTTTCCCCCGACAAGACATTCAAAACACTTTTGCCACTCCCCTTTTGGCCGCCCTCGTAGTATCGCTGAGATTCGATGAATTGCAACTGGGGAAAGCCCTGAAAAATCTCTCGAGAGTCTGGATCGAGGGAAGGTAAAGCTAAAGCTTCGTGCTCTTTCTCCACTCTCAATACTTTCTCCGTACAAAAATATTGCAAATAAATTACCTATTAATTAGTATATTATTAATTTTAGTATTAAGAGAGGAGCCCCAGTCTTTGGCAAATTCTGTCTCTGCCCCAAAGGAGACTTTCAATAATTCTCTTGTGTTGATTCTTGGACTCTCTCCCACTACCACTCCCACTCTCACATTCCATCCCTCATGTATTGGTGGTTGGTGACGGAAAATTTCAGCCTGTGGGAGGGCGGCCATCATCAAGATGAGAGAGCATGGACGGACGGACGGACGGACCATCGTCATCTGCGACATTTTGCCATGCCATGCAAATGAAAAGTTACGCGAATCAGCGGCAACCGCAAGGGGCACGAGGCACGTGGGACCCATTGATGTGGGTGGGGTGTGGGGTATGCGACTCGTGTGCCGTGTGCCGTGTGGCACACCTGTCCGTTTTCATTACGCGGCAACCAAGAAATTGCCAAAGCCATTTTCGAAAATGGACGCAGGAGTCCAACCGGAGGGGCAGAGTGGCAGAGTGCCAGAGAGAGGCAGAATATCGCCATAACTTGAAATTGAAATGGGCAATGAGGAGAAGGGAGCCCCCCCCCCCCCCCGCGCACCCGCACCGGCCTAACGATCCAATCTCTAAGCTCCCCCCCCTTGAAAATCATTTGGAATCGGGATTTATTGCACGGCCTACGCGAACTGGGAAACCCGGAATCCCCGAATCCTCGAATCCCGCTAATGTTCGCGCTGAAATCTCCCGCCAAAAAAAAGGACGGAACGGGACTGGATGGAGTGGAGTGGAAAGGAAGGAGAAGACAATGGAAGACAGCAGACAGACAGACAGACAGACAACAGACAGCACCGCAAAATGTTTTGGCCAATTGGCCACACTCTCAGCTCAGCTCGGCTCGGCGTGGCGGCGGCTGCCTGCTGGCTGGGGGGGGAGGGGGGGGTGGGGCGGCATCAGGTGCGCATTATGTCAGAAATATGAAATATGATAACCGCAACAAAACTGAGTACTCGCTGAAAATGAAAACGAAGCGAAAGCGGAATAGCAAACAAAATTGAAAAAGAAAGAAGAGCGAAAGAGCGAAGGAAGAAGCTGTAAGAAAACCCAATAATAAATAAAAATAATATCATAAAGTACTTCAAGCAAAAGAAAAGTTTGCAACTGCCACAGAAAAACACAAGAAAAAACAAGAAGCGAGAAAAAAAACGATTGAAAAATTTAAATTTTGGTTTGACATAAGGGAAATATATGTATATATAAATACATATGTACATATACATACATATATACATATATTTATTGGGGGGGGGGGCGTGGGGAGAAATCAAATAAAGCGGAAAATAAATGACATTTCGAAGAGGAGCTGAGGGAAACTTGAATTGATTTAGGGGAGGGGGATTGCAGGGGGATGGCAGGGGGATCGGCTGGCAGTGGATACAGCATTTTGTGGACCTTCTATTTGTACTTTGTTCGAGCTGTTAGAGATTCAATTAGAACCCCTACGTTGCATTACAACGATTTCCATTCGATTATTAAATCGATAGCTGACTTTTATTCGATTACCAAAACGAAACATTCGCTAAACGGATATCGGAAATCGATTGATTTCCTTCTTCGAATATGCTTCAAAAGGAAAATCCCTTCAAAAGGACTTTTCCTCCTCCTCCTACACCCCAATCCATTTGCACGACTCTGCCCACCCCCCGCTCATTCTTCCCCCTATTTGGCTCTTCTTTGACCTTCTGCTATTGTCAACCAAATGTTGATTGAGGTTCGGATACGTAACCTTCACACACCACACCACACCCCCACCCTCAGCCCACCCCTTCCTGACTTTCTCTCTCCCCGCTGTGCTTTGTGCTTTGCGCTTTGCGCTTTCCACCAGCAGCAACTAGTCAGCACATTTTCACCTACCACACGACACCCCGTACCACCCCGCACTGATCCATCAGTCCATCCATTCGTTCACCTTCTTCTCATCGTTCACTCTCATTCTCGTTCTCGTTCTCACCTTGATTCATCATTGTTTCGCCTTTGATATGGCTTTCATTGCGAGATTTCTGATTTCTGTGCGTGATGTTGGGGGGTGTTGGGGGGGTGTGTGGGGGGTGCTGTGTTTTGTGGCGTTGGCTTCTGCTTTTGACAAATCGTGCTAAAAAATTCAATGGCTTTTATTTCCTTTCTTTTTTTTCTGCTGTTTTTCTTTGCATTAGACGACAAAGCAGCAGCAGCAGCAGATGGGAGGCCGGGGGAGGGGTAACGATAAGGGGAACAAGGGCACGGGAAAACAAAACAGGTAAATGCTCTCTCTCTCTCTCTCACCTGGATCTTAAACTACCTCTCTCTCTCACTCTCTCTGTTTCTTGCTGAGCTCAAAGCTCGAAGAATTTCTTCATTCATTCGTTTTGATACCCTGCCGGGCAGAGAGGATAACCTGGATATCGGCGGGGGATTGGAGGGCATTGTGGGGGACACGAAAGACGAGTTTATTTATAATATTAATAATAAAACATAAACAATAAAACAGTGAAAGTCCCACAAATATTTGTGTTCAACGATCGATCGCAGATCCATCGTGGATTTTCGCCATGGAAACGTATTATCGACCGATCGTTCTGGATAGCTCTGAAAGATCGATCGTTCTGGATGGTTCTGGTTCGCTCTGGTTCGTTCTGGTTCGTTCTTCGTTCTGGTTCGTTCTGGATCGTTTTGGTTCGCTCTGGTTCGTTCTGGTTCGCTCTGGATTGTTCGGGATCGTTCTGGTTCGTTCTGGTTCGTTCTGGTTCGTTCTGGATCGTTCTGGTTCGCTCTGGACCGTTCTGGTTCGTTCTGGTTCGTTCTGAGAGCAAGAAAGGAAGGGTATTTAAGGCTTCGTTCCTTTCGTCGGTCTTCGGTCTTCGGTCTGGCAGTTCTTAATGTTCTTCTTAACGTTCTTCTGCTGTTCTCCTGTTCTGCTGTTCTGCTTCGGGACTGTCTGTCGTCTTCTGTCACGACTTTGCTCTTGTTGCTGCTATTCCATTCCATTCCGTTCTTTTTTTTTTTCCAACAGTTAACCTGTATCTCGCATCTCTTTCCCTCTGCTCTCAGCTGTCGCGTCTCTCTGGCCCATTCTGGCCGCGATGGTGGTCATGTGGTCTTAACTGTCTTCTGTCTTCTGTTTCTTCTGTCAGCGTTATTTGGGTTAAATATCATCGACTCGGCTGAAATCGACGCGAAAACTGTGTTAATGGGTGAAGTTTATACACACACACACACACACACACACATAAATAAACGATCATCTGCCTGTGTGCTTGCACTCTTTAAGCCAAGTTTTGCCAGTCAAGAGTTGGTACAGTAGAGCGCACGAAAAGTGGGAAAAGTGATCTATGTATTCGTATTGAAAATAGGCCATCGATAATCCCCAAATTTCATATTCTGCGCTCTTGCTGGTTCGTCAATCCTTAGTCGTCCTCGTTCTCCCTCTCGTTACTTGCTCACTCGTTTACTCGTTCACTCGAGTACATTCAAAAGCAGACAGTCTTAGGTCTAGTTTCTCGTTACTCGCTGCTCTGCACCGACTAGAATGTCGAATATTGAAACATATATTGGACATTGGTCTCTCCAACTCACCCCCCCTGTGTGGGTCATGTGCTGACCCTTCTCATTCCACCCCAACGGACGGGGTGGGGGGGCTCTGGGCTCGCATTTCATTGAATAATTCGCCGATTCATTTATTCACCTGAGCGAGGACGATGATTAACGAAGACGAAGGAATCGCTGGGAATCGCTGGAAAGGATTTGCTGCCATGGAAACACGATCTTCTGTTGGGGGAGTCTTTCTGTATTTTCCTGCTTCCCCATATCCCCTCCCCTTCCTGCCCTACCACTTAGCCCTTTGCCCTTCCCCTTTCTGCCCTTTACCCTTGCCCTTGTCCCTACTTTGTGGCTTCGATTTCAATTTTCGGGCCGTTGGCAGGCGGATCAATTGTATCGGAAAGAAGGGGCGGGGGGAGGGCGGAGTGGCAAAACGTGGCGAAAATCCCTTTTGCCAAACACACGCACACGCACACAGACACACAGAGACACAGAGACACACAGATGTATGTATTATTTGCTACCCTATAAGAGCTATATGGTAATGGGTATGTATTTTGCCATCAGTATTCTTTGCTTCTCTTCTCTTCTTCTGCTCTTTGTCGCTGCCTTTACTTTCGCTCTTCGTTTATAGGGTATTTCCCAAGTCGTTCACTTGCCACACAACATGAAGGATGTTCCACTTGTTGTAGCTTTTCTTTTTCTGTTTCCGTTTCCGCTTTTTGTTGTTGTTGCACAAACAACCAAATTCTTTGGACTGACTCTCCCGTGCAGTTGAAACCCCGCCCTTTGAGAGCGGAGCGTACAACAGGATTCCGAACAGGATTCGAAGATTTTTCCTGCTTGTTCTTGTTGCACAAAGAGAACGAGAAAGGGAGAGACGGGGGAGAGAGAGAGACGGGGAGCTTGGGGCTTTTCGGCACGATTATCCCTTTTCTGTGCACTCAATTTGTTGCCCCCCAGACCGAACCAAAAACCCAAC
The DNA here is from genome assembly GCA_008121215.1 of Drosophila athabasca. NCBI lineage: Eukaryota > Metazoa > Arthropoda > Insecta > Diptera > Drosophilidae > Drosophila > Drosophila athabasca. The sequence goes on from CM017796.1 coordinate 17,648,213, forward strand.
CATTGAGGAGGTGCTTCAGTGCCCTTTGAACTTTTGCCCACTGACTGACTGACTGACTGACTGACTGCCCGAATGAGTGACAGACAGACAGGCAGAGAGCTCGCTTGGGTCGTGTTGCTGTTGGCATTAACTGGCTTTTGCCAGCCTTAAGCTACCAGAGAGTTTCGCTTTTGTTTTCACACGGCATCTGTAACTATATGTATATATATACATATATATATATATATATATATACACACACACACACACACACACACATGTAAAAGAGCACATCATGCGATATACGTTGTCTAGCCGTAGATTAAGTGATAGACAGAGGCAGAGAGAGAGAGAGAGAGAGTGAAGGAGTGGGGAATAATGGATTCAAAATGCTGTTTAGCTCCCGGCCCAGGTCTCACCAATCCAGCAATCCACCAATCCAGCAATCCAACAATCCAGCAACCAACGAACCAAATCCAGACTGACTTGTTTTAGTGGGGGGCACATGGCCCAAAGCCCAGAGCCCATTAATCACCATCACGAATCGGTTGCCAAACAGCAACCAGATTAGTGCCAATAATAATAATAATAATAATAGTAATAATAATGGGAATACCCGTAATGGAAATAATGGTTTCCACCCCCCCAATTTCCGATGAGGAGCATGGGATTTCCCATTTTCCCATCTTTTCAAATTTTGTAGCGGAAATTTACGCACCAACTAACATAATTAATGTCTGAATGACAAAAAGATTGTTAGGGGAGCATCAAAAACGAAGAACTACACTCGAAGAAACCAATCGATTGGTGGTAAATTCGATTGCCCTGCTGGCCACACACACACAGACATCCCAAAGTCAGTCCCAAAGTGCAGTAAGTCCAAAAATACTTCAGCTTGCATGCTTGCAGTTGGCCACTCGCAGTACCGATGCACCCGTTAAGAATAGAATACACAAACTGTCCCTATATCTCTCTTTACAACTCTGCGCTCACAAGTGTCTAGACTTTTCTTGTAAGGTCTAAACATCTCCTTCAACTCGTTGAGATTTCTTCGAGTGTAGTTTTGGCATTGCCCTAGACAAAGGTCAATTTCGGGACTGACTGCCTGCCTGCCTGCCTGCCTGTCTTTTTTTTTTGTGTTAAAAAGGAAGTTGCAATGATGCGGGCCACGGGAGATGATGGAAAATGTACAGAGCGTACGACGGACTGCATCCGGAAAAATTAGTGAGCGGAAAATGGGAAAAGAGATCTGCGCTCAAAGTGAAAGCCAATAAACGCACACACACACACACACACACAGAGACACAGACACACACACAGAGACAAATACAGAGAGAGTCGAAGTGGTGCACCCTGCATGAAGTGTCCAAGAGTGATGGAATGGCATGGACTTGACTTGACTTGATTTGACTTGAGAACAGGGCAGAGGAGTGCAGGGGAGTGGCCTGGTGTTTGACTTGACAGCAGGCTCAACTCCACTGAAGTGTCGAATTTGTAGCTGGAGCTGAGGACTGGCCTGTTGTTTGGGCCCTTTTGAAGGTGCGACACGACCAGAAATCAAAATGAAGATGAAGATAGACAGGAGCCAACCAAGGCGGAAATATTGTATATGCGCTGCAGTGGAGTCTCCTGTCCACCGTCTACAGTGGCTTCTTCTGCCATTCCCCCCTCCCCCACCCCGTCATTCACAAAAAAAGAGGAGGAGCAGCCGCAGTTCCAGCCAGCTGCGCCCAATTTCAATTTCAACTTCCCTACCTCCCTACCTCCCTCCCTTCCTTCCTCCTTCTCTCTCTCTCCCTCTCTCTCCCTCTCTCTCGTTCTTTCTTTATCTGAAAAAATAACAATTTTCAATAATAAAAATGAAAGAGAGAGAAGAGCAGAGAAAAGAAGAGGAGATCCAAACTGATTGAATCAGACAAATGGGGGGAGGAGACATGCGGGGGGTGAATTGGGGGATGGGCGCTGGGTTGGGCGATGGATTGGGATTGGTATGGGGATTGGTAAGGTGAGTGATGACGATCTATTGCCCAGTTGACCATGGACAGGGACTGCCACAGAAGTCAAGCTACAAGCACACAAGAACAACGAGTACGAGTGGGCGGAGTGGCAGAGTTGTGTGGGGTTGTATAGGCGGTGGATCGGGGGGGAGGATCCCCCCCCCCCCCCCCCCCCCCCCCCCCCCTCTTGGAATCATCAAGTGCCAATTCATATGCCCTTCCAATATTTCGGATACCACTGTGCAGAGTCCTATCGTTACACAAATGATAGCGAGAGAGCCAGAGCCTGAGAGCGGGAGAGCGGCAGCGAGAGAGCCTGAGAGCATGAGCATGGGGCAACGAGAGGCCCCTGAAAATCAAATCAAATCAAATCCATTTGAATGCCATGTAAACGATTTGAAAAATGCGTGCGAATGCGAATGCAATTAGATATTGTTGTTGTCCCTGTCCCTGTCCCTGTCTAATGCGATTTGATGGTCGGTCGTACTCGTACATATTGGAAGGGAACTTGGAGCCGGACCGGGGGGAGCTCCATGCTGTGTGGACTCTGCCATTCAATTAATACACAGCTTGCCGCATCTACATACATACACACACACACACATATTGAAATACACATTCCATTGAAATTTATGTATGTTTATACGAATATTGGATGCCCAGATGTTCAGGGAGTCAGAGTCAAAACAAATACTGGCACTCAAACAAACATATTTGCGGTTAACATTAAAGGTTACGACGTAACCAATTGGTTTGCTCAAATATTGAAAACTACTGCAAGAATAACGAGTAACGAGTTCGGTGGAAAAACTGCTTAAAGTTCGGAAAATGAAGATCCAAGAATGAAGCATCACATGGAGAATGCTTTCATAGACATATCATAGTTTAAGATTGAGACATCTCTGATCAAATCTACATCTACACCTACATATGTATATAATTGTAAGTAATGTAAGTACTAGACATATTCTACTCTAAAACTTAGATAGATAATCATTATGTATAGATATAGATAGGATTATATAGATATAGATTGGCTGATGGATTTCCAGTTCAGATGGAACATTGTCCTACTTGTTTCTGCCAGGTTAGCCCCTCGCTTGGTAGCTCGTAGGACCCAAACATCAAGCGAGAAATGAAGGCAATTTATTATATGATCGCCAAACATTTTTTGTTTGTTTTTTAATATTTTAATATTTACTCGCTTACTTATTTGAATGCATTTACGGAATGCTGCGAACCGAAGAGACTGGAAGTTCATTTGTATTTATCGCTCAAAATATTATAAATTGCGGGTGGGACAGGCAGAGGGGCAGAGAGGCAGAGAGGCAGGGGCAGCGGCAGGGGAGAATGAGTAAATTTATCGCCAAAATGACCAAAAACCGAAATAAACATGAACAATATTCGTGTTAATTTTATAATTTCCAGTCACGTTCGTTTATTTGCGTTGTCTTTTTTTCCACTGGAAGTCCCTGCCCGGAGTGTACGTCCCGTTTCGGTCCGTCCCATCCCGGTCCGTCCCGTGTTCTGTTTCGCTTCGTTCCGTTCTGTTCCTATGGGAATTGATTATAATTAGTCGCTCTCTCTGGCTATACGAGATTCTGCTGTCCTTTTGTGGGTCTTAAGTGGAGGTTTTTCCTAGACAGCATTTTTGGATCACTTCCTATGGAATGGAACTATTATATGGATATTTTTTATAAATATATTTTCGATCGATTGTTTGATTTTGATTTCCAGTACCATTTTCCTATCAATTTGCGAGCTTTCTGGCTGACCAGAGACAGCCACAATTCTAATGCCAAAGCACCTGCAATTTTTCGCACACACGCAAACACACACACACACACATGCATATACATATGCATGTCCCCCCCTAACAACTGCGGCAAGAAATATTTTCTGCGAAATGTGAAATAGGAAGCCATAGAAAATGATTACAGGCCAACTGCATCGATAATTATTTTAATAGATCACCTCCCCATACCCCTCCCCTCCCACCCCACCCCACCCACTAGCTACTGGTTGCAGGTTGCAGGTAGCGCAGGGTCTCTACTTGTTGCCCTGGGGCCTAATGTGGGGCACATACAAGTAGAGCTTTTCGTAATTTTCTATTATTTTCCCCTGGCCAAACAAATGTGGCAAGTGGGAAGCAAACGAAGCAGCGACGACGACGACGACAGAGAAACTTGTGGCAAATCTGTGCAAAACAAAACCCATGCATGGCCCTTGTCGAATGCCCTGCACCGAAGTCCGTATACCCTGCTCTTGGATAATAGAGGGTATACTCTCCCTCTCTCCCTCTCTCTCTCTTCACACACGAACGGCGAACACCGAACCCGCCAAAGAGCAAATGAAGGAGAAGACGACGACGGCAGCAGCAACAGCCACGCCAGCAGCGACAGCAAACGGAGACGCCGACGTCGACGACGACGACGACGACAAAAGGGTCATTCACATTGCGGTGTGCGTGGCCTCTTCTGGCCAATAGAGAGAGAGAGAGAGAGAGAGAGAGAGAGAGAGAGAGAGAGAGAGAGCTGAAGAGGGGCTTTAAAGCAACAGGCGAAACAGCAGAAAAGCCGCCAACAACCGACAAGTATCTGTGTATCTGTATCTGTGTATCTGTATCTGTGTTTCGTGCGATATCTTTTGAATACATTAGCGACTAGCAAAAATACAAAGACAACAGGAGACTGAAGACCGAAGACTGAAGACTGAAGACTCCGAGACTGAGACTGAGACTCTTTCAAGCCAAAAATGTGCGAAAAAGAAAGACCACCCCACCCCCCTCCCTCCGCTCCTCCTGATGGGAGCTACAAAAAACGAATATATAACATTTGGTAAAAAGATTTGATTTTCCAGGCAATTCTCTTGCTCTTTTCACGCTTTTCACTCTTTTTTTTCTGCCACAGAACCTGAACCTCTGCTTAAACGATTAGCCATAAGTTTTGATAGAGCTTGGAACAATCGAGTGTTGAGTGGGGAGAACGGCACACATATTGTCACAGGTTTTCCACAGCAGCAGCGCACTTTCCTATGCACATTAGATGGGAGCCTGCCGACCCCTGGTCTACATACATTCCGTGCATTCCGTACATTCCGAATGGAATTTTATTTCATTTTATTTGAATTATTTTGAGTGAATGAAAAGCAAACCAAAATATGCGAAAATAATTCATCTGTACACTGATTATTTTCTTGGTCAAAGAAAACTTCCTGGAGCCCTGCCTCTCGGATTAGATACAATAGATATCCCCCCCCCCCCCCTCCACCGAATAGCCTCCCAAATAGTCTTCCGAATGGCCCTAACTTATTCCCATAAATACTCTAAGATCTCCAACAAAAGGGCATACGAGGAGAGAGAAGTTGGTTTGTTTTTTTTTTATTCTTTTTTCAGCTTAGCTTTTTTGTGTTTTTTTTGTTAATTGTGGCCGGCGATGAGTATCTGAGTATCTATCTGCTGCCTTGTACTTTGTACTTCGACTCGCAGTCGTGTCGTATCCATGCGGTCGACGCTTTCTTTTTTCGGACACTTTAATGAACACAGGAAACGGAAATCATTTTCCAAGTGTCTGTGTGTGTGTGTGTGCCTGTTCCCTGTGTGTGTGTGTCTGTGTCTGGCAGATGGGCTACTGGCTGGACCTGCCCCTGCCACAGCCCCTTCGCTGCCCCTGGCCCCTGTCTTCGTGGCAAACATTTTCCATAATTTACCGCACGAAAAATGTTGGCCAAAAATCATCATCAGAACATGGAACAAATCTCTTTTATGCGAAAACTTTCGTTTCGAGTGCAGACCAAAAAAAAAAACGCGTTTTCTGCAAGCCAAAAAAGTTGATCTTCTCGTTGGCTTTTTATTAATTAATTGCATTTGATTTTGGCCATGGCCAGCATCCTCCTCCTCCTCACCCTCCTGCCTGCTTTTGTCAGGCTTTTGTCTGGCCAAAAGCCATACAAAAAAATTGCTATAAAACTATTTCGTACATCATAAAAAATAAGTTGAAACGTGAAGAGCATTTTTTTCTCTCTCTTTTTGTTGTTGTTTTTTGTTTGCACCGCGAGCGTTTACCGTGCATACTAACTGACTATTAATGCGAGTAGGCCAACCAGCCAACCAGCCAGCAGAGAGCAAGTTGGCCAGCCAGCGGCAACAAAAAAAGTTTCTGCTCCATATGGATGGAGTTGGAGCCAAAGGCAAGTGGCAGGAGGCGAGTGGCAAGGAGGCGAGGCGAGCATATGGCAACAAGAGTCGAGTAGCAAAGAGAAGCAGCAGCAGCCCTTGCTGTGGCACTGGCAACCTCCAGCAGCAGCGGAGAGCAGAGCGTGGCTGTAATTAGTGGCAGCAACAGGCAACAGGCAGTGGCAGGAGACAACAACAAACAGCTTTCAAATGAAGAGAATTATTGAACATGGAACAGCAGCACTCTACCGACTAGAGGATACCCTCTAGACATCTGATGGAAATGCTACTTAAAATACAATAATTCACTAAGTTAAAGAAAGTAGTAAAAATGTTGTTATTATGTTGGGATTTACTTAAGTTATAATAATAAAAAAAAATAATAAAAAAAATAAATAATAAAAGCAATAATTCCCGATTTAATTATACCGAAAATATACTTTAATTTTTAAATAATTAATAACAATATAATAGACTAAAGCAGTGCCGATTTCTCCCGCAGTCATGTTCGGCTTTTTGCTACACACACACACAGAAGGAGAGAGTGAGAGAGTGAGAGTGGGCGAAAGATTGTTGATCTTCACTGGAAGTCTCTCTCTCTCTCTCTCTCTCTCTCTCTGTTGACCTTTTCCCTGCTTTTCCGTTGAGCAAAAAAAAAAAAAGGCAGTAGAAAAAACTGCAAAAAGGAAAACCAAAGCGAATCGCAAACTGAAGACCAAAGACCGAAGAGGGGCCAAAAAATGTTTAAAATGTTTGCCAAGAAACAATTGTTTTTTTCTCCCTCTCTATCTCTCTCTCTCTCTCTCTCTCTCTCTCGATCGAACGAGAGGGGCGGTGGTGGCAGAATTTGGATGTCTCTCTGTTGCTGTTGCTGTCGCTGTCTTTGTGTGTGTGTGTGTGTGAGTGAGTGAGTGAGAGAGAGAGAGCGGAGGGATTCATAGGGTAGTGCTTACCCTTTCTACCTTCATTTGCTGTCGCTGCTTCTGCCGCTGCTGCTGCTGCTGCTGTCTCTGCTCTCAAGCCCATTAAAACTGAACGTAAACCAAAAAATTAGGTTGCCACACACGCACAGATGAGGAGTTCGTGTGCCGTTGTGTGTGTGTGTGTGTGTGTGTGTGTGTGGAGGAAACTTTTGACTCATTTGAAAGCTGGGAGCAGACACTCACTCAACTACAGTGAAACTAAACAATAAAGGAAATGACAGACAGAACTAGGAGGAGCACCCCAATCCCCACCCCCACCCTTCACCCGGCACCTTTTTGGCCCGTTCGCATAGCCGAAAATAATGAGCATACAGATACATCATGCATACACTGAGAGAATGTTTGTATATGCTATCCATTATTCCATTATCCATTATTGAAATGATTTCTCTCAGTGCAGGAGCTTTTCGGGTGGCCGGGGGCAGGGGAGGGCCCTCGAGATACAATTGTAGATGCAGCAGCAAAAGCAGATGCAGCGATGATGATGACGACGACGATGATGACTGTCTGTCTGTCTGTCTGTCCGTCTCTGCCAGTGTCCAAGCTGCAAACGCGTATTCATAATGAGCCTCCAATCTGACGGCGGCAGCTCCCCTCCCCTCCACACCCCCCCCCCCCCCCATACAATGCGCAGATAAATTGCTAGAAGTAGCTACTAATTTGCAGTTAGTCGTTTCATAGCAGCAGCAGACAGCAGCAGGAAAGGAGAGGAGGAGGTGGAGTAGGAGAAGCGCAATCACAAACAACAGCCAGAAGAGAGGGGGAGAGAGAGGGAGACAGAGAGGTAGAGCAAAGTACTAGAAGGAGTCAGCATTAGGGGAGGGGGGGAGGGGTGTGGCATGGAGCATGGCCAGCATTTCTGCTTCATGCCGTGCGCTTTGACTGCATCTAATGACACTAATAAAGTTGCCCCACTGATGATAATCTGTCTCCTAGTACACCGGCACTGCCACTGTCACTCCCAGCCAGAAACAGCAGCAGCAACACTGAGCACGGTATGGCCATAAAAGATATCAGAGACTCCAAGGCGAAGTCCTGGACAGGAGTAGCTGTATGATTAGACGGGGAAAACTGGATGTATTACGAGTAGCAGTCGAAACACTCGCGGTAAAGAAAAGAGGAAACTACGCCACAAATCAAAGATTGAATGATTGCAGGCTGCCGAAAGCTACTTGCTAAGGCACTCCCGGCTAAAGGCGCACAGATGGGTGGGGTGGGGTGGGGTGCGGGTGGGGTGCGGGTGGGGGTGCCATTGTCTGCCATGCCACACAGAACAATTTCAAGGTGCACTGACTGTAACAAATATCTTCATTTAACTTCCCTTTTTTTTTCCGTTTTTACACACAAAAAGCACACAAACGGGCGGAACGGATGGGAGAGGGGGAGGGGGGGGGGGGGGGAACATCTGGAGGAGGTCTGCCACATTGTCTTCCATCTTCCATGTACCATCGTCTGCTCGTGCTCCTTTCGAAGGGAGCTGCATGCAGCTTTCCACCGTTATTTACATTTTATGGCACACATTTTCCTTGGCCTGGCCAAGAGGCAACTTTTGGTCTGAAGCTGGATGGCTGATGGCTAATTTAAGTTTGCTTTATTCCCTCCCTGGCTCTGGCGCTGGCGCTGGCTTTGTTTGTTGTTTAGGCAAATATTTATGATCGACTTTTATTTGGCGGCGGCGGCGGCCCCCCACTCGAGGCAAGGTCGAGAGACCGAAACCGAGACTCGAGCTCCATGGAGGAGCTCTAGAGCTGCAGCTTCATCTTCGCCCTGGCCTTTGACATTTCGCTGTGGCTTGCTTTTTTCCCTTCTCTCTCTCGCTCTCTCTCTTTGTCCCTTTCTCTCTCTCTCTCTCTCTAACTAGAGTTTTGCTCAAGTTCATTGTGGTCGGTGGTCCTCTGAGCTACCCTTTCCCTGCCCCTACCCCTGCCCCATCCCCAACCCCATTCGACGTATCGTTCGTATTGGCCACAGTTGTGATTATGTCCTTTGTACCTTTGGGGTCGTACCTCGTGCATCTCTCTCTCTCTCTCTCTCTCTCTCGCGTTGGGTATGTTGTGGTCCCATATGTTAGCAGGATATCCCGTAGTCGCATTACCGCATGTAACGCTCTCTCTCTCTCTCTCTCTCTTTCGCTCTATTGCACTCTCCTGGACCCCCAAGCGAAACGGTGAAACTTTTTAGTTGGTTGAACTTTTTAGTATGACTCACGGCCCCCTACCTACCCCTAGCCGCTACCCTCTCCCCCCGTATGTATGTTTTCATGTTACTTTTTGGTACTTTTAATTTGTGTGTAAACTGATGCAAACCAATATTTGAACTTTTGCCATGGCTCGCTCGCTCTCTCTCTCTCTTGCTTGCTTGCTTCCCCCACAGCCAAAATGTCAGCTCATTCATTAACTTGCGCAAAAGGTTTCCAAGTCTCGTCTTCGCCACTCGCCACTCGCCACATTCCCCCCACCCATTCCGTTCGCCCCATTCAACCATTCCCATCTGACAGTAATTCAAATCCAAATGGCAGGCCACCATAGATCGAATATACATATATGTACATACACACATATATATCTACATACACACATACATATATTGTACATGTACAATGTGCTACAAGCATTCACCCAAAAATATATTCAATTACAGAATGGTCTGTGGCGGTGGGGCGGTAGGGGTGGGGGGGGGGGGGGGGGCGGATTTGGGCCAGCCAAAAAGTTTGTCACATCGAAAATGTGCTAACAAGGCGAGTTCTAATTAGTATCAGGAATGGAATGGAATGGAGTGGTAGGGAATGGTAGGGAATGGAATGGCAATGGGCCCAAAGGTAGAGGGAATATCCAGTCCCAGTAGATCCGATAACATGTGTCAGGCAGCCAATCGCTGACTCTGAGTCAGCTGCAACTCCCCCCTCCCGGGGGTGTCTCGGGTTCTCGGTTGCTTCTCAATTGGTTCAATGGAAAGAGGAAACTCATTTCAACTTCCGATATTGAGACGTTTGAATCAATCAGTTTATGTTTTCCATCTTTTAATTGCGAAAACAATGGGGGAATGGGGAATACACTCGTCTTGGTATTGGTATTGGTATTGGTTTTGCTTTAGTTTAGTTTTCTATCAATCAAATCGTATCGTTATCGATGGAACAAAGGAAACTGGTTCTTCATGTTCTTGATATTTAAAGACGGGGCACAATAAATCGTCCTGGAGGTCGGGGTCACCAATTCATTCATCAAAGAGACAGATAAAGAGAGGGAGAGAGAGAGAGAGAAAGAGATAATCAAACTAACATCGACTGACTCATCGTTTTTGGGGACTCTGCGACTACTGGAATTCGGTTCTAAGATCTTAGATATTGGATCTTTCTCTAAGAACTGGTGTCCATCTTTATATGTATATATATTCCTCGAATTACGATGGATAATGGATGGATTAGCATTAACCATTCACATGACAGCCACTTCGTTCCGTTCCCACTTCGTTCCCGCTTCGTAACCGCTTCATTACCGCTCCGTTCCCGCACCCGTTGCCGTTCCCTACTCCTAGCCTAGCCAACACACCCGTAATCAAGGCCCTGCCTGCCAATCAGTCTCCCTCTCTAACCCCCCCCACACACCTCTATCAAGTGTAGTCAAGCGGCTTTTTATACATATGTTTTTTTTTGCAAGAGAACGAAAGCCACGTATCCCCAGTCCCAGTCTCAGCCACAACCCCCCACCCCCACTCAACTGCTGATGTGATGCTTAACATTTCCAGATTTCTAATTTTTATTTGCCTGCTGCTTTTGTTGTTGTTATTTCTAATTAAGTTTTTTCCTCCTTTGTTTTTCTGTGTGTTGTCTCGAGACCTGTTTGGGGACCTAGAACCGCACACCAGAGAAACCCCCGTCGCGAAGAGCGGCCCAGAGAGAGGGAAGAGAGAGAGAGAGAGAGAGAGAGAGAGAGAGAGAGAGAGAGTGAAACTGGAATGATTTTGGGCTTGGGGGAATTTCTATTCGCAACAGAGTATTTTTTTTGTATTTTTTTTATTTGTATTTCTTTTTGTTTTTATTTCGAGTCGATTGTATAAGCACAATAATTAGCAAACAAATGATATACCCGTACGAGTATTCCTGGAAAACAATCTGACGGGTGATGATGATGATGATGCTTCACGTGACTGTCGGATCAGATCGGCCCGGTACCAGTCCCCATTCCAGTAGCAGTAGCAGTACTGGACTCAGTACCGCCGGAGTACGTACAGTTGTTACCTTTTGCTTATTTATACTCGCAGATTTCTGTTGGCACAATAAATCGTCCTGGAGGTCGGGGTCACCAATTGAGAAAAGTGAAAGAGCTGTGCAATTGGAGGCCAACAAAAGTTCAGTTATGATCTCATACCCACAGCTCATCCGACAAGAGTCGATTGACGAAGGCTAAAGCAAAGCAAAGCCAAAGCAAAAGCAAAACATAATAAATAATAAATAATATGAAAATATATCCGATAATGGCATTACACCAATCCACACGTTCCCTCGTTCCATCGTTCCATAACTGACGATGCGATGCGTTCCGATGATGATTAACGTGATGGAAATCGAAATATGCGAAACTGCGGAAGCGGAAAGCTGATAGCGGCAGGGCAGCAAAAACCTTGATTAGCATTTTGTGGGCCAAAACCGAGATACAAAAAAGATCTACAAGATACTACTCGTAGATATGCACATAGAGGGCAGATATGGGAAGGGCAGGGCACCATTTTTCAATGGTGACTGCAATTCAAATGCGAATGCATTACCTAAATGCAACCCTATGTTGCAGTGTTGAACAGCAGGCAATGACCAAGTGGCAATACAAATCGTACCCCCAACCCCCAAACCATTCAAAGACTGAAGCTAATTGCCCCCGAGAGGTCTCTCCACTTGGCCTGGCCTATAATATCCTAATCATTTTTCCAAGCTGGGGAAGATTTCTCTCAGTGTATTTGTGAGAAAAGAAAAAAATGATTGTCATGCAGATTACCTGACGTTGCCTGCGCTCCCTCCTTCTTCTGCTCCTGCCAATGGCATTTGCATATGGATTTGGGATTTGTGAGAGAGTCCCCTCAACCCCTCAATCAGCACCCCCTCACCGTCCCCCGTGCACCACACATACATACATACATGTTGGTTGGTTGGCATTGCAATTTGTCAACATGACAAATACCAAAAAACTGCAGTCGAGTTGAGTCGCAAGACACTCCAGTCCGACAGACATAAAGCCAGACAGACAGACAGACAGTGGGACAGACAGACAGGCATCGTCTGTCTATCTGATTGGCGAACGTTTGCTAAATGTATGCATGAAAAATGCATTAGAGCCCCACCGCACAGAAACAGAACCAGGAATCCCCCCCCCCCCCACCAGCACTCCTAGATGGGGCACAATGTGGGGCGGGCCGAGACAACGAGGTTGTCGAAGCAGCAGCTTCCCAGATACCAAGCGAGTCAGGCGACATCTTCCTAATGATGACATGCCACAGAGAACAACAAGTAAGATGCAACACGGGGCAAATGGTCCGACTATGGGATACCCAAAACTGCAGCATATGGATATGGCAGCTGCCGATCCGTGCCGATTCATTGGAGCGCGCATTATGTGTCCATAGCAACAATCAGCACTTTCGGATGAGCGGAATGTTCAGTAATCGAACACACACACAATATACCCTTTGAGCGATACGAGTGTGCTCGGTATAAAAGGAGGAGATGCTGCCACTGCAGCAGCAGCAGCAAAATTTCAATTGCCATCATTGGAACTAAGCCTGGGCTGAGACTGATTCGTCCGAAGGGGCTCTCCGGTGCTCTCTCGGTGCACTCGGGGGGCACAGGCTTTCGGGCTTTCGGGTCGGGGCTGTCATGTGAAGTGAGCGAGAAACAATTGAGTAAGTAGGTCTCTGCTAGGGAGACACCACCTCCGGGGGGGGGGGGGATGAACTGACGGGCGGTTTTGAGGATTAGGCATTGTGAAGAATGATTCAATTTGATACTACATACATATTGGGCTGGAGACAATACTACTAGTGGAAGTTCTGTCTATGAGGTAAATACCCTTACGAAATATGTTTCCTACTATATGGTAAGACTTGTTGACCCTCAGATGAATGTTGTAAGGATGTTTAAGGAACGTTTTGGCTGACGTTCTTTCGGTTCTATGTCCCGCATCCAAGCATCAAGTCATTCAAACTTCTGATTATAGTTTTCCCTTCAAGTTCCCCTTGCCCCAACACAAACTTTTTTCAACTAACATTTTGCACCCTCTCCTCGCTCCTCACTGCTCTATCCCCTCCCAGCCTGCCATCTACCCCTCATTTGTGCTTTTGTTTGGGGCTATGCTGGAAAAAGCGGGACCCGCTGAGCGGAGCAAAGTGCCGCAAATTTCAAACGAGATAAATGCTGCCTAATTGCACAGGGAAAGCTAGAGAGCAAGAGAGAAGAACAGACATGGGTGGGGGTGGGGGTGGTTTTTGTAGTGGGTGGCGAGTTTTAAAGATAAGAGCAGCCCCACCGATGAGGGGGCTAGCGGGAAAGCGATAGGACATCAAATTATAAACGAAAGTTCTCAAAACAATTTAATCAGCGGCAAAACAACAAAAACATTTACACGCACACACACACACACACACACACACTGTAAGAGAGGGAGTCAAGGCAAAGGCACAAGCAGAACAAGCAGAAGCAGAGATGCTGGCTGCTGGCTGCTGGTTCCCTCTCTTGTTGTTGCTGCTCCTCCTGCTGCTGCTGCTGCTGCTGTTTTTATTCTATTTGTTGTTGGTGGAAAATCTTGTTAGATCTGGTTCCAAATGCATTGCCATGTCAAGAAGAAGAGGAAGCCGAAAACGAAGTAGAAGGAAAACAAGAAAAAGTAGAGGCAATGATACAGAACGACAAAAGAGTCTGAGAGAGAGCAAGAGAGTGAGTCTCACCCAATGGGGTGGTGGGGGAGGGGGGCAACCAAAGAAATTGAGTTGCAAACTCGGGGAAAACTTGTTACCAAGAGACACAAACACACACACACATAAGAGAGAGAGGGCAGGACAGGGACAGGGACAGGGACAGACAGCTTCATTAGCGTTCGACCGGCACAAAACAAAAACAAAAACAAAACACAAAAAAGAAAAGAAAAGAAAAGAAAAGGGTTTTTCTAAAACAGTTGTCCAAAACTGTTCTCTTCTCTGATTCTGAACTAAAAGTATACATACATGTATGTACATGTAAATTGTTGTTGTTGCTTACCTGTCACCCAGCAGGCAGGGCAGGGCAGTGCAGCCAGCCGCCCCTCTCTCACTCTCTTCTCACCTGCCTGCGCGCGAGAAAGAGAGAGATCGTGTGTGTGTGTGTAATCCAGAGAGAGAGAGAGAGCGTGGTAGATGATGAGCGCAGAGCGCCTGCGTAACAGCGTAACACACAAATCCTCTGAGTATGCAAAAATCTGTTTATTTCGCTGATGTTTTTGGTGTTCCTGCAGGTCAGGTCCTGCTACAGGTACAGGGTACAGGTAAGACCCAACAGGTAACAAATCACCAAAAATTACCGAAAAAACGCACAGGCACAGGCAAAAGGGCAGCCACACCACAAAACCAAAAAAAAAATTCAAATCCAATTCAAAACAACACAAACTTTAAAAACACAAAAAAAAAACAATGCTGTAACCAAATTGATTTTTGTTAAGAATAAAACACGATCCGTACAATTAAAGCGCGCGCGCGCGCGAAACGGTACTTGTTGTGTGTAGGTGTGTGTGTGTTTCTGCGTGTCGTATCGTGTCTGACTGTCGTTGATTTTCTCTCTGTCACGTCGAACTGCGAACAAACTGCGACGGCGCGCCTATGAAAACCAACTGAACTGAGCAACAGCGCCGCCGCGGCGCCGGCCAGGCCAGTCAGGCATCCAACTAACTCGCTGCTGGCGTTGGCAGAGCTTGAGCGTCAGCAGCGAAATGCTCTCCCGCTCTCTCACACACTCTGATTGTGAGAGACACGACGAGACACGACGTAGTTCCCTCCTGTTGAAGTCTTTCGTTATTCCGCTGTTTTGGTGCTCTTGTTGCTGTTGTTGCTTTTGCTGTTGTTCTTTCTGTTACTGTTCTTGTTCTTTCGCTGCCGTTGCGTTGGCGCAAGTATTCCACTGAGCATAAGACAGATAGAGAGAGAAAGAGAGAGAGAGAGAGAGACTAAGACTGAGAGTCAGTTGAATTTCAGGTGTGGCAACCGGCAAAAACAAAAAAAAATCGTATTTCGTATGTCCACAGAAACAGTGAGAGAAAGAGGGAGAGGGAGAGACAACATCATCATGATCTCTTGAGAACTTAATGAGAACATTTTTACATACGAAGATTACACTTCTTCTGTCGTTGTTTTTGCAAAGAGGATAAATGATAAATGAGAGCTTTCATTGAAAAGGGTCTTCCTTGAGTTGGGATATTTCTGATATTTTTAAAGAACTTTAGATAGAGACGTCTCTGGACGTACGGTATGGAATTTCTAAGTGAAATCACGATTTCAGGTTATCGAAAGAGGTTATAAAATTCTTGGGAGCCACAGAACTCCCAGATTTCGAATTAAGAAGGAAAAGAAGTCTGTAAAAATCATATTTTATTGTTGAAGACTATTTATTTTTTCTTCTGTAACTCTCAATCTCTCTTTATGTCTGTCTTTAATCTTAATTTGTTTTGTGTAGTTTCTCTCTTGTTGTTGTTGTTGTTGTATTTTTAACAGATTTGTAATAGTTTTCGAGCGCATGGCAATGGATTCTTTCTTGGTTCTATTGGTTCTGTCTCTCTCTCTCTCTCTTTCTGGCGCTCTTTGAAAATCGGGTCGCCTACGGCACTGCTTGCTTATTCCATACAGGTGTGTGATTGTATGTACATAAGTGTGCATTCGTGTGTGTGATACCTGTTTTTTCCACACAAACACACACACACAAAGCCACGGACACGGTCACACACACACACACACACACACAGTCGTCATCATCATTATCAACTTCTAAGCCAAGTTGTTGCCTCTTTTCACCTTTCCTTTGGCCATCAAATTCGGCTGGCTCTCTCTCCCTCTCTCTCTCTCTCTCTGTCTCTCTCTCTGTCTGTCTGTCTGTCTGTCTTCGGTTTTGAGTGTTTCATGATCGCTTGCGGGCAGGCGCAGGGGGTAGTGTTTGTGTGTGTTTCTCTTGTGCCTTTTGTGGCCGCTTCCTAATCCATTAACTGGTCTCTCTCTCTCTCCTTCTCTCTCTCTCTCTCTCTGTCTGTCTCTGTCTCTTTCTTGGCCACTTTTGCTCATCTTGTTCTTACTGCAGCTAGCCATCCCGCTTGCACGTGATGACGACGCACTTAAGCCGGTTAAAAATCGAATATTTTCTACTAAACAACAACAAAAAAAAGCGTGCTCCAAAGAACCAAAGAAAAATAAAAGAATAAAATCAAATATACAGAATTTTGATTAAAATTCGATTAATCATAATCCTAAATGGAAGACCGCCCTAGCCCCTAGCCCCTGGCCCTGTCCCTGTCCCTGGGCCTGATGCCATGATAAATTGTGCGGGTGGGGGGTTCTCCACCGATCAGAAGCCACAGCCAGTCAGCCAGTTCCATATGACTTCTGGCCTCTCTTATTCTTATTCTCCTATTCTATTCTCTTTTCTTTCTCCCCATATTCTTGGACTCTTTCATTGCTTTCTTAGACCTTTTTTACTTTGGCAGACTTTCATTTTGGCCCCAAAACTTCTATTGGCCTAACAATTGGGGTTTCCAGCCCGGTTCTGTTTGATTTTTCCATAAACATCTACATATGTACATCGAAACGGGAGAGGATGATATAGTCAGCTATATACATATGTACATATATTTATATGTATGTATGTATGTATGTATAATTTTTGCTGCCACGCTCAACGATCAGCAGCGACAACAATTTAGAAAATTAGTTGCACAGTCAACAAAACTTGTTCCATTGGCTTTCTAACCGGCACTGAGGGAAGGCACACCAGATCCACGGCACTAATAGGAGAGGCCCCGGGGGGAGGGGGGGTGGTGGCCAGGAGGCAAGATCGAGGAGTGGGCCGACTCTCCGCCTCCCCCTCCCCACTCCCCACTCCCATTGCATGTGCATCTGCATATCTGTAATGTAATTCGATCTCCCTGGCATATTCTAGATGGCTTGAGGACCGGATCGGAAAACTTCGAGGAATGCAACTGGAAGCAACTGGAAGCAACTGGAGGGGTGGCCAAAATGTAATTGAATCATTCGAAAGAAAAAATGATATCATAACGAATATTACTTGGAAATATTTTTGGAAAATGATGCGTTGCGTTTCCCATTCAGAAAACCGATAGTTCCAGATAGGTCTGGAATCACTGATTGTTTGCAGTACACTTTTGAGAAAAGATGCTCGACGGTTGGGATGATGTTAGATTGAAAAACTAGTTGCGTTGCCACAACTTAAAACCGGTTCAAATCTGGCTGGCTTTCAAGATTGAGAGCTAGAAACAAGCTAAGAATTTCAGAGATCAGAACTAGTTCACAAATGAAGCTTGAACGAATAGTTTTTGGCATTTTTTTTTTGTTCATTTAAAGTTCTTAAAAACTTCCAAGCCAAACCAAACCGTCTTTCCAACTGTGTTTTGTTTTGGTCTAGAGATTGGAGGTCCAGGAATGACCTCCCGCAAAAGGGTCTTCATTATTTTGTATACTGTTTTGTTGCCCCCGTAGTTGTGGCAAATACTCGTATGTACTCGTATATAAATTTGTGAAATTGTCAGTGCCGCTGCCACAAGCAGAAAATGATTTAGCGCCTTGCGGTATGCCAGCCGGCGACTCATTTATCAAGCAGCAAAATAAAGAGAGCCCCCAAAATGAGAGAAAATTCTAAGTTTTGAGTGCGGCAAACTTTCACCAGTTATCCGGTGGAAGTGGCAGAGAAAGATGAGGGAGGGGTAGCGCGGGTAGGGTGAGGGTATACTCTGCTTGAGTCACACTTGAGGATGTCTGTTGGAGAGGACTTGCAAATCACTTTTGGGGGTCCCTCACTCATCCTTTCCACTCATATTTTTCTGCTTTTGCCTCTGCTCTGCTGCTGTCTCTGCTTTTGCTGTTTTGTTTACGTTTTTGATGTTTGGAACTGGACTTGGGTCGTGGGACTGGGACTGGGTCTGGGTCTGCGACTGGGGGCCTCTCTTCTCTGATCTTTTCAAGACTGGTTTGTTTTTTTTTGCTGGTGCTGGCCAAAAAAGGAAGTTGCTCGTAAAGTGGCGAAAGCCGACAGCAAACTGTTTGCTCGTTCGCTTTCTTTCTTTCTTTCTGTCTTTCTTTCGCAAAGACCTGGCTACCAAACTTCCTTTTCTGGCCTGTCTGCCTGCCTGCCTGCCTGCCTGCACCTTTGTGTGGCCTTAATTTGCGGTTTCGGTTTCGGTGTCGTATTCGCATTCGGTTTCTTTCTTTCAATTGCATTTGCATTTGCATTTGTGTGCATTATATATAGTTATAGTATAGTATAGTATATATCTTGTCGTATGTATTATTTCTGTGGAATTGGCACAATTTTTCTTGTTTACATTTCTGCAGCACAGCGAAAAAAAAACAACAAAATAACAAATCAAAAAAGGTGACATCAATTTGCGCAAATATTTCCCGCACACTCACTTGAACAACAATAACAACAACAACAAAAAAATATGCATCTAAAGCAAGCCAGAGATTTCTTGGATCTACGTTTACGTTACGCTTAATTTTTCTATTACGCTATTTTCCTCCGCTTCGCTCAGCTCAGATTTGCCTCGAATTTAGCCAGCAGTTCGTTTCGGCTTTTCTTTCACACACGTTGACCGAATCTTTGCCTTTTTTTGTGGTGGGGGGGGATTAAGACTATTACTTTGCCGCACTGGCTGATGCCTGACGAACGTTTTCACACACTTTCTTGCTTTGTCATTTATTTACGCGTGTTTCAAAAAATTCGAAAATGCGCGCGCCTTTGTTAACGGTCCGAGTGTTTTTTTTTTTGTTTTTGCGATCGGTATGGGATTTTTTTCTCCTGATGTCAATTGGTAAGGATTTTTTCAGCCGAGAGAGAGGGAGAGCGGCACCCTAACGATCAGCAACATGTTGTTGTGTCTATTTTTTTTCGCTCTGTTCTGTTGCGCGTATACGAGTAATGAAATTTTTTCGTTTTTAAAGGATCAGTATTCTAAGAAAAAAATTTATAAAAAAAATTTACCGTTACGACAACGCTCCGGAGCGTCTGGGGCGTTAATGGGGCGGCAAGGCCGTGCACGGCTTAAATGTTGCTGGCCGCCGTGTTGCTTGCACAAAAATGTTGCCCCAGTCGTCCCACATGTTGCTGGCCACTGCATGCTGCGACGACTTTTACAAAAAAGGTATGGACAACGGGTTAAACGACCAGCAAACTACAAGGCATGCCAGCCCCAGTCGTCACCTTTTTTCTTGCATACCCTGATGGTGACATACATAGCGGCGAGCAACAGGTGAGGTGAGGTTCGTATAGCATGGCGTTTATGTTGCTGGCCCGTTTTGCCTCGCTGTCCATACCTTTCCATAACCAAGAGGTTCGAGTCGAGGCTCGAGGCTGAGGTTCGAGTTCGCTCAGCCAGCTGCTAGTCGGCTAGCAGCATGTTCTAAGGTTGTAAGCAAGCCGGCTTAAAGCTCAGTGGCGTGGCTTGAGAGGGGGTTTGAGGTCAGAATGATGAATCACTCCAAAACTGTTTATATTATTATTCAATATTAAAGCCACAGATAGATAAGATGGTATCCAGGAGCAGGCTCATCCCTATCTTCTCGAATTCCTCTACCAGGAGAGGATAGCCATGGCTCTTTTCCACTGAATAACGGAGGCAGGAATAGATAAAATAGAATTCACAACTAATTAGCATTAGAAAATTAGCAAATAACAAATGAAATATTTACGCAAGCTTTATACATATGAACACAAAATCTTTTTGATTCATTAATATTTATTTTAATAATTCATAGAAAAACTGCTTAATCATTTTTTGTATTGTTTTTTGAAGCGCGTCTCGTAACAGAACACACAAGAGGAGCAGCGTCGGCAAAAGTACTGGCGGGCAAAGCTCAGGTGTTCGGGGAGTTCCAAGTGTTTTTCCATCGAAAATAAGAAATCTATTAAATATTCTTACACCCGGTACTCAAAGCGTATAGGGCTACATTCGATTTTTGGTGATAGTGGATGTGTGTAACGCCCAGAAGGAAGCGTTTCCGACCCCATAAAGTATATATATTCTTGATCAGCATCAATATGTCAGCATCAGCCATGTCCGTCTGTCCGTCTGTCCGTCTTCATGTGAGCCTAGATCTCAGAGACTATAAGAGCTAGATCAACCAAACTTTCCCTCCAAGCTCCTGTGATATGACTTCAATAAAAGTGTATTTCAAAATACCGGGTATAAAGTAGTGACGCGGCCTTTGCCGCGTCTCAAAACGTTCTCTCTCGTTTTAGCGTATATTTGTGATGGCAATGCAGAATTGAAAATGAGATCGGAACCTTTTTAAGATCATTTTTTATCAGACATATCAGATGAAGCACGTTGCACAGCATTTAAATTCTTGGCCTTGGCCATTCAGGCCGAGAACATGCTTAACGAATGAAACTATCTTTGGACTGCTCTCTTTTTATTGGTATTTTTCTTTTACTCTTTATGTTTGCATAGGTCAGGCTTTCTCCACTGACCTTTGGCCAACGCAAAGTACGCGAAAATATCGTATTTGATTGATAAAAAGAAATGTACGAAAGCTGTTTCTTCTTCAGAACATCTTAATGGAAACATGTGTTCAGTTCATCAAAGGAAAGTGCTTGAAAGCGCCTCTTTGAAAGTATCGAGCGATAAGTAAAACAAAATTTGGTTTCCTCAGCAAACAATCAGTGTTTGTTGTTTTACAAACGTGAGCAATGAGTGGAGTGTGTGGTTTTAAGAATTCCAAAGAATCCGTAACCATCGGGGATGTCGCTGAAAGCGGATCGTTGAAGCGATCGCTTGTACATATGTATGTATGTATGTGGTCTGGCATTGCGGTTAAGTAATCTATTTTTCCAATATGTACATATGTATGTATCTACCTTTAGAGTGGTGGCTCTGGGCCACCCGATAGGCAAACCAGAACAGTTCTCTTCCACGAATGTACAAATTGAGGGAACAGCTGTTCGTTCAGTCGTTCAGGTTATTGATTCGAGTTTTCTTTGACTTCAGGAGCGACTTCAACTATGATTTCAGGGTCCATCTATTACATAGGGGAAGCAATGAGGTTCCTCCTTCACATCACTGTGCCCAGGAATTATAAGCAGTTATACACTAAATTTATACTTTCGTATGGGATTATATTATTTTTGGACTTTTCGCAGTATTAAACATATTAAACATAACCCCTAGTATATCAATATTTCAGTTGCATTATTTTGACCACAGCCGTATCCAAATTCATATGTATTTATCTCTCTTTGTATAATGTTTACCCAAGTATCTATCTATCTGTCTAAGCCTCTTAATATACATATATATTTATACACACTTAAAGTCTATATACATAATTAATATCGTGTTTATTGTGTAGATTGTTGATTGCCGTAGGTCATGTCATGACTCACATCCCCCAAGACCCCAGACCCCAGACCCCAGACCCCAGGCCACAGGGAGAACCAACCTGTTGGAGTTTCAACTTGACGGAAGCGCCATAATACCAGGTTCGCAGTCGAGCATGTTGCATGCTATTGAGAAAACAATGAAATCAGAGAGGCTTTGCAACATACAAACGCAGCAACACGTCGAACCACGACTGGCAACACCAGCAACAATTGTCCAAAACAAAAACACAACATGCAACATGCTGCGCGCAACACGTATTGCAACACTACTTGGCCAGGGGTGGCCCACATTTAGAACAGGGGGTTAAAGTTTTCCCCAAACAAGCAGCTCGACACAAATGTAAACGAAATTTCCAGCCATATTAAAACTAAGAGTTAAAAAGGTTTAAGACATATTTTGAGGACTTATTTTTTAACTATTATTCAAACACTTTTCTATTTTTTTGCAATATTCAATCTCAAAATGCCTTCAAATGTCGATAAATCGTTTAAGCTGTATAGAAAATGAGAGGCAAAGGAAAACAACAGAATCCCAGAAGTAAATACCAAATCGCAATCTGACATAGTCGAAATTATAAATATACATATGTATATGTATGTAGGGGGCCCTAGAAATCTCGTGAAACTTGCCAAAAAAAAAGCCGCCAAAACGCTGGCGTTGAAACCCTTCTCCAGCCAACATCCACTCCTTGGATGTTTTCGAATCCAAACAACAAAAAAGGGCATCGATTTCTCTCAGCATACAACATTTTCAGTTCGATTTTTTCTGGTTGGAATTTATTTAAGTTCCACCCTGAGAAAGAGATAGATAGAGAGCGCTCAAGTATGAGCATAGCAAAAGTCTCTTATCTGCATCTAGGGATTAATTGGCTGACGAAGCTGAGCATACAGAAACTTTTCTTTTCGACTTCATTCTACAGTCATTCGTTGAGTTCGCAAGGGTCATCAATGGTCCGAAAGGCGAATACCTTTTTAAATTTTTAAATTTTAAACATTTCTTTCTTCTATACACTTATACACCAACTTCAATTCGTGTGAATATAATAATTATGAGCAAAGCAACCAAAACGCAGTTTGACATATATATTTTTCAAAATATTTTAGGGGTGTACATTGTACACCCATACAATTTTAGGCTGTATGCAGTGATGTTTTTTCGCAGCAGACAAAATACGCGCTGTCCCGCTCGCACGAAATCGACAGCGCGCACTTATCTAAAAATAGAATGAGCTTGCATGTGTGCGTACGCACAGAACTGCAAGTACACATGTGCTTATATTATCTAGTTATTTTTGCATAGATACATTCGATCATTATATTCGTTTATTAAACAAAATTAGCATATAAAAAATATTTTTAATTTTGTATTGTAGGCAAGCGTTATCATAAAATCATAATCTCCAATAAATTCTAAAGGAATGGATGTTTTCTTCGACAGCGGCGTCGGAGACCACCAATACATAGGTGCAAAAATTTTAATCCAGGGCTATTTAGTGCTGATATTTTGATGGTGAAATGTTGTTTGTTTCTCTCTGAAACTGTGATTGTGACGGTGACTCCAGAGCTATCTGCCTTTTTATTAAAAATGCAGTCTCTTAAACATAGCCTCGAGAAGAATAATAGCCGTAAACTGGCGTAAAATGGCTAATTAATTGTTAAAACAGAGATGGTCGGTTGGCCTGATGGGAAAAGCATGCAGCGAGCATGAGAGCGATAGTGTAAAGCAGAAGCTTCGAACCAGCCACGCACTCGTAAATGTTGTTGTTGTTGTTTTTTTTTTTGTTGATTAAATGGTAACCAAGTGCATCAGGAAACCCCTCATATAAACCAGAAGCTATTTGGCTGGGCGATAAAAGTATCAGGATCTTCCGGTAGTTGTTTAAGCCCCCACACGCGCACCTGAGCAATGAATGTTTGCCCACAGAAAAGTGCTTCATTTTGCCATTTATATTATGTACACGGGCATTTTCCGCGAAATCGAGGAATCCTTTCTTCATCTTAAAATAAAAGCTGTGAGACGAATCAATTCCAATATTCAAGGTGACTTATCTCTGGAACAGCGTGGGGTTATGGCATCACCTGTTATGGCATCAGATTTTGGGAGTTGGCTGCTGTTGGGAATCATCTTGGTTGGTAGCTCTCTCGAGTCCGGGGTAGAAGTCAGCGGTTTCCGTTTGAAGCTCCAGTGGCTTTTTTTTGACACGTGGATCAAATATCGTTGAAATGGTTCTGGTTTCGTAGCACTGCAATCTCTTCAGCCATCAAAGGCGGTCGTGCTTTCTTTTGTGTCAAGGACCAACCTGAGGTACAGAGTCTTTAATTTTCAGAAGTCTGCTTAGCATCTTAAAGCTAAGCATCTTAAATACCAGCAAGTTCGTATTTCTTGGATACGTCCGTACGCACATCTATGAGATACCGATTCTAGTTGATGATTTTCAGATGGAGACTAAACGGCTGAGTCCGAGACATTTGACTTGATAATAACGAGAACTTCATTCGAAATCGGAAAGGGATTCAATTAATGTCTTGCTAATTATGTGGCTATTGAATAAATGCTTGCATAATGTTAAACTATCTCCAGGGATCTTCTCACTCACTAGAAAGGCATGGTATTCCGAGAGAGAATTTTCTCTCCTTCCAACTTCCGCTCCATCTCCACCTCGGTGAGATGCCTCTGGCTGGAAAGGATCAATATTGAATTGCATTTTGCAGATATGTATGTATCTTGCAAGCTCGCAGACAACCCCGGCTCACTCGCTTCGCTCACTCTAAACTTTTGTATATAGCTTTTGCACTGAGCGATTCAGTGGGTTTTTGGTCGAAGCTTTTTGTTTTTCAAGCTTTCACCCAAGATTTGTGCAAGCCAAACTTTCAATTGATGGGCAAGCTTTCACGCGAAAGCTTAATTCGTTCAAGGAACACAAGGCTACATGAAAAGCTTTATGTTAATACAATCCCCTCTGAGCTTTGAGTGTGAAATTTTGAGCTTTGCAATGTTAAAAAATTTTAGAGCGCTGTTAATTTAAGGAAATCGTTTTCTTTATTTAATTGTGTATGCAGATGATGCCTCGATTG
Source organism: Drosophila athabasca (assembly GCA_008121215.1). Taxonomy (NCBI): domain Eukaryota; kingdom Metazoa; phylum Arthropoda; class Insecta; order Diptera; family Drosophilidae; genus Drosophila; species Drosophila athabasca. Next base: position 17,673,029 of record CM017796.1, read on the forward strand.
GCGATCGCTTACGTCTACTATAAGTAATCGTTATAATAAGTAATTTCTTTTATTTTTATTTTCATTTCTGTTGTGTATACCGTTCGCCGTTCATAGCTTCTTCTTCTGCTGCTGCTGCTGGGTTGCACTTGCTCCTCACATATCCATCATTTTTCTTTAGTCATAATATTTAGCACAAGATACAAGTAATCTTAAACACAATAGAGATTTAGAGATACACATACATACATACATATATGTGAATTATTGCTAAAACAAAACCTCTGACTCTTTTGACACTTTTGACTCTTTCATTTCAAAGACAAACGAAAATTCCTTGAAGAGTGCCAGCCAACAGGATTACTGGATATTGGAAATAATTCTTCTATTGGAGTAGGAGGAGGAGGAGGAGACGATTCTGAATGATTCCTAAAGGAATGTTAGCTTCAAACTAATTTGAATGGCAGCAGGTTGGCAGCTAGAATGTAATACATCCGAATATACATATGACAGAATTACAAGCAAGTCATGTGGTGGGGGTGGGAGTTCCTCTACATTACACTAACCCAAAATCTCCCACCCCCTCCCCCCTTTTTTTGAAGTACAGTTTCTTTTGTTTCCATTCCAGCTGACATTGTTCTTCGCTCTCTTTTGTCATCCAATTAATGTACTATTCACAGATGTGACGGAAAAGGAAAGGAAGGGAAAGGAAAGTCTATCCTTATGGCTGGCACCAATTCATTTTCGCCATTCGTCTTCAATCGGAGAGGAGGAGGAATCTCTACTATTTAATTTTTGTTTTCTCTTTACCGACAAATTATCTTCGATTTATGCATATGTTTATACAATACATATACATATAAATATAAATATATATATATTTCGGTATACATATATAGTGTTTTTTGTTTTGTTTTTTTTTTGTATATTTCATATTTATGTAAAACTCTTTGTAACTTGTAATTAATTTAAACATTGATTGCTCTTGCGTTGTGACAATAATTTACTATATAATCGATTTGTCAATATGTATGTAAACGTATAGTTCATTCAATAAATATATGTAATGTATTTTCTACATCATTTCTGTATTTTTTGTTCTTTTTCCTTCGGCCCAACACTTGTTCGGTTTCCTCTAATCTTCCATCATCCTACTCTTTCTCTCTCTCTCTTTCTGTCTCTTTTTCTTGTCTTGATTATGATTGACTACGTTTAATAATAAAAAAATTGTCTAGTATTGTTTTTTTTTTTATTCCATACATTTAGATATATATATAGTATATATATATTTTTTTTCTTCGTCGTCCAGCGACATTTTTCCATCAAGTCAAATAGAGTAAAGAGAGACTGAAATGATTTTGGGAATATTTTCCAAGCTTCTTTCAATAAATTCCACAATTTCCCTCACTTTATTTAACAACGAAAATCCCAAAATATTCTTCATTTTTCTTTCTTTCTTTTTCATTTTTTTTACAGAAGCAAAGTCCATTCTATGTACAGTCTAGAGCTTATAACGATTCTATATGCATATATCTCTATTCAAGTAATAACAACATCAAGACTTTTGTAAATTAAAAACGCCTTCGCCTTAGACACACTGTGACTGGTGACAACTGATGACTAGTGACTAGGGACTGGTGACATCTGGTGACATCATCTTGAAGTTTCTGTTGGTATTTGCGCTCAAGGCTAAATTCATTTCTAGGTTGCATTTAGTTCAGAATTTCTTGACTGTTGACTGCTTTTTCTTTGCTTTTTGGAGATACATAGTGGAGTGAAAGTGGATGTGGAGGTGGAGGGGGCTGAGTGGCACTAAGGCCTGGGGAATCGGAGGAGCTCGAACTAAAGACTCGCTGCTTTGCTGGGCCGGGCAAGCAGCGAGTCAATCGTTCAAAAATACATATTCAATTTTCCAGACTAGGCGCAGGAGTACTCGTACTTGATTTGCTGCTTAACAATGGTTAAATATTCTCATCTTAGACTAGTAGTAATATTCTTTTAGTAATATCTTTCTTGTATAGTTTTAGTTTGCGGCGTTTCTTGCTTGTTTAAATTTACCTTTTTTGTGGTTTTTTTGGTTTTTGTTTTTGTTTTCTAGGTACATGGTACATTTGTCAACTCTCTTGAATTTTGATTGCTCTTTTGTTGATTGAATCAAACGAAGGATATACATATATTTGTATTTTTTGTTTTGTATTTCGCTGGAATAAATTATAAAAGATCAAAAAACCCCTGAGGATTTCCACGTTTTGATTGAATTTGATTTGAGTTCAGATCCGTAGAATGTATATAGTCTGTGGGTATTTGTTTTAGTAATTTTCATATTCATATTTCATTTTCGTAATTGGTGGTTTATTCCATACGGTGGTTCACAAAATCTACACAACACCCACAAAAAACTGAAGAGTAGTTGCTAAAATCTAGGTAAGTAAATAAATGTTTGTCCTTCTGGTTTGCTTAGGTTGCTTTTTGTTTTTCTATTTATCTTGCACTAAATATTTACTAATTTATCAATTCCTGAATATACAATATATTGATTTAATTTCATTTTATATATCATTAGTTATTGATTATACATATAGGGTTTTGGTTTCTTCGTGGGATTTTATTTTGTAGCATTTGATGAATTGCAGAGCGGACCGGTCTGTAAATAGATAACAAGAATATTTGTCATAAAAAAACACATACATAGTTATATATAATAATCATATGATTAGTATGCTGATGGGAAACTGCATTTTCCTAATTGCCTCTTTGTATACATAGTTGGGCCATTTCGAAAGAGGCCAACGGCAATGAGCCGAAACTGTTAGCCCATATTCATATTGCATTTGGTTTGTGATTTGTGATAATTTCTGTTTGTTTCCGGCTGGTAGATGGATGCCGAAAGGCACTGTGCACAGTGCTTGCGGCCATCGTACGTACATGCATCCGATTCAATGAAAAGCCGTCCGACGCCCCCTCCCCACATTAAATAAGCTTTATTGAGCAGCAAATTAATCCAGAGACCATGCCGAAAGTGGGTCCGGTCCAGCCATTAAAATCATGCTCTAGCTCTCGGCTCGGGCGCGACTCTTTGGCCTCGACAGTGGCAGTGGCAGTGGCCTCGGCATTGGCATTGTCATTGATGCAGCTGTTGCTGCCGCTGCCGCTGCTGCTGCTGCTGCTGCAGTTATATTACTCATACGCCACGTGGCAGTTGGCTATTGGGAAAAAGGAAGTTTAAAGGAATGCGGGCAGGCAGTTAAGTTCATGGTTCTGCTGCTGCTGCTGCTGTGATAGCCTTGCTCCGCTTGTTCTCGTCCTTGGCCCCCATTTCATAGCCAACCCACCACCAACCCCAGTCGTGCGCGTCCTTGGGACAAGGTTGCATTTCATTATGCACTTGTGTGTGTGTATGAGTGTTTTATGTGCTGCAATGGGTTCATTAAAACTGCACACAGAACATGGACAATGCATGAAATATGACACAAAAAAAAAATATATGTATATAAAATAGAAATAAACCTTTGGGGCTTTGTCTTATGTTTGAACATTGCAGACAATTAGCAAAAAGAGTGCCCTGGAAAACAAATACCATGTACTATCCCAGCAAAACTCACCTGAATAGCTAGGTCAGTCCATAGATAGGTAGGTTTTGTGTATCGAAAGGTCGTTCAAGTTCGAATGGGGAATGTTTCTTCTTTTTGCCAGTTTTCAGTTTAGTTTTCGGTTAAGGACTGACGGTTTTCTTCTGCTTTCTTCGCCTTCTTTTTGGACAATTTTTTTCTTAGCTGCGTCGTCTGCTGTGATTCAAGGATGATGGCGGAGGCGGAGGCGGAGACGGAGGGTACTTAGACGTGGCACATTGCACAGGTGTTAACCGAAATTGTTGCCAATCAAAGCAGCAAACGGTGCGGTGCGTTTGGTTTTTTTTTCTCATTTTTTGTTTTTGTTTGCGTTTCGTTTTGTTCTTTTTTTTTACTTTCGATTCAACCTACTCTCTTTCTCTCTTTCTCCACTCTTTCCACTCCTCTCTCTCTCTCTCTCTGTCTATTATACTTTTTTCTGTTTAACTGCAGTTGTTACTTTATCGAATTTTTTTTTGCCATTTTTTTTGTGTTGTTTTTGTGGTTTTTTTTTGCGGCAGCCGCGAAAAGCAATTTCCCACAGAAAGAAGCAGACCCAACAGCCACACAGCACAGTGTGTGTGTGTGTGTTGGCTAGAGGGAGAGAGAGACAGAGAGAGGGAACGGGCTGCGAGGAGCGAGAAGGAAAACAAGAAATGTTAATAAAGGTCCAGTTCGAGTAGCAGCGGTCCAGAATGTTCATTGTTCATTCGTTTGTGTGTGTGTGTGTGTGTGTGTGTTGTTTGTCCATGTGTCCGTGTGTGTGTTTATATTGCTCTGTAGCCGACCAGTGACCATCCTACCACTACCACTCCAACCATCCTGGTGTCTGCGTCCGTATCCGTGTCTGTTTTGAGTGTCTGCGTCCGCTGTCCGTCCGCTGTCCGTTTCGCCCGCTTATGTCTGAACGGGCACATTGCTATCGGCCTCCTGGAGCACCGGCGCAGTCCAGACACCGCTGCCGCTGCGCGTCTTCCGCTGCTGCACAATCCCGTCCATAATGTCCAGCTGCAAGTTGTGTATGCTGCCGCGATGATCAGTCAATGGTGGCCCGGCGATGACGCTTCCCCGGCGACTGCCACTGCAAAGACAAAACAAACAACAAAACCAATATTATAATAAATACATATACTAAGAAATATAGTGCGGCGATTGGTACGAATAAGGATCAGGATCTTCGGGAACCTACACTTTTCTACTCGTCTTAATGGAAATGTCATTGTTTTTGTCAGTGTAGGGAAGAGAGAGGAAGAGTGGAAGAGAGAGCTAGTGGCTGGTGGCTGGTTCTGGTGGTTCTGCGGTTATCACTTTAGCATAAATTGAAAAATTCCACCCGCCCAACCCCCCGCTCACTCCACCACTATCGTCATGCGCTTTGTTTCTATGGCCATCTGTACTTGGGGGTCATAAAGTGCGTTGAGCGTTGAGCGTTTAATGGACACGTGACACGGTAAAATTTTCCGGTCAAATGCCGCAGAGGGCTGCAATTTAAATGCCTGCCACCACGACACCACAGCACCACAGCACCACAGCATCACAGTGCAGACAGAATTCGTACAATGTCAAGCCGCAAGCGTTATGGAGGCAGTCGTTTGCCAGTCAGAAGTTGAATTCACAATTCTCCCATACAAAGTGCCACAAAGTGCTTTGTAAAGTGATTAAAAAATATTTTCATAATACTTCTATGCAAAGAAATACTCTGGATTTCCATCAGTAAGTACTGAATTTCCTACTCTAAAGGTTTTCAAAATATTAGCCATAATTCAGTAACGGTTATGGAGAAGATGCTATATGGTTATTTCTGATCAAGTTGGAAGATATCAATGCTTAATATTTGAATATTATAGCTATTGAATAACTAGAGGGCAAACCCTTTGCACAATCACTCTGCTCGTGCGTCAACCCCTGGCTCACTCGCTTAGTTGTATATAATTTGAGTGCCAGCTCTGTACAGAGTTACAAAGTAATGATTGCCAATTGCCAAATCGATTGCTGGATCATAATTTGGACTGTAATTTTATTTGGCAATGGCCAGGACAGGCCAGGCCCACTTTATGATAGTCACTGTCAGTATGCCTGCAGCAGCTCCCACCTACTCTTCCCTCTAGCTGCCCTCTGACTGCTGCCCCTCACTGGGCTGGCCATTCCATCCACACAGATAGTTGGACCCGACCCCCATTAGGGGGCTATACCAGCATTTTGCTGTCACAGCACAAGAGCTACGAAACAGCCGGCGGCACAATTCAATTAGGCCAGGAACATAGAGCCAGATACTCGCATTCGTACAGAGAGAGACAGAGGGAGAGAAGAGAAAGAGATGAGGTAGATACTAGCATATTCTGTTGGAAGGAGAGATAACTGAAAAAAAAATGTACAGAAGCTGTGGTCTCATGTCCGTTGCGTTGCTCCCCGAACTTCCGTTCGCTAATGAGTCCTGCCCTTTCTGTCCTTTCTGTCCTTTCGGCCCTTTCTGCCCTTTTTGCCCTTTCTGCCCTGAGCTGACCGAAATGGTAAAATTACCTGATCGAAGCACCGGAAATGGACTCGCGACGATTGCGTCCGAAGAGCGTCGGGGGCACGGCCGAGATTGTGACCACAGAATGACGCCGACCACCGGCCGCTGGATTTGCCTTCTGCGAGAGCGTGGCCAAAAACTCCACCTCCTTGGGACTCAGGCCGCCAGTCTCGCCGCCCACCTCTGACAGGCGACGCACCTGGCTGGCCGTGATGCCCTCGGTTATCTGCAACGAGGGCAGCGAGTGCTTGCGGCGCTGCTGCATGTCAGGGAAGGGGCATAGAAGATACGGATTCACCGGCGAGTCCGGCTCGGAGTCGTCACTGTTCGTGCGCCTGGTGGTGGCGCCCGGATCGCAGCCACCAGCGGCCCCCTCCAGATCGTCGCCATCCTCGGGGGCGTGCGACTCCTCGACGACAATCAGCGGCTCCTGGGTGCTGAGGTTGAAGACAGGCGTGAACGAGGATCGACGCATCTTGTTCAAGTCTGCAGCGAGAGAAGAAGGGAAACAGTTTGATTATTTATTGAATCATTCGTTCTACACATATCCGAGTATACCGGCACGAGTATTTTGAATATTAGCGAGTAACGAGTAACGAGACAGTTAGGTCAATCGCACAATTGTGAAACGGTTTGCTGTACTAAAACTAATTTTGTGTCAGGTTAAGATAACATCGGAGGTGGTTAATGAAACTGAAATCCGATATAGAAGTCGTGGAAGTACACACTGGTTAGTACCAGGAGCACAAAAGCAATGGGAGCATCATATGTAAAGGTCGAATCAATCATCGAGCCCTGGCGTGGGGCCTGAGTGGATCCTTGTTTATCGACGTGCAGTTGCCCGATGACATGGAGGTGGAAGTTATCGTCAATCGCAGCGCACGAACTCAAACTATAACCTGCAGCCGTATTCGCTGTCACGCCAGGGCCTCTATGCGGCCATTAAAAGCTTCTACAAGGATATGATCATGGAGAGTGTGGCCGACTGCTCGAATTTACCCCAGTTCCCCGAAAAACTAACAGTGATAGAGGCACAGGAATTCAGGTACAGTCAGTGCATCATTAGTACCGATAAATTCCCACAGTACGTGCCCCCAGTACTGGCATCGTCGAAGTCGTTAAGGAACTAGTTCTAATCGTTGAACCTCGAGAACCTTGAGGCTTAGAAGCCTGAATACAAATAAGAATTGGCAAAAACCAGATTTGTTTGTTTTAATTTTTGTAATATTAAAGAATCTCTTGGAAATCGTAGTTGTTTAATCAAACAGTTCTATGGAAGATGAAACCAATTACATTTTCTTAAGAATTTTATCAGATACATATGTACATACTATATGTATCTGTGTGCAAAGTTCTGTAGAGTATGGTGATTCAAAAATGAATTACCAAATGAAAGTTCCTGAGGGCCAGAGTGTTCACCTGTCTGTTTATCTTTTACTCTTTCTCTTTCACGTTTTAATTAGTCCTTGTTCATTATTTCGTATATTTCAGTCCATGAGAGGATATTTGAAACGGTTGCACAAAGCGAGTGTCCTGTGAGACTGACTGGCAAAACAGAAAAGAAACGAAAATAAAAGAAGAAATAAAATAAAACCACCCCTAAATGGCTCAATTAACTCAATTGAATTCAAAATGAAAGCGAGGAAAAAATATGCACACAGACATATAGAAAATGTTTAAAACCCTTTCTAGTTTGCAGAACAATAGCGAGGAGCTCTGCCCCTCAACCTCTGCCCCTCCGCCATCAGCCCTCCATATTCTCTGTAGCCAAGGAGGCTCATGAAAAATTTACCTCTTGGGGTTGGGGGTCGCACAGTGGGCCCTCAGCCGAAGGGAGGAGGCAAAAGTCAGAGCCATCAGAACTTTCCTGCTAAAAATATTCTCGATTATTGCAAGCCCTGTGCAAATTCTCTACCAAATGAGATTTTTCAAAAAGTGACTTTTGCCACGCCTTTTCGGGGTGGAGGCCCCACTGTGCCTTGGCAGAAGTGAAATGTGCCGAAAATGTAAATGAAATTGTTATTAAGCATTAGGCACATCAAAATCACAAAAGGGAAAAGATTTTTTTCTTCCGTTTGGCTCCTTCCTTCTGGCCCTTAAGGAGATTTTTTTTGTTGTGTTCGGGCCGGGGTTCGTGACTGTGTGGGCCAGAAGATGACACCAGCGTAATGAGAGTTTCGATCCAGAGATGAGAGAGTGACAATAGCGAAGAGTAGGATATGATTGTCGTGCCAAATCTCTCGCAGGTGATTCGATGCGATACATTGCGACATCAATAGCCGAGTCGGTATACCCATATCAGTAATGCAGTGCGCTACCCGAACATGCCTGCGGGAGCAATCGGTTTATTGCTTTACACTGGAAAAAGCGAGATAACAAGAGCCGAAGTCGCATTGCCGAGGCTGTCCGTGTCACGAATACGAGTATCTTTGTTTAATTTGTGGAAAAGTTTTTCCTTTCTCACGTTACCTTCTCTAAAGAAAAGAAGTAACAGATTTCACTGGCGCCAGGACGCCAAGTAACGGTAGCTGGCAATTGGATTGACGCCCCCACCCACCCACAACCCAGCCGCACAAAATATGTATGTGTGCGTGTGTATGTGTGTATGAGTAAGTGTGCAAGTGTCTACGTGTGGAAGTGAAAGTGCGAGTGTGACTTTGTCCAATGCCAAAAATGCCAATAATGAGCGTCTATTAATAGCCACCGAAGGCGATTTGCTACGATTTCATTCGATTTTGGATCGAATTGATTTGGGCATCTACGGTTCGCCCCACCGCCCAACACCCCACCCCACCCTCTCTCCTCTCCATCATAGCGTCGTGACAAGATTGTAATTAGCAAAAAGCCAAAGTTCTCTCTGACACACACACCGACACACACACACACCTACTGATACACAGACACACACAAACTTAAGCCTGAAGGAGCGTAAACAACAAAAGAAATCGCCCGCCACACGGAAAACAAGAAAAAATTGTACGAGAGAGTACGAGTAGCCTGGAAAAAGCTACTCATTTAAATTTCTCTTTGGCTGTTCTCGTGATGAAAATGAAAATGAAAATTGACAGGCTCCCAGCAACGTTCCGTGGACGCCCCCTGCTCCCTGCTCCCTGCGCGCTCTTCCTACCTTCCCTTCTATCTCTTATTCTCTCTTTCTCTGTGTGCAAGCAAGCTTTTGCTTACAGTTATGCAGAGTTATGCAGAGCAGAAAGGGACAGAGACAGACAGAGGTTTCGGGGTAGAGCTGCTGCTAACCTCCGGGGCATAAATTCCAAGCGTAATTTTTTTTGTAGTACTACTCGTCTTGCGAGCTGACAGATAGACCTAACAGGAGCTGATAAAAGTCAAAGGGAGAGAGAGAGAAATAGCAAAGAAAAAGATAGATAGAGATATAGATAGATAAATAGATAGAACGCCACAAATATATGGAAGCGAGCCAGAGAGAGAGAATCAGTTTACCGAATTCGAGGAAAACATTGGATGGGATACAGCAATCGATTGCTACCCGACTATAAGAGTTTCGATATAAAAAAATGCCCCTCTAGCTGTGTGAGCTTCAGTGCTGAACAACGCAAATAGTATTTCTCAACACTTTAATTGAAGAGTTTGAGAACAGCCATAAAAAACCTGGTGGCAAAAGCATGCAGTGAGAGTAAGCGAGACTTATGTATGTATATGATGCTCTAGTATGGTATCGAACTGTTATCGAACTGTTATCGAATTGATGGTAGTCTCCAGACAGTTAGTCAGCCATTTGAAATGGATAGGAATATCGCATACAAATTAGTTGTGAAACATTTATTTCGATCTGCGAAAAAATTCCAGGGTATCGATTCTTCCACCTTGAAACGCCCACCGCCCCCGTCACACCCAGCGCATATTTTCTCGCCACTTTGGGGCCACTTGAAACCGAATTTAAATAACGGATTTATTATGTATTTAAATAAGATTAAAAATACGTCCAAAGCCCAACAGCCTCTGCCCCCCTTTTGGCTGAAAAAAAAAAAAAACATACATACATACATACAGATTCCAATACCAATTCCAAATGAGGCCTTTGTGTGTGTGTGTGTGTGTGTGTGTGCGTGTCGTATGTTCGATTCGATTCGGTTCGGTTCGTGGGGTGCGTGCATGAGGGACGACACATAAGTGGGCGGGCAGGCGGGGCAGGCAGGCAGTCAATGTGAGTATCACTCAAACATTTAAATTTGATTTATCAGTGAAATACGAGAGAACCGCCCCAGCGACGCCATTGGATTGTAAACGCAATCAACTTCAAAATGGTTTAATTATAAAAGAACAGCCACCAGCACTGGGACTAGGACTGTGCCCTGAGCCCTGTCCCCTGTGGAGAGGGGGAGAGGGGGGAGATTGTGACCCAAAATGCGAAACCCCCAATGGACCAGCAGAGATGGAGATAGGCTGCGATACGGTCAATCAGACTCAAAACACCCAAAACCCCCAACCCAAAACCGAAACCAGACGCCATCCGCCATCCGCCATTCGCCATCCGACGTCCCTGGATGGTCCCGTTTCCCTACTCCCCTGTTCCCTGTTTCCCCGTTTCCAACCCCCAAAGTTTGTCTATGTTTATAAAACTGGCAGTCGGTCTCTGTCCGTCTCTGTCCAAAGCGTATTTCAATTTAAATTTATTTTTATTACATTTAAGCGGATTTTCAACGGACGAACGATCGAAAAAATAATTACATTGACAAATATTTATGAATCAGTTGGACAGTTGGACTGAAGAGCGCGAGGGCGAACACAATTTTTGAACTGACATTTCAGTGCTTTAAAATAGTTATTTGGGAGGACTAAACTGAATAGCATATACTCCCATACAAACATTGAAATGTGTAATCATTAAAACACTTATGCTGCAAAGCGTTCACCCACCAAAACGTACGCACACATGCAAGCTCATTATATTTTTAGATGCGTGAGCGCTCTGGACTTCGTGCGAGCGAGACAGCGCGTATTTTGTCTATTCAGAAAAAACATCGCTGCATAAAGCACAGAATTGTATGGGTGTTACTCATCTCAGTGTCGTATTTGTTGGCAACCAATAGATACCAAAATTACCAAAAATACTAAAAATACTAAAATAAAATATAAGAGCAGAGCGTTCCTTTCTTTTCCGTTCCATTCCGTTCCGTTCCTGTTGACGACTGGAGGCGACTGTCATTGAATTTGGATTTACAGCTAGCGAAACAAATTCATGGCCTGTTTATATTGCCTGCACCCAAAAACATTACTCTTTCCGATATACTTGTATTGAGACACATGCTGAGGTTTGTGTTCCGTGTGTATGGGCCATTTATATACATTTTGCTGCCATCCATATCAATCAATAGAACACAATGTGATTCCTATATGTATGAATGGTTGGTCATTTATCGTTTTGACTTTGATTTATCCACCTCTCCACCTCTCCAGCTCTGGCTCTTACTCTGTCTTTGGCTCGGTCTATGCCCCTCTCCTCCGATTGCCAACTTTAGCTGAACGGATTCTGCTTATATGCTTATATTCATGATTCACTTTCCTGGCATTCATTGTTGCTGTGAAATAGTCCTGGTCCCGGGTGTGATAACACGCCACATTGGTCGAACAACTGACTCGGAATAATTGGCCAATGAAATATTTATTTAGCAAATAAACAAACTATTCATGAATTTTCAATGCTTTTTGTAATGGAAATGGCATTGGCAATGGCGAAAACGCTGGGGGCAAGGCAACAACAATGCAATTGCTAATTACCAGATGGCAATTATCGCTCAGTTCAGTAACCAAATTATTTGGTCCACAGAGAGTACGAGCACGGAAATTAAAGTATCACCCATGCATGGCAGCTCAATTCGATTTGAATAAATTTACATACAATTTTGTGTGAACAATTATGTGCGGGCCAACTTCCAACTTCATATATCCAATCAAATTTGGTTAAATACTGAATTTGATTATCTCTCTTGCAATGTCTGTCCAAAGTAAAAGACTATTCCATACAGAACTATGTATACTCCAAGGCACTGAAAATTGTCTTTTATTAGTGATTTCCTACAAAATCAAAGACTTTATCGCATTTGTTATGAGCTAGTCTCTGGTTGCATTGGGAAACCAGAACTGCAGGAAGGTATCAAAGGCCATTGTCTTCTAACGCAATTAGACTTCAGCTAAATTAGCATTTCATGCGTATAAAACAAGTAGCAACCACACAGGCACAGCCAAGAGGAAATCCTAGCTATACCCATACAGTCATACCAGACCAAACCACACCGTAGCGGAGATGCTCTCTAGCTGACTTCATTTCGGCTCTGCTCTGCTCTGCTCTGCTAATGAACGATTGGGCCATCATTTTGCGAGATTGCCTACACGTGATTGCGCTGCAAATGATTCCTAGATGGCACTGTCTGATTTCCTCTAATAAATGCGAACAGGATATACAAAGTCATAGCTAAGTAGCGTAGCACAATACGAAACCATCTGAGGCTCGTTCTCCAAGGAAACACAACAATGGGACCTGTGCGAATGTGTGCAGACGGACATTTATTGATTTCAAAATTTTTACTGTCAAATTACAATGGTTATGTGAATACCAAGACAACAGAAAATGTCATGTGTCAATGGTATCGAATGCAGTTCCCGGAGTTCTGTTGGGGTTCTGCCATTAAGCATTGCTGCATTCCATTAAATACTCGGATTCTGCCATATGTCAAAAGGCAGCTGATTAGAGGGGCGACAGAAATCAAGGACTCTGCAACGGTCTCTTGGCTGCTTTTGCGTGGCAGTGGGAACGTGTTTAACACAAGAACTGCCAACTCAATTTACAACTCACATTTCCTGTCAAGGTTTTTCTAAGTATTCACAAATTGCTTAACCATCCACTAAATGTTACTCGCAGAAGTATAGACGTACGAGGTGTGTTCAAAAAGTATCGCGACTTTTGTGTTTTTTCAAATATTATTTATTTATTCATGAATATCTATTTTGTCCCCTTCAAAGTAATCCCCATGAGATTTTCGGCATAAGTGAGAGACATGAGTACCAACATAACGTCACAAAAAAATCGAAAATCGAATATACGTAACCCGCGAAAATTCAAAAGTCGCGATACTTTTTGAACACACCTCGTATATTAGATCTGTGGAGACGTATTTAACAGCCATTCAATAGCCGAGTGGATAATGCCATATCCGAACAGGGCTGTCGCCCAAAATGACTTTTTCTGATAGATTTGGAGATTTAACAATTTTTAAAGAATTATGGTTTTTTTTATGTTTTAGTTTTTTTTAAAAGAATTTTGTAAAAATTTGGTATTTTTCTTCAGAGGTAGTGCTTCCATTTTTATACATAACTTGAGTTTCTTATAGCTGGTTGTATTGAACTTTGCAGTTCTAAAAAGCTGACAAATGCAGCTATAAATCCGACCCAGACACTTTGTAGCTGCAGCTTAACGTCTGGAAGATATAAAGCTTTCAAATTCAAATTTTATAATTTTGTTTCGGTATTTTTTGCTGAAATTTTGACATTGAAAACTAAGGAAAATTCAAAAATAAAATATATTATGGCTAACATTTTTAGTTTTAAATAGACACATTAATTGGGCGTCGTTTAAGGTATTTTTTATAAAAAATATAGGCAAACAACTCGAAATAAATAAGTTATTCTGAGGCGTCGTTTAAGGACAAAGCTGCAGCCGTTTAGCGTTTACTCTAAAGCTCCCATAAGTAAATGTAAGATAAAGTGAATTCCGGATATTTCTTAACAATTTTACACCAGGAAAATGGCTCTGTTTTAGGTAGTGAAACACACACATAAAGGAATACAAAAAAGAATACCGAGTGGAGGGGCGTGGAGTGGTAGTGGCCTTTTTCTCAGCCATGTAACGAAATGTACAAAACGAACCAACAACAAAATACAATGGCCGAAAACTCAATTAAATTTCCATTTTCCTTTCAATCCAATTGTCAGCCAATAATTGAAGCTGATGGGGAAATAGTTAGCGAGAAAGACAAAAGAAGGCAGACGTCGAGTCAACGCGAACAATTGATCAGGCAGGGCAGGGCATGGCAGGGCATGGCATGGCAGGGCATGGCGTGGCACTCCTCTGGGGCGGAATGGAGTCTTTGCAGTTTTCCAATTTGAGGCAAACAACGGCATAATTAATGGCAACAAGCAAACTGCACACGGCATTGGCATTGGCATTGAGACTCGAGACAGAGACAGAGCGAGAGATAAACGAAAAACTTTTAGCAGTCGAAAACTTGCAGAGCCAAAGTTGTTTTGTCCTTTCCTGCTCCCTGCTCCCTGCTCCCTGTTCACCCGCTCCTGCCAAAGTCATTGTAAAGCCTCGAGAGTCCTTGGGCTCAGAGCTCATTATAAGAGCGGGGGCCGAAGGTTGGTTGTATGGGGGTAAACTTTCGCTCTAATCCATGATTAAATGCAGAGTACAGCCCAGAACAGCCCCACCAGCATACATTAAGACGGGGAAGGGCGGGGCGATGGTTCAATCATTCAAGAAAAAGCTACATTTCATCTGATTCTCAGCAGAGTCCAGCCATAGCCGGAAGTTGTTCTCGTTGCCTGTTCCTAATCAGTGCACCGCACCGCTATGGCTCTGGCTCTCTGTATGGCCCAATGCTGTGCACTTCCGGCTGAGGAAATCTGGAGCAGGAAGCCAACGAGCAAATAAGAGCTTAGGCTGAAACGATCTCAGAGAGAGCCAATTGACAGAAGAAACCCAAAAATAGTTATTAATAATATTCAGAGTCTTCACTCTTCAGTTTTCATAGCATTTCCACTGCAGTTTGATATTCCAGGCTCATGAAATGATGCTGATGACGGAGGTTTTTCCTTTAACCCCAGCGGGTCGTTTCCATATCCATTTATTTTTCTGATTCCGCTTCCAATTCAGTTTTCATTTCGTTTCGTTTCGCCTGGTTTTTTTATGGGCCCATTGTCAATTTACAATTTGGCTTTGACAGTGCCACTGCCACAGCCACGGCCACTGCCACGAGCCTTTGCCACAGCCGCTGTCACGAGCCTCTTTTGAGTAAATCAAATGGTTGTCGTAAATGCTGTCCCTCCCCGCCGAGGGAGGCCCATGCCTGATCCCCGGCCTGGTCTTTGGACTGTTCTTTATGGCCCCCATATAAATCCTATTTTGTTTATCTTAATTTACCTAATACGAGTTCCCTTTTATGCTGTGCGAATCGACTCGACTCGATGGGAAAACTTGCAGGGGCGTTGCAGGGACAGAAACGAGTGTTCCCAGGCATAAAAATCGGTTTTCCTTCATTCGTTCCCTTTTTTTGAACATTTTTTTTTATTAATTTGTGACCGAGAAGTGTTCATCAGAACAAATTTTTGTTCGTTTGGTTCCCTTATTGATTTTCCCGCTAAAGTGTCGCCCCAGGGGAGGGAGGAGCCGCAGACTAATCCCAGCCCCAGTCTCGTACATACATACATACATACATATACGAATGGATGGATGTATGGATTTATGGCTGCATGGATGTATTTGCGTACATTGATATGCTCAAAGCGAATATTAATTTCAATTTGAATTGAAAAATTCAATTGGAAAAGCGCACAATAAAGGCAGGAGCACAGGGAACAGGCAGGGGCACCCCATCGTGCGGGGTGCGGGGGTATTCACGTTGTCAACAGCGAGGTCTCTTCCTGCCTGGCCCCATTTCCCTCTCAGAGCGGGGCAGCAGCGAGGAGAGCCTTTCCATTCCAAGACAATCGCTTTTGCTTTCGCTTCTCTAATTTACTTTTTTTTTTTTTTTTTTTTTCGTTTTAATTTTGGGAATTGGACCGGATGAGATGGCTCGGCGACTCGGCGAGCACCTTTTGAAAAACAGGAAATGGCTCAAATTGAATTCAGTGATTTCCTACACCCAGCAGAGCCGGCAGTCCCAGCAGCAGCTATACAGGTCTCGTCCTTTGGACCTGCATCCTGTGGCCTCTCAAGTGCATTTAAATTGCTTTTTAGTTGTGGCTGTGCCTCAATATACATACATACATACATACATACATACATATATACATATGTAAATAGACTCTCTTAACCCATTAAGAGCCGCTCGCACACGGCTCGTACGATTTTAATGAAATTTTGATAGAAACCAAGCCAAAATTTCGACCTCTGCGAATACCTTGGATATAGCAGGAGGTTTTTAATATCAAATTAATCTTTTTGGAAACATTTAAGTCTGTTTTTTTGACAAAATATTCAGTTCATTTGCGGCCAGGTGTGCAGCTTCCAGCGACTTTCCAATCTGGAATTCAGTCACTGCTTTTGAGTCGAAAACATGGCGTATACTTAATGTCCAATTGGTCCTTGGGCCCCAAATAAGTAGACTACCTTTTCATGACTTTGGGCACACATAATTCGCTCACTCTCTTACACTCTCTCTCTCTCTCTCTCTCTCACCATTCCTTTTACCCGTGGCCACTTTTCCTATAAGCCTTTGACGCCGCCCTTGTGGAAGGAGCCTCAGTACGGGGAGTAAGGAGCGGGCACGGGGAAACACACTGGGATAAGGCCAGAATCATTTAAGGGCAGAAAGCAGAAAAGGTTTTCCCAGAAGCCTCGGAAGCTGCCGATGCGCAGCTTCAGCGCAGCGCCTCAGCCAGCGTCGCCGTCGCCGTTGCCGTCGACGGGACGTCGTTATCCCTAATGCTTGATGGCTTGAATAAAAGCTTAATAAATATTGTGCGCGCCCAACTTTTTTGGAGGACAAGCCATGACGAGGACGACAAGGCACGAGGACATCTCCTTGGCTTCGCCATGCTGTTGCTGTTGCTGTTGCTGCTGCTGTTGCTGCTGCTGTTGCTGTTGCTGCTGTTGCTTTTTCTGTTGTCCTCGTCCGTTGACGACCCAAAAACAGTAAAGGACTCGGCTTGGACTTGGCCTCGCCGGTTCTGCAAATACCCTTCCAAAAGCCAAGCCAACTCTGTACTATCCTATGATTGCTATAAAAACAGAAGGTATATGGTATGGGAGGACTTCCACAGGTTGCCCTTTTCTTTCCCGTTTTAAAGTTGCTTCTCTGCCAAGTCCAAATAATAGTCTCCTTGGTAAGGGTATAAATTCGTTGCCTTCGCTTATTTCTGCCTCTGCGGCAGCGCCAGGTTGTTATGCGTGTATAGTGGTGTGTGTGTGTGTGCGTATTGGTGCGCGTGTGTTCGTGCGACTGACGGCAAACATTTAGACGAAGAACACAAATTTTTTTTTGTCATTTGTCTTAAAGCCACAAAAGGAAAATTGTGGGTGGGGAGGGGAGGGGACGAAGACAAGAAGAGAAGAGAAGAGACTTTGACTTTGCTCACTGTTTTGGGATTTGCCACAAAGGTGGTAAAGAGAGGAGCGCGGGGGGGTGCGGTGGGGGTGGGGTTTCAGCGGTTGACTCTTAAAGCTCTTTTCGTAGTAATTTGAAACCTCCCAAAAGCTTGGAAACCGCCAAATTTCGTCAAAATTTCGTATTTTGCCCGGAAAATATCGTTGAGTCGAGGAAATCAAAGAGTGGACTGCCAAAGTTATCTTGGGCGGAACCGAGCGGAATCCTTCAAGCGAAAGGATTGAGCGAAGCGAGCCAATTGACACAGTTAATGAGATGTCAAAAAATCCCTTAAAGGATGGATGTTGGCTGGAAATCATTTAAAAAAAATAAACTACTTGATTTGTGGGAGATTTCCATGTTTCATGTTTTAAAGTTTCTTTTCGAAAGAAAGGACAATCGAGCTACAGATGGAAAATCCTCTTATTAACAAAAAGAAAAAGTCAAAGAGCCTTTGACATTACTTTTTTCTTTGAATGCCTTCTGTCCAGGTGAATAAATTTAAAAAAATTATTCTGTGTGGCCATTAAAGTGGGGCATTCACAGGCTCTCTGAAGAGCTTCCACCCTCCGCCCCACACAAGTGGACACCAAATTCATCATGCCCTCAGAGCATTCGCCTGTGGGAGCATTCAAGTGGATGCTTTTATTTTATTTCCTTGCCGCAACGATTACAGACCTACACACACACACACAGACACACATTCACCTCTACTCACACACACACACACACACACACACACACACAGTTCATATTTTTGCTGTCTAGTGTAAGCCATTTTCTCTTTTCCTCTAGACCGAAATTCGATAATTGCCGCTTTATGAAGCCATAAATTAGATGAACACATTAGAAAGAAAGGGCAGAGGATGGTGAGGGTGAGGGTTTGGTGGAGTCGTTTCCTGGTCTCCTGGTTTCCTGGTTTCCCTGTTTCCCGGTCATGGGGAAAAAGTTGGAGGAAAGTTTTTGCTGAGCTTCAAAGAGCTCACTTACACTCACCTCAGCACACGCACACACGTACACGCACACACGTACACGGACAGGCACACGCCTGCTAATTGCTTTGAAAACTGAGCAAGAAAAATACATGAAAATTGTGTAATTTTGGCTAATTAATTTTCATGCTTTTTGTTAACTTTCGTAACGGATGAGCGAACCTGGCGAAACAGGGAGAAACAGGCAAAACGAAACGAAACGAAACCCACAGGGGAAAATAAAATCAACAAAATCAAGAGTAAAACTTTTGGCAATAAGCCAAACGCTGCGCTGCGCTGCGCTCTGCTCTGCTGCGTTGCGCTCCGCTCCGCTGCGGTGACAAATTTTTGTATGTCAATTTTCTTATGCAAATCAAGTGGCAAAACAATTGACAAAGTTTGTCTAAGACATGGCCAAAAAAAAGAAAGAAGATTTTTCTCCTCTTTTCTCTTTTTGTCTCTTTTTTTTCTGTGTGGGCAAAGGGGGAAAAGCAAAGGAAGAAAAGCCCAGTGAAACGGCAGCGAGAACAGTAAAACCAGGCTGGGCGGCCAGGCTGGGCGATGAAAAATCAACAAGAATATAAATATGCAAATGAAAAGGCAACGCAGATGTTCAATCAACAGTTGACTGGCCTCTCCATGGATAAAAAGATACAAAGATACATATATATCTACATAGTTCCAAAATTTAGACATACATATGTACACATTTATATATACAAAGCTGGCTTATATAATAGTGGCTTTGGGTCGGTGTTAGACAATATTAAATGCATTTATTTCTTGCTTAAAATGTTTTGATTGTGATCGAATTCCTGTTTCTATATCAAATGCTCAAAGGGTATACCCATACGATTTCGAACCTATGAAGTATATTCTAAGTGGTAATAGCCCGAGGAGTTGCTGGGTCGCTCTCCCTCTCTCCTCCTCGTCTAGTGGTAGCCCCCTGGTGGGAGAGAGACTCGACTCCACTATGAATATCGTCGAAGAGCTGCTCGATGTCCTGGATCAGGCCAGCAATGTGAGGAGCAGTCACGGCAAATACTACTTGTAGGCAAGCGGCACGTCGACAACTACAGATGCGGTCACCAGGATCTGGGCACAGTGGACATTCTTTCTGGGACAACTGGCTATCCTCTTCGGCTGGCGCATTACATTCTGGAGTCTCTGAAGGGCAGAGATATCAGCTAATTCAATTACATGAAGAAGATCCGGTCAAAGAATCCCCAATAGCTCCCTGCTCGGCCTCATGGAGTTGAGATATTCCTTAGCACGTTAAACAAGCGATCGGCAATGGTTTGGTTTCATCCCCAATTGATTTCATACATTTGAATATTTAAAACTTTTGTAATGTTTTATCTTTCAATCATAGCTATAAAACCGTCGCTAACAGTCGCTGAATAGCCGCTGGGCAGCCACGGCCATGGCCATGGCCATTGCCATGGGCCATCGAACAGGAGCGAGAACGAGCAAATGCAATGGAAAATGTAAAAGCGGAAAACTTTCCCTTCCTGCATATTACTCGAACATTCCTCTCTCATACCCTCATTTTTGCCCTGCCCTGCCCTGCCCTGCCCTGCCCGCTTGTTGTTCTCCTGTTGCCTTTTACTTTCTCAGTATTTTTCCTTCTTCTCTTCTTGTTTTTTTCCACGTACTTTTGTCTTCTGCCTGCCTCTGCTTTTCCGCCTGCTGGGCAATCAGCTTATGCTGTTGACAGTTCAATTTTCAAAAATATATGTACATATATGGAAAGGCAAAAGTTTGTTTTGCCGAGTTTCAACAAACAAAAAATTATAGCTATGGCACACCGCGAACGGAAATATGGAAAGCAGTGCAAAACAGGATACCAGGATACCAGGATACCGGCCTGATCGGGAATCGCCACATAAACGAGGCCTTGCGAAAACTATTCGACTTTAATCAGAGAACCAAACACCATCACATGGGCATTGGGTAAACGTCTTTAAATCGTTAAAAAATTGCATAAAAAACTGCAGTGGACAATCTTTATTTATAGAACAATGCACATTGGATATATAGAGACTTCAGTCTCCCACTGAGAGGATTGCAGTATGATAATCCAATCGACAACTATTACATTATTTCACATGAATAATCGCAAAAGTAAACATTAACCCCAATGGCTCTTAGTTTTTTTTCATAATTTAACCAAAACAAACTTCATTAAAATTAATCAAATTTCAATATATGTAATGTTTTTGCATTATAATTGGAGTTTTGATTGCTCTGCGGCAGTCCGGAGCAGTTTGGGGAGCTGCCAGCAGGATGTCTCTTGCAACACTCGTCACTCACATCCATATCCTGTCGACGACGCAAATTGTCAAGGCAATCAATTTTATTACTCTACAGCAGACCGCACACACACCGCACACACACCGCACACTCATGGTTAACAACAACAATACTCTTAAGTAAACAACCTTTACTTAAACGATCATTGGCATAACCTATTGAGCCAGGGGGGGTGGCCACACAGGGGTCTCAACCCCAAAGAAATATAATATAAATAAATATATACTTTTTAATTACAATAAATATTGAAAATAAAACGGGAAGGTGTCTATCGAAACTGAAATATATTTTTGATCTTCTAAACACACTATTAATGCTAGTGTACTTATTGCCTTGACCATAGCTGTATGGTAAGAGTATGTGTGCCTTCAGCTATCCATCTGTGAGGTGAGTGTGCATAAGTGTACGTGTACGTGCACGTGTGCGAGTGTGTGTATTCCGTGACATGCCACAGCTTCAAGGTCCGCTGCCCGTCCACCGTCCCCGTCCCCCGTCCACGACACTGCCTTGCCTTGCCCTTGCCCCTCTGCACGTTTTTTCATTTTCATTATTTTTCGCTCATTTTCCACGCCAGCACAGGCAGCAGCAGCAGGCGGAAGAGAGAGAGAGAGAGGGGCATGAAAACTGTTGGCACATTAAAATGCACATAAAAATCATTAACCCAGAGATGTTGACAGCAGGACGACACAGCAGTACGGCACAGGAGGGGGGGACAGGGGCCAAGCGACAAGCGACTAGGGGAGGCAGCCCCTGGTTGACTGGCAATTGTGTTAATGGAGCCCCCGTCCCCTGTGGCAGCCACCGTCACTGGCTGTTCGCTGTGTTTATTTTGGCATTACGGTTAACTTAATAATTTCACCTACTTAATGCACAGTTGTCTCAAGGTGTATTAAGAGCGAGGTTGGGCGCCAGGCAGTCAATGAGCACTGCGAGGGGATGCTGCGGAAACACGCACGGGAATGCATGCGAAAGGCGATAGCTTTGTTTACTTGGCATCGAATGCCAAATGCCTTACCTTACACCTTAACGTATACCTTGAATTGTGCGCTGCAGCTCTCTCTGTCTCACACTCACTCGCACTCGCACTCCCACTCGCTCTCTGTCTCTGTCCCCGCCAGCTGTCTCTTCAACAGGTAGCACTTGCCATGGTCATGGTCCGCCTCCCTCTATATATCTCTCTCTCTCTCTGACAGGTATGGATTGTTCTGTGTGTGTGTGTGTGTGTGTGTGAGCGATGCTGTTTCGTTCGCCCTCCCAAAATGAAATTACAGTTATTCGAGCTCGTTGAGTTTGGTTGTGCTTCTGCTGCTGTAGGGTGTAGCTGTAGCTGTAGGTGTGTATTGTGTGTGTGTGTGTGTTGAGTAAATCAGAAAAAGGTTAATTTGCAATTATGTTTTATGTGTTTGCTTCTCTTTGTGTGCGTGTATTGTTGAGTGCACTCCCCCGCGCACCGCACCGTCCCCCCTGTCGGCCCTTTTGGGGCACTTGAGACCAGGTGTCCATTTGGGCATATACATACATCTCTCTCTGCCTCTCTCTCTCTCTCTCTCTCTGTGCTTCTTTCTCTTTTCCCCATTTTAATCTCTTTCTCGGTATGTTTTTCCTCTTTGCTAATTTCTAAAGCATACTTTTTGGGGCAGGCAGGAAGGCGGCAGGCGGAAGGGGGCAATTGGAATGCGGAAGGTGGGAAGTAAACGAAACGAAATGAGTCGACGAATAACAAAACTTGGCGTCTGTTGTCTGCAATAAAATAAATTTCACTTAATATTATAGTTGTTCTTGCTGTTTCTGCCTCTGTTTCTGTATTGTTGTTCTGTTTTGTTCTTATTGTTCTCCTTCTTAGTCTTCTTCTTCTTCTTCTTGATGTTGTATCCACCGCCGCCGCCCCAGCAATTGTTCTTTAGACATTTTGTAATCATAAAAGTGAAGAAGTTTCAGAAAGAAAGAAAAACTTTCAATCGCCTGGCGGTATACCCTAGCTGGTATTCGGGGCACAACAGCTTAGACAATCATCATGGCAGTGGAAATGGAAATGTAAACTGATGAGAATATCAATCATTATATTTGACATTGATTTTGATTCCTTATGTGGCACGTGCAACGATTAAGAGGTATGTACCTGGGATAGTCGCATTCTTTGTCAGAAGAGCATCATTTGGCGGTTGATTGAGACTTCTGCTCCTGAGCTGTCCCTGAAGGCCAGGGACTTTCTTCGAGTTGTTTATCTTCGGCTCTATTGTTTGTGTCATCCTTGGATGAAATGGTTAGTGTGGGTGGGCGAGTGTGTGTGTTGGGTGTGTGGGTGTGCGGGTGGGTGGATTCTGGGCAGAATAACATTCCGTCACGTTGCCGCTTTTGACTTTGAGACATTCCGTGTGGAGACTCCCCGCGTTGCGCAATGACAAACAGAAATTTGTTTTAGTGCGGCGAGCGAAATGAATTTGACACGTGTTAATTAAGTGGCCCCAGCCATGGGGCAGCAGCAGCAGCAGCAGCAGCAGCAAGAGCATTCGCTTTGGTCCCCAGTCTGAAAATCAATTTGAAGCAGCTGCCTCCAGAGCGGAGGCCCCCCAAAAGCTTTGCAGAGTATGCAAATGAAATGAGCGAGGAGAAGAGGAGCAAGGGGGGCAAGGGGCTGGGGGAAGGGCCTGGGGATCCTCTGTTAAAGGTCCCTCGACAGGCATAAACCCTTTTTTAATTGCACGCATGCCGTGCCGTGGAGTGCGCTTCCCAAGCACTCCTGAAAAAGGTATCCAGGGGACCGTGAAAAACCGCAACTGAGACCCCAAAAACAGAACTCATTTTATGGTGGGGCGCCCCGCCCCGCTCTGCCCCGCTCTGCCCCGTGCCGATCCCGCCGACCCCTCCAACGCGCAAGCTCTCGTAAAGCCACACATATACACGCACACCCACAAACACACACACACAAAGGAGCATTTAAAACGTATTCAAAATGCAAGTTTAAAGACGCCCCAAAGTATGCAAAGCACACACAAAAATAACATAAAACGTAAAACAACAATCCGTATGCCCTTTCCGGAGAAGGGTATTCCGATTTGTAAAGTCTAAAGGAAGGCAGTTCCACACCCCCACTATACACAGGGGTGAAATTATCATCCTTATATTAATTTTGTTTCCATTAAAATTCCACAATTATTACACTGCCAATAACTGTATTTATCGGCCAACCAAATCTGTGGTATAGGATATGGAAAAGTCAAGGGTAAGGGTATTCAAAGCAACAACATTTCCTTATTGGATTTACTTCTTTTTTTTCTTGGTTGTCAGACACATAAAAAACGCCAAAAAGGAAAGCAATGAAAACTCAACCACAAAGGGCACACAAAACATAATCGCACCACACACACACACGCACACACACACACGCACACACGCACACACATCAATCCTTTCGAGAACTCTGCACCGCTGAAAGTGTCTGTCGGGGGCACAGACCCATACCCAGACCCCCACCCAGACCCTCCAATGCAAATTAGCTTCCTTCTTTGGCCGACTGCCGACTGGCAGCATCCCATACCATCCCCTAAGTATCCATCCCCTAAGCATACTCGTATGCAAATTTGACGCCAACTGGATTACATTTTACATAGCTCATACTCGTACGAGCCGAACCAAGGGCCGACGCTGATTTACATGAGAACTAAGCCAGCAATAGGGACGGCAACGGCAAAGGCAACGGCAAAAGCGACAGCCAGCCTCAAACTACAAAAAAAAAAACAAAGGGGGTGGCAGGTGGGAGGTGGGAGTGTGGGGGCTTAAGAAGTGTGTTTATTAATTCATGTGTAAAAATCAGGTCGAAATAAAACAGTTTGAATATAAAATAGAAAGTGTTTTATGTGAAAAGTTATACTCGTATGCGGGATACAGATAGAAGTCGACATTCAAGAAATTTGATTGCTCAGCAAAAGGCAAAAGTCTTCTGCAACTCACTCTGGAAAATACTTCAACTATGTGATATTTCAAGGGCCATCCACAAACCACTTACATGTGTATTCTACACAGATACATATGTACATACATATGTATGTATTTGTGTGCATCAAGTCAATATTTGATATACAAATTTGAAGAAAATGTACTAAATGGATGTCATTTCAGTATTTGGATGGAATGGCATTTAGCCACATTATACATATATAAACCATAAAAGGCTTTTTCGTTTTTGGGTGCTCCCGTTTTCGCAAATTTTTTTCAAATTTTCGCATTTTCTGTTAAACGCATAGTTTAGTGATGTAAAGCGCACAATTTAGTGTTTAGCACGCACAAAATACTCTGTTATGTTTATTCTCCGATTTATCGATAACCGAATCGGTTTGCGTCAGCTGTAAGCACGAAAACGCAAAGTGTTTTTGCTAACAAAAAAATATTTCTAAAAAAAAGCCAAAAGCTAAATAGACCTGGTAACGGTGTCAGTTATATGTGAATGCATAGTTTTTTCATCTATTTTTTAACTTTTTCAATTAAGACACAGCTGTCACTAATTTTTCCACATTCAAAAGCGAAAGTGAAAACCGGAGCCTGCCTTTGCCGAAAAACTGTCTTGTGTCTTGGAAAATAATCTATTTCAAATTCCAAAACTTCTCTTTCCACAGTGTTTTCTTACTGTGGCTATAGCTATCGCATAGCTGACACATACACACGCATATTTTTATAGCTGAGAGCCATCAGGAAACTTTGCAAAGAGGGGGGACCTACATAAAATATATTGCCAAGAGATTGGCTAAATTGACTGGAAACAGTTCTGCAAACTTTAGTTGAAATTCACCCGTACATATACCCGTAGTATACTCGTAATATACCCGTACCCGTACTCGTACCCGTACTGTAAGCCACTGCAAAGCTGCTTTTTCCCCACACAATTTTCCCCTTAAGTTTGGCATATTTCCAGGTAGTTTTCCTAGTACAGTAAGTGCGCAATAAACTTCAGCTCAACTAAAACCCAATGCGTAACCAGTCAAAGTCAAAGTAAAAAAAAAAAAAGTAATCGATGAGAGGAAATGCTGAACCCGCCCCGCAACGCCCCCCCCCCCCCCCCCCCCGTCATTAGACGAGGCCCGATTTTGGATGAAATCGGAACCCATAAAGATACGCCCAATTAGTCTTTAAAGTTTTGCACCATCAAGCAAATAAAATAAATTCCATACAAATGGAAAAACGAACGGGAAAACTTTCCACAGCGTTCGGAAAAACAAAAACGAAAAAAACAAAAAAACAAAAAAAACGGAATGTTTTAAACAAGAAAATTGTAAGAAAAACGGGTACATAAAGCTCGTCACTGTTCGCCGTTTTCTTCTCTCCAGTTGAGTAGCAGCGGCAACCAATTAGGCCAAAACAACAGAGAGCAGAGCAGAGCACAGCACTCTGCCCCGTGCCCCTGACAGTGGCCACAGCCACGCTAGCCTGGGGGCAGAGTCAGGCTTTGGCTTGCTAACCGAATGGAAGGATACGAGTACAACATCCAAAAATCTCCTTCGGGAGTGGAGTGTCCTCCAGCTTTCGGTGAAGTTTATGCATATTAAACAGTTATCCAAGCGGAAGGAAAGAGATGCCAGCGCCGCGGAGAGAAACAGAGAGGGAGACGGAGGGGGAGACGGAGAGGGAGACGGAGGGGGAGACGGAGAGGGAGAGAGCTGCCGTTGCCAGGTCGGCAAAAACAGAGATGCTAAAGAGTATGTATGCGTATGTATGTATGCGTATGTATGTATGCGTATGTATGTATGCGTATGTGTGTATGTGTATGTGGGCGAGAGTGGGTAACAGGAAATGGGAGCCATGTGAGCGGAAATTCCACATTACAAATTATGCAAATCACATGCGCTTTGATTATTTCACATTTTATTTTCATTTACCTCGAATGGCAGTAGCGTCCTGCCTCAAATGTCCTTTCCCTTTTCAGGCACGCCTCTCTAGGCCCCCTCCCTCCCTCCCACAAACCCACAACTAACCAGCTCTTTGGCCATTATTTAGTCAGCGAAATTCAATTTGAATTGTTTATCGTTCAGCGGATGCTTTGTGGTCGGTCGGTCGGTTTCCGATGAGTTTCGTAGGTAGGTATACGAAATTAAATTTATCAAATTTAATATGGGTTCTCGTTGCGTCTGCAACGAGTGATAGTGATCCACCAGAGCGAGAGGTGACAAACAACAACATACAGCACACAGAACTTTGCATGACAGAAGAAAGCCATCCCATCATTCAGATTCGGATTCGGACTCCAAATCCCCAAAAACCGAGTGCCGTAACATTCTCTTCAATACTTTCCGCACACAAATACATATTTTGCAGGCGAAAAACAGAAACTATCTGATCTTACAAAGTTAAAATGACTTCACCTGCTTCAATTCGATATAATGACTCGACTGAACGAAGTGAATACAGAATCCCACCTTGCAATAAGCCAGTATGTATTATGGTAGAAGTCGATGGCTTTACCTGCAAAGAAAAGGAATGCGTCAGTTTGTTTTTAGAAGAATTACGCACTAATTTATGATATTTGCACAGCCCTCACAGAAAATAACAATGTCTGTCCGGAGAAGGAATCAATCTACTTCTATTTAAACTAACAGGTTTCTTATTTCCGCCAAGAAATAAGTCGAAGAGAACTCGAAGAACCAAAGCAAAAATATCTCCTAGAGCAGTTCTCAAAGCCACGGAGATATTGTCTCATTCATCATTCCAGCTGTTGCCGAGCCTTGCAAGATTGTAGACATCATTTGCGCCGCATTTGCGATTTGACTGGTCAGCTAGAGAATCCCGTCCACATGCAATTACATTTTTAGCCAGCGGAAATATGAAGGAACCTCCGATCCGCAAGGACAGTCCAACAGTCGGCCTAGAAACAGTTCGAAAGGAGGCTGAGGGAAAAGCTCAAGAAAGTCCGATAAGAGTTTAGTTGGATGTGGGAGCAGAAAAGATTTACAAACGGATTGAGTGCTGAGATTATTTGGAGACAAACGGCTTGAACGGTATGAAGTTAATCGTTAGATATGAGATCTATTTTCTACTTAGGCCAAGCTATAGTTTAATAAACAGTATATTGAGGCTATTCCATAGGTTTGAAAAACACTCGTTTCAGCGGGGAATGGAAAAGAGTAACGGATGCAAAATGTATTCATCAGCTAAGACAAATTTGATTTTCAAATGCTTGTATCCCACTTAACTTCCTGTACTTCCTTTATTATTTCTTCTTTCTTTTTCCAAGTTAAAAGTTGAAGCTCTCCTCATCTTTCGGTACTTAAAAAATACAATCATACAGACGGTATAAGAAGAGCAATGTTCAATTCAGTAAAATTTTCGATATTCCAGATATCGAAAGAGGAACGTGACTCGTTCGAATTTGGTAGGTATCATTTTTCGCATCTTTTACGACAAAGAAACCGTTATTCTGTCGTAAAGTGCGTATAGGGGATGCCTGAATCCTCTTTTATTGAACACAATTTTTGAACACAATTTTGATTTTCTTTTATGCAGACTATAAGGCCAAGGAAAACCAAACCGAATTAAGGCGAAACGTGTGAATTGGCAGTGCCTCGAGCTTAACTTTTGGTACAATTTTTTCAATACTTAAATCAAAAACTTAAATTCAAATTTGTTTGAAATTCCGAATGATTCTTGATTAAAATATTAGCATATTGGATAAATTTGGCAAAATAAAGAGCTTCGTGCATCGTTTTTGAAACGATATTCAAACCGGACATTCATCGTCCTGCGCCTTTTCAATCCTTTTCATCCTCTCTCATTCAGCTTAGTCGCAGATTTAAGCATCTCCAAATAGCCTTTTGTGCAGTGATTATACCAGACCAGACCGGACAGAACTCTAGCTCGAAAAAAGCCTGGCAACGACAGTCGACAAAAAGAGGCTGCGTGGCTGTCAGGATTGGTTGCCTAAACGATTTTCACAGTCCCCAAAAGGGGCTGACAGAGACAGAGACAGAAAACGAAAGATAAAATGGTGGAAAAACAGCATTTCACTTGCAACATTGCATTGCAACTGCCAAACCAGTTGCTGTGTCGAGGTGTTGAGAGTGTTCGTCGCATGCCGAGAGTTTTAATAGGAGCACGAGATATTTTCTGCTACTTGCTTGTTGCCTACTGCCTTTTCTTTCTCTTTTCGGTTTTTTGCTTTCATTCTATTTCTTTGGATAGGTTTCTGGTGCAGCCGTCAATCCCCAATCCCCTTACCCCCTACCCAGACTCTTTTTCCCTGTCGCTGTCGCTGTTGCATTGAATGCTTTTCAGATATTGCAAATGAACAAAAGAACAGCGAAAGAAGCATCACCATAAGAGCAGAAAGGACTCGCTAAAGGCGATTCCGATTCAATATTCAAATCATCACTGAATTCGTTATACATATATTAAAGTTCGTTTTTGAAAACGAACTCAATCTTGTTCGAACGGCCAGTTCCATTACAGTAATCCAGGGTTTATCCTATAAGGCAATGCAATTAAACATCAAGGGGATATAAAAACTTTTCGTTTGGTTTAAAGCGCCTCCTCCACGCCGTCCGACAATGGCATTCCTTTCGCCCACAAACAGTCGACCGCCCCCCATCCCCCATCCCCCATAAGCCAGCGAACAAATATACTGGCAAATGGCGTTCTAACTATTCACAGCCTTTCAATGCCAGGCCAAAAGAGAGCGGTGAAGAGAGAGACAGAGAGAGAGAGACATGGAATGAGAAAAAGTTTAAAGAGGAATCCAATATGATCAAAAAAAAAGCATCCAACTCCTGGTTCGTGCCGTGCCGAATCTTTTATACCCTTGCTGGACAACTAGTTAGATCTTTAAAGTCGCAAAACTGTTTTATCTATCTGATCGGAATTCCATATCAATTCCATCTCCAGTTGTAATTCAGTAGTGATTCCCGTTGAAGCACTATAGTCATGAGTTGTGCTGTATGTAATATACGAGTTCTGAATACTAGTATAATCCCAAGTGAACTGTGCATGAGAGGGACTCAGAAAATATATAGAAAAATCTATCTCTTTTACGCGTTGCAAGGATACCTCAAAAGTTAGCAACAGCAGCGGGCAGCAGGCAGCGGATGTGCGGCCTGGTGCTGTGCGATAGTTTATTAACCAGTTTTCTTCCCATTCCTGTGAAAGGCTTACGGTTACGCACCCGCAATGCTTAATCCGTAATCCCTAATCCGTAATCCTTCAACCGGTTTTATTTCCAGCACCCAAAGAGGGCAGCTGTATACTTGTATTATTCGAGCAGATTAATGGAACAGACCGAACCCACAAAGGGCAAGAAAGTAATAGAAAGTAGTCCTATCAACCGGATAGCCGAATCTCAATCAGATCGGATAATAAGTATAGCCAGAATTTCCCATTGCTGACTCTCCATTGCTGACCCGACGGGATGGTATGTCGTTGGTGGGAGGAGATAGATATGCACATATTGCATATAACGATAGGTGCGAAATCAAAATAGCAGGAATATTGATTATCCTTTTTCCAACTAATAGGCAGAGTGCAGGAATACCTGTTCAGGGCAGCCGCAAACTTCCGTAGCGCACTGTGGAGAGCGCTCTGGAGAGCGCTCCGCGCCCGACTCGCTCTCGTACGCTCTTGCACACGGCCCTCAGGAGAGCCGCCCGGCGCTCGGGCGGCCACTAGCTTGAGCGGGAGTTCAGTTACGCTCCCACCCCCGTTACGCTCGTTCGCCGTCTTTCTCGGCCTACCTACATACATACGAATTCGAATACATAAGTTTTGTTATTACCTACTAGACCTACATTACCGAAAATATAGTTAAGCGAAAGAAAGAAAAGCGTTGTGAATACCTGGTGATCCGCCCCCTACAAACAATACCTTTTAGAATTTATTTACTGCAAGTACGAGAGTTTCAAGGGGAAAGTTTTAAAGGGGAAACCCCTGCTTTGGAATGAAAACGAAATGATATAATCGTTGAGAAGTAGTAAGAATCCCTAAAGATAATATCAAAAGCTTGTTTATATACATAGTATATCCCCCCCAACCCCCACACTTAAATCCCCTGAAACCAGGAATGTCATTTTCAAAGTTCTTCACGAGAGCAGAGCTCTTTTGTCTCTTTTGTTACTCTTCACTGATGCTAAATATATATATGTATATATATACTTATTTTTTACTGTGAATTTGATTTGGGAAAAGGAAGATGGAAAGGATTGTGTCGCAAAATAGTTTACTTTCGTGGAGAGGAGTAAACGAAAGAATAGCAGAAAAACAACAAACAAAAATAGTGAAAATAGAAATGTGTTGAGCCACAGCTGAGCGCAACGCAAATGAGAGAGAGAGAGAGAGCAGGGAGAAAGGAGAAAGGAGAGGAGCGCTAAGAAAATACTCGAAGTAAGAACAAGACGTTGAATGGTGGAGAAGTTCGTTCGAAAAGTTTACAGCACCCAAAAATAGATAACAAAGAGACGGCAGTCCCCCCCTCCCACACCCCCACTCACACCCACTCGCAGAGAAAAATGGGAAATCCAGAAGCAATCGAAGCTACATATGTCAATGCCCCTCCCCTAAAAGATGGCATCCCCTGGCGATGGCAAGAGCAGGTGCCAATAGAGTCACATAAATTTAAATTGAGACAACGTTTCAGGCAATCAATGTGGAAAGTGGAAAGTGGAAATGTCCGCCAAGACGCCAGAGAGGGGAAATGGAAAAACGCCGCCACCCAAAGGAACTACTGCTAATTGAGAAATATCTTCCCTCCTCCCCTGGATGTCCATGGTAAAATCGGAACTAGTTTTTTCTCAAAAATTATCCGTAACGACCGTAATTACCCATAAGCAGTTAACGGTTAACCATGAAGAATTTTTCCAACTGTTATTTCTTTCCCTTAGTAAAAAAGTTCCCAGGACTATATATATAACCTATATGATCCGCATATCTTAAGTTACATCCACTCTATCGTCACGAATCAAAAATCCTGTGAAAGCTCGTACAATTCTCCTTTTAATCCATCCATTTTTGAGGATCTCCGCGCTGCCGTTTCCGCGAGTAAAAAAGATGAATATTCCCAGTCACCAAACCGATATTTTTTTAATTTTATAGGAAAAGATTTAGATTCCAATTCTGGTTATGAGAAAATGATTCTTTATCCTTTCATTGTAAGTGCAAAACCACTGTGGCACCGTGTTGTTTATGATTATTGCGAAAATTCTTAAATAAATGTAAACGTCTCGTCCTCCCACCTCCCCAGGCCCCTCGTCATAGACCCCCTTCGTCCTGCTGTGCGAGATATAATGAGTTTTTTAATAAAAACTGACGGACCATGGGGCAGGATATAATGCCAGGACGACGGTAAAGGTAAAGGCGACAACAGCAACAGCAGCGAGATGATGATGATGGAAAGGGAAAGGCACTGACGAACACACCCCCACCCCCACCCGCACCCATCCCTCGCTCCTTACCGGGACTTCAACTATGCATTCAAAATTTAAATATACGGCGTCACCTTTCATTTAAAAAGATGGAGAGAGAGAAGGAGAGAGAGAG
Source organism: Drosophila athabasca (assembly GCA_008121215.1). Lineage (NCBI taxonomy): Eukaryota > Metazoa > Arthropoda > Insecta > Diptera > Drosophilidae > Drosophila > Drosophila athabasca. The sequence continues at coordinate 17,705,262 of CM017796.1, forward strand.
AGAGAGCAGAAGAAGATGCCGCAGGAGAAGAGCAGGGAACCAACAACAATGGCCAAAAGAGTGAGAAGGGGGTAGAAGAGGCAGTCAAGATGAGGAAGGATGTAAAACAGAAAATGAGCGGAACAAATTTCCCATTGAACCGCGACTTCTCGACTGGCCAGTGCATATACCCACATTTACAGGGTATAACTCTCGTTTTTAGAGGATCTTCTATAATTTTCTAGCATAAGACTAGGCAGCAGATGTCTGAACTACCAGCTACCAGAATAGCAAATCAATTACCAAATCCAGTCAGTCGATGGCTGAAGCTTGAGATTATTTTCATTTTCATTTGAAATTGAATTGTTTTATGGTGATGATATGCACTGTAGGATTTGGTTATGCCTACACAAGGCTACGGTTTTTTTTTTTTTTTGGGTTTTTGGGTAGCCAGTTACCTGGAATTTCATGAGCTTTTGCGCCATGCACCCTCCAGGCCCAAATCTCGTGACTTGAATTTCCTTTTCCATCTTTCCAACTTTTCCTTCCATTCTTTTGCTTTGGCTTTTTTTTTTTGTCCTTCTCTCGGGTAATGTGCTTTGTTACCTGTTTCACCTTGGCTTTCTGTGGCTTTTCTCACTCCCTGAGAGGGGGGTAAGGTAAGGGGGGGTATGGGATTACAGCAGGTCAACAGCCGCTAGGCCCAGCAATCAAAAAATAAGAAATAACAAAAAAATAAAACAGCAAAATGGAGGCGAAGAAAGGAAATTACTTTGTAACTTTGTCAGCGAGAGAGAGGGAGAGTCTGGGGAGAGGCTGGGGGGGTTGGGGGCTGGGGAATCATGGAAAATCTACATATTATTTATTGATGGACATTTTCATTGCACAAACAATCAACAATTTGAACGACGAAAATGTACGCAAAAGGTCGCATATTAATTTCCATATATTTCCATATCGACTTCTGTGGCAAATGGCAGGCGCTTAAAAATTTAATTTAAATTCATAACGTCATAACGTATATTGTGTGGGATTCTGTGCACCAAAGACTAATTAATATTGAGGTCCTGTAAATGCTGTCCTGCTGCTGCCATTATTATTATTAATCAACAATTTGCTGTATGGAAAAATAGTACGAGTATTTATGCATAAAACATCCGTACGTCAATGGAGGGGGAATACAGTGAATACATACGGACTGTAGTCCGTATAAATATCCATGCCCCAGCCATGGGGCAGCCATGGGGCAGCCATGGGACAGCCATGGGACAGCCATGGGACAGCCATGGGACAGCCATGGGACAGCCTTGTGACGGGACTGGTGAGGTGGCCAGGCAGGCAGCAGACAGCTGGCAGGAAGCAAGGATAAGACGGGCATTATTGGACTTGCCTTGAAGTGCTTTGATGTCCATCAAAATGGTTGAAAATGCATATTAAATGTGCGCACTAAGTGGGTTCATTCGAATACATGACAATTAACTAATAGCCATGGAGAGATACAGAAACATTAAGGCAGAGACAGAGACAGCAACAGCAACAGCGAATGAGACAGATACTCGTCTTGTCAAGGAGTAAGAGTGGGTGGGTGTCCAAGTGGAAGAGGCTCGAGGCAGCTCCAAATCTATTATACCGATAACAGGATACTAATAGTAAAAGCCAAAACTTTCGTCAGTCAAAGTCGAAATTCTCCAAAAATTCCCAAGAGCCCAACGAAATTGGGCCCCCAATATTTTGCCTTAAAGCTCTTTGTGAAGCAATTGAAAAGTTTCCCTTTCGGTGTACTCGTATTCCAACTGATTTACGTGGAAGTCGAGCCACTCGGCTCAAAGGAGAGCCGCAATGGCAGAGAAAAGGGAGAAAGGGAGAGAGCCAGAGCCAGAGCAACAGCTGCAAATCATTAAAACTGAAATGTTCTGTACTTTTCCTCGTATCTTTTCACATGTCGGGCACTCACTCTTTCTCCGGCCATTTCTTTTCTTTGAATTTAACGCCATTCCTTTTAATACTTTCATAATTTTTTTGTTGCTATTCTTATGACTCCTTAATTTTTAGCGTCAAAGTTTCCGGCTTGTTTTTTATGCACACTCTCACACTGCCAGCTAAAAAGAAAAGGTATCACAGGGTATGCGGGCACTGTCTTGGAGATCGTATAAATATAATATGAACATAATATTAATAAATATATATTTGTAGATTATTTTGTTGGATTGAGAGGGAATTCATTGAATCATCGAAGGGAAAATCTTGAGGTTTACCGCAGGTAATTGCCAATCACTTAATGATTGATTTATAAGAATGTATTGAGTAATTGCTTTGTTCCTGTGCTCCTGTTTCTGTCGTCTCCTCTACACGAAACAATAGGTTCAATTGATTTTCAATCCCCAGTCCCAGCCTCAGCTCCAGCCCTTCGGCAGCCTCTTGGGCCAGCCAGCCAGCCAGCCAGCCAGCCATTTATGACCAGGGCTAGTTACCGCCACAATCAAGGCTCAACAAATATCCAATTGCAGCTTGTTTGCTGAAAACTTTCATTGAACATTGCATACTTATGGGCGGGGAATTGATTGGCCACAACCCAACCGAGAGCTGCCACTGCACCCGACCCCCCTCCCCCCCCAACCAACCAACCAACGAACCAAGCTGGCTGGCTGGCACCCAAGGGAGGAAGCCGGAGGGGTCTCGGTGGGTTCGGCTGAGGAATGGAAATGGAATACTTCTGGGCCCGGGGAGAGGCCAAGTGGCCCCGTATACTTGATATCCTACAAATGCCCCAGTGACGGGTGACTAGAAAGCTTTCACTGTGGCATGTATACAGACGAAAAGAAAACCGCATACAGACACACTCTGAGCGCACTTCAATTATGAATTGTCACGAAGCCTGTTTTTTCTGCAGCAAATAATGAAAGCAAAATAAAAACTGTCACAAACAGAGGATCAGAAAGAGTTCAAAGTGGATTATACTGGCCATCCAATATACCATCCGATACACCGAATATACTCGTATAATCTATAACAATTTAAAGAAATTCATGCTATGAATTAAAATGGTTTGATTGAATATTTCAAGATTGTTTTAAGTTGGAAGTTGAACTTATTTGTTAAGTCTTTTCTTTTAAGTATTTTTAGTGTCAGATTTAGGGCTAGTATTTCCGTGGTTGAGAAGTCTATCTATGTATTTTGGTGAAAATTTAGTAGATCTGTATCCGCCATTTTGAAGATACGATTAAACCAAAAACCAAACCAAAACGCATAGTGAATGACCATATTTACACCCAGCCACGCGATAACTCATTCTCTCTCTCTCTCTCTTTTCGCTCTATCTCTCTCTCGTGCAGTGTGCATGCTCTAGAGGATGGGAGCGAGATAAAACGGTGGGTATTGGTGTGATAATAGAGTAAGAAAAACTGAGGTAAAAAAAAACGTTTACGAAAAATGGAAACATATAAAAATGTCCCAAACGGTTCAGCCGAAACTTTCGTTTTGCGAACAGCGATACCAAATGACATTTAAAATATATTGTTTAGGTTACATAAATCATAAGCTCACATACATATATATACTGACTGTGTACCGGGTATCAAAACCATTTCCCTACGTTTAATCTAGTTAAAAGCCAGAAACTATGTCTCTCGATTCTCCCTTCAAAGGAAATCTTTTCGCTGCTGTACGATGGTCTTTAAATCTTTAGCTAAAATCTGGACTGCACAATGCACGATAGTACACAAAATTTTCTTATTTTTCTCAATATTTCTTTTGCTCCCTTGAGTTTGTAAGCAATATTCTTGAAATTCAGGCATTTCAAGCTGAGTTTTCTTACTGTTTTGTAGTGGAAAAGGAAACTTAAGGAAGTTGAATTAAAAATGAAATTTAAACTGCATTCTTCACAAGCTAAAATATCAATTACTTCTTATGCCCCTGCAGGGTATTCCAGTTTTCCGTTTCAGCTTTTTTTTTATTATTATTATAATGTTATCCTTTACGCAGTGCGTCAGCAGTTGCACAGCTTTCGAAAGGAATGAACAATAACGTAAGGATAATTGTGACAGGTTTTCAGGGAAAATTAGGAAGGAAATTCACTGGTGCACACACGCACACACACACACAATGATATATAGAGTTTTTGGGTTAGGTTTCCAACGGCATCGGGTGGCATTGGGATGAAGACGGAGGCGGAGGCGGATGCTGGTATGCAGGGATGCTGGGATGCTGGGACAAGAGTAAAGTTTTGTTTGGAGCGTGTCGGTTGCTTCTTGGGCTATTTCATTCTTAAAGTGCGCCACTCAACTCGAGTAATTTGGCTCGACACGCGCACTCTCACACACACTCACACACATCGCACTTCGCACGCACAATCACGCACGCACGCACGCCCAGCTGGCAGCCATTTTGACACACCAACACACACACACCCGCACAGAGAGACGCATACACTCACATGGCTGGTATGTGCTGACATTTAGATTGAAAAACGAGCCAAAAAGCAAAGGCAATATATAATCGAAAAATGCTTCGCTCCTCCCGGTCCCAGTCCCAATCCCAATCCCAATCCCCGTCCCAGTCCCAATTCCCCTCTCCTTCCGCCACTGCCAACGACGCACCTGTCTCCGAGCAACGGGAGATGATACAAAGCAATGTTTTCGTGTAGCTCCCGCCAGAAGGAGCTGCGATCCAGGTGTGTGTGTGTGTGTGTGTGTGTGTGTGTGTGTGTGTGTGTGTGTGTGTGTGTGTGTGTGTGTGTGTGTGTGCGTGCGTGTGTGTGTGTGTGCGTGTACGTATGCGTGTGCCAAGTGAAGTGAAGTGAAGCGTATGCTAAATTTTTATTGAAGTGCATACAAACAAACATTCCCGAGGGCGGCTCGCAGGAAAACTGATGACACTGCCCCTAAGATCCCTTTTCTCTCCGCTCCTCGCTCTGCTTTCCCCCACTTTTGGGAGCTTGTCGATGGTAATTTTCCTGTGTACCAGCAACAGCTCTTGGACGCCTCAAAGACGTTTTTCAAAACACAGTTCAAAAGAGTGCAAAAGTGTAGAGTGAGGTAAGGTCGGAGAGGCACGGCACTCATCTTTACAGGAGCAGGGACACAGCATTTACAAAAACACTAAAAGACGATAAACTCTATGGAGGCAAGAGCAATACTTATCTTCGTATACCCAATTTTTCCGTTGGCAGTTTCAAAAACTTGATAAAAAATATTCAGTTTTGACGACTAGTGTAATTTCTGGTTTTTGTATAGCTGCTAAGAGGTGATAAGGTGGTAACAGTAAATACTCATCAGATAGTCATGAAATACTCATGATTTTGTAGTAATTAGACTGGGGGCTGGAAACTATTTCCAAAAGGTATATGTTGTTTATATGATTATCCCCTCGAAAACCCCCACGTAAGTTCTTTGACACGAACTTCTTTTCATTCAGCTGATATTTGCTGTATCCAAATCCCATTTCAGCCACCCAGCTGTTGTTTTCAATTCGCATTCAATTCGGTTCTCGGTTGTCGGTTTTTGGGGGCATGAGCCAGTCTCCCGCTGTGGCTGCCACAGGCACTGCCACTGATGACGAGAGATGGCGCCGACAACGACACAAAAGCTTAGTTCAAACACTCAATCATTTTTACACCCCATCAATACACACATAAAAACAGACACACACACAGCAAACATCTGTTCAGTACACACACACAAACACACACACACACAAAAAGAGAAGGACAGCCTCTTGGCTAAGTGTTGAAAGCATCGGCAAACAGGTGCAGTGTAGCGTATTTTACTATAAATAAATTTTCAATATTGTTTTCTCCTTCTATCATTTTTTTTTTGCTGCTCCTGGCGCTGCTGCTGCTCCTGCCGCTGCTCCCTTCTGCTGTTTGTGGCCTTAACGCTAGCAGAATATTTTTGTTGTATATTTTTGTCACACACTTTTTTTGGACTGAAAACCAATTTTATTCTTTTATTTAATTATTTTTTCAATAGTACACAATGGCAAACGCGGCAAAGTGCTTAGAATTTTCAGTTGAAATTTTCGGAAAAATGTAAGAAAAACAATCCAAAATCCCATAAATGCGTTTGTCCAAATGCCTTGCATTCCCTTGCATCTCTCAGCAGCGGCATTCCAGGGCACTGTCGACTGTGTATACCCCAAAGCAGACAGGACAGGACGGGACAGGACAGGCCATCAATGTGGTCGAGAGCCACTCGATTTCGATCTGAGGTGAGTCAGCGTCAACATGTTCCCAGGAGAACGAGAACGAGAGCAACAGCGGCAGCTGGGGTGCGGGGGAGCGACTGAGATGGGTAGTGTGTGTGTGCTGTGTGCTTTATTTATTATTAAATATAAATAATGAAAAATCAATAGAAATTTATTTATACATATTCATCAATGTGGTATACAAATTGAGCCCAGAGCCACAGGCACAGCCACAACCACAGCCAAGCCGAGGATACCATCAACAAAATGAACATCCCAACTCCCAATACACACACACACACACCCACAAATACACACACACATATATACAACACTCAGTGCAAAGTTCATGAGACAGGGCAAAGGGGTCAGCAGCCACAAGCAGGAGGTGGGGAAGAAATTAACTTTAGGATAAATTTGTCATGTTGTCGGACCAACAAAAAAATATGGCCAAGAGAACGGCAAAAAAGGACACGCTGAGAGAATAACTCAATTATTGATGGTGCACGAGTATGGATATGCGGATGAGGGCCACAAAGGGGACGAAAATATTCCACTGAGAGGTGCCCATAGGCAAGGAATTATGTAGGTATATAATTCCCATCTATTCGTTGGCTCTGACCTAATTTACCTTCAATCTATGGGGCTGCACACCTAAAAAAAAGTATCGTCTACGTATTGGTATCCATCATGTTTTCAGCTTTTTAGCTGGTTATTAGGTTAAATGATGATGGATTGATGGATTGCAGTAATTAATGGAGAATGCAAGAAAACTAAATAGAGATGCGCGGTCTGCTTTGAGCACCACCAAAACCTTACATAAATCATCATATAACAGCGAAAATGTATGTTTAATATTTATTTAATTCCAGTCTGAAGCGACGAACAATTAAAGCTGCCATGCCACTAAATGTTATTCAGACAGAAGATAAGCCGAAAGGCTTAAATATGTGAAGAGAAACCCAGTCACTGCCCAGTCATGGATAATCTGGGTTCCCACTGGGCTACACATCACCTAAACTACTACCGAACACACAGAGTCCTGCCCGACTCTGACTCTGACTCTGAATCCAACCCCAACACCTGTCCTCTGTGGACTCTCCATGGAAATTGGCAATAAAATTAAATTAATTTAAATGCACGTTAGCAACAAACAATCGTTAAAGGGAGACGGAACCTGAAGCCAGAAGCCAGAAGCATGGCAGAGCTTACAATCTTATTACTTTATTGCCACTTGACTGTCTGTGGGATGCTGAAGGGCTGGCGAGCTGGCAAGTCCCTTGCTGGGGTAGAGGCAGGGGCTGGGGCTGGGGCTGGGGCTGGGGCTGGGAAAATGGAAGCAAAGGGTTGCTCCCGGTCTGCAGTTGATGAGAGTGTTCAATTTGTAAAGATTTTTTGAATCAGCAAGATAGCCTTCCATAGCTGAAGCACATTCTCAGCCTCAAAATGGTTCAAGGCGAGTAATCAACTCAAGAGATACATATGTATGATATGTACGAGCCATGGGAATCCGATTATCCGGAACATGGAAAATTGTGCTAACATTGTTTTCTCAACGTTGAATTTGCGTTGATTAAACTATTGAATTTGCATGCACGTGGGCTACAGCTTACGGGGATTTAACTAGAGACTTTCCATGAAAATCGATTACAATCTTGTGAAACGGCAACGATATAATTTCAATTAATCCTACTATTAGCAATTTTAGGTTAGTATCATGGGATCCTTACGACAATGAATCACCCCATTGCACTTTCTTGTACAGATGGTGTCTGTACAGTTCAAGGCAGAGACCTTAACCAGTTATGACGATACTATTTCCATTCAGTTATATCGTGCTCACTCCGCAAGGGGGCGACACTGAACGATAACGAGTTAGAGAGAGAGAGAGAGAGCAACGAGATTCTGGATTTCACAGACGATATTTTACTCGAAACTACTCAATTATCGCTGCTTATTGTCAATATTGATTAGCAGGTCATATCCTATGGCCAAAAATATAGCAGTTGCAGTTGCGGCTGCAGTTGCGGCTGCAGTTGCTGTTGCTGTTTCTGTTGCTGTTGCTGTGATTGATGAGTGCGTTTCCCACAGAAATATGGCAATGATAAATTTTTGTTCTTTTCGGAACAATCAAATGCAAATCGTTTTGGCAGTAAGGAGAGGCGAGAGGCGGTTAGTTGGTGGCTTTGGGGCTTCATGTTTCATTTCATTTTGGTTTGTTACGCAATACAAATGACTGACAGCTAAATATGCATATTCAATTAGTGGGAGAGAGAGAGAGATACAAGAGAGAGAAGCAAACAACAAGCAGAGGCAGGCAGCAGGCAACAGGCAGGCGGCGGCAGAATGGTAAGCAGTGCGGAGCAAAGCAAAGCAGAGGAAAACAGCCGAAGGCCTTCCCCGCACAGCCACACAAATAAAAACACACAACGAGTGTTTGCTTGAGATGCCACTAATTGGAGCGAGATAAAGGGAGATAGAGGGAGAGTGGGCCGCCACCGCCACACTTTCTCCATTTCAGCACTCCATGCAGTACTTTTCTGCTGCCTTCGTCCATACATAGAGAATCTACGCACAACAAAGTATTAATCATTAATCTACAAATGCACATCGAAATACGGTACTGCTACATCGTTTAAGCAGTGCACTACACAAGACCAAGCAGTGTGAGGTGCTCTGCCTGCATGGAGGCGGGAGAGAGCAGGAGGGAGAACCGTTGCATTGCAGTCGCTAATCTTTTCACCACATTCATAAGATCAACAGCTTAAGCTCTCTCATCGCAGTCTCTCCTTCACACGACTCTTCATTCACAGCCTTGATTCTTTGTTTGCTTGTTTGTTTTGTCTCTCTCTCTCTGAGGAAAGAGTATTAAAGGTTTCTCTGATTTTGGTACTATCGCTCTCCTGCGCTCTCCTGCGTTCTCCTGCGCTCTCTGCTCTGCTCTGCTCATTTCGACATTTGACTCGAGAGCCATGTTGAGGAGCAGAACAACAGACATGCCAAGTACCGACGAGGGCTTGGCCCGAGGGGAGAGCAGAAAGCGGAGAGCAAAGAAATAAAAGGAAGAAAGAATAAAAATGTTTGGAGAGCGTCCACTTTTCGGCACTTGTGGAGCATAGCTCAAGAGAATGAATGGGGGGGGGTGGTGTGTGTGTTGTATACGTGCGTGCGTGTGTGTGTGTGTGGACACGTACGAAGGCAAAAACAACTTTTCCTTGCTTATCTTCGCCTCACCTTCGCTCCCGGTCCAAGCCCCAACCCACCCCCCCAGGCATGTGTATGTGTGTTTAATGGAAGCGAAAATAGCGGTAGAAAGTTCTTCCTTAAATAGTATCACACGAGTGAGCAAGGTTTAACCCTTAGTTAGCCAGATGGGTCATTAATCGACAGCAATACACGTAGCACATTTCCGCACAGGGAATGCCCGCATCCTCTCCCGCACACACACACCCGCATCCCCGCCCGCACACTCACACCAACATGAGTTCGAGTTCTTTATGGGTTAAGCATATGTCCAGCAGCAGCTCTTTCCTCCTCTGATGCGCTGCTCCTCAAATAACCAAAATACCAGCCACAACGCCAGCCCCAACCCCGAACCACCACCTGTCAGAATCCACACACACACGCACACACAAACAAATTTCGTAACATTCCAAGCTGGCTGACCACTTACTCCATGGGGCCATGTGCGCTTTATGGCTTCCCACACACACACATACACACACATGCACACACAATTGCTTTAACCCCCAGCGTCAGCTGTTGCCTGCCATCATCATCATCATTTCTTCTAAGCTGAATCTTTATTTCATTTCATTTTCATCGAAATTTGTGCAGAGCTTGCGAATAATAGAAATCATAATGGAAACGGAAACGGGGAAACTCAGGCTCCCGCAGGGGGACAGTTACGTAGAGGTCTGTCCACGACAGGAGAGCCGTTAACTGTCTTCATTGGTGATAATCGAAGGTCTTTTTCATACATATTTCGGGGCCAGAAATACTGATTATCCGACAGACTAGCCATACATATATTATATGTGTTTATCAGCCTGACTTTCGCTCTAATCAATCATTAAAATGAATCGAAAAATCCGATTTTGTTGTACATTTTGGCAGTGCTAAATACATTCTGAAAGCTTCACTTTTCCACTATAGTTCTTTGGAATTCCTGCCATTACTTGGAGTACGGAAAATCGAGGGTGGATTATTGGATTATATATGAGTTGAAACACCTAAAATCAAAAGTCAAAATATCATAAGAGATTGTCCCTTTGAGTGATGTTTAATCCACGCGATAGTGTGGTTAAACTAAAATATAGATATAATATAAATATTTTAATATTACCAACTGCAAATACAAATTATCCACGAACAATAATTTATCTTACAAATTTTAAATACTTCATTCTGAAATTTAAGCCCATGGAATGCACTTAGCGACCAGCGAGGGATAGAAGATGCTGATGGGTAGCACTGGCTTCAGTGTTCAGCAGAACTATTGGAAAGATGTCGTTTGATCATTTCATTCCAATGAGCAGACATACATATATATCTAGTTATTGCTCGTCGTTCCTGCCATATCCATTGTCAAATATTTGACAGACCCTAGAGCAGAGCCACTATCCACTATCCACACCCTGCGCGCCATACCAATCTTTTGCTGTAATTAAAATTGTATTAAAAAAGGGCCCCGCCAAACGCCGAACAGTCAAACTAGGCGTGTCCCTTGGCCGTTATTCCTCTTGTGTTGTGTTTGTAATTGGTATTGGTGCAGATGGGCATTTGCTGCGGGTGGACAATATCGTAGAAAGTACTGGACACAAAGGGATTTCCAATCGACTGTGCGACAATTGGAATACCCCCTAATCAGGGTTAGACAGTGATTGCAATACGCAGCCAGTACACTGCAGTGTAACGAAGGACATCGAACCCTAAAATGTAGGCTCAAATCAAAGTAAGGTACTTCAGACTCCCTCCCTCCACACAGGCACATAAACAATCACCGCTCGAGCTAAGTAAATGTTGGTTAAATGGGGTCTTATAGGCAGACTTGCGCCAAAAAGTAGGCTACAAATGGATTGCATTTCCCAAATTAATTGAATCGCTTACATAGTATTGCTACAAGTAGCTCCTTCCCAAAAAGTTGCCAAAAGCTGGAGGTTGGACCGTTTAATGGAAATGGTACTTTTTGCAGGGGAAGCCGGGGCCAAAAATGCCATAAACGAATCGGAGAAATAATGTTGAAGAAGAAATACGAGTACTCAACGGATGCACTTGTGCAGCTCAGGCCACTCGAATATTGATTCACCTCTCCCTCTCTCTCTCTCTATCTCTCTCTCACTCTCTCTTTCTCGAGACGGGTTAGTGCACCAACGCATAACACCCCTTCATCTCGCTTTACAAGGGCACTTAAGCAAGTGGCTCTTCCCCTTCCCACACTCTTAGTCGACCATTTTTGTATGCAACTCGTACTTAAGAGGAATCAGAGTGGATGCTGTGCTCACTTTACTGTCCAGCACTTTTATTTAGTTTCTAATATTCTGTAATGGTGCTTGCTCCGGAAAAAGTTTAATTGATGTTTCATTCTCTATGTAATGTTTATTAATTATGTAAGAGGTTTTTGCAACAATTTCCTTTGATGCTACCCACTCACTCACACTCCATCCCACTTCATCACTCTCCGTTACTAATGAAAATGCAGCACGTCAAAAAGATTAGACAAAGTGAAAATAGTCAAAAGAGTGGCAGCATAAATTCAAGTATTATCTCAGTTCCCCTCAGGCTTCTTTCAAGGACCGAAACTTATTAAACCCTACGCAATCCATCGTTCTAAATGACATAGGCAACTCACATACTTTATTTTATTTTCTTTTGAATCACACCTTAAATTTTACTGCACCCAATTGAAACTAAAAAAAACAACAAAATACGAATTCTCGATGAATCAGTTATTGAGATTTCGTCTGTCCCTGTATTCATGAAATTTTTCGGCTTCTTTTGGTTTCATTTAATGCGATTTTTAAAACGAAAGACTAGTTTAACAAAAATATTTCAATTGCCAAAATAAAAGCAATTACAAAACGAGCGGAACGTTGTGAGCCGCCTCAAGGACCGCGGCTCTGCATTTAAGAGTGTGTTATCACAGCAGTCTGGCTACAACATTTGGTTGCTTTAGCTTTTATAGTATCTCAGATCAAGACGGACGGACAGAAATTTACAGATGTGTATATCGACTCGGCTATTGATGCTGATCAAAAATATATATAATATGTACATATATGGGGTTGTTCTGGGTATTACACACATCCATTTTCACCACAAATCTTATTAGAGTATATTTACTCCTATACACTTTGAGATTTTGGATTTGGGATTGCACATACTTATATGTATGTATGTACAGTGTGTACAGTGTGAAGAAAAATAGTTCAAAGTTTAGGTAGTGAAACAATGCCACCTCCAATGCCACCCCAAAGACGTGACGGCTTGATAACAACAAAGAGAAACGGTTGTGCTTCAAACAGAAAAATTAATATTCAACAGTTGATTCAAATAGGATTTGTTCAGCGGAAACGAAAGAAAACCCCTTAGATATGTAAGTAACAGCGTGCCGTCGAGACAACTGAAAATAATCCAGAGACGAGTCCCCCGGGTGGGGAAAATTAAGTGGCATGAATAAGCAAATAAACTATTTACTACCACTCCTACTACCGTCCCACAGGTGTATGCCACTCAGTCACATATTCGGATGAGCGCTGTACGAGGACATTTCTCTCGGATATTCAAAAGAATACAAGCCGCGGGAAGCCGATGCCGCGAGATGCGGGTTTTGATGTGCACACAGAACAAACAGTGGTGGCCACAAATCTATGTACTTGGTAAATTTATATATATTTTAGACGGATTTTCGCCATGTTGTCCATTGATATATGCATATACGAGTATGTATATATTTTGCATTTAAATGGTATTCTAATGAATGTAAAACTTGTCTTCCAACAGGAATTGTTTTTGAGCAAAGAGAATTTTAGTCGATTTTGGAAAGTTGCATTGAATAGAAATAAAAGTATTAAATAGAAAAATATCATGAATAACTTATTCAGATATATTTTATTTAGTTAAATATTAGTATAATCCCAAAATGTGTGGTTATATTGGATGTACTATAAATGTATGTGCATCGAGCGTATTCTTTTGTTCGTCGCTGTACAAGCGTAAGCGCGTGGTACTCGTAGAGAGCTCATCTGCATCAAGTGCGTTTTGCAGCGTAAAAAAAGGAATAGAATCGTGCAAGTGTCTGTAAAAATGTATTTCAAAAATTTATGAATATTGTTCTCGCTCAGCAAAGGCAGCAGGCAGCGACAAACAACAACACCACACCACCCCCTACTAACCGTCTTCCTCAGTGCCCCCGTGCCACAGTGCCACAGTGCCACAGCTTTTCCTTTCAGCTTTGAAATTGTTCTGGCAACGCCATTGTCTACTCGTTTCTCTATGTGTAGTTGCATGAATATGTGTGTGTGTGTGTGTGGGGGCACGTGTTTATGTGTGTGTGTGGACATATTGTTTCGAGAAATGATACTTTTATTTATTTTTTTTTTGCTATGGCGCCCACACTTTGGGTGGTAATGCATATGTGTACCTATCCGAGAGAAAAGCGCTGCAAATGTGAAAATGCAAATAACATTGTTTACTTGTCGACCAATGAACGACCAATATTCACCATAGTTTAGATTCGCGTTTTTGAACAACAAATTGTGGGCGGGCTCCAAATCGGATTACAATTTCACAAATGCAGATCGATCTAAGCTTGCTGTAAGGACTCGCGCCAGGGACCCAATTGGCAAAAACAGAATACATGCAACGTTTGACAAACAATTGAAATTTCAGTGGTACGCAACACCTGCCAAGCGCTTATTAATTCCCTTTCTCTACCGCACACAACTCCACGAGCCGTATATGTAGATATATGTATATGTAGATGTAGAAATGTAGAGGACATATGTAAACAAAAATGGAAACAGATAACTCATAATATATAAAAATCTCCCAAAGGACTCGCGGCAAAGGCCGCGGCTCACGGCTTTCAGTAGGAGATTGGGATTTACAATTAAATAATTCAAAAATCTATTTAAAATAACTCAAATGCTTGGCATGAGTTTTTAATGATCCTAAATTATTATTATGACTATTTTCTGTACTCAGAATTTTGTCTGGGGAATGGGAACCCAAAGCATTCAATTCAAGAGGGAGAGAGAGAGCTATATAACTTTAGATGATGATATTATATGCGAATGTGTGAACGTGCTGTTAGTGGAATCTGGCTATAAGCCAGCACAGCCACGACTTGGTTCTGATAACGGTTTTTTGATTGGGAACTACTGCTGTTACTGCGTATACATACATATATATATATGTATGTGTATTTATTGGTTGAGCATAAGTTTTTGTTCCTGCTTTACAACTTCTCTCATTCTTCTCTCTCCTTTTTTCTTGTGTAGCACATTACAACTGACAGGCACCCATCACACACACACACAAACACACACACACACACACACACACACATTATGGCCCACACTCCCTGTGCCCCACAGGGACACACACAGCCACATGTCTGGAGTCGTACACGACCATTAGTCTTCTCTTGTCGTCATCATGCACAAAAAAGTTGTCGTCTCTGGTTAACTTTATCCTGCCATACTCCACTTTACTCGGAGCCCTGCCCTCGGGTTATGTTATTCCCCCTTCACACACCACACGACCCCCCCCCAGGCCCCTGCCTGTTGTTGGTCGGAATATTCGGCTTGGTGAAGCTTTAGCTCGTCCATTAAGATAGTATTATGGAGTACGTCCTACTGTGGCCCCATCACCCGTTCACCCTTCCACCCCACACACTTTTTACCTCTGTTGTTATTTAATTATAATTTTTCACTCCAGTTACGGGTGTGGAAAATGTTGTCATCGCACATGTTTAGACAGGATTTTTTGTACTACTTTCTTCTGTGCGTACAGCAGGCAGACCGGTTGCAAATTGAAAATGTATACAAAGTGGAACAATATAGTAGGTACCCTAATGTGAATGATTTGATCACAGCAGGGTTATCCACTTTACTAGTCGCTTTTATCATCCATTTCCTCTGACCTTCATTTCTCTCGAACAGATTCGGATTCAGGTTTGGCGGTCTTCCTTCTTCAGTTCTTCATATTCTGGCTGCCGTTTCTATATCCTTTCACAATTTACATATCTTAATCTGCCCATTCCCCACTTCTTTTTGCCGCAATATTTTAAGAACTTCAGAAGTTCATAAAATCTTCTTCGGTTTTCACCAAATCCCATCCCATCCCATTCCTTGCGTCTCTCATCACAGCATTTGATCTCATTTCGCTTGAATTATTTATGGCCATATATGTATTTAAATATACAACTCTTATATCCACACATCATTATGCAAATTACAGAAAATATTCCAAAAGGAAAACCGCAAACGTAAGCGAATTTCGTAGTGAAAATATTGAAGAAGGAGAGAGAGAGCAAGAGGGCAAGAGAGCTAGCGAGAGACTCGGGTAAAATGGCTTTATTGAAATTCCACATACGCCTAGTTGGCCAAATGAAACCCTTAACCCAGAAGCCACATAACCTCACAAACTCTTAAGCCGCTCTTTGCGTGGCAGTCCTCTCCCCCCCCCTTTTCACTTTTGCCAACTCGCGAGTGATATGTGCAAAAATATACAAAATAGCAAGTAAATAAATCAAAATCGAAAGAAAACAACAACAATTTGTGAACTACAATCAATTTTGGACGCACACAAAGACACACTCAACCATGGAGCAGCACCTGCCACGCCCACTCACGCGGCTACATGAAGGCGATGGTTGAAAAGAAAACCCAACCAAGCCAAGCCTTTCATTCCCCTTCCATTTCGAACGCTTTAATAAGATTTTGAAATTCCAAAGAAATTCAAAACGTTGCTTATTCAGCGTTGCTTATTCCATGCCACTGTATCTATATGTACGACACTCCCTTCTCCCCCTCTACCCCTCTCTCTGTCAGCCAGTGTGTAAGTGTGTGTGTGTGCGTATGACTTTGTCTGTATTTGCGGAAAGAGGCAACAAGCCAAGTTAATTAGCAAAAAGCAGATAACGTCACACAAAAAAGGAGCAACCATCTAAGGCCATCTAAAGGTCTGATTGGAATGGAAGGGTGGCACAAGGGGTGGCACAAGGGGTGGCACAAGGGGTGCCCGGATGGGGCGGGATTCTGGTTAGGACCTCCACTTAAGAGCGGGTTTTTGATGTCAGCGCAAATTGCAAAGAAAATGATTTATTATCTGCAAAAGGCAATTAAGTAAAATTGCTTGAAAATTATTTGAAAGAGACAAACCCGAAAAGAAAGAAAGAGAAAACTCGTCGAAATAAATGACAGTAGCGAAACAGAAGCTGAGAATTAGTGGATCGCCTGAATATAATTTATGTTATGGAAACCAAGATCCACTTGTTGGAAAACTAAACCTGAAATCTTTAATAAAAACAGTAAACAATCTCTGAACAATTAATCTAAAACTCAATTACAAATGTCTTCTTCATTAACCCAGACGTAGACTTATTCTATTTCCAGTCTAAATGGAGAATTAATTGCAGTTCATTTTGGTTCATGATATTCATAACAGTCCAGCAGATGGTTTCAGGGTAGAAGGCCTAGTCCATGGCTTATGATCGCTCTCCCTATGGGGCAAAGAAGATCCCGTAGACATCGGCTAGAACCAGGGACATGTTGGATAGAACTGCCACCACATAGGACTGTGCTCTTTTGGCCAATGTTTCAGACAGTTTTTTATTTGTATCGGCTGTAAAGGTAATTACTTTCCAGTACTTTGCCATTACATTATTGCATATTTATATATTTTGGGTTAGCAGAATAGTTAACCATACCCTTTGGCCTTTTAATTCCCAATTTTATCAAACATACTTCGAACAGTAGATGAAAGAGTAGTAGAACATAAACGAGAGCGAATTAATTACAAATTCAAGCCCGAAGAGATAATTAATTATTAATTACTTCATTTTGCTATCTCTAAACTCGACAGAAATTCAAACTCCAGTCAACCATTTCGTTGACAAGCAAAGAAATGGAACGAAAGGAAAATGTATGAAACACGAATAGTTACGTATAATTATGTGCACACTCGTACATACATATGTACAAACATATGTCAAACGGAATCAGAAAAGACACACCCCTAAATTTTGAAAGTTGCCATACATAAGTTGCCTTATGGCTCGAATAGTATGTATTTCTTAAGCAATAATACCTACATTGTAAATATTTATAAAGCTCTGCAAGAGCTCTAGCTCTCTAGAATACGAGAGAGCTTAGCGAATTTATCTGCAGAAATGTCTATTCCCAGATAATCCATTACTTGTACGTAGATTAGATTGGTACCTCGAGTACCCAATGTACCAAAAGCAGCATATAGTGTATCTATACGGAGATCTGTCGATCGCCGAGCTTTGGCCATTTACTGGATGGTGGCTAGAACTCACCTTTTGCTGCCGTGCTTCTTTCACTGTCTCGCTGTCCGTTCCACTGAATTGGTTGCTCCACAGTTAGATGCGTTGTTAGGTGTCTCAAAGAATTCCACCAGCAATCTGGACCTTGGCTCACACACAGAACTGCACTCAGACAAGGATTTGGATAGAGTTCTGCTGGCGTTTAGTTTCAATTTGGAATTCAAAACTTGTCGCTTCGCTCAATTGCCAAAAACCTCGTTTTCGAAATGTTCGAAATTCAATTTCTTCGATTTGCACAAAACCAAACAAAAATTTTTAGTTGCTTCCACGCATTCAGGTGATTTCTATGCACGATTGATTTCTAAAATTTTGAAAATTTACCACACTTTGTGAGGTTACGCGCAAAAAAAAATTTCTTCCCTGGGGCTTGGACTGCTCTGTCAAATGTAGCTCTGCGACTGAGGCTTGGGCTGAAACTGAACCGCACCGCACGAGATTCTGTTGACGAATGAAGTTTGAATCATCTGTCGTTGTGGGTGCGAGTCCTTAACAGCGGCAGGACAACAAGTGCTATACCCCTGCAGCAGGATTAACAGCGATGCCAACAGCAGCAGGGCTACTGCTATTCAGCGGCAATGAAAACGTACTGGGAAGAAGCTTAATGGTGGGTGTATTGGGAAAGCAAAGCCACAGTCGATATTGGGTCTTAAGAGGTGGAAGTATTGGGAAAGCAAAGCCACAGTCGATATTGGGTCTTAAAAGGTGGAAGTATTGGGAAAGCAAAGCTGACGTCTGTACTTTAAAGGAAATCTAAAATCGATATTGCGACTCGAAGATACACCTGATTCGATTTGCATTAAGCCATGTATCAGCTATATTAGCAATTCTGTTAAAATTTGCAACAAACAAACAGTTATTCTTGTTTATGGTGGGCACTTCAGACATGCAGCTCTTTTTTGTCCCGCCGATAGATGGATAGATACGACATAACCGAAAGTTGTTAAATTTGGCTTTTGAAATTTTCGACCAATTGCTGGGCTGGGACTTTGTGAGGCTGTAACTGTAAAAATGTCGTCTCGAATGGGTCATATTGATAGTTATTATGATTCGTTGAAAACATATATATATTCGCAGCCACCATGCCCTCCACCGGAGTGAGAGTGAATATGAGAATATATGTAGAACTTACATGTTTGCAAGATTTATTTAAGCACTGACTGCGTTTCTGTGGTGCTGCACACCAAACATTGGGTCTTCAGGATTGGGATCAGACAGCAGCGACCTGATCAAAAAGAGTACTTTCTCCACAGTTAGGGTCGGCGACTTGGACAGACTGCGCCTCTCCAAAGGCTGTAATTTTTGTTGGATTCTGAGAAGACAGATTAGGCTGGGGGGCCACGATGAGGGGCGAGAGAGAAGCACCAAGAAACCTTGAACGAAATTTGAAATGGAATTTCCTCCTGATCCAATAACATGGTAATGGCAGTCTTTGATATTGCGAGCCCTCCACACTTTGGATGAAAAAAAATGCTCCCATTTTTCGATAAGCATTTTATCACCCAAAAAAAGTACGACAACAAGAGCCGACGACGCATTGCCGAAGCCACACAAAGGCTTTCTGATTTTGTATAATGTACGTGTACCGGCAGCGCAGCAGCAGCGCCGCTTCCTATACACGTTATAGCCTTTTTACACCGCCACGCATTTCCTATCGATATCGCAATGCGTCGTTTTCCTTACAAGCCTAGTCAGCTTTTTGCAAGCCACTTAACCCATATTCACTCCAGGCACTCATGTGCAGAGTTGTGTACAATGTGTTAAAACGAGACAACACGTAGAACTCGCTTATGGAGAGTACAACTATCACTGTCACTCACTTTCAGTGCTGCCACCAAAATGTCGTACACTCTTTGTCCGTGTTATACTGTTATACTGTAAAGCAAGAAATAAGTGCAGTGTTTTTGAGAGCAGTAAACTACTGTACAGTGCTGTCGAATAGGAAATATATGTAATCATACAGATCTCTATTATCGAATGATGCAATTAATTTAAAGTATTTTTTTATGGAACATATGTATATATGTATATTAGTTACCTTTCTCTCAGCCATAACTTTTAAGAGCCAAAATTCAATTTTTTTTCTACCAATGTTAATAGTTGCGCTGATAGGCAGAAAAGTCCACAAATAATCGAATAGTTCGAACGCAAGAAACTGTGGTCGAAAAGAAGACAACTTTTGCCACCTATGTATATTATCGTATGCCTCATAAAAACTGCGTCTCCGGCAAGATGTAAGGATGCCTGACGCAACCCTAGTGTAAAAGCCCATAAGATATTTACTTATTAATATTTATCTTGACTAAACTCTATCTTCTAAGAATATTGTATTTATTCAATTGATGTCACCAACATATTATATTATAGGCGATTCCAAACTTTTAAATACCGAATTTTTTTTTCTTACATATTTACATATCTATTAATTCTCTTCTTAGATTCCCATTGAAAAACGTAGCAGGTCCCCCCGGCTGGTATAGCATGCAGCTATCAATCGGCCATAAAAACGTTGTACCCTTGGGCTTACTATCTGGAATATGTATTCATTTTATATTTTCATTTTTTGCGGTATCGTTTTTTATACCCGGTACTCGAAGAGTATAGGGGTATATTAGATTTGTGGGGATAACGGTTGTGTGTAACGCCCAGAAGGAAGCGTTTCCGACCCCATAAAGTATATATATTCTTGATCAGCATCAATAGCCGAGTCGATATAGCCATGTCTGTCTGTCCGTCTGTCCGTCCGTCCGTCCGTCCGTCCGTCCGTCCGTCTGTCCGTCCGTCTGTCCGTCTGTCCGTCCGTCTGTCCGTCTTCATTTGCGCCTATATCTCATAGACTATTAAAGCTAGAGTAACCAAGTTTTGTATTCTGTCTCCTATGTTATCACACTACTCAAAGTGTATTTCAAAATTTCGCCCCGCCCCCTTCCGCCCCCACAAAGGACGAAAGTCTGTGGCATGCACAATTTTGAAGACACGAGAAAACTAAAAACGCAGAATCATAGGGAATGACCATTTCTATCAGAGTGTTGAATCTGGATCAGATCGGATCATTATTATAGCTACAATGAAGAAAACCATTTCGAAAGTCATCGTTCCCTCTCGCTCTCTCTCACACGCGACCCTGTCTGCTTTGCTTATTCGTTTAAATGAGCGCCTAGTTCTCAGAGACTATAAAAGCTAGAGCAACCAAACTTTCTATCCAAGCTCCTGTAATACCGAACCAGCACAAGTTTGTTTTAAAATTTTGCCACGCCCCCTTCCGCCCCCACAAAAGACGAAAATCTGTAGAATCCACAATTTTTAAGATAAATGAAAACCAAAAACGCAGAATCATGGAAAATTACCATATCTACCAGATTGCCGAATATGGATCAGGTCGGAACAATATTATGGCCAGAAGAAACTAATTAAATTTCAGTGGCTACGCAACGCCTGACAAGCGCTGACTCATTCCCTCTCTCTCTGTCGCAAACACTTTTACGTCTCAAATATGTAGTTATACATGTAGAAATGTAGAAGCAGATGTAAAAAGCATATGCAAACAAAATTAGAAACATGTATAATATTCCAAAAATGATTTGACTTCATTTTTTGAAATATTATTTTTTGCCCAAAATTTAATTCGTCCCTTTTGCGAACATATAATAAATTGCATAAATCGTAAGCTCATATATGTATGTATATATTGACTGAGTACCGGGTATAAGGTAGAGCCGCGGCCTTTGCCGCGGCTCACAACGTTCCCCCTCGTTTTAAATGTTGTTTTTAAAAACTGAGAAGCTTTAAATAAACTAATTTCTTTTAGTTTTGGTTTTATTCGTTGAAACGCATTAACTAGATATCGTTCAAGGTATCGTTTAAAACAAAAATGTTGTAAAGCGAAGCTGCAGCCGTCTACCCAAGCCTCTAAGAATCCCATTTTGGCATTGAAAAGCAATCCACAATGAATAGGAACACATTAATGAGAGCTCCATTCATTCAACGTACTTTTCTAAAATCTCAGTTATCGGTGCAAGCCTCTATAAAGAAGCTATGAAGTGATAAGATACAAGATCAATCCGTGTGGGCTATGCATGGATAGAACACACTCGAGCAAACATATGTTCACATGTACGTCATTAATATCATTGAACAAGAATCTTTGATATAAATCTGGAAGTAGTACTTATAAAATAACAGCTATGTATGTATACTTAATGCTATACTTTGATAAGTTCGATCATTACAAATCCTTTCTTCGGTCAGATTCGAATCACCCCACATCACCCCGCGCTCACATCCGAGCACTTCGGACTAAAATCCGCAAGTTTCGTATCGGCTTCCTCAAGACCAGCAAATTTGTGTGCTGCTTTCTCGTTCTCTCTACCAGAAAAACAGATGGCGAGTAAGCGAGAAACAAAAAACCGAACTAAGAGGCATGCTTCGTTCAGTCCATAATGGGCGAAGTTATATTCGATTTTATTAGAAAGCTGAAACGCTGATTTTAACGGTCCAAACGAAGCGACCGAATCGATTCGGATGCCCGTACTTGCAGGTCTCTAATATATAACATACGTACATATGTATGTATGTACTCGCAGATTAGCTTTTATTGGAATAACTTTAAAAAACTAAATAAAATTGCATGTTTGATTGGTTTTTTTTAAGAAAGCTTCTTTTTATTCATCCGTCGAATAAACACGACTTCTCTGTATAAAAAAAAACACTTCAACATCTTTCGTTCTAACAGAAAAAGAATCGATGGTATAGATCAGAAATTGAAGCAGAATACGAACAAACAATTAATAATGACATAATAATAAGGTCTAAATTTATCGTACAATTGGAAGGTTTCTATTTATTCTTCAATTTTTTTCTTTCTCTCTTTGTTAGTTTTCTTATAGTTTTACTTAAACTTTGCTCTTCCCTTCAATCATTCTCTAACTGTCTATCTGTATCTCTCTAACGTGTCTTCTACAAACGAAGACAATTCACAAGAAAGTTATCTAAACATTTACTTTTTTTTTTTTAAGTTTTCCTTTCTCTTGTTCCTGTGGTTGTTGGAGTATGTGCAGAAATAGTTTGGGAATAATCAAATTCACTTTGTGGAAATTCTATGGAAATCATGGACTGTTTTCATTTTGTTGTGATTGTTTTTTTTTCTTGAATTAACACTAACAATCTCTCGAAAAACGAAAAAAAAATGATAATATTTCTATATATGATCGAAAATGATATATATCTCTACTCGTAAATATCTGGGAAACTTAATGCTTTGCTCCCTACAGGATGAAATGGGGGGGGTTGTTGCTGGTGTTGTTTCTGTTGGAGTTGTTGGTCGGACTGTGTTGTTCTGTCCTGGAGCCCAGTCTTTGCATTTAGTCATCGCCCGCGGAACGCTTCACCTTGCGCTGCTTGGGACTTTGGTGGCTGGCCGCCTTGGGGCTGGCCTGCTTGCCCGGCTTGGGTGAGGTCTTTGGCGTTTTCGACTTGGGGGGCGATTTCTCTGTGGAACAAAACATTAAAATCTGTGTGAAGAGGTATATCCATCAATCCAAACTTACGCAAAGCACGCAGCGTCTCCTGAGGGACCCAATCGTAGTCGATGGTGCTGTCGTTGGCTGTGCCAGTCTCAATGACCTTCTTGGCAGCGGCACGCTTGCGCTTGCCTGAGCTGCCCAGCAGATACTGCTGGCCAATGACCAGGAGCAGGACTACAATGCCGGCCAGGAGGACGTACAGGAAGAAGGTCTCTCCATCGAGTCCCTCATCGACCTCAGAGATAAGAACAGTCTCGTTGAAGACAGCCTCGTTGTACTGAATGCCGTTGGCATCGCGATAGGCCAGGGCAATGTTCAGTCCGAATGGACGTCCAGCGAACTGATCCGATGGCAGGAACGTGTACGAAACGGTCGACTCGAAGCCGGGCTTCACCTCACGATTGTAGGCCACTGCTGAGAAGTTCTGGATGAAGTAGTTGAAGTCCATGGGATAACGGAAAGAGGCCTCGACAGTCTCGATCACAAACTCCTCGGCGCCCTTGTTGGTGAAGCCGATCAGGAATTCCACGGGCTTGCCACCGGGCAGATCCAGCTGCTGACCGGGCGTGTAGAGAGGTTTGGTGAACAGCAGATAGGTGTCCGCGTTCGGCGACGCGCTGCTCTCCTTGTCCGTGTCCTCGTCGGCATCGGCATCTTCACCAGTCACGGCTCCCTCTTCGCTGTCCACATCCACCAGATCGTCCTCAACAGCTTCCGCGGCATAGGCTCCGAATTTGTTTGCTATCCAAGTAAGAAAGGCACATACATGCAGCGACATGAGTACGAGTTAGAGTGAGAGCGAGATAGACAGTGACTATGAGGGGGAAGGCAATGCCAACTCAACACTTTTGGTGGCCATGGACCAAGGGAAGGTCAAAATTAAAGACGACTCGGCCACATCTTCAGTTGGAGCTGCACCAATTCAAGTTGAAGACCTGGCGGCCCACCTAGCAGCAGCTGCAGCAGCAGAGGCAGTGCCACGTATGCGCCCCCGGCCCTTTGGCCTATAGGTGGCGGCGGCTGCATGCCCGTGATTTGTGTACTTACGTGCTGAGAAGGTGCAAATGACGATGGGGAGAACCATCAGCATTAAGAACATCAGATTCTTCATGGTTTATTTGATGCTTTTCACTTGTGCTCGAGAGGAACGGAAATATAAAGGCCAGAAAATGAAAACGACACTGTCGCACGCTCTCACACAACCGTCGCGCACAGGAAAAATTGGCAGAGTGATGAAGTGATGGTAAGCAACAAGCCGAAGTCGGCACACGAAGGCAGCCGACTTTCACTGTCAAAATGGCTACGTGGTGCCACGTCTAGGGTTGCCAGCCATTCCTGCCGAATGCCGCCAATGGTTTGATTAATGGTGTCAATTTGTCTTAAAAGCTCTGCAACTGATTTCGATTCACTCAAACTTTCATTTAATTAGTTTTGTTAGTAATTTGGCACATTTGAATCAACCATTCATGGCAAATGTCAGCGACCATGGTTCTTTTTTTACATGTGCGACAACTCTTGTTTCAAAACAGTGCTGTAAAACACTCGAGCTGTCATTAATTTCGGTAATTCTCAAATATTTATATAATAAATATTAAATAAACCTTTAAAACTCGCAGTACATTTAAGCTAAACATAAAGTCAAAATTTTGTTTAGATTGTGAGAACGTTTGGTTGGTTTTAGTTGAACCCCTTGCCATTTACAGCACTGCACAACCTATCGGCTATCGAAACGCGGCGCAGCCCACTTCACGTACTTCGACCGATAACCGCCCTACTTCCTTTTTTCTTGCGGCTGCCAATTGAAGCGCAACCTACACGTGAAGTCTCTGCGGCGAATCGAAGAAATTCAACAAAAACCATGGACAAACCAGTTGTTTGGGCACGCGTGATGAAAGTTCTCGGCCGCACCGGCTCCCAGGGCCAGTGTACACAGGTCAAAGTGGAGTTCCTTGGAGAGCAGAACCGTCAGATCATCCGCAACGTGAAGGGACCCGTCCGCGAGGGCGACATCCTCACCCTGCTGGAGTCTGAACGTGAAGCCAGAAGGCTTCGCTAAGGAAGCACCGCCGCCCGATGTTGTGGAGTGCTTGATATATTTCTTATAAGGTTAGTAACACCTTCAGGGACACCAACGAAACCAGTTCTAATTGCATTTTACCACCTCTTACAGATACTTTGGCACATTGCTTGCACGAGGACCGTACAAACTAAACTCGTCGATTGCAACAAATAAAACTCGTAGCAAACAAAATAAATCGACCTAATTGGCAAAAAATGTGGAAATGTGTTCTCAATAAATAAATGTCAAGTATTTCAGTGCTGAGAAAAAACAAAACCCAAACTGTTTTGCATTTGGATTTATTTATACAATTTTTTTTGTTTTTGTTTTGTGCAATGTGAAAAAAATAATCGGGCTGCAGGTCCAAAGCCAAAGCGGAGCCGCTTGAGAGAGGGCTGGAGCCGCCACATCGTAATCAGAAAAGGCCACCTAGTGCCTAGCTCGAAATGGCAATTGTTGTTGCAAGCTGTTGTTCTAGCTGGCAGGCAGGTCTTGCCCCGGAAGATACCCCCACCCCTGCAATGATTTGTTCAACTAATGGTTATTCGTATAAAAATATATTTGATTGACCGGCGTTAATATATACAGCATTCTCTTTCTCGTGTGTCAAGAAATCAGCAGCGGGAGTGTCGCCTGTCGCTCGGCTCTGGCCAGGCCCATGCAGAGCACAGCCTCCTGGTGCTCGTCCAGCTGCAGATAGGTTTTGAACTCGTCCACCGTCTGCTGCTCTAGCATTGGTGGCAAGAACAGGTGGGAAAGAATCTCGAGGCACTTGACTTGAGTTTGCAAACTGTTTAGAGATTCATTCAGCCATTCTCGCCATTCGGCCACAGAGGTGGGACAGGGCTCTGGCTGTAACTCGCTGCTCAAGTAAAGGCATTCCGTGTCAAAGTCTGCCACATCGTTGGCCATTTCGTTTAGCATTTCGTTCATTTGCATGCTGCGTACAAAACAAAATCAAATTAAACGGATTCTAGAACCTTCTGGCAAGGACTGAAACGCAACTCACATGCTATGGCAAATGGTCTGATAGGCATCTTGGCATTCGGAGAGTAGGGCCGTCGCACAGCGCTCATCGGTCCTGTGGCTAAGAAATGTACATTTAGTTAGAGCTCGACTATTTAGACGCAACGTTAAACGTACCCGGCCACCAGTCTGTATCGTTGG
Organism: Drosophila athabasca; assembly: GCA_008121215.1. NCBI lineage: Eukaryota > Metazoa > Arthropoda > Insecta > Diptera > Drosophilidae > Drosophila > Drosophila athabasca. The sequence continues at coordinate 17,731,738 of CM017796.1, forward strand.
CACCGGTCCCACAGCTGATTCACGGGGGCCAGCAAATGCTGTGCCTGGCTAGACAGAAATCCATGGTAGCTACGCAAGTTGGATGCTGTTTTCTGCAAGAGTTGGCCAAGACGGGAATTGTAATGGGTATGGCGTTCATTAGTCAATGGCATCTTGTTGAGTTGTTTTTGTATATTTTGTACAGCGAAAAAGGCAGTGTGACCGCGCCGATAACGATAAGAAATACCGTCCGGTACCCATGTCAAGGTTCGCAGGTTAGCGTAGGGCAGGGCAGCATTCGAGTCATCTGGACAAATAAATTATAATATGTATTGGAAAACAGTACAGCTTATTTTCTTGCTTCAAATTCAAATTCTCCCTAAAAAATAAATGTCTAGTTTTCATAGTATTTTCTAGGCGCTTCCATGGGACTTATATGAACAAAATTAATATATTTATTTATTTTATTTGAATCAACTGGAAAACGGTAAGCTTGAATTAGACGCATTTCTGCACTAAAATTGTATGGTCACTCTATATGTAATACCAAAATTTCGTATACATTTGGAAAATGGTGCGCAACATTTCCGGCCATTTGTTTAATTATATGTATCTCTATATAATATATTATATAGTGATCCACTATTCTGCAAACGGTCCTGTCATTAAAATTGTGTGGTGTAGTAGCCACCATGTATTTTACATGGTAAAAAAGTATTTACATATTCGTTTCTGCTACTAAAATACTAAAATTAGCTGAAAATTCAAATGATCAAATTCAAACGGCTTTTTGTAAGAAAAGGGACCTATTTGTTGAGCTTCCTTGTTTAAACCTTATTTTAGACCGAATCCAATAAACGGAGTCCTTAAAATTAGCTAGTCTTGTAGAAATTTGTTTTATCTATTGTAAAAAATTATGTGTTCAAAAGCGACGAATACGATTTCCGTCAGTATTCCGATAGAGGTGGAAAAACATCGATGTTTTCCGAGGTAACAGTTAAAATTCTGAAAGAATATTATATATATTATTAAAGATATGAAAAATAAACAGTTTTATTAAAGATCATTTTAATTTGAGATCATTTTCATTTGAAATAATTTTAATTTAAATAGCCCCTTGCTTTCCTTCAGAAACTTGAACAAAAAAACAGAAAAAATTCCTAGAGTACACACATATGTATATGTATCTTAAAATAAGTCTTGATTTGTGTTAAGAAACATTAGTTTTTTCTTTCATAGAGACGGAAACAAGTCGTTAAGACTAAACATCGATGTTTCGTCATAAACAATCGGTGGTTAAAAAATGGAAAAAACATAGATGCATCGATGGTAACATCGATGTTTCTCCAGCTCTACTTCCTTCTTGAGCTGGAGAAATATCGATGTTAGCGGACATCGATGTTTTCGATATTTTGAGAGCCAAACATCGATTAAAAATTGATGTTTTTAAAATGTTCCTTAAATTTCTTAAATGTCCTTAATGGGTCGATTTATATATGTATATGTGGGTAAATAAACTAAGACATAAGCAAGCCCATTCATGGGATGTTTCAGTTTTACCATTTTTTATTTAGATTATCAAAAACATATTTAAAAACAATAGTCTTCAATGGGATTTCTATATCAGATATTAATTAATTCGAGATCAACGTTAAACTAATTTATGTACATTACCTTTCAATGGGATATTAATATCTGGCATTACCACCAATAATGTTCTCTTGTACATACATATTTACTATCGAAGCTCAATCAAATTGTGGGGTGTCTTGAAAAAAAAAATCGATGTTTGAGAAAAAATATCGATGTCTGTAGTTAGGACCAAGGTATACTAAACAAGGTAGGCTTATAGAGAGCAGCAAAGAAGGTAAAGAGATAGAAAGAGAGAGAGACTCTCACAAATGCGTTGTACTTTTCACAACAGACTGAGTCGAAAGAAGCAAAACAAGAGAGCGAGCGAGCCAATAAGCCTACCTTGTTTAGTATACCTTGGTTAGGACCCTAACATCGAGGTTTTTCCACCTCTACAGCATAAATAAATTGTCGTCGGTAAAAATAATAGCAGCGCGTTTGTTACGCGCACCGCCTAGCCCCAGATGCTGAGACAACCAGCATTAAGAAAATAAACTGTAAGTCGTGCAGTGCCTTGTCGTCGGTACAACAAAATCGGGGGGTCTGTTGCAGTTGTGGATAGAATAGCCGGGCAATGCTGAAGCAGCATCAAACCATACAAACGCGAAAAAAATCTTCTTCGTTCCTTCGGTTCTGAGTGCAGCCGTAAGCCGACTGGAAATCAAACTTAACCGTTTTTAGTGTGTTTGCCGCGTAAAGTTATTGGAAAATACTGTGTGATTTTATGTTTTGTGATGCAACAAAAGAACAGTTGCCCCAAAAGAAGTGAATATTAGTGCATTTGGTGTGAGAGAGAGACTTAAAAACAGTCGACAGTTAGGTCTGACACATGGGTAACTGTGTTTTCCTCTCTTTATGGCCTGCACTATTACCCTAGCTGTACCACTACATTGTGTGCGAGCGGGCAAGCATGTGTCGCGGGTCGCAGTTGTCGCCCGCCGCCGTTACCCCGCTCTCTCTCTCTCTTTCTATCTGTTTGTCTGTAGCCTCCACGCTCTCTTGCGTGAGTGTGTGTGTGAGTGCGAGTGCCGCCGAGTGCGTTTGTACATGCACAATAGGAAAAGCAACAAAAAATAGTAGTATTTCTAGCAATTGCTGCAAATTATTAAATTAAATATTTAGCCAAAGCATTTGCATTTGGCTCTTGTGTGTATCCCAGTTAGTGTGTGTGTTCTTCCCTCCCTCTGTGTGTTGTTTATGTGTGTGTGTGTAACCGATGTCCTTGACATAATTTGCTATTGGTCATGCATTTTTGGGGGCGCAAAGCCATCGATTATTTGCTTCTCACCAACACATACACGCATACACCACGCCACACACCCTCTTTCTCTCGCGATCTGGACTCCCTGGCTCCTGCAGTGGTAAATACTAATAAATGGTATGGCAGCCTAGCAATCCTTGCTCTCTCTCTCTCTCTGTGTCCACAGCCCCTCCTGCTTCACTACCTTACCTTAAAGTTAGTTATTCCTTGGCTACTGCTTTTACTCTCCCTGTCTCTCTCTCTCTCTCTTTGGGTTAAGGATGACGGCACTGCCATGCACTGCCCTGCTGTTGTCTGTTGTCTGTGGCCCTCTTTCTTATCACACTTTACACATGGCCATGCCTCTGTTGCTGATAAGGTGGAACAAGTACAAAACCGCATAACGGATGGAGGTACACCACATTCCCACTGCCTCTGGTACGATATTTATAGTCGGCTTCTGGCTCCCACAGAGCTCCATTTTGGAGAATTATCTCGCTTCCCCCCCCCTCTCACTCTTGGCGACTTGTATGTTGACCTTCTGCATATGTACATACATACATACATACTTACATACATATATATAGCAGCAGCCGCCATAGCAGCACTCGATTATTGATGAATCTTTTCCAAGTCATGGACTAAAAATAGTATAAGCATGAGGAGTGTTGCCGTTGCTTTCGGATCGTTTGATTATGGCTGCAAGAGAGACCCAAGGTTCATTGTCCTTGATCGATAGAGAAAGAAAACATTTGTCTATTTCCAGAGAGCGAGAGAGCCCAGAGTGTATGTGTGAGTGTGTGTGCATTGAACCCTAAATGAGCAGAGCCTCAAAGAGAGTGTTAGACAAGAGTGCCGGAGAGCGGAGTGGTAACGTGGCGGCGGTGAATGAGTGAAAAGATTTACTTACCCATGGGGCAAGGCCAGTCAATGCGGGTGGGAATTTTTGTTCTCTTATTTCGATGACGTGTGACATTAGATCAAAAGAATGGGTTAACGCTATCTAAATGCGTCTAATCTTAAACTTTCACACGCTTCCTCTTGCCTTTTCAGTGGAAGCTCGGCTTTTCCAGCGAAGCGGCACCCAATTCCTTATCAGTGGGGTGCCGTTTGTGCGACATGTTCGTGCATGCTTCAAAATACAAATATGTATTCCCTACTCTTCGGGGCTTGAGTCACACAAGTGTTTACCAATCGGCGTTATCAGTCGCGACTTCTTTTTGGGTGCCGTGCCCCGTGCCCGTGCCCGTGACTGGTACTGGGTACCGGTACCTGCCACTGCGAGAGGGTGGTTGTGGTGGTGGTACCTGCAAATCAATAACCTTATCTGCCCCTTTTTTTCGGGAAACGGGAAACTCAAACCCAACTCAAACCGAAAACTGAAAATATTTGTAATCGAAATCCCGGCTTAGTCATAGTTGCCTTAGCCACTGCTTTCTAGTCGACTGTGTCTGGGTTTTCGAATCAGTTTTAGATCGTTGCTCAAACGAAACAGTCACGTCATACGTCCAAATAGTATTTATTATTCTACATACATATATTTTCTATGAACGACAACCAAAGGAAAAGCCAAGAAAGCAGGAAAACTTTTCAAAATAATAATAAGCTACAAAGTGAAGTAAGAGAGAGAGAGCCAATGCGGAAGTGTCTAAGCTGAGTAAGTTTCACCACAGTCCAACCCCTCCCCACCCCACCCCAGCACACCACACCACACCTCACCCGTCGAACGATCCTGTGCCGCAAACAAGCAACACTTAACGCCCATAAATTAATTAGGTCTAGACACGCCAATCCACACAGTAGATGCAACCCATAGTGGCCGCGTGCCATTGACCACTCCACTGCCACAAAACGGGGAGGGGAATGGGATTGGGATTGGGATTGGCTTCGTGATATGATGGGGCGGATCTAATTAGCGGGCCCAAAAGCGGGTCCAAAGCCTCTTTTTCGTATGCATAACGCACCACAGAGAAGATCCATCCAAAAATACATGACAGCCAACAGAAGAACTCCACTGTTTTCTGTTCTCCATTCTGTTCGTAGATTCTTTTTGGGGGTTTTGGCTTTGGGCTTTCGTCCGTGATTGATACGCCCCCATGTGATGTGAGTGAGTGAGTGAGTGAGTTGAAAAACGAACAAGAAAATAGAAAGGCAATTGCCTTTGCCTGCCTGGATGGATTAGCCATGAGCGAAAAAGAATCGCGACTGGAATCCAATCTAGACAATCCACATGGACGTTGATTAATGGCCCAACAACAGGCCCAAACTGTCGTCGAACCAAACACCAACAAAAATAAATTACAATTTTATTCAAATTCGAAATGCCACAAAAGAACTATTCAAATTAATTATCTATCTCTATCTCTCTCTCCCTCTTTTGCAGCTTCCATCTATAAATATATATATTTTTTACCATTTATTCTTGGATCTCAAATCTCCCATCAAAGAAGCGATCATCTATTTTGTTACCAATCCCTAAACTATTTACGAGATTTTTTGATTGATTTTTCCATCAAAATTGTTTATTTGATTTTGCGTTAAGTTGTTTTTGTTTGCCAACACAAAATACAAAAAGAAAATACCCCCCACGCCCCGCCTACAAGATTTGAGGCGTAAAGATGTTTAGTCCGGAATATGAGAAACGCATCCTGAAGCACTGCAGTCCGGTGGCACGTAATCTATTTGATAATTTGGAATCGTCGACAACACCAACATCGCTGGACCGTTTCATACCATGCAGGTGAGTGCAGTTGAGTGAGTGATTAGGTGTTTGAGCTATTTAATAGAAGGCACTGAGAACAAAGCGAGAGAGAGAGAGAGAGAGACAGAGGAAGGGAGAGCTCAGTCGAGCTCAATGAACTCTTGCAGTCTTTGAGCCCGTTACTCGTTCTGCTACGTCATCTTTTCCGCTTTGAAATTTTATGCAGAAAAACGTGAGAGAGCATAAAGAGAACTTCCAGTCACCGGAGCGTTTGGTACTCTGATGTCCGATCGAGCTCGTGATCCAATCTTTATAAAAGAACTAGCACAAAGGGGTTCCTAAATGTAGCAGTCAGTAAATGGCACTCTCCTTCTGAGGAGTAGGTAGTTCTATTAAATCTGCCAAAATTATGAGAGCTAGGATCTTGACCCTCCATGTTTCAGCCTCCCAATCAAAGAGAATATTATTTTCGTAATTAAAGGGTATTCCAATAGAAAGAACACTGCTGGCGGAATAGAAGGTGGGTGAGAGGTACCACCGTATATGGTGGACCTATGAATTTCCCGCCTCGCTGCGCCTCGTTGGGGCCATAACGGTGACTCTCTGTCCGGCCATAATAAAAAAAAACAGAAAAAAACAATTGCAAAAACAACAACAGCAGCAGCTCTCTCTCTCTTTCTCTGTCCCTCTTTAAGCTGCTAATGAGTTCCGCGTAGAGAGCGAGTAGCGAAGCGAAGAGAGAACGAAAGCAGAGAGCATTGTTCTAACAATAACAAAAATACTCAACTTAATGGGAAAAACAAGGAAATGTGAACTTTGGCGTTTTTTTTTTGGTGGAAGAACGAGAGATGAAGAATGATAGAGAGAGAGAGAGAGAGAGAGAGAGAGAGAGAGAGAGAGAGAGAGAGAGAGAGAGAGAGAGAGAGAGAGAGAGAGAGAGAGAGAGAGAGAGAGAAGAGAGAGAGAGAGAGAGAGAGAGAGAGAAAAAAAAAAAAAAGAGAGAGAGAGAGAGAGAGAGAGAAAAGAGAGAGAGAGAGAGAGAGAGAGAGAGAGAGAGAGAGAGAGAGAGAGAGAGAGAGAGAGAGAGAGAGAGAAAGAGAGCTCTTGCATGAGGGTTCGCTGGAAGAGAGTTTGCTCGTAACAACTTTCGTCGTAACTCATTTGTTAATTTGTTGAAACGAATGTCGGAAGTTTTTGTTTTTCTTGAAAAGTGTAATTAGTGTTTCATCTGTTCCGTCTCGAAGGTCAGACTTTGTTTTTCGACTGCTTTTTACATGCAAATTCTCCCGAAAGGGGTCCAAGAGGGGGTCATCTTTGATCAGCATTATGAGATATATTCTACAGTTTCAGCAGAAAGTCGTTTACTGCTAAAAGGATCGAGAGATAATCGCTCGCTGCCAGGAAGTATCGAGAACTGATCAATCGCTATGTACGAAAGCTCTCCAGAAAGATTGAACCTCTCTTTCAATCTCTCGCCACAACCTTTTCCGTTTGTTAATTGAATTGTCATTCGACCCTGCCATCCGGAACGGACGGACGTGCATACCTCCTTCACCTCCTCCCCCCTGTGTGCCTGTGTGTCTGTGTGGCACACTGCTCATCCTCTCTCATCCGTTCATGAAATTTGATTTATTTGAGGTGGAAGTGAACACTTGAAATGCGTTTGTCAGATAATCAAAAACGGGGGGACCCGACGCTTATTGCATTCGTAAACAGTTTTTCAACACGAAGAGTGCAATGCAATCCGTGGGGTGGGGCTGCGACTGGGGCTGGAACTTGGGGGACAATGGGTTAGAATTCTCTCACACTTGGCCAAAAATTTCATGGCAAATTATGAACGCTATTTTTTGTTGCTGCTATTTTTGCGATATTTTTTTTTGCTGTGCGAATTTTTGCGAATTTTGCACAATTTGACCGTCAATAATTTTTTTTGCACGTTGCACACGTTTTTTATGTTTTTATGGGCCACCAAAAATAATAACAATACGCTGCCAGAGTGGGGTGGAATTTGAACGCGTTTGCATTAAATTATTTACTGCTTTTGTCTCTGGGGGAGGGGAATCGGAATGGGAATGGTAATGGAATGATATCGCAGCAAAATGAAACGAAGGTTTCCACGCTTCCATAAACACACGGGAAATATGTATCTTTGATATCCCATATCCATATATCCCTTCAATCGACTGACTGAACGATCTCGTAGGGGGAGATCTGGGGGGATTAAATAGATGATACATGGCATAGATGATACATAAATGGTATAGGCAGGATAGATGACAGATAGAAGATATGTATATGTATATAGGATAGTCGCTAAATCGTTAAAATGACTTCCAACTGCTGGTCCTGGAGGGGTCTCTGGTTGTGTATATCGTAAAGATTGTGTCCGTTTGTTTATGGAAAATTTAATACATCGAATCAATACGAGTATCATTCCCTGTCATTTGAGAAATGTATGCATTCGTTTATGGGGAATTTTTACAGCGTTTCAACGTCTTCAAAGAAAGATGATAGATATAGCTATACTACAAATAGGGTATATCTGTCTCTATCTATCTTTCTATCTTTTCTTTTGCCACTGTCTAGCCGTAGACGCTTCTCGTATCCCCATATTCATAGAATTAATTCTTTTTCCAATTAACATTTTAATTTAATTCATTTCTTTTTTGCTCTCGTGTGCTGCTGCTGCTGCTGCTGCAGGGCCAACAACAATTGGCAGACAAACTTTGCGTCGATCAACAAGTCGAATGATAACTCACCACAGACGAGCAAGAAGCAGCGGGACTGTGGGGAGACGGCACGCGATAGTCTGGCCTATTCGTGTCTCTTGAAGAACGAGCTCCTTGGCACGGCCATCGATGATGTGAAGACCGCCGGTGAGGAGCGCAACGAGAATGCCTATACACCAGCGGCAAAGCGGAGTCTCTTCAAATATCAATCCCCCACAAAGCAGGTGAGTCGCCCCACCCCCTCACCCCCAGTAAACCCAGTGAACTGAACTTGAACCCCGAACTCTTTGTGAAGCAGCTCGCTCTTTTCAGTCGTGTCTCTCTTGATTGGCGGTGTATTGTGTGTATATCTGTGTGTATCTGTGGCGATCACAGAATGCATTTAATTGAATTTGCAGTCGGTGCTAATTGGAGTGACCGGTGGTGGCCCGGAGTCCGTCCGCTGGTCGGCTCTAATTTTTCCCAGACGCTAAAGTTGAATGAACCGAAAGCAAACGCGCTGGCCCCTGGCCTGTCGATTCTGCTTCCAAGTCGTTCTCTCTCTCTCTATCTTTCTGTAGAATCCTGCTTGAAAGCTCGGTCTCTTCTCGTCTCATCTCTTTTACTTTACCGTTGTGTCGAATCCTAAACCTATCCGTTTTCTTCAGAGCCCTCCTCTCGGAAAACTCCATGCAGCAGCGCTCCTCGGTCAGCTCTAGTTTGTTAAGCACTCTCGCAGCGATCCTCTTTCTCCCGCTACCTTTCTGAATGAATTCTTAGCTTGCATTCCTTTGGATTTCCATCTCCGCTACTTCGCTTTTCCTGTGGAAATTTGCTAGTTAATGGTTGGAAAAGCATTTTCTTCAGCCACACGACAAGTGTTGGACAACAGGTCTTCGTCTCGCCTTCTCCCATTTCGTTTCTATTGATCACGGATTCCCAAATCCATGTCCACGGGGATAGATAGACTGCAGAGACCGGTAACCGGTTTTTAACTGAAAATTGTTTTGCTTTTGGCCTAAGCCTAAGCCTAGGCCAAGACCAGAGTCGAGTCCGAGGGAAAAGTTGTTCAGCCAAAACTGAAACCCCGAGGTTAACACACTTTGATTTCAATGTGCGTGATGCGTGGCTGCTCTCTTTCGTATCTTTACGGACGGACAGACAGACAGACAGATAGATCTATCTATATTTCTATTTCTGATGCGCTGTGTGTGTTTATTGCCACAGCCGTTTCCATTGTTCGCAGTTGGTTCCCATCTATGGACTGATTGTTCAAGTGTTCGAGGGTCCCAAAACGAAAAACCCACGAAAAAAAAACATAAATAGAAAAAAAAAACTGTTGCCACTTGTCTTGTAGATTCGGGTCATCATCATCATCATCATTCGTTATTATTTTGACTGAAAGCCTGACATATTTGCCCGCTTAACAGATTTATGTTTCTTCAATTGCGCTGACCATTTGCTTAGGCTGCCTCTCTCTCTCTCTCTCTCACTCTGTATTGCCCTGCGCCCTTGTTCTCTCTCTCTTGCGTTTTGCTTTGACTAATTTTTGACAGTTGACACGTTGCCGGATGACAGCAGAAGCAGTCGCCACCAAAAAATACAACAACATAAAGCATAGAGCATTCCGAGCTGAATGGTGAATGGAAAACAAATAAGTGAGAAATTAAATGAAAGACAAAACCGTGGAGCGATCAAACACGTAAACGAGCTTAGAAATACTCTCTCTCTCTCTCTCTTTCTATCTATCTCTCTCTGTGGGGAGGATAGATCATGGTCTAAAGATCAGCAGTATGTATAGTTGGAAGGCTTAACAAATGTGCCCTTTAAAGGAAAGTCATCATTGGACAACTCAAATACAAAATATCAAATAAATTGATTCGCTGTACACAGTTGCCATAAGCGAATGGCTACAAGCTAGTGGTAGAGAAATCATTTGGATCTGTTGGCAGGAAAAACATACAAATATCAAGAAAAATCTGTAAAGATCTGGACACAGTTGTTGGACACTGGAAGTACATAGTTTTGGTAGTTTCGCGCGTGATGCAGCATCGGCTATGAAAACATAATATCTGGGCCGAAAAGAAAGGGTATATATGAAATACCTCATTTTGAAGTGTGGACTGAACACTGAATCGAATGGAACCGGACCGTGGCGATGTAGATGGAGATGGCGATGGCATTCCACCATCATCCATCCGCCAGCATCCACTTCAACTACTACTTCAGTGGTCTAAAACGACACTTGAGTCAATAGCTGTGGAGATCTGTGTGGCGGCAGCGGCGGCGGTGTACTCGTTTAACCCGAATGGATGCCAAATGGTATAGAAGACGGTGAAGTAGGGTGGGAGGAGGGAGGGATGCAGTGGGGGGGGGTCTAACAAATAGAGAGGTTTCCGTTGCTTTGGTCAAATGTTTGGCAACTGTCGAATGATTCCGATTGCTTTTGGGCCACGAATCACTCACTCCATTCAGCCATTGAAATCTTTGGCCATTCATCTACATCACGCCCACACAATTAACACGAATATATCTATCTATCTATCTATCTATCTTTATATCTCCCTCCGTGGGCCACACCCCAATGTATGTACATATACTCAACCCCATGCCCCGGTGCTTTCGGGTGCCTTCCTTCCTCTCATAAGAGTCATAACAAATAATATGTAATTCAATTATGTGCGGTCGCAAAGTTATTGTCATAAATAATGGCCGGTTGTCTGTCTGTCGGCTTGGGGCGGCACACCGCAAGCCAGCACCACAATTTCTCTGCCACGAGGCGGGGCAGGCACCCACAACAGTAGTTGGCCACGAAAAATAAATGGTCTCAACACTTTTTTGGACATTTGCTATTGTTTTGATTGGACCTCTGGCAGGGATTGGCAATTCCTCAATCAGCTTTGGGCTTTCGGGCTTTGGGCCTTTTGGGAACTCTTCAAGAATGCTGAATATTGCTATTCTCTGAGCATTTTGAGGGCGTGTTCTCTGGAATGATAATTGAGTATGATAGATGGCCTATGATCTATCATATATTAAATTATGATATCAATCCCCGACAATGAATGTTCTCTCTTTCATACTTGTATTTGTGGTGTAAAAGCATAGGCATATTTCATTCCGTTCCCACCGAGGGGCACTGCTGTAAGACGCGTGATATTTAATGTATTGTATTTTTTGCACTTTCTTTTGACCGAGGGGCGCTGCAGCAAGACGCGTTACATGTGCTTATTTATTTATATCTTTAATTTTTGAAGATCTATTGGTGGCAGACCAGGACTCTGCTTTTCTAAGAATTCTTAATATTATTTCGTTTTAATCTTCCCTCAAGGTTCTGCACGATCCAACAAGCATTCTTAACTTGAAAAATAAGAACCGACTATTTCGTGCACCTGTCCATTCCCCCCACCCCCCCTCGCCATTCTTTATGTGTCGTGTCCGACCATTTCGAATAGCCATTAAGAGAATTATAGAAAAAACCACTCTCTACATGGGGCCCAAAAAAAAAAACAGAACAAAAAATAAGAAAACACCAACAAAAATCTGTTCGTTTTTATTGTTTGTTGAATGTTTTTTTTTTTATTATAATTATTAATTTATGCAGCAGACATTTGCATTAACATCGCATTAACGATGACTATTTTCGTGGTGGGGCTTACTGCTGCTGCTGCTCGGTGGCTCTGTTTCTGTCTCTGGCGGTGCTGGCCCAGTGATTAAGTTGGTCCGAGATCGCGACAGGTTCAAAATACCATTAACATAGCCACAGCTCTTTCTCTCTCTCTCTCTCTCTCTCTCTCTCTCTCTCTCTCCTCCACCTCTCTGTCTGTCTGTCTGTCTGTGAATTCACATTGCTTGGGGGGGGCTTGGACTTGGACTTCTCCACCAGCTCCCCAGTCCCTCTTCTCTTACTGTTCTCGGATCTTCGCTGGTTGGTTGTTTATTTGTTTAATTTATAAGCTTGTGCTCCAAGCGCCGCCCACAGACCCACAGAAACAACAACCAGAGAGAAAGAGAGAGAGACACACAGAGGAAGGCTGGCAACGCATCGTTTGATACCCTTGACAGATCGCTTGGCTACGAGTTTGGTTCGGGTTTTGGTTTAAGTATCTTCCAGATACATCCTCTGGTGTTCTGAATAAAGCAACAAGTGAATGATTCGCTTTAGAAACTTTCCCTAAGTGAAAGGCCCCCCAATATCAACGTTAAGCAACGTCAAAACCAAACGACCCCAAAAATAGAGGCAGTAACATTTGAGTAAAAATGCCGGCCGGCAAGCTCAAAAATTTGAATTTTTTCTTGTTTGAATGAATGAATGAAGTCTGTACTCGAGTGCACTGTGAAGTACAGTACCCACGACTGTGAGCTATCAGAGAAAGAGAGAAAGAAAGAAAGAGAGAGAGCGAACAAAATCCCCAAAAAAAACAAGCGAAAAAAAAACCATAAAAAAACATTAATTACGCGAAAGAGAAGGCCTACAAAAGACAAAGACAAAATGCGTGAGGGCCAAAAGGGGAAATTCTCACTAGACTTTTAAGGGTTCGAAGCATTAGATACCCTTGAATATCGGACACAAATGTATACGTAATTGTAACTTAGAGCCGGAATTCATGCTTCATGCTTTTTCTGGCCCCAGATTGATTTAGTTGGCCCAAAGCAGACCGCGCAACTCTCACAATTTGGCTTTCGCTTGTCATTAGATAAGGGAAAAAATAAAACGAGAGAAGAGGGAGCACGAATTTTCGTCTAATTCTTTATGCTCTTTCCACATTTGGAGTGAGCAAAAGAGCGAGATGATCCGATTTGGTTCAGATTCGGCAATCTGGCCAGATGTATACTCATTCTCTGTGACCCTGACCATATTGTAGTGTGTGTGTGTGTGTGTGCTGTGTGCCTCTGTGAATGTCTTTTTTGCCAGAGATTTGAATCAGTTACAAGCTTTTGGATTTCCTTTTGCCATTTTTCAGAGAGTTTGCTACTACTACTACCACAGATATACATATATTCCCCTGTTCTTCACTCTGCCCCCCCCTCTGGCTGTACTTAAGCCTTACGCGTTTTAACAATTGAATTTCTAATAGGCTTACCAACAGTCCAGCCCCAGCCCCAGTCCAGTAGCGTCCAATCCTCTCGTCTCTTCGGTCTGTTTTCGGTGGCATCGAAAAACATTTAAATTTAATGGCAGTTGCTTGTACGCTTTATGGGAGGATGGTGGTGGGGCTTACGGGGGAGGGGGGCACGTAGCTAGTATTTTAACTGCTTTTCAGTGTGTAAAATTCCCCGCAGAAAAATTGGAAACGCGAAGGCCCGAAAAGAGAGACATTAAATATCTCTGTGTATATACCTTTACGAGTATACCCTTCGAAAACATCTGGGTTTTTTCAGGGTTTTTGTGTCTTCTGAGGGAGTAAAAGGGCGATAGGATAAGGGAGAATTAATGGAATGTATCTCAGATCCCGGATATGATCCCCGATCGCTGTTCAAAAGGGGAAACAGGGTGTTCCTTGTATGACTTCTCGCCAAAAAATAAGCCAGCTAAGTTTTATTTTTTCTAATAATTTATTAGAGCCATCTAATGAATGGATAGGGTATCTAACAGCATTGCTTTCGATTCATATATACTTTTTCAATTTGTGTGGTTTTTTTTTTCAAGTGTAAAGTGAGACCATTAAAGGTCTCGCCACACACGCAAAAAGTCTATCTGGAAAAAACAAAAATGTAATTAAGTTTCTGTTTGTCTCATCTGTGGTTGGGTTCTGTTCTCTCTTCCCCTCCCCCTTCCCCTCACCCTGCTGAATGTTAATTGAATTAAATTTTAATTTGTTAAACGAATTAAGAGCCCTGGCATGACGTCTGTCCCCCAATCCACTTGGATTGGATAGATGGTATGGGGCATGTGGCATGTGGCAGGAGGAAGGGTAACCTTTTCAACCAAACAGGTCAAAGCTCTCTTTGGTGTTTTTCCGTTTTGCCTTATCTTTTTGAGAACAGAATGTGGGGGGAATGGGGTGTGGTGGGGTGGGGTGGAGTGGGGTGGGGGGTACTTGTGCTTGCCGGGATGTTTGCTCTCTTTTATCGGAGAACGTAATCGTGAAACCTGACCAAAAACCCAAAAACACACAATGACAAATGCTATTCCAAATGATTCAGATACCCCGATGATGGATGGCATGGAATGGAAAGGTGGATGATGTAAGCGATAGAGAGTTCTATAGAAAACGGTGGGGAACAAAATGTAACTAGTTTTCTGCTGGCGTGTGGGTTGTGGGCTGTGGGTATGTGGAAACTACCTCCAAGTGCTTTTGACTCTGAAGCCAAGAAAATGTGTTTGGATGTTGTTTAAATAAGAAACAGTTGGAAAGTGATCTGCGTGCTCAAAAACTTCTCTGGAATGGAATACCTTTTATTCGAAAGCACTGACGGACCGCATGCCAAGCAGTTGCTCTAAATATCCTTTAAACACCACTCCATTACAGACTGATCCCACGACAACACTACAACTCATGACTGTTCCATCTTTCAACCATTTCCACTCACTAATCATTGCCTTGGTTCCTCGTCCTCTCCCATTTCCACTCAAAAAGCATTCCAAGAACCATTAACCGTTGCTAGTGCTACCAACTGCTTCCAACTGCACCTCACGAACCCTAGCTCCAACTGTTCCAACTGTTCCCACTGCTTCCTATTTCCACTCATTAGTCATAACACTAACTGTTCCCCTTGAACCGCACTTGCATTCAATATTCCTTTTTCTTTCCCACTTCCACTCAAGAACCCTAGTGTTGTGCAGCTCGTAGTGATCGCGTCCCTCTTCCACTCATTAATCATAGCACTAACTGCTCCATTTGCTCTCTCTACTTCAACTCAAGAGCCGCTCTTACTCTTGTATTGCTCTTTCTCTAGGAGTGCAGATTGCATTTAATTTACAGTTAAACCAGAAAAACAACAGCAGCAAGCTCTTCTCTTCAAGCTGCCATCTTCTTCTTTCAAAGTTTGCATTGCACTCGTTAGGCACGCACAATTTTGCTTTGCTTTAGATTGCGTGTTGTCTTTTCCATCCATAGCTCTGCCCTCCCCGCCATGCGTAAATTGCGTAAAAGGTCGCGCGACTTCTGCTGCTGCTGCTGCTCGATTGGCAAGGGGTAGGTAGGGGGGGCAATACATACTACGGCCCCTAGGCCTAGGCATACGCATACGCTTAACACACATTCTGCTCGCATTTTCTATGCAAACACACAACACAACAAATAAATGAAACGATACGAAATGAAATGAAGTGACATGAAATTGTAAAGAGTGCTCCCCGAAGTGGCACCCTCCAAGTGGTTGGCGGATCGGCACGGAATCGAATTGGAATGCGTGCCAAATGTAAATTGAAATGCCAGTTAGTAATAGTTTCCGTTGCTGTTGTGGGTTGGGGGATCTGCAGAGCAGTGCCGGGTGTGCTGGGGGGGAGGGGCAGTCGCGGTCGTAGCTTTTAGCACCGAGGCGTTAATTGCCGGCCCAAGTACGCTCGAGGCAAACAAAGCCAGCGACTACCTTTTTTTTCCTCTCCATTGCCCATAGATACAAAATTGATATAAATTTGCTTTGGTAATTTATCGGGCGACTGCAACTGGAACGACAAGTCATTGGATGAAAGAAAGACCACCGCGACACTCACTCACTCTCTCTCTCTCTCTCTTTCTCTTGTTTTGCAGGATTACAATGGCGAATGCCCGTATTCGTTGTCGCCGGTGAGCGCCAAGAGCCAGAAGCTACTGCGTTCGCCCCGGAAGGCCACACGCAAGATCTCTCGCATTCCATTCAAGGTGCTGGACGCACCGGAGCTGCAGGATGATTTCTATTTGAATCTGGTCGATTGGTCCTCCCAGAATGTCCTTGCCGTGGGCCTGGGCAGCTGTGTCTATCTCTGGAGTGCCTGCACCAGTCAGGTGAGTCCATAAACACAAACCTTCAAGAGAAATCCCAACTAATGTTGTTATGTTTCTTTCATTAGGTGACACGCCTGTGTGATCTCAGTACGGACTCGAATACCGTGACCTCGGTGTCGTGGAACGAGCGCGGGAACACAGTGGCCGTGGGCACCCATCATGGCTATGTGACCGTTTGGGATGTGGCCGCCAATAAACAGATAAACAAACTCAATGGCCATTCGGCCCGCGTGGGCGCTTTGGCCTGGAACAGTGACATCCTGTCGAGCGGATCCCGCGACCGTTGGATCATCCAGCGCGACACGCGCACACCCCAACTCCAGTCCGAACGCCGCCTGGCCGGCCATCGTCAGGAGGTGTGCGGCCTCAAGTGGTCGCCCGATAATCAGTACCTGGCCAGCGGCGGCAACGACAATCGTCTATATGTGTGGAACCAGCACTCGGTGAGCCCTGTGCAATCGTACACGGAGCATATGGCCGCTGTGAAGGCCATTGCCTGGTCGCCCCACCATCACGGACTGCTAGCCAGCGGCGGCGGAACGGCAGATCGTTGCATTCGATTCTGGAACACGTTGACCGGCCAGCCCATGCAGTGCGTGGACACCGGGTCACAGGTGTGCAATCTGGCCTGGTCCAAGCACTCCTCGGAGCTGGTCTCCACGCACGGCTACTCCCAGAACCAGATACTGGTGTGGAAGTACCCATCGCTGACGCAGGTGGCCAAATTGACTGGCCATTCATACCGTGTGCTCTATCTGGCGCTCAGTCCCGATGGCGAGGCCATTGTCACGGGGGCCGGTGATGAGACGCTACGCTTCTGGAATGTGTTCAGCAAGGCGCGCAGCCAGAAGGAGAACAAGTCTGTCCTTAACTTGTTCGCCAACATCAGATAGATTCTACACGACACCAAAAGACATCATACCACACCACACCACACCACAGCACACACCATTTATACAGGCACACACATAGACACACCATCCGCCAACATGTTGTGTGGCGGGGGTCCTGTTGAGCATGTGGTGGGATCACCACACTGCCGCGAAGACTGAGACAGGCGCCAAAGGCAACCAAAAAAAAAACAAAACCAATCCACACAAAACAACAAAACAAAAATCCAGTCAATCAAGAGCAAGCAACCAACCCGACGATAAACGAGCGATGAAATCTAATAGAGATTTACCAAAATTTGATGTTAACATTATTGGAAAGTGTTCATTTAGTTGCGGATTTCTCTTCAACGATATAGACAGAGAGACACAAAAGAGAGTATCTCAATCGTGGATTTGCTTATCTGCTAATAAAGTACTTTTGTTCAATTAAATATCTATGTATCTGGTCGCCACAATAAACCCAAATAGCCAACAAACAGCAATGGAAGCAGCAACAGAAACAATAAAAGAGAACTAACACCAATCAATAGCTTATAGTCCTTAGTTTAAGAGTCTCTGTATAGCAACATTTATAAGAAGAAGTAGAAGGCAAAAGATGCGAACTACCAAGGCAAACCCAGAACTGAAAGCGAACCAAGTCTAAGCCTAAATTTTGGTCTGTAATTCGTTAAAAAAATAACAAACAAATATACATATATCTACATGCGATGTATTTAGAATTTTTCTTGGTTTTCGTATTTTTTTTTTTCAATCTTGGTAAACACTAGGCAATAGATACAACTATATATATATCTACATACATATATATATATGTACATACATATATATATATTCCTTTTTTTTTGCATAGCCTGTAAGACTTAATTCCCCGCAATGGCATACTAACCGTGGTATGCATTTGGTTTTCTTTAGTATATCCTCACAACAAAACAAAACGAAACAAAACTCACACAACATTTATACACTATGTATATTAAATAAAATTATACAATTTTAAAATGTGCCCCCAAATGAAGAAGAAGAACTCCTTTAATTTCTGTAAATATCAAGCACGAAACGGTTCATAAACTGGAAGCCTTTCCATGTCTTCTTTATTCCCAGTTGGATGTACTCAATAAATGCAAACAACATCCATATGTTGTGTGTCCTCTCAAAAATCCAACATTTTGTGGTTCTTAATTGATGGAGGGACAATATCCTAGGTGATCGATCGATCGACCATTGCCAATTAATAGGGAATTGGAAAAACAACTTATTTTCTTATTATTGTTAGGGTGTTGACGTCCGATGGCTGCACCCGAACCTAGAACGCCGCATGTGGCGCGATACGTATCACCTATCCGGTCCCGGTCAATACATCCAGAAATGATATATGTTAGAAAGATCAAGGATCTAATGATACATCTAAATTTCAAAATGTTAATACTAAATACGGAAAAGGTCTGTCAGTAATCAGTAGCTATTATATTATGCAAAAAGTAATAACAAAGCAATCGGTATAACGGTGTAATAGTGGATCTAGAGGGAACTTTAAACAGAATTCTGCAATTCTCGACACTTTAAGAAATTGAATTAGATTTCTTGGAGGAATATCCAAGAGATCAAGAGATTCAAAATAAAAACGAGAGGGAACGTTGTGAGCCGCGGCAAAGGCCGCGGCTCTACCTTATACCCGGTACTCAGTCAGTATATACATACATACATATATGAGCCTACGATTTATGAAATTTATTATAGGTTCTCAAAAGGAACGAAAATAATATTTAAATTAAAAAAATGAATTTTTTGGAATTTTTTTACATGTTTCCATTTTTGTTTACATATGCTTTTTACATCTGCTTCTAAATTTCTACATGACATGTATAACTACATATTTGAGACGTACAAGTGTTTGCCAGAGAGAGAGAGGGAATGAGTCAGCGCTTGGCAGGCGTTGTGTAGCCACTGAAATTTAATTTGTTTCTTCTGGCCATAATATTGATCCGATCTGATCCAGATTCGGTAATCTGGTAGATATGGTAATTTTTCATGATTCTGCGTTTTTGGTTTTCATTTATCTTAAAAATTGTGGATTCCACAGATTTTCGTCTTTTGTGGGGGCGGAAGGGGGCGTGGCAAAATTTTAAAACAAACTTGTGCTGGTTCGGTATCACAGGAGCTTGGATAGAAAGTTTGGTTGATCTAGCTCTTATAGTCTCTGAGAACTAGGCGCTCATTTATACGAGTAAGCAAAGCAGATGGGGTCGCGTGTGAGAGAGAGCGAGAGGGAACGATGACTTTCGAAATGGTTTTCTTCATTGTAGCTATAATAATGATCCGATCTGATCCAGATTCAACACTCTGATAGAAATGGGCATTCTCTATGACTCTGCGTTTTTAGTTTTCTTGTATCTTCAACATTGTGTACGCCACAGACTTTCGTACTTTGTGTGGGCGGAAAGGGGCGGGGCGAAATTTTGAATTACATTTGGAGTAGTGTGATCACACAGGAGAGTGGATACAAAACTTGGTTGCTCTAGCTTTAATAGTCTCTGATATAGGCGCAAATGAAGACGGACAGACGGACAGACGGACAGACGGACGGACGGACAGACGGACGGACGGACGGACAGACAGACATGGCTATATCGACTCGGCTATTGATGCTGATCAAGAATATATATACTTTATGGGGTCGGAAACGCTTCCTTCTGTGCGTTACACACAACCGTTATCCCCACAAATCTAATATACCCCTATACTCTTCGAGTACCGGGTATAATAAGCTTTATTTGCGCGCCAAACAGTTATCGAAGCGGTTAAGCTTAAGCGGTGACTTGAACCGCGAGTGAAAAAAAGCTTGGACCCCCAAATCTTGAGCTTTTTATGAGGTTTTACGGTTTGCAATTCTTTGGATGGACGGACGCTGCGTTTTATCTTCGATTTTGCACCTTGTGCCTGTGGGCGTGTGTGCCCAGGGGCGTAGCCCAAGGGCATCCAAAAAGGAGAGCCATTCCACAGAGAGAAGGAGCGAGGTCGATTTATGAGAGTGCGAAAGAATATTTGAACATTTTTGCACATCCTTTTTGCTACGCCCATGGCGTGTCCCCACTGCTGCAGCTTCCGTCGTCGGCTTTTGGCGGCGGCGGCGATGGCGTCAAGCTTCTAGTCCGTCTGCCTGCTGCTGCCCCCGCCGTTGCCGTTGCCGTTGCTGCTGCGGCGGATCTTGTTTTTGTAAATTTGTTTCTTAGCCGCCGCTGCTGCGGCTGCGGCTGCTGCTGCTGCCGTCGTCGTCGGCGGCTGCTTTTCAATTTGTATTTTTCTCTTTTTCTCTTATTTCTTTTTTTTTTGGCCAAGTCCAAGTTTAACATGGCCCGACGCGCCAGAATCAAGTTCAGTTGCGCCGCAAACGCGTCGCGGAAATGTTTTGCTCCGAGCATCGTCGTCACCTCTAACGCGTCCTCCTCCGTCCCGTAGACCCTGCCGTCCTTCGGCAGCTCTCTCCAGAAAAAGGGAAACCAAATTTCCATCCAATAAAAAAAGCGAACAAATAACTTTCCAAAGCAAGAACCCAATTTGGTTACAGTTTTTTTTTTTTTGAACCGTATCAGGTAAATTGAATCGGTTGAAACGGTTACAAAGGATATTCGTATCCTTTTTGTTCTGTTCTGTTTTTTTGTGTTGTGTTTTCTGTTTTTTTATTCCTGTTTTGTGCAGTGCAGACACGTGTCCTTGTTGTTGGTGTTGCTGCTGCTGCGGCGATGGTGGGTGCCTTTTTGAAGGTCATTTACGCACGAAGGCCACGGCGAGGGTGTGTTGGTGCTCGGACGAGTGCCTGGACAGGGGCTTAGGGGTGAGGCCTGAGAAGGGTAATGGTAGGGAGAGTTAAGGGCGGTGGTGAGGGTGGTGATGGCCTATGTGCTTTGGGCCAAATGTCAAAAGGTGAAGGCAACCAGTTGGCCTTGTGATTAAAGCAAACACAAATTTGGGATGAAAGAGTGAAAAGTGTGAAAAGCGGAAAACCGCGAATTGTGGGAAAAACCATTAAACACGAGAAATGTGAAAATACCATTTCTATAGATTCCATTTCTATAGAGCGAGATAGAGAGAGAGAGAATTACAAAACGGATTGCAGAGGGACTCCTTGCGGAAGGCTATCTTTCATAGCAACATAATCGCTGCTTCAGAAGGATAATTACATTGAGGACACGACTGATAGATATCTACTAAGAGATATAAATTTAAAAACTGCTAGAATGCTCGAAAGAAACTTTAAAGAACCTTATAATTAAAAATATTTAAAGACACATTTTGATAATATATTTTGCTTAAATAAAACTAAACTATTTTCATAAAGATGATGAAACCGGCAATAAAATAAATCTTGAGAGGAGTGATTTAAACACTGGGAGGCACATTTATTTTTGGAAGTAATGATCTGATGGAAAGAAATTTGTTCTTAGATGAAAAATTATAAATGATCAAAGTTTAAATAAATCTGATATTATAAGAACAGCTTCCAAAGAAAGTATAATAAGAAAAGGATAACCCACACTATCAACCCACAAAATAATTCAAAAATGGAAAATAAACTTTCGAGGGAAATATGTATGTATATCTAATATTTATTGCTTTCAAACGAAAATACAATTGATTGTGATTGAATCAGCTTGATCGATATTATCGAAAGGGTTTTATATAACTAATTGAATGTGATTGAGATCCAGTTGATAGAATATTACATATGTCCGCACATACATACTTGTAGATCTATAGATGGGTGTTATGACAGCAGTTGGAATCTTGGATCCAAAAGCCCCACCCAAACCGCACCCCAAGTCCCAACAGAACCCCTGGCATTTGCATGGCAAACACTTCTCAATTTTTGAGTCCGAGTCGCGGAATTGTGGACACTAGACTCTAGCCTGGGCGATGTGGCCAAATATTTGTGTGGCCGATCCGCCAGATACCGAGATTTCCCCCCCCACCCCACTCCACACCACCCTGCACCCATAGGCGTTTTTCGCACATTCGTCTTTGACAAGACATTACCTCGACAAGCTGCGAAATTTACTCAGCGATTAGCACACATTGGTAGAATGAAATGATGGTCTTTGGGGGGGTGGGGCAGGGGGTGATAAGAAGGTCATTTACCCGCGTGTTCGGGGAGTGGATGTACAGTATTTACAGTGCCTTGGTTCTAGACCCTCCTCCACCCCTACTTCGACGATCTGTGGGCAAATTGCGAAAGTAAACACCGTTGTTCTTGGCTCACTTCCGATTGGCTTTACCCCCCAGCCATCACATACTATGTACCCGTAGTTTCCCCTGCCACTGCCACTGCCATGCCACCACCCCCACCCCCATCCACCGAATAGGCCGTGTGTGAGATTGGGTTTCCTCTATTGCAAGGCAATTAGCGCCTGGGGGTCGCTTTCAGTTTCAGTTTCCGATCGAGACTGTGCATATCTTTTGTCTCTGTTTCGTATGGGACGACCTTCGGCGAAGGCGTTCAATGACCGCCACTGTCCATCCAATCCAATCGAATCCGATCCGATCCGTCTGATCCGTCTGATCCACCCATCGCTTGATGGATGGTTCGTTGTCGTTCCATTTTCGTTCCATCTGGTTCCCGGTACAAAGCGAGGTGTTTGTCTGTTTGTCTATTGATATGCCATAAATCGATCGACTTTATGATCCCGACCTAAATACAGATCCTAGAAAGTTGTTGTCTGCTTCTGCAGCAGCTGCTGCTGCCGCTGCTACTGGTCTTCAACTTGACCCCAATATCAGCAAATGGACAAGGACAGGTTCCTTTTGGGCCAGGTCAGAGCCGAGCACGTCGGAAGGTTGCTGGTCGTCTCCGGTTGCTCCGTCAATTACAGAGATTGCTATCTGTGTGTGCGGCTGTGGTAGCGTCCATCGTCCAGCAATTACCACGTATCGCAGCAGACAGTACACACACAAACGAGCACGATTCGCCTTGTGCAGGGGAGGGCATGAGGGGGGTAGGGGGCATTGGGGAATCGGGGGGATTACAAGTTTTTATTGTTGTTACCTGGGGCAACTCGCACTCAGAATCAGTTGGCGGCTGCAACAATAACCACAATAACAACAGCGTGACATTCAAAATGCAAACAGAGTTTTGTGCTGCCGCTGCCTGAAACCAGTTTCGGATGCGTCAAGAGTGAAGGGCTCCCCTCCCAGTGTGCTTCAGACTGTTACAGGAGACACTCACACACTAATACTCACTCACACAGCTGCATTGATTGATGATGTACGGATCAGAGACACGCCTGTCCCCCCCTCCGGCCGACGGGGAAGATCTTTCCGCTTAGGGTTAGGTCTAGAAGCACCAGCTCCAGTGTGGACTGGGAGCCAAAGTTCATTCATTTTCGCTGGCAGGCATAAACCAAGGTACAGGCACATTCCCCGAGGTTTAATGGCCCCCAAACACAAAACGCAAAAAACAAAAACAAAGAATAAAACAAACACACTACATACTAGGTGGTAGATCTGGCCACACATATCAGGTGTGTGAGTCTGATCTGATGTTGATCTCTTTCTGCTGAGTGACAGTTTTGGGGGGCGCCAATAAAACAAGAGTTATAGTGTCTGAGCATACACAAAAGATCTATAAACTGCTCAAGTGCTCCACTAGCCAGGAGGAGGAGGGGTGGTGCAGACAGGCAGAGAGAGACAGAGAGGCAGGCACCCAGCGGTCATTGTACTTGAAGCGCACACACAAATAAATCAGAGTCGAAGCTCAGAAATACACTCTGTACATGCAAAGCCAGCGATCGATCTCGATTCGCTTTTGAGCTTTTGTTGGATACCCTCTCAGAGGATATATGTACATACATATGTAATTGTTGTACGGATATGTTTGCCAGGATGTATGTATATTAACGAGTCTCTTAGCTTTAAAGCTCATTTAATAAATAAAATTCATAGAAAACTTACATTTAAAATCGAAACATTTATTCACATATGTACATATGAATGTAGTTTTATCAATAATTTTGAAAGGGTACCAAATGCTTCGGTTTCTGTAGCTAGCCTTCATTTTCTGTTTTCGTTTTCTTTCGCACTCTTTGCCGCTCTGTGACATGAGGGGGCGGGAGGGAACAGCCGCGATGACTGCAGAGATGGAGACAGGGGGCCCCATGGCTTATTATGCCATGAAATTAAAAAGCAAAAGCATTGACATTGAAAATTATGCGAACGGTAATGGTGACGACGCCAGAAAACGGCGACGCAGTTGGAGATCGCTCTGTAGATAAGCCAATGCCGTAGAAGAAGGAGAAGAGAAGCAAAGACAGAGAGGCAAGAGGCAGAGGGCAGCAGAAGAGATGCCGAACTCTTCGGTGCTTGCAAATTGATTAGGTCAGCTGTTAAGCATGGTTAATTCGTTATGTTTACTGGTAGAACCGATTGGCAATCAAAGCGATTTAAATATAGATTATAGATTTCTAGTACATTGTTGTCACTTGTCAGTGCGATAATTAATGCGAAATTTGGATTGATCGTTGTGTATTGTTTCTTTTTCTCCATTGAGAGCGGTGGTGGTTTGAGTGACAGTCAAGATCACTAGCAAGGCACTGCACTCCGCTCTCCCTGTTGCGGTTCCACCAGCACTCACAATTCACTCAAGCTCTCTGTTACTTTGCTGGCTGTTATTTTTGTTCTTGGTGAGAGAGTCGTTCAGATGGGATGCATGCTGAGTGAATTGAATTGCATTGTGCTAACATTCGGCCAAGGAAGAAAAAGATGAATAGCGAGTGAAAAGAATGGATGGAAATGCTAATGAGAAACTGACAAGATTTAAGCTCGAAAAGCACTCATTCAATGACACCACTCTCTCACTCTCCTCTCCCTTATTCTTGCTCTACTTGCACCTTTAGCTCCCTCAAACAATGGCCGCAGAGTTTACTCGCTCGTACGCACGATGCACACGGCTCATTCTCACACTCCCCCACATAAGTACATACATATGTATATGTACATGTATGTATATATGTCTACACTGAGGACAGCTGGCTTACTCACTCTCACTCTTACTCTCGCGGTCATTCTCAGGTGCGCACTGAGCAAACAATAAACAATTGGGCAAACAACATAAATAATACTTATAATAAGCGGCTACAAACTGTCATCATTAATTATTTTCTCACTTTACAACCTGAGCTGAGCACCGGAACGTGATAGTTAAAATAGTGCATAGTTCCTTGGACTGGCTATAAAGCTAACCAAATAATAACGTATGGGTGTGCGGGGGGGAATGGAGTAGAATCCAACTCTTTATAGTGAACCGATCCCCGGCTTGATTCGCGGCTCGCGTCATCTTTTTTGACTAATTAACAAGAGATGAGATGGACAGACCTAGCCGGTTCTGGCCTTCACCTTTTCAAGTTGGCCAAAAGCAAAGAAGAGAAGAAGCACAAGAATTGGTAACAAGCTGACGCCTCCACCTTCAACTGACCCACAAAAGCAGCGTTCAGCGACCAGCGACAGCGTTTATACATAAATGCTAACCGTACTCAAGCGTCTTCCTGACTGAGAGAGCGGGCTTTTGGGGTAGGTCGGTCGTCTCTATTCCTCCCTCTCTCTCTCTGCCCACCCCCCCATGGCGCTCCACTGATCGGCTGTTCGTTCTCCCGCTCCCTGCCCGCAGCACACCTCGCATTATTACCGTTCATTATAATCCATCGTCTTTTGTGATACCCTATAAGGGGGTATTTTGTTTTTGGGACAGATGTTAGCAGTGCCGATATAAACTAAATGTATTTCTGATCCTTTCTGCCTCCATATGCCCCCAGTATCGGGGGCACACACGACTTATTAACTAACATAAGAACTATGGGTATCTGAAAGGGTATCAAAAGTTTCGGTTGCCGAACGCAGACTTCCGTCCTTTCTTGTCTTGCAAATTGTTTTCGTGGTTTCATCGTTTTTGTGGCGATTTTTTTTTCACATTTGTTTTGTGTTGCCTTTTGTTTTGATCGTCGCTTTACAGTGGTTCGATACTTTGGGGGAAGGGGTTCGCAGGCGTAGGGTGGCCAGCGAAGACCCATTTGAATGAAGCTGGCGACAGTGTGCCGTAGGGGGCCATCCATCGACCGGGGCCGGTGCCGGGGCGGTGCGGATTCTGTGAGTGGCCGGCCAGAGGTCAGACCATATCTATGGGCCATAGAAATGCAAAAATCACAAGTTGCGGGCGAACTTCATTCAGCTGCTAATGATTGGCCCACATACCATTGTCGAGCCAACAGCTCATCCAAGCACATCACTCACTCCACCTCTCTGTCTGCTTCTTTCGTCCTCTCTTTTATAGCCGGCAGGACGATGAAGGAGGCTCTGCCGTTGGCGGTGCTGCTGCTGTGGCTAGGAGCGGCGCTGCCGCCTAGCTCCGGCTCGGCTGTGCTCATCTCGGACATGACCATGACTGTGATGGTGGAGCTCTCGTCCCGGCATCCCTTCTGCAAGATGCATAGAGATCGGTGAGTCACTCATACATACATATAACCGCAGATCTTCCATATCCCATGATGATTCTCTTCCAGCGGCGACATTCAACGGATGCTGCTGCAGTCGGATCCACGACGCATTCGCCAGGTGCCGCGCGAGTCGGTTATGGAGCTGGAGGAGGTGTGCCGGCATCAAGGCTCCTATGGCCATGAGTTCCGCGGCGGCCTGGGCTTCATCTATCCGGGGACTAAATGGTGTGGCCCCGGGACAGCGGCCACCAGCTACGACGATCTGGGTGCCCATACGCGGGAGGATCGATGCTGTCGCGAGCACGACATGTGTCCAGATGTGCTGAACGTGGGCGAATGCAGGCGGGGATTGTGCAACCGGGGTACCTTCACGCGCTCTCACTGTGACTGCGACGCAAGATTCCGCCGCTGCCTGCAGGCGGCCAACACGGAGACGGCCAATACTTTGGGGGCGATCTTCTACAATGTGGTGCAGGTGACGTGCTTCCAGGAGCGCAGTCCCTGCTCGGCGCACCAGAGGTTCGAGGATTTCTATTACCGCACCAATCAGTGCCCGGCCGAATTCCGGCAGGCGGACCTCTATGTTCCACCGCACGGGGACAATCTGATAGCCAAGATCCTGGCCCATCCAGTGCAGCAAGGTCGTGCCCTTGCCGCCGCCGCACCGGCCCTGGCCCCGGTCAAGCTCACGGCCCGCCGCTTTGGCGTTAAGCTTGCCAGCGTCGGCCTGGCGGCAGTCAACATTATCCGTGAGGTAGTCCAGCGGCCGCGTCTCCTTTGGGAGAGCCTGCATGCGCCAGTCAGCCGGGAGCTGCCACCGCGGTACGGGGGATCGCCGCCAGGCGGCTACTACTACGAGCGGCCAGGGCCAGGGTCGTCATATGGCTATGGTAGCTACGGCTCTCGTTGGAGCTGATGGTGGGAGCCGAGAGAGCTCAGAAGACTGTTCCCGTGTAGTATTAGTAGTCATAAGTAGACCGACCCACTGCCAGTAGAGCCAGTCCACTCAGCCATATGCATGTGTGATTCGATTCCTGTTCCTGTTCCCGTTTCCCGTTTCCCATTCAAATTCCCTGTCACGCTCTGCATATCCATTAGCTAGTAGTTAGTTGTCCACATCCACTTCCTCCAATAAACTCGTTGAGAACTATTATCCATAACTATTGCTCTCCCTTCCCTTCTGTATGTCTCTCTCGCGTCGATTTGCCACCTGCCTTTTTCCCCACAGAGCTGGCTACAATGAAACGGAGCAGGAGGCCATATGTGCCCAGTGGCAGTACCAGCCATCGGAGAAGTACGTACCCAGTCAGCCACGCACTTCTTCCTAGACGATCCAAGACAAATGGCGAGATCGAGATGACACCGCTAATGACGCCGACCTGGACAAGCTACTCATGGAAACGGTTACAAATCTACACAAAGCAATTACAATTACAATTACAAAGTTTAGCTATAGGACGTGCACAGTCGTATAGATACACAGATATTTCCGCTTTTCTTAACCTGCGCATGAACCTGAAGCCGACCTGAAGCCGACCTGAATCTGAATCCTGAACCAAAGCCAATGCCAAACGTTCAAGCAACAGCATGGAAACTAAATAGGAAAATATATATATTTTCATATATTTAGAGCATACAACTAAAATAGATCTATATATATACATATATATATATATATATATATACAAAAAGAAGACAAATATACATACATATATATTATATCTATATAATATACATACAAACATGTGTATAACTGTTTCCTCCATGTGGGGGAACATATTGGGGGTCAAAGTTTATCCACTCCATACGAAGAAGGATTTTGCACAGATTGATGCCCGATACTCGCTATATCAGTCACTATATCACTCGCTATATCGGGGATCAGTCATGCTATCTCGCACCCCTACGCCAGGGGGCGCACACTGCACGCGGAAGAGTGTGTGTGAGCAGCGCTTGGAAAGATCTATCTATGTTTACTCTGAGTAATTGTTATTTGGAATCAAAGTTCAAACGGCCTCAGTGGACTAATAAAATTATTATTATTATACTTATTATATGTGACCCCAGGGGGTCACACACAGACACACACACATATACAAAGTATGCTAGTCCGGTTTATTTTTTCACAATTTTTCCTTGCAATGCATTTCGACAGCAGGGCATAGTGTAAACGCTATCGACATCCCTCAGAGATTGAGAATAGTTTGGTCCAGTTGCCATTATTAGCTCCAGGTAGCTGTCGAAGGCCTTAGGGTCGAGGCTTCGCCACTTCTGGCAGGCGACGTTGTGATGATGCGGGATCTTCTTGTCGTAGACATACTGACGCTTAGGCGGTTTCTGCTCTGAAGAGAGTTCCCCATTGATAATGGTCTGAGCTGCGGGAATGTTATGCAGCTCCTTCAGCTCCCCTCTCTTCGGTGTTATGTACTGAATGGGAACCAGCAGCTGAAAGTAGACTATCGCCATGATCCCCGGGGCATACTGCTCTCGCTTTGGCCAATCGTGGAGGAGCCAGCGCACCGCACTGTAGTAGATCTCAGCCTCAGAGCTGACACACATACTGCTGTGGCCCAGGATTTCGGAGACATATTCAAATGGAGGTACTCCTCGGTGGTGACTGCCAGGAGGAAAAAGCGACGTACGCGACCCAGCATCAGACTCCGCAGCATGCTCTTCCCATGTGGCAGGAACTCCAGATAGATCTGGAAGGCCATGCCACCAGGGACGAGAGTCTGCTCGTGAAAGAGACTCCACAAATGATTCAGCAGCTCCGTCATCTGCATGTACTCTGCCGCCAGGTAGAGCTCCACAATACCTTCACGCTTCAGTGTATAGTCCTGGTGAATCATCCAACCGTAGGCCAGCTCAAATACCCTCGCTGTGACCTTTTGCGCTATAGTTAAACCATTCGGAAAGTTTTCTAAGTTTACGGCAATTTTCGTATAGGTTTTAAGCACGGTCAGGTGGCACTGGAATTCCTGTCCGCGGACATAGACCATGATGTCAGGCTTCTCTTGGATGGCAATTTTCGTATTCATCTGAAGAATAATGTGGTTTTTGTATGCATTTTTGCCACACAATTCCTCATTAAAGCCAGCTTTTGGTTCACGGTAGCCCAGCGCACAAGCCGGAATTGGTGTCGTTTCTGTATCTTTCCTTGAGTCACCCATTCCACTTATTCGTGTTTTCCTGATTCGTATTTATAGTTGTTTGGATTGGAGTAGAAAATCAGAAAATTGCTAACTCGGCTTTCAATGGATCGCCGACTCCGATTCAACAGCAAATAATGCAAAACTGCAATGAAATCAATCCTGTCCGTACTCACGGAGGCAAAAGCTAATCAGCGTTGCTCGCTCAGATCTTTTTGCTCTTTGGTTTATTTGCGTGCTATTTAGTATCCCACTTTTACGCTGTCCCAATATCTCCCTCATGGTCTCCCTCTCTCGGTCTTTTGATAATGCTGTTCGGAAAAGGGGCGAATAGATTTGTTGGTTAATGCAAGGAGGGGGATCCATCCGCGAGAGAAACCACGACCGCTAATAATGTTCCACCATAAAACTCTTCGAGTACCGAGTATAATTAATAGAATATTTTTAATATTTAATGGCAGATATGCAGTAAAAGATATAGAACCAATCAACATGAGTTTGTAACTCGTTGGCTGATTCCAATTATTGAGCCTTGAAAACAGCAGTAGTAGATTTAAAGATATATAGTAGTAGATTTTAATTAGATCCCATTTAAACCATCAAACTTTTCGTATTATGCTTGCCTTATCTCGAGTAAAAGTATCCTGTGAAGTATATGAATGGATATTTGAATGAATGCCATCAGATCAGTACTTTACAATTTCCAATTAATATTTACGTATCGTGTCTGTGTATTTCTGTAGCACATATGCAGTTCCCCCGTGTGGGACTGGACTGCCATGACTGTCACTACCTTACAGAAGCATCCAGTACGTGGGCTGGTAATCGATGGGGCCCGGCCCTGAGGCCTCCACAGCGAGTTCTTCGACCTCTAGGTCTGGCATCCATACAAAATCATTCTCAGGTGATATGGTTTCCTCCTTATCCCCACCGGGTACCCGTTCACCACTTGGGATCTTTAGAGATATCATCTGCAATTGTACGGTATTAAACAGAGACTAGGAGGATTCCATGCCATTCCGTATAGTACTTACGACCATTAAGCAAACGATGCACAGGATTATGGGCGAAGTCATTTTGCTACGACGAATGCTTTACGGGAAATTTCAAACAAATATAAATATTGATTTCTTTACCGTTTTCTATATAATATATGTAAGTGGGAAACTATTGGATCTGTTTTGATTTGAACAGATTTTGATCGTCCGCTTTGTTACAAGCTACGTAAAGATTTCTGATGATTTATATGGCATGTGGTTTGTCAGAATTCAATATAAATAGACAATTTTTTCGAAGGCCATATGCTCTGCCCCATGTAACAGGATGCATAAGGAAACGCTACCCCCTAAATATTGGACATTGGATCGTCCTCACAGACATACTAAAATCCTACTACTTTTTTACACAGAATACTGTGTATACGAAAACCCCATCATCAAGCAGTTCCTTCTTGAATTTTAATGATTGTGAGCAACGCTTTGAGCACTATATAAATATCCATAAATATGCAGGAATATCCACATCTAAGGCTGTTGTAATGATCTGATGGTGAACATTTCTATAAAATTGTAATTATCTATATGTGTAGACAATAATTTGTATTGCTTAACATTTATTAGTATCTTTGTAGTATTCTTGGAAATCGTTTTTATATATTTTTGGCCGAGAATGTGCCATAGACTTCTCCCAGCAATAGATTGCAGAATCCTCGAGATGGATTCACACATTTCACTCAAAAATCACTTATCTTAATATCAATATACTAAATACCTTTCTATTTTCTCGCCAACTCGATAATTACAATAAATATGAACATCATTTTATCTAACCTTCTTGATTTATGTTTTTTGTTTGTTTTATTTATCAAGGAAGAATTGCTTTGGAATTTATTCTCAATTCTTTTGATGTTGATTCTTCTTCTGTTTTCGTCTGTTTACAAATTACAAAAAAAATTTGAATTCTAAGCATTTTTTTTTTTTTTGGGTGGGATGGATGTATGGGGCGGTTTTGATAACCAAATGGATGCACAATGTAAGGATTACTAAAAATGTTAAAGACTCTACAGAGTCTTATAGAGTCTTTATATTTATTTTTTAGAAAAAAATTATTTAAAAAAATGGAACTAATTGGAGAAGGTTTTTGTTTTTGTGTGTGTTTGGATTTTTGTCAATTCTGTTATTGGATTTATGCAATTTTCTTCTTCTCATTCCCCTGACAGTTCTTATAGTAGTTGTCGTCCGCTGTGTCGTCTTCTTTTGTTAGGCACGCAAGGCCACAAACTGTTGGAACACCTCCAATATGTGTGTATCTAGGTCGGAGGTGAAGAGCAGTGTCTCCAAAGTGCTGCTATATTTCTGAACTTGTTCGTGATGCTGAAAGAAGTCAAAAGCGAGCGTTCACATTAGTGTGGATTCCATGAAGTGTATGAAGGATGATGGACTAACCATTAGAAAGACCTGCTGCAAACGTCCAATAGTCCAACGATACCAGTCCGTATCCGGGTCACGTCCGTCGGTATCGGAGCGCAGCATGTGCTCGGAGAGTATCATGATGAACCGCTGGAAAACGATGAGGAACAAACGCTTTTGGTTCACATTCGCTGCCTCCAGTTTCTCCTCCATACGCTCCACCGCCTGCCAGAGAGAAAATAGATACAGAGAGAGATTATCAATCAGTGAATGGAAATATGAGTATGAGGTCGTTTACGAACTTACCTCCTCGGAGGGTTTGTCAGCATGCGTGATGGGCTTCTTGCGCTTTGTCGGTGCATCCTCATCGGATTCGCTGGACGAGGAGTCCGCCTTGGACAGCTTATCCTTGGCCACGCTTAGCTCAGTATCTGGCCAGGGGATTGAGATCAATTGGTTAAAAGAAATTTTAACGATTTGTATAAGGGGGAGAGGCGCTTGCTCTGATTACTCACTCAGTTTGATCACGTGCTTGTTCATCTTCTTGATGGTCAGATGTAGGATCTCCCAGAGATACATTTTGGTGAATTCGCTGGTCATCTCCTTGGAGAATATCCATGTGGCCACCGCCGAGCAGTCGACAATCTGCAGCTTAAGCAACTTATCCACCAGCACCACCATCATCTGCTGGTGCGACGACCACAGCTCGTAGATGTTGTGCAGCACACAGATCTGTGCCTCCTCCGTCTCGGCCAAGGCCCGGAACACCGAATGGAACTTCGAGATGGCCGCAAAGCTGTGCGAAAACGACTTGGATCCCAGGTTAAGCAGCGTTTGTACAAAAACATCAATCTTTAACGCATTAAAGGTACCATCGGACATCTCCTCGCCGCTATAGCCGCTATTGGGTATCTCCTTCAGAATGTTGACCACCTCCTCGGGCGAACACTTTTGACGGATGGCCACCACCAGTTGATGGGCCACCGCAGTACCAGGTAGACTTGCTATAGAGCAAAACAGAGAGAGAGAGAGAAAAGAAAGTCAGGAAATGATTCGAGATAATTTATGTGTCTATAAAGGTATTTCGTAGGGTATACTCGTATGCTTTTGCAGAAAGGCAAAGCCTGGATGGGAATGAATTTGGTTGCTCTTTCGGCATCCCCCCACCACTTGGTTGAGGTGACACTTTCGTTGCAATTCGCATTTCATTGCTGGCTTATGTGTGATTCATGGCGTGGAACCAAGCGGCACCACCACCACACAGCCACACAACCACACAACCACACAACACCCACTGGAGTTTGCCATTGCCTCTGTTTGGTGCGTTACTAATGATGGTTGTTGTGCTCTGGCTCCCAGCTCTCCTAGCTGCCCCCCCTCGTGCACCCGTTTGCTCTGTCATTACATGCAGTTTATTGGCACTTACGTCAATTATGTCAAAGTGGCAGAGTGGCGGTGTGGCAGAGTGGCGGTGTGGCAGAGTGGCGGTGTGGCAGAGTGGCGGTGTGGCGATGGAAATGCCAGTTGCAGAGTGCCTGCCGGAATGGAGGAGGCATTGCAGAAGTGAAGAGAAGCACGGAGCTAATTATGCGGCCATTTGGCAAGCCAATGCATTGGCAAATGCGGAATTCATTTCGACTTGGCCGATTATCAGGGCAACAATTGTAGCTATTATATTAGATACATGCTCATCAATTGGTTTTCCCATCTATCTTCAGCTCAAAGGAAACTCCAAGACTCTTCTGTCTTCTGTCTATTAGTTTCCAAGGAGTGCCTTGTAATGGTCTTTCATCTTCTATTCAAAGAACATATCAAGCACTCTTTTATGTGCAGTTCTAAGATATGTAGTTCCAGGTCTCTTTTCATCATCTTCAATCTTTTAGTTATTCTAAATGTTTTTCAATGGTCTTTAATGTTAAGTTTCAGTTCTTGCATCTCCCTTTCAAAGGATTTCCCCCACCCGTATCTACAGTTCAATGGTCTTCTATCTCTCAGATAGAGATTCCAAGCTTCTCCAAAAAGAGTCTTCCATTGCTCTTCCTTCCCATAGACAATGTCAATGCTGACGTTGAGTCTTGCATAGAGTTTGCATGTCAAGATCATGTGAGATGTTCGCACACAGTCAGTCACATAGTCAGTCAGTTAGTTTTGGGGGCGTATGGCAAATGGTTTGGGTGGATTTTTTTTTCAAACACACCTCCCCATACACCCCCACCCACCCACAATCTTTGAGTGCCAGAATTAAATGGAAATCTTTTCACGGGAATCTGATTTCCAGCTCAAATTGAGCATATCAAAAAGGGCGGGCATGTCCAAACTCCGACTGTGGTTCAATGTTAGCCCAAACAGAGCCCCCCCCCAGGGTTCCGTTGGTTAGGGTCGTATCTCCCCCAGGTCATCATCTCTCCATCACATCTCAGATCGGCATCGGCAGGAAAGACGGAGAACCTTAGCAAGGTGAAATCGCCATACGGAACCGCACAGGCAGAAGCAGAAGCAGAAGAGAACCCCTGTACTTTCAGAGGGGACTCACCGAAGCGAACCGAACAAATGTAGGTATACGAGTATCTGAATCGAAATCTAAGGCAAAAGTTTTTCGGTCTTAAATGGAGGCTATAGCCAAAATGAAATCAAAAACATAAGAAGCACAACACCAAAAATATATCAAAATCAATGCCCGAAGTTGGTTATACTCTACATTTAAAAAAAAAAATGGAAAAAGATAAATATGCATATCGATCCCAGCCGAAACAAGAGGGATTCCTTGTTGCTCTGCCTATAACTTTTAAATGTGATGTAAGACATAGGCCTGTTCTGGAAATTTAAGAGGTTTTATACATACAAAAAAAAAGAGCCTTTCAATGTTAAGACTCTAAGAAACAAAAGAATAAAGAATATACATAGAGATACATGAATACTAGTTATCTTTCTATGCGAAGAAGGAGATCCGTTTATATTCCTTACCTAAATCGAAATACTACTTTAAATTGAAGTGAACTTTATATAACTAATTGTTCTTCAAGAGCCAATCTCTGTTCGTAGCCCTCTGCCCTTCTGGGAAGACAGGGTATACCTTCCAGTCGGGTAGGAGATACACCACACCAAAACCTGTAGCATTAGAGGGTGCGCTGTTGGTGCACCGCCCTCGAACCGAGAGTGTTGCATAAATCCGCTCTGCTCCTCTTCGCTTTTCTATGCAAAAACACACAAAAACGTAAAAAGAAAAACTAAGCACAGTCGGTCGCGTATTGCGCAAATAAACAAAACGTACGCCCGCTGGCGGCGACGCATCGCTTGGCTGCCCCAATGAAAGCAGGCAGCTCCAAGTTGCGGATGCCACAAGACCCCAGACACCAGAAGTAGTAGCAGCAGCAGCAGCAGCAGCAGCAGCAGCAGCAGCAGTGGCAGCAACAATCGTCTCCCGCTTGATTATTAGCGAGCACAACTCGGGGACGCGTTTCAGTCGGTCTTTCAAGCGCGCGCCGCTCAAACACAACGACAACGAATCCGTCTCCAAAAATATTTCATTTGAATTTTGTTGTTTTGTTTCGTTTTTTTTTGTTAATTATTTGAGTGTTTTTTTCGGTTGATGTGTGCTTGCCGCGGAGTCCGAGACAATGAGGAGGAATCTTGGCTACCTTCTGGGCTTGGTTCTCATGGCATTTGTAAGTTGAAGGAGAGCCCGACCTCCAGAAGCAACCTCTCCATCTCCATCCATCTCCCATCCAATTGCAGTTGCATTCGGGGCATGCCATTGTGGGTGTTGGCGCTGGTAGAGATCTGGTGCTGACGCCCAAACAGGGCATGCAGCTGACGGGCAAGCGTCTCTTCTACGAGGAGAAGGATGCGCGTGAGGATTTGCGTCCTTGGGAGCGCACCCTGAAGCATGTCACTTATGTGACACTCTTCACGGACGCCGCCGTGGGTGCGGCAGCTGGAAATCTTAGGTAGGTCCTTCACACAACACAACAGACTCGTCCTCCGTTTGATGCTCCCGTCTCTCCTGTTACTGTCCATCGCAGCCAGCTGCACGAGTACCATGACTTCCTGCAGACGCCCTATATCCCCGCCAATCCACTGGGTCAGCCCTCAACGGGTGGTGCGGCGCCGGCTCCTTCCCGTTTTGGGGATATAATCACCCTGGCCACGGGACGACTTGAGCAGCTGCCCAGCAATGGCAGCTATCGCTTTGTCGAGGGCACGACCACCAGTGGTGCTGCTGCTGGCGCTGGCCAACCGCGTGCTCTGTGGCAGGTGCAGCGCATCCGCCATCGGGATGGCAACAAGGGACGCCACTACCACTACGAGATACGGTTCAGCGTGACGCCGCTGACGCCCCCTCGGACAGCAGCGCCAGCATACCAGATGAGCTACATCCAGAAAGAGTCCGACTATCCGGGGAGCTTCGCTCGGCTCGCTCATGACGCTCTTGGCGAAGGATTTGCTGCCCAGCGGCGACAGGATCGCGAGCGGGAGAGAGAGCGAGAGCGGGAACAGTCACAGTCGCAGGCCACCTTTACCCATGGTATCTTCCAGCCACCGCCACCACCTCCACTGCCTCCGAAGCTCAACATTGGTGAGTATCTCAAGGGAGGAGGAGTAGGAGCACGTCCTCCTCCGCCTCCTCATCATCCGATGGCCCTCCCAGGGGGAGGACTCTACAATCTGGGGCTGCGTTCGAATTTCATTGCTCCAACCACATTTCGTCCGAATTATCCGGCGGTGAGGCTGGGTCCGCCAGCGGACCATCTTGGACTGGACACCCCGCCAGTTCGATATTCGGAGGTGCAACCAGAGAGGCTGGCACCACCAAGTGGTGCTCCTGTTCCAGCTGTTACTACTGCCGCCGCTGTTGGTGGGGTCACACATCATTTCCATCATCATTTCTATGTGGCGTCGGGCGGCGGTTCAGGGGGCGAGCCCGAGTTGAACTATCGCCCGCCTGCATCCACACAGAGTCCGCCTCGAGCTCAGTCAGGATTCTATCATTACCAGCAGCAGCAGCAGCAACAGCGGCAGCCTGTGCTCTTTCCCAGCTCCGGTTCTGGCTCCCACGAGTCCTACGAATCGAACGAGGATCCCGAACAGGAGTTGCTCGTCCGAAGTCCTCAGATTTTTGGCCAGGCCTCGAAATACAAAACGGCAAAGCTGCCGCCGCTGATCATCTATGCGGATGCTGCCATTTCAGAGGGCAATGAAGACGAGGACAAGTCGTTTGTGCAAAGCGAACCGCTCGAAGAGACAGTGTATCGTTACTCCGAGCCAGATCCACTGTATGTCCATCAGAATCCCATTGATGTGCTGCACCTGGACGAGCAGCATCTGGAAATAAAGCGAGACAGGGACAGGAACCAAGAGCAGGAGCAACAGGAGGAGGAACCAGGCGAGCACGAGGAAGAGCAGAAGCGAGCCAGCAGCTTGAAGGAGCCAGAATTGGCCACTAGCTCTCCCACAACAGAAGAACCTCCAGCTACGACGACGACGACCACTACGACCAGTGCTGCTCCACCAACAACAACAACAGTAGCCACATCCTCCACACCCGCACCCACTGTGAGCAGCTCCAGCAGCTTTGTCTCCACCTCCACACACTTTAGTCCTTTGCGTAATTTAAGTCGCTATCGGACAACGCCGCGCATAACTGCTGGGCGATCGACGACAACTACAACCTCCACCACAGCAGAGCCAGCGTTGAGCAAGTGGGCCAGACGCCGCAAGGAGCAGCAGGATCGCAAGGCCAAAAGCAGCTATCGCCATGAAGCCTATATCTCCACCAGCACGAGCACGAGTACCACCTCAACTACAACAACAGCACCAGAAACAGCAACAGCAACAGCAACAGCCTTTTCTTCAACGACTGCTGCAGTTGCAGCTTCAACACTGGATACAGCTCCAGTGAAGACCACACCGTTGCCGCCGCCACCGGCACAACGCAGCGAAATGGTGGAAGTTCTCACCCAGAAATCTGTGAGCAGATCGGTGAGCATCAAGGTGGGGGATAATGGCGAGGAGATACCCTTTATCGTGGACGACGATGAGAATGAAGTGTCTTTTACTTAAGCTTTTACACAATAAAGATACATATATATATTTAAAGGGATGGTGAATGGAGAGACGAGACTCACCTGCCTCCTCGCTGGCGTACTTGAAATTGGGGACAGGCACTTGAGGTATAAGCTTTCCATATGTGGTGGGCATCATTTCGGTGATGCGCTGATGATACGACAACCTACAGGGAGGGGAAACATTAGATATTTGTGGCCATAAATGGCGGGGTAGATGGGGGGTTCGTCTGCTTACCGCAGGCACTTCTGGAGCACCTCCTGTATGAATTTGGGCCTCGGATGTTCGCCATCGAGCAGCAGGCAGCTGTCCCATTCATCCCACGACCATGTGAACTTAAAGTTGCTCAAATGGTACGAGAACCAGTTGACAAATCGATCGAAACACGAGGTGTTCATCGAATCGATGCGCATGAACAGGATCTCGGTAGCCTGGGCCAGCACCTGCGGCAGGGTGGCCGGTTGCAGTTTACACAATTCGATCAGTATGGAGCCATAGCAGATGTCCAGATAGCGTGGTGTCGGCATGTGGAACAGCTCCGCAAAGATCACTTCCACAATGCAGTACTCCATCGGGATCTTGTGCTTGAAGGGGAAGCTGAGCAGCTGGGCGGCACAGTCCTTGCGCTCGTGGTGGTACGTCTCAATGATGTGATGCAGATGCTCTTCGATCAGGAAACGTTCGATCGAATGGGCGCCGGGGAGATTCGGCCCGTCCGGACAGTCGGTATAGTCGAACATGCGATAGACAACCCAGGGCATCGGATAGACAAAGGCATCGTTGTGGGGCGGCGGTATGATCTGCGGCAGATTGTGCTGCAGCGCCTCGCACAATATCGTGTCGAAGGTTAGGTACGGTCGCGGTATGTGCTTCTCGGCCCAGTTGTCCTGCCGAAGCTTTCGTATCTGGGCCCACAGGCAGTCGAGGTACTCCTCCTGCGGATGCGGCGCGTCCGACGACCACACCCGCAGGGCGTTGTGGTGCTTCTTCGAGCGCTTGTTCAGATACACCTCGATGCGCAGCAGCAGCGACTCGAGGGCCGACTCCTTCTTCTCGTAGAGGTCCCGACCTACCCAGGGCAGGGTGGAGAGGACGGCGAAAACGAACCAGTCGCGACGCACCTGCGGCACTGTGTCCTCGTTGGAAACATCGATCATGGTGTCGAGCAGCTGCAGCAGACTGGTGGCCGATATCACATGACAATTGACCAGATCCGCGAGGAATCGCAGTGAATATCTGGCCGCATCCCAGCGACACGTCTTGAGCGACTCCTTGAACGTCTTGACCATGTGGTCGACGAACTCCCCGCCGAACTTGTAGTTCTTGGCATTGAGCAGACCCACCAGCGTCGTGTAGACGGTACACTTTTCGGGCATACGGACGGCACAGTCGGAGAGGATGCGCAAGATCTTTAAACGGAATGTGCCCAAATCGGCCTCCAGCACAGACACCAGACCCTCGAGATTCGACTCCACCGAGGATGTGCTGCGCTCGCCCACGCGCAATATCAACGACTCAAGCCGATCCTCGATCTCCTGGTTCTCCGACACCCGCCTCCGTTTGTTTCGCCTATGGTCTGCAAGTGAATGAATGTCACACCCCATCCCCAGTTCAGTTGGAGGATTGAAACGCGATTGGGATCTGTACTGTACTCACCATAGCCCTCGTCCTCCGTATCGTGTGCACGTCGACGACTCATATTGCCACAACGCTAAACGCTAAAGCTGGCTGCTCTTCTTGTACCTCTTTGCCGTCGGCACACGCGACAACACTTTCGAGTACGAGTTCGTCTGCCGCTGTTGACTATTTTTTGTTGCTTATTGCGTGCACCTTGGCGGTGCGAGTCGACTGGTATGGTGAGTTATATATTACAAATATTAATTAATGCACTAGTTTTCCAATTGTGAATGACAATTTTTCTTGCGGCGTTTCTTTTTTGCTTAAAATATGGCAGCGCAGCCCCATTGCGATATTTTCAAATCATTGTCATCGATACTATCGCGGTCTCTGTTGAACTCCCATCGATACAACTAACTCCTATCGACTAGACCTGCTGGAATGCGCTGACTCTATAGTATCTCAATATGAATCGTAAATTAAATTTAACCAATTTCCTGCTACTTTGCCTCAGTGTTTTGATATTTTGCGCACAATTCTGCCACAGCATTGAGCCCTTGACAATTGGTGCCGCCATAGGGATTGGCACCGTCGGCTTAACATATTTCAAAGGCCAGACTTATTGTAGGTTTTATGAGTGTTGCGATGACAGAAGCATTCCCGCAAATATAAGAGGTAAGTTGAACTGCAATATGCTTTTTCGCTTTTCCTTTGACCAAAATCACTGTCGACTTTTGCAGCTCTGCAGCAGTCCCTGAAAAAAACACTGTACGGCCAGCACATTGTGAACCAGCACATTATACCGGCACTGACCGCACACTTCAGCTCCCTGGGCAAGTCGCGAAAGCCGTTGGTGCTTAGCTTTCATGGCCAGCCGGGAACCGGTAAGAACTTTGTGGCCGATCACATAGCCCAAGCTCTGTACTTGGAGGGATCGAAGAGCGCATATGTGAAAAAGTACCTGGGACGAGCGGATTTCCCACAAGCAGCGTTAGTTGATCTCTACAAGGCACGCATTAACTTAGAGGTACGCTCCATGATGAAAAGCTGTCCACGCTCCCTGTTCATATTCGATGAAGTCGACAAGATGCCTAGTGGCGTATTCGACACACTCACATCGCTGGTGGACTACAATGCCTTCACCGATGGCACCGACAACACGCAAGCAATCTTCATCTTTATGTCAAACACCGCCGGCGCCCATATTGCCGATTATTTGGGCAACAGCATGAAGTCGGGAAAACTGCGAGAGGATACACGTCTGAGCGACTATGAGCCGATCTTGCAGAGAGCTGCCTACAACATGGACGGCGGCCTGAAGAGAACCAGTTTGATTGAGGCCCACGTCATCGATCACTATATACCATTCCTGCCGCTCGAGAAGGCGCACGTTGTACAGTGCCTGGAGGCGGAGTTCCGGCGGTGGAACAAGGAACCCGATAGGGAGATCATCAACGATATTCTATCCTCTTCAATCAGCTATGATCGGAATCATGGCCTGTTTGCCAGCTCCGGCTGTAAGACGCTCGAGAAGAAGGTGGCCATGGCCATTAACTAGCTGAAGCGAGAATACAAATGCTAGTGTGCATTTGATATCTTTATTGTTTTTAAGGAATTAAAGTCGCCACAGGCATATTATTTTTCACCAAGGATTGAGCCACTTCAGTCGAGAATCCTTCCTCAGCAGGTCCGTGTCCAGGCGCTTCGGTTGCTGGTCAAATGCCTCCCGAGCCTCTGTGCGCACTTCCACTGGACCAATGTCCTTGGTGACTAGGCACTCTCCATTTTCCTTGAGTATCGTGTACTTGACATCCTGTGCCGTGGGCTCGCCATATGGAAACGTGACTGGTGTCACCTTAATTAAATGCTTGATCTTCCACAGACGGGCATTGTTCTCGGGTATGTTCTTGACTACCGTGTAGTCGCTCTCTTTGCCATCTAAGCCCAGGTCTTTGAGGATACGCTTCTCCCAGAAGGGATTCCCCTTCACCGGCTTGATGCGTTGCACTCGAAACAGTTTAGCGGGCTCTATAGACGGATCCTGATGGTCAGGAGTTCTGCGGAAAATCATATATCAATCAAATGGTGCTCAATCATAATGGTCTGCTGTTGGTCGCCGCCGCTCACCTGGGATAGTATATAATGCCCTCATATTTCTTGCCATCCTTGTACAGATATTTCTTGTTGTGCTTTCCATAACTGCGGGTCAGTGCTGCGCCCACCTGGAGAGGTCTCAGAAGTCGCTCCAGGTTCATTTTATCTAATAATTTTCAATTAAAAATACCACAGAGGAACCGAATGTGTTATGACATAGGGATGTTAAGTATGTATCGATATATATACTATACCGATATTTTTGTG
This sequence comes from Drosophila athabasca, assembly GCA_008121215.1. Taxonomy (NCBI): domain Eukaryota; kingdom Metazoa; phylum Arthropoda; class Insecta; order Diptera; family Drosophilidae; genus Drosophila; species Drosophila athabasca. The sequence goes on from CM017796.1 coordinate 17,773,893, forward strand.
AGATAAGCAGAAGCTATCGACTTTTGAAATGAACAGTAGGTATGGTTATTTGGAAATAAAAATCCCAACTATGGTTTAAAACACCGTTTTACCGGCATAAATACTAAAAATAGTCGCAAATGCTTATGAAAGGCAATGTGTTCGATAAATGTGCTGTTAGCGCATTTTAACATAAGGGCTCACTGTTAAATGCACATATAGTGCACAGTGTGCTTTTGGGCGCACAATTTGCCGCGAATTCAAATTTGAAAATTTCCATCCAAACAGACCAGCATCCCGGTGGTTAGTTTTCCTATCAAGGGGCGGGTATCTTGCATAACCACCGCCATTTTGTTGTCCGTAGCGACTCTTCAATTGGCGTTCTCCTGTCCGGGGTGCATATTTGCCATTGGCTGCTCGTTGGGCGGGGGATGTTCCAATTATTTTTGGTATAAAGGATGCTGCACTGTCCGCACCGTGCGTCAGTTCGACATTTAGGCTTTACGCGAGCAGCCAAACTTGTAAGCTCTTCTCCGGAATCCACTTGGACCGTAGACCAACCGAAAAATTGTGCGGATATTCTGCTCTTTTTGAATATTGTAAGTTAAAGTTTTTTAAAGTTTATTAAGTGCCCAAAGATTGCATCGCGAACACATCAAAAGTTGTTTGTTGTTGAATATCCGATTGTAGAAAATCAGCTTAGAAGCTTAAAAAATCAATTGTGGGATCATCTAATCCAGCACAAACCACAGCCGTAATTCCATAATGTGACTCTTTCGATCCCAATAAAAACCCATGGGAACGGAACGATGGGCACGACTTGATGGTCGGTCTTTGACTTGATGCAATTTGTGCGACTTTTCAGAAAAACCCATTAAATAAATATGTAATGTCAAATCATACGTTAACCACAGAAGGGTTCTGCATTTCCCAGTTCCCAGTTCCGATTCGGCCTAGTTTGGGGGGTGTTCAGGTCCCGCGGGCACATAAACGTGCCGATTGTTCTGCTATTTGTGTAGGTGTGAAAATATGTTGCGAATAAACAATAAACAATAAATACAATAAGTACAATACAAAATAAATGAGAATAATATGAAACGCAAACAGGACATGTACCGAAAGGGGTGTGCGCCCCAGGACGAGAACAAGGACATGGGCGGTGCGGTGCGGGTCACGGCACACGCACCCTTTGACACAAATGCACACAAATGAACCATAAATAATGCAAGTGGCAGCAGCAGGGGCGGATAGGGAGGGGGGTACCGCTTCACCCACCCACCGAATACTTATGATCTCCGTCTTCTCTTCTTATCCGTGCAGCAACTGGCAGCAGGAGCCACAGACACACCAAAGGATGGTCTACGACATGACGCACATGGCAGAGGGACCGCCGCAGAGCATCTCCCTGAGTCGCTACTATCTGCCGGAGGACGACGAGATGTTGGCCACCGCCAACAATGGGGGTCTGCTGAACGAGGACTATGCGGCCAGCACCACGCTGGACATTGAGAAGCGCTTCCAGGCGCGCATGGCCTGTGAGACGGCCGCCCAGCCGGCACCGCCGCCGCCACCGACACCGGCGCCACGTCGACGGACCACACCGATTGCCCACCTGGATCCGACCGAGCTGGTGGGATTGTCACGCGAGGAGCGACGTCGCCGGCGACGGGCCACACTCAAGTATCGCACGGCACATGCCACACGGGAGCGTATCCGTGTGGAGGCCTTCAATGTGTCCTTCGCCGAGCTGAGGAAGCTGCTGCCCACCCTGCCGCCAGACAAGAAGCTCTCCAAGATCGAGATCCTCAAGCTGGCCATCTGCTACATTGCGTACTTGAATCATGTCCTGGAGACCCCCTGAGATAGTGGTAGCGCCTCTAGCTTCAACACCAGCTGCAGCTTCAGTGAGGCCATGTTCTTTGCTCCACCATAGGACGCAAATCGAATAGATCCCCCCCAATGTCCTATATCCTGTATCCATAAACCATAAACTACATATGTACATATGTATGTGTGTACGAGTATCTTTATTCTAGAAATAGTCGCAAAAAAAAAAACCAAAACTTTTTTTGTCTAGCTTCTAAGTCGTGATATTTGTTTTTACCTATAACTATCGTATATATCGTATATCCCAGTCAAGCATTAAAGTTCTAAATATATCTATAGTATACCGAAAAAGGAGATACCTCTAGCTCTTTCATTCTTTGCGTCTTTTGCGCCCCCCAATTTCCATTCCCTGCCATTTGGTTGGGGGCACAGCTGCCGTTGCAAAGTTTTCCATTTGCTTTGCCGTATTCCGTTCAAGTGCCAGATGCGACCTGATGGCAACACTCCCCCACTCCCCCACTCCACGCTCCACGCTCTAGGCGTGTCCTTTGGAAGCCACGCCCCATAACTGGCCACCAAAAGGAAGACAGGGTCACCCTTTCCCAAAGTGTCAATATGTTGATGCTATTGTTTTATATGTATTCCGGTCTCTAGTATTCCAAATTCAAAATTCCAAAACCACATCGTTCGCTGCGCGACAATGGCCTTTCATTTCAGTGCTAATCAGGTGAGTGGACACCATCAGATATCAGATGGAGCACCCTGTATGCGGATTCTGCTATAATCCTAGCTGTTACTGAAAGAGAGGGACAGACAGAGCTACAGGAAGCTGCTGCTCCAGTGCTGCTCCATTGCTGTCACAATTCCCCTGGCAGCGGCCTAATTTACAGCCCAAGTGCCATGTCAGTGGGTGGGCGTGGCAACCGGTTGCCATAATAATAGTCATAATAATAATTCTGCAAGCAAAAGGTAACAAAATCAATGGCATGGCATGGGCTCTCTCCACGCTACACGCTCCCTCTCTCTGTCTCTCTCTCTCTGCGTCTCACTGACCAAAAGAGAGCCCGAACCCGCCATTCAGTAGGCATTCCGTTAGACTGCCACCCGCCCAGTCTCTGTCTCTCTCTTTATTTCTGTCTCCCATTGAATGCCATTTGTAGACGGTGTGGGAGGAGAAGGAGTAGAGGAGCATAGGTGCCAGCCAAATCAGTGAAACAAACAAAAACCAGCAGCCAGGCGACAAATTAGTCAAAAACCAACCTCTTATCACGCGGATTTTGCCTTTTAGCAGTAGATTCCAGAATGGTCTATAGATTCAGGGGTTTTGGAAAGGAGTTTTGCTTGTAATGCAACAACTTGTTGGTAAATTTAATACACATTATAGTCCAATAAATACTTACTATTTATTTGCAGTTTTAGTTAATTGTGCAATCATAGAACTGTACTTTTTCATATTAATACGTATGGATTGTATGTACTACGCTGTGTTGTTTCATATAATTCAATCCAAATAAATTGATGATATTTCGGTTTCAGTCAAATAGTATTAAACTCATATCCCCATATAGGTTTTTGTTTCTCCATTTGAAAGAATCGGTGGATCATGACAGATTTGATAAATTTGAAGAAAGTTATTATTATTATTTGTTGGGAACTGTTTAGAGAAATATTTCGAGAGGAATCTTTTTTGAGGGATCTTTCCATTGGAATCTTTGTAGAGAAATTATTATAGAAAGATCTTTAGGGATTAAGAATATTAATGAGAATTCTTTGTTATAGAAATCTTTACAGATGAAATATTTAGAGGGAAATCTATAAAGAGCGATCTTGAACTGTTAATCTTAACCTGGGAATTAAGTATGACAAATCTGTACCTTCAATTCAATGTATGTAATCCTTCCATCAGTTCCGTTCCCATTTTCGCCACATTTTGTCGACTGTCTCTGCAGGCTTTTCATACTTGAGTGACGGTACGCATCCCGTTACCATTCACCATTTACCGTTACCATTTCTATATCCATTGTATTTTCTGTTCGTTCCCGCTGCCATTCCAGAACCCAATTCCGATGCCCCGTTTCCCTTCCATTGCCTTTGCCTACCTTTAGGCGCGTCGCCTCGCTTTCTAGTTCTCGTTCTCTGCTCTGGGCGATGTTTTCCCGAAGTTGCAAATAGCGACAGTTAAAGTTTATTTACTTGGTAACGGGATTGGTTACCAATCCATTGTTTTTTTGCTTTTGGATCCAGGCTCGGAGCGTCGCCCCCTGCCCCTGTGTCACTCAGGATTGCCACGCAACTGCAGTTATTTACAGTTATTTTGATATGCTCGTACACGGACTCGTATGTACATACCATCGTAACGGTTAAGCGCGAAAAGGTGAAGGAATTTTCGCTCTTGTTTGGTGTATTTTTTTTGTGTGTTTTCGCTAGTGGATCCAGAGATCCAGATTCAGATCCAGGGATATCTCTCAGGAAGTGCTGCTGCAGCAAGTCCTTTTTGCTGCTCCTGCGGACATGCTTAATGACATTTCAATTGCATTTCAAAAGGCGCACAAATCGACAGCTGTTTGAGGCCCAAAGTGACTGAGGGCAGGGGCGGCAATTGATTTGATTGGACGGACAACAGGGAACTGGACCCGTGGACCTGGTCCAGGATCTGGTCCAGGAGCAATCGGCAGGAGCATAGGCGTGAAATTAGCTTGAGTGTTTGTCCTGCCGCAGTAAGGAGTACAGAGGTACAGGATTACGGTAGTTATGGTAGGAGTTGGAGGCGTGTACACAAGTGAGTGGAGTGTTACAAGTGCTGCCTGCCCGTCCGCCCCCCTGCCTGCCTGCATATCCATCCTGTGGACGAGTGCACGTGTGCACTGGTAGCTTTCTGACTATCTAATCCTCTCTCTGGCTCTGACACAAAAGACCATGTGATAAATTGCACCCCAGAGGTTTGCCATAAAAATCATCACCAAGGGGTGACGCACACAGAACAGAGCAGAACACAAGAGGAACAGAGCAGAACAGAGCCGAACAGTGTGAAGGAGATAGATGGTATGGGAGGGGGTGGATAACAACCCAAACAACCATTCAACTATCTATTTGTCTGCCCTTCTCCAAAGCCAATCCCAATTCCAGTACCAACCCATCCCATCCATCTACCCATTCATTCATTCATTCATCTGTCTGGGTGTCCTGTAATCCTCATTGTAGTTGGTGTCGTTTAAATGCCTACAAAACTTTTGTTGCTAATTGAGTTTAAAATCAATTTGTATTTCACGCTTGGCAAGTGCATCCATTCCATGGTAACCATCCAGGGGATTCCTTAAACCCACACCCACACCTACTCCGACACCCACAGCCACACTCTGGTCACATCCCTCTGGCCTCTCCCTCATCGCATTCTTGTGTAATTGCCGTACAAATTTAATTACAGTTGCCGCATTGTGGCACACGTTAACGTTGATACGTCCAACGTCCAAGACGCGTGCCCTACACCCCACGCAAACCCCCACCACAATCGCATCAATCAAGGTCTCAATCAAGTGTTGACAAGTTGCAGGGCCCTGGTATCGTATTACCAACGGTTAAGGCATTTGCATTTGTTAATTGAAATCCGGAAGCGTGGGAAGACCAGACCCAGACCCAGACATCGGACAAGAGCTCTCAGTAACTCCCATTTGGCAGTGGCATTTCAAGATGTTATCGGAGAGCAAGAAACACCATATCTTAAATATGAAATAATGTGTAAATGGTGTACTTGTTCAGGCTGCTGCTTCCTTCCTTCCTTTCCATTGGAACTTCTGCTTCTGCTCAAGCTGCAGGCAGGTAGAATCTTCGATCTATGCCTTAGTACCACTACCAGATCATAGGTCATTTCCATTCCAATAGCCGAGATCCTTTTCCTGCTTCTTGGCAGGACTTTAAGCTCCTTCCGGGTGTGCTGCTCTGCAGCAGGATCTCCACTACCTCCGCTACCACAACTCATAACCATTTGCACTTCTTTTCGTACTCCTTAACAGGTTCTGGCTTCCTGGACTGGAGATTGATTTCCTGCCGGGCTTTCCAACCAGCTGCTGGCATATGCCACAAAAACTTCTGATAAATGATTCCACCAGCTTAAGACCAGGTCTGAGGCAGGCTCATTTAAGGATCAGTTTGAAGTCTGTCCGTTTTTTAAAAACCCCTCCCCCCTACCAGAGCAGACCTCTGGACTAGGCTACGGCTACCAGCTACCGGCTCCTGCCTTGGCTTCCTGGCTGCCTGGCTTTCAAAAGGCAAACACAAACATTGGCATTAAGTGGAATTAGACCAAATGCCTTTTTACACATGTTCCAGCAACAGAGATTACGCCGTGTAATTTCCCGCCCATTCTGCCCATTCTGCCCATTCCGCCAGGAGGGGGGTTGGTTCTTCCATGGGGGTTGGCCTTGGGTTGTCTTGTGTGTTTTTTTTATATTCTGTTTTTTTATTTGCAAGTATCAATTGGTTTGCTTGCTCAGTGCCCATAAATAAGGGAATTACTTGCACCAGACGATAGACGATTAGACGCTAGAGGGTGGAGGGTAGAGGGTTTTCATAACAGGTGTTGATCGAGTCCTCGTCGTCTCCCCCTCTCCCAAACAGTTCGAGGACCGCTTCCAGGCCCGAGGACTGAACAATTGGGAGTTTCCACGCTTTGCACCGCCACGGCCGAGGGGACACTTGAAGAAAGCCACGCCCATCGTAGACAAGAACGGTCACCTGCTGCCCAAGGCCCGCAGGTTAGTCGAATGGACACAGACAATCCTTATGCCTCCTCATGCCTTCTGCCTTCATGATGCACAGGGAGGGCAATTCGTTTGGACGCTTTCGTGGCACCTACGAGCTACCGCTGAAGATCACACGCAGCTTTTGCGGATACTATGATGCCTGCCTGAGCGGACGCTACAAGTACCGTGACTTTCCACGAGATCTGTGCAACTGCGAGCTGCTGAACCGTCGGGCCCTGGCCTGCGACAACCGAACGACACTGGGCCTTGCCGGGGATCCGTATTGGGCGCGACCAAATTGCCCGACCAAGTGCGAGGGCGTCCAGCTGATCAAGGACCTCCATCAGAAGAGCCTCCGCTGCAAACGGGCGTCTTGTGACGTCCCGGTGAGTCTTTATGCTTGTCTTCTCCATTTGCTGCACTCATTGCCATTCGTACCCTGCACCCTGCATCCTCCATCCTGCGTCCTGCATCCTGCACTTCTGCTCTATAGATGTGCAGAACGATTCTCATGCCGAAGACTCCGAAGCCTGTGGAAATTCCCTGCGTCGAGGTGGAAGTAAATCGCAAGCGAACCATCACTGCTTTTGTTGGGGTTCGGGAGAGCTTGATGAAGGCAGCGGCCAAAGCAGCGGGCAAAACCAAGAAGCGGTTACCGATCTATATAGAAGGCACATCCCAGGACCAGCTCAATTCCAAGAACATTCATTCTGAGACATCGCGTCCAGGCCATCAATGTACCATCTATAACCAATAAATCCCGGCACATATTGAAGCACTTGCATTATTCTTTGCTGAAGGATCTGCAAGGTCAAACCTGATCTGCATACTCATCCTGCATCTTCATTATCCTGCCCTATCGGATATTGCTCCTCTATCTGCACATCACCGTCACAAAAATCGATCTTAAATGGAATCCCATCTCGTTTTCAAGAACACAAACCAAACATTTATTCAAATGACACTCGAGGATTCGTTAGACTCCGTTGTCTCTTCCATTGTCCCCGTTTATAAGACAGGCTCGAGGAATATAATCTATCTGCCTCAAGTTCTATAGCATATACCATTCTTTATACGTTCATTAAACCATAATTCCCTCATCTCAAAGATGGTTACGAAGATTTCTGATCACAATAGAGAAACATAATTGGCTATCCATCTAAAGGAGCTTTTCGCATTCCCAAAGACCACTACCAAGCCCCGTTTTCCTTTGAGACTTTCCCTGGTATGCAGATCCCTCACCAATCTCACATTATGGCTCATCCTTCTTCCCACGCACTTATGTACATATATCCACACTGTCATCCAATCATAACCATTGTATATACATATCTCATCTGCATCTCCATCTTCATCTCTTCATCATTCGTTTAAAATATACAAAAGTGAAACCCCACCCTCCAACCATGTCGCAAGCAGCCGGAGCCACATTGCCGGATCTGTCCTATACGCCCGGAGATCTAACCGAACCCGAGTACCGTCTGCCCTCGCACCAGCTGCTGCTCGACCAGAAGAGGGCCTCCTTTGCCAGGGACAGCAATGAGCCACTGAGTCGTCTCTATCTGGACAGGGAGGAGACCCAACCGATCAAGTACCGGGATCGGGTGACCTCCGCAACGGGGCGACAGTTTCCGGCGCTGGCAGCGGCACAGTCCCGCTACGCGGATCATCTGGAACGGAGCAGCGACCTGAACGGAGGATTTGACACGGGATTCGATTCAGGTTTCGTGCCGGGAAAGGATCTGATCTCATTGCCAGTGGCCCAAAGCCAGACCCAGAGGCACACATACGACACCGATCCGGATTTGATCAGAAAAATGCCGCTGCACTCGATCACCGAGAAGCCCAACGAGCGCTGCCCCTCGCCAGTGGTGCCGGCCTATGCAAACTTTGAGCTGGCGAAGCGCATGCACCAGGACAATCTCGACCACCAGCCACTGCCCGATTGTGTGGCGGATCTGGCGTTCCGCAAGGCCCAGATCTCGGGCGGACATGCCGGACTCTCGCTGGAGATCGATCCCATTGCCACGGGCGTGGGCGTCAAGACGCACAATGCCGGGCCGACACACTGCACCAAGATGAAGGTGTTCCGCCCGAAAACGGGCGGCGGTGTGGTGCCCAAGGCCTTTGCCGGAGGTGACACATTCCGTGGCGTCGGCTCGGCACCGGCCAAGAAAATGGGGCCCATGGATCTGGCCATCTGCTGGGACTTCAAGCCGGCCAATGCCACGGACGAGCCGCGTCTGGCACGGCACATCGATGGCTCCAACGACTCGGCGGGCCCGGCGGTCTTCACCTGCGTACGGACGCCACGGGAGGACAATGCCGCCGATCTGGGACGCTCGGCCGGTGTCTTCACCAACACTTTGGGCGAGGCAGACTTCTTCGACAAGGATATACTGCGCCGGAAGACGGACTTTGGTGGCAGGGCCATCGACCGCGAGGATCCCTGCGCCTGCGACTACTCCCCTCCGCCGAGGGATCGGGCACGCAGCGTCTCCCGGGACTCGAGCGCCGCCTCCCACTGTCGCCGCGGTCCCGGTGCCGGCGTCAGTTTCGGCAACCTGGCTGAACTCTCCAGCGGCGGCGGAGGCGGCACCCGTGGCGGCATGCCGCCCAATCGCCTGGCCAAGCAATACCAGTCGTCGCCCCTGCTGGGCGACAAGGCGTACCAGGCGCTGCGCGAGAAGTATCTCGGCCCCGAGTCCAGCTGTGAGGGCAATGGCCCTGGCGGTGTTCACATGGAGCATGGCTGCCGACCCGCGGGTCCCTCCTGCAAGCGGGACACACTCCTCCGACGCCCCGCCCGTCGTCTCTGCCACAAGGTTGGCCCTGCCCCGGCCCCACGCTGCTGTCCGCCCGCCTTTGGGCATGGGCATGCGCATGGTCATGGACATGGTCATGGCCACTGTCTCACCAGCAAGGCCGCGTTCCGGGCGGGCGTGGCCAAGCACAATGCCTCCGGCGATTTCATGGGCATGGACACGGGCTGCTCTGGCGGCGGGCGGGTACTAGTGGTGCCACGACCGCGGCAGCCGTACGCCAAGAAGAACTACGATATCGACACACTGGTGCCGCCGTTCCGCAGTCAGGGCGGTGGCGCCGGCCAGGGTGGCTATCCGGAGCATTGGCGCCTGGCCAGCGTCTACCAGCATGCCTTCAAGCCGCTGGAACAGCGTCGACGTCCACTCCTCCAAACCGTCTACAAGTAAATCCACGAGAAACCGCGTATCTCTCTAAAATGAGTGTAGTCACCCAATCATCGTGAATATCTTCCCCCCTTCCGATAGGTACTCTGTACATACACCCAGTACAACCCTCTACATTCATATTCCTTCCTTTTCGTAAAGAAACCCAAAACTGCAGAGCCTGCCCGGTCTTTACCAAGAACAGATTCATACTGTTGTATCTTTGTTCCATCTTATAGCAAATACTAACTACTATTTTGATTGATTGTTCTTTTCTTGATGTTCGCCCTATTTTCACATCATGTAAGCTTCAATAGGTTTATGGTTATATCCTTACAAATTAGAATTTAATGTAGAACTTTAGTAGCTGACAAAACTCAGATGTTTTTCTAGATGAAAGTAGTTCTATCTCAAATCATTTTCAAATCGGTTTACTTTAGTGCGCTCTAGTGTGTGTAACAACAACCCGAACATGCCTGCGGGAGAAATCGGTTTATTGCTTTACACTGGAAAAACCGAAGCCACAGGCTGTCCGTGAGCGACAGCGCAGCAGCAGAGACGTTTGCTATCCACATTAGATAGGGCCGTGCCGAGCACTGCCTTAGACCATTCGTAGAAATCTCCAACCGATGATAAGTTAAGAAATACATATATATGGGTGTGTACTTGGAAGACTTTGAGAGTAAGAAAATCAATTTGGGAATAGTATTCAGAAGAGAATACACCATTAACCGAACGGCACTGCTGCATGTCAGACTATTCGTATTCCCAGGCTTCGGTTAACCGAAGATAAAACGTCGCCTTTTTTTTTTGTTGTCCATTTTTCGATAGAGTAGAACAATCACAGTTTGCATATAGCATGAGGTTTATATAAAAAAACAAATGTTATACATATATAAAAATTCAATACAAATACAATACAGTAAATACATATATATATATAAATAAACGTGCAATAAAACATTAAAGGTACATCCAAAAAAAATAGAAACATGAAACATGAAATGTGCATAATTGTGTGGGGTGGCAGAAACCAAACGAGGGACTGAAACATTTTTCTCACAAGCTAAAAAAAATACCACTTTAAGTCGAAATCTTCGAACAGAAGCCGAAGCGTAGCAAAACTTCAGCCAAGAACTGCAGATACTCTTGTATCTTTTATCTTTGGGATTGCGATCAGCATAGGATCTTCATCTTCTTGGTTGGATCTTTTGTTTTTGGATGGGTGCGTTTTTTGTATGACAATCTTTGGGTGCAATAAAAATTCAATGGTCTTAGGAGCTAATTAAGAAAGAATTGATTGAAGGTTGATATCCTTCCCTCATCACTTGGCCGTGGCATAGGCATCGTGACTCTTGTGGAAGACATGCCGCAGCACATCCCGTGTCGATCGACGAATGCTATTCCGCAGCGTGTGCTTCTTTTCGTTCGTCAGCTGCTCGATGGTCATGTACTCCGTTTGTGGAATGCTCGACCTGAGCTTCATTGTCCGCTCGCTGCTGTCCACAATGGAGATATCCGCTGGATGCACCTCCGCCTCCGGCAGCGGCACCTCCTTCTGGGGTCGCCGTCGCAGGCTGTGACGAATGGTGTGCATGATGTTGTGGTGCTGGGAGGGCTTCTCCGGTGAAGTGCTCGTGCTCGCCGTGCTGTTGCTACTCTCCATGGGATGCATGAGGCGGCGTATCGATTTGCGTATCATATTCTTCATGCCATGGCTGGATGGTGGTTTGTCCAGGGATTTACTGGATTTACTGGATCCAATCGATTGAAGGGACTCCTTGCTGGCGGCCTTAAGCTGCGCAGCCGGACGATAGGCGCGCACGAAGCGGGCTGGGGCCTTGAAGTCCTCCTCGTCTGATTCTGAGGCATAGGCTACATCGCCTTCAACCGCATCTGGCTCGAGCTCGGGCTCTGGCTCGGGCTCTGGCTCGGGCTCTGGCTCGGGCTCTGGCTGCTTCTCCTCCTGCTGCTGCAGCTCCAGTTCTTGTTCCTCTTCTTGTATCTCCTGCAGCTGCTCCTCTTTCGTGTCCTCTTGTTGCTCTTCTTCCACTGGTGAGGATTCCATCTCTGGCAGCTCGCTGATTTCCGTGAGAGTGCGCCTTCTGGTACATATGAGTTGGCGCTCCACTTCGACTCCCTCCTGGCGCTCCACTTGCATCAGGGTCTCCTGCGTCTCCTCCGACTCCACCAGGAGGCCCTTCTTGCGCAGCTTTGCCTCGTTGATGCTATTCTCCAGCTCCAATTGGTAGCGATCCAGCTCCTTGCCAATATCCATGGTGGATGATTCCTCGCTGATGGCGCCCAGCGAACGTTTTGGGCCTGGCACCGGCGAAAAGACAAGCTTCTCCGCGAGCAGCTTGCTGGGCGTCAATTGGGCCAGGGACATGCCATGGAAGTCGATGCGACAGCCCACAGTGGGCACAAACGGCAGACCGATCTTCAGGCTGGTGGGCAGCGGCTCCTCGGCCAAGGCTGCATTGGCCACGCCAGCGGGATTGCTGGCCAACGCGGAGATCTCACTCTGGCGATGGATCTCGAAGGGATTGCGCGAGGCTGGGGCATCGCTGCCACGGACATTAAGGGCGGCATTGACGAAGCCCTTGTTGGGCGTGGCAACGCAGCGGATCACCTGTACAGATGGTGGAAAAAGTGTGAGCGGATTGGGATTGGATATGGGAGGGATATAGAAGGTGGACCTACCTCATATGGATTGAATTGCTTTTCGGGCAGATCCAGATTCAGGCCAGGATTCTCAAAGCAGGCAATCTCTCGTTTCTTTTTCTTACAGGGATGCCGCACCACCTCAAAGGGATTGGTGGGGGGTTGCTGCTGCTGCTCCTTTTGCTGCTGCTGGTGATCCTTCTGCTGCTGCTGCTGCTGCTGTTGGGCCAAATCCGCTATAGACTTGAACTCCAGACAGGGAAACGGATTGCTGTTCTCTTTGGCCAAACGGCGGCGTCCAATCAGCTTCTTGGGCGTCGAACTGAAGGCAGCGTTGGTGAAGCATGACTCTGTGACAGTGGCAGCTGCTTCCTGCTGTACATTGGCGTCACTTGTTAGGGGTTGCTGCTGCTGCTGTGGCAGGGGCAGGGGCACGCAGCCGCCTGTTTCCCTTTTACGCTTGCGCGGCGTCTCAGTAAATGCCAAAGCACTAATGCTCTTGGTTTCCAGCATTTTTCTGGTTTACTTCGATTTAATTAGATTTATTATTATTAAACCACTGTAGTAGAACAAATCCAATCAATGTCAACCCAAGGACCAAATATTACGTATTTTCCTGTTGTTTGTCGTGTTTAGATATACATACCCGCGACTTTTGATTTTCCCTATCGATGTACAAATTATCGATATTATAATGAAATAAGCCTTCGCTGTTAGCCAACACTGGACAGCGATTGTTGGGACTTTTTCTGGGACTTTTTGAGGGATTCTGTGGAGGCAACATCATCCCAACAATTTCCTTTTTCATCGCAACAATATTCCTTTTAGCGGTTAGTGTTAACCTTTTAGTGTTAAAAGAATTGTTAATAGCGGTTAATAGCACTTAACACTTTTAACAGGGCTTGACAATTCCTTCACAAAATTAACATAGCACTTAACACTTTTAACAGGGCTTAACAACTTAAACACTTTATTGTTTACATTTTTGGATCACAACAAAATATTGTATGAATATTTAAATATAAATATATATATGTATATAAATAAATATAAGGTGAGTGTCTGGCCTGGAGACAATTTGGCCTAAAGCCTAAAATATATCCATACCACCGGTTAAGTTACCAAATGACGTGACATTCCATGCTCACTTACGTTTTCTTACGTCGCATATACTGAAATTATTTTCAAAATTACCGCCAATTAAAAATATATTGATATTTTGTTGCATCGCAATGTTATGGGGTGGATTTTACCTTGCAGGCCTTGCATTTTCCGGGCCGTTTTGCCTGTTGTCCATACCCGATTTTTTCCGAAGATCCTCAGCAATTTCCCAGGGAAAAATATTGTAAACTTCCCAGGACGGCGAGGATTTTTTACAGCGGGCGGACTTGAAATGAGCAAGGGAGTTTCTAAAATAATGGATAAATTGCTGAAATCAAAGTAAACTGTTTCATGGGAGATTATTTATTCAATTATGTTATCTTTTTACCATAATTTATGGGTTTCCTTCCAAGGAGTAGCCCCAACACTTTATAGCCCAAATAATAGTAAACAAATAAAACAATAGCCCCCAAAACAATTAACTTCGACACGAGCGTTACAGAGCGTCACCCACCAGCCATTGTAAAATGGTTAAATCTATTATTTGCGGCCATAAACTGCAATATTATGCTTGCTTACGTCGCATGTCATGCTCACTCAAGTTTTATAAACGTTATTTTATAAACAATCCAACCAAACGGAGTCCTTAAAATTAGCCAGTCTTGTAGAAAATTGTTTTATCCATTGTATAAAATCATGTGTTCAGGCCCGAGGGTCCTAGTTGGCTAGTAGCGGAATATCAAATTGGAACAAATTTTCCACCAGAGCCGGTTAAAATCATATCGATTAAATTTAGGGGTGTCTGGCAAAAAAAATCGATGTTTAAAAAAACTATCGATGTCTGCAGTTGGGTCCATAACATCGATTATATCGATGTTAACCTCCTGCCATGCCTCCCTCCAGCGCACAAGAAAGATACGGAACGTAGGCGTAAACATGGCAACAATTTTTTTCGCTGAGCCCGAGCTGATTATTGGCCACGGCCGAAAGGTGCTTTTCCTGAATCCAAGTGACTTACAAATCTTTAAGGAAATCGAATTGCCACCGGATTTAACCACGTGTGGATTGAAAGTGGTCGAGCCAGTCCCCGCGACTGGCCCAGGGCCGAGCCACCCGGCCAGCAGCTCAAAGCAACAGCCTGCAGCCTTGAAGGAAGCAACAGGATCCGTCAAGGTCGAGGTATCGATACAAAATGTGACCTACTCCCCAGATCGCCAACTGTTGGCTCTGACCACAGCTGGCCAGAAGGCTGTGCTACTCTACAAGAGTCGTCCTGAGAACGCCCAGCTCCTATCTATACGCCCACTAGCTCGTGCATCAAGTGCGCTACGGTTCTGCAGCGATAGCAGCTCCGTTCTGGTGACTGATAAAACAGGTGATTGCTATCAATACGACTGTGTTGAGGTGGAAGCCTCGCCACGTTTGCTTCTGGGACATTTGAGCATTGTCTATGACATCTTGTGGTCGGAGGACCAACAGTATATTATCACATGTGACCGCGATGACAAGATACGGGTGACCAACTATCCGGCAACGTTCGACATACATAGCTATTGTTTGGGTCACAAGGAGTTCGTGTCTGGGCTGGCCATGCTCACGGAACAGCACATAATCTCGGCGTCGGGCGATAAGACGCTGCGTGTCTGGAACTACACTTGCGGCAAGGAGCTGCTGCTCCATGAGCTTCCCGCACCAGCTGTCCGGATGCTGGTGCGTCAATTGGAGCCAGAAAAGACATATGAGGTGGCCGTGCTCTTCTATGACTATGTGGATGCGATTGGCGTGTATCGGCTGGAGCAGACAATCAAAGAGAGTTGGCGAATCACCTCCACACAAATGGTGCGTGCCGAAGCGGGTACCTGGAATGTATGCAGTTTTGCATTGACTGATGACCGGATCTATGTGACTGGAGCAGAGAATGATCGTTTAACACTGCGGGTGTACGATAGCAGGAATGGCGAGAGGGCCTCTGGCCTGCCAGAGGGTTGGTTGAAAATGGTATTAGACAATCTAGACGTGGCTTCATTCGTGCCTGAGGACCTGTCTGTTTGGTTTAAGAAACGATTCGACAATGTCAGCGATTACCTGGAGCGCAAGAAGCGTCGCATCGAGGAGCAGAAGCAGCAAAAATGTGGATAATTTACATACTTCTTATCTTTACATAGCATTTAACTAGTTTATCGGACAAAACTAACGGACTATGTTTGACAAATCTGTTTCATGAACATATACATACATACATATATATATACAAATATTTATGTGTGTGTTAGATGTGTGTAATTTAATCTTTATTAAAGGATCATTTGATGCCATTAGACTGGCTTATAATCTAACTTGCTTTCCAGCTTCTTGTTTTCCGATACCTTGCGCACAGCCTTCATGAAGTCCTCCTGGATGACATACTCGCGCTCAGCCCTGCACAAAAACAATAAATAATTCGATATTCGATGCGGTTGGGTTTGGTTAAACGGGGTATAGCAGCTATAACCGGAACTCACCTGATAGCAAAGAGACCAGCCTCTGTGCACACATTACGCAAATCGGCGCCATTAAAGTTATCCGACAACTTGACAATGGCTTCATAGTCGATCTCCCCGTGCTTGGCAATCGTCAGAGCATGAATCTTGAGAATCTCCAGTCTAAATATGACACAGAGACAGCATATGAGTATATTTTGGTATGATATGAGATTATGGGGTGGTATAGATCCAAACAACTTACCGTGCCTGCTCATTGGGCAGTGGAATTTCAATTTTACGATCCAAACGACCAGGACGCAACAGGGCAGGATCGAGGGTGTCGGGGCGATTTGTGGCCATGATCATTTTCACCTGTCCCAGGGAGTCAAAGCCATCCATTTGGTTGAGCAGCTCCATCAGCGTGCGCTGGATCTCGCGATCCGCCGATGTGCCCTCAGAGAAGCGACGACCGCCAATGGCATCGATTTCGTCCATGAATATGATGCAGGGCTGATGATCGCGGGCATAGTTGAACATCTCTCGAATGAGACGAGCACTTTCGCCAATATACTTGTCGACAATGGCCGATGACACGACCTTGAGGAAGTTGGCATCCAGCTGGGAGGCAACGGCACGGGCCAAGAGTGTTTTGCCCGTACCGGGCGGTCCATAGAGCAGACAACCCTTTGGCGGAGTGATACCGACACGCAAGAAAAGCTCCGGATTGAGTAGGGGCAGCTCAATTACCTCGCGCAGCTCACGAATCTGCTCGGTAAGACCACCGATGGCCGAATATGTAACATCTCCGGGATCCTCATGCGACATGTTGTACACCAAGGGATCCACTTCGCGGGGCAGATAACGCATTATGGTCAGGGTGGTCATATCCAGTGCTACACGAGTGCCCGACTTCAGTTTCGCTTTGTCCAGCTGGCGACGACAGCCGACCACATAGCGGGGCCCATTGGTAGCCTTCACAATGACTGGAAACGGGTAATGTAAGGAAAACTATGAAGAAAAATCCGAGCCTAAGTTTTTACGCGTAAATATTACATTTATCTTCGGTTAGCTGCTTCAGGACTTCACCCACGATTTGTCCCACACTCTGCAGCGCCTTCAGATCATTCTCTGACTTGTCATATAGTTTGGTAAGTTCCTTGATCTCATCACGCTCTGCAACAAAGGGAAATGAGTGTTAAATGCTTGCGTTGCCGGGATTGGGAAGACGTCGGACAGTACTTTCTTTGAGACGCCCTTCGATTTCCTTGTGCTCCAGTAGTTTCTTTCTGTAGTCGGACAGTGCTTTAACCCGCATATTATCGGGCAGCGGTGTGGCAGTCACAGTCATTGCGCAAGCAAAATATTTATACTCGTTTCAAGAAAAAGTTTTACAAAACTCGAATGGTAAATGCCGTGAATTTGCAGTTTTTCTTAGGGCTACAAAGCCATCGATGGCACTATCGATCATATCGATTGTTTATGGAATCATGCGATGGATCGATATTCTTTTTCGACTATCAATGTATCAAATGAGGAAAAACGAACTTCGTTGGTCTGAAGAGTGATATATACTTTGACTTCTACAATAGTAGAAGCACAAAAATATTTAGTTTAAATCATGTACTACTTTATAAGCTTTTTTCATTTTATTTAAAAAATTTCGGACCATCATTGATGGTTGCAGCCCTAGGCAATCGATGACTGTTCAGTAAAAATATACACAAATATTTACAACAAATATAATATATGCACCCCACCCAAATTTAATTCTTGGTTTGGTGTTGATCATAGATGCTCGATAATTTTGTTTGTTACCAACGGGAATTGGGCCCATCCCTGTGGTCTTCAAAAGGGGAGTCGTTGTCATCCGCAATGTGGAGAATTTTGCGCATTTCCTCGGGTTTCTGGTCTCGTATCATGTCAGCCACGGTCTTGCAAGTCAAATCGTGCAAATTCTTGATGTCCAGATAGTTGGCGGCTTTTATCAAACCAAAGAGTGTGGACAGATCCACCTTGACGAAACGTTGTTCCCATCGGCGAATTTCAACCGCCGGCCAATTCCCCTTAAAATGATATTCTGCCCACTCTCGCACCATCCTTAAAATTACCGAATTTATATTATCCAACGGCAAAATGGCATCCGTATCATCATCCAAGCCTTCCATAATCCTCCTTATTGTTATTGAAGTCCTGGTGATACAATCGAAGTCAATTTCACAAATTATCCCATCAGAGGACCGCAGCTTTACAGTTGTCATTTTGTTATAATATTCTACTTATTAAAAGAGGTAGATTATGGCTTGTAAAATAGACTTGTTTTCGGTAATTGAGGTATTATAGTTTTGTTGCATCCAGAGAAATCGAGAATATCGATAAATTCAGCATTTTTAGCAGCTCAGAACCTTGTCACACTGGAGCAAAATGTCGTTGAATTGTCAATTTATGCAAAATCTGCGACGATTTCGACTGGTTACATTTGATGTAACGGACACGCTACTGCAGCTTGAAGATCCCCCAAAGCTATACCAAAAGATAGCAGCCGAATGCGGAGTGACTGGCCTGGACAGGCAGCAGCTGAAGCGCTGCTTTCGGCAACAGTTCAAAATCATGAGCGAAGAATACCCAAATTTTGGTCGCTCTTCACCGAATCTTGACTGGCAATCCTGGTGGCTGCAACTGGTATCGGGTACGTTTAGGTGCGTGGATGCCAGCCTGCCGGCCCACAAGCTGGCCACGATTGGGCAACAGCTTTTAAGGGTTTTCCGCACCAGCGCCGGTTGGCGGCATGTCGAAGGAGCAGCCGAATTGGTTCAGCGTGTCCGCGATTCTGGCAAATGCGTGGGCATTATATCCAATTTCGATCCATCCCTACCACAAATACTCCATGCCATGGGTTTCGACGGTAAGTTCGACTTCATTCTGACCTCCTACGAGGCTGGTGTTATGAAACCCGATGCGCGCATCTTTAATATGCCCTTGGAGCGTTTGAAAATTGCCCCAGACCAGGCCCTGCATATTGGTAACAAGTTCGATGTGGACTATCTTGGCGCCCGCAACAGTGGCTGGAGCGGATTACTAGTGCAGCCGACAGAAGAAAACACGCGAAGTGAAAAACACTCATTCGACAGCCTGGCCACCCTTTTGAACGCCCTCGAGACCCAAGAGATTGTATGGTGACGTGATTCACAGATTATTCTTTTGCCTCTTTGTTTAATGCATAACTTACTGGCTGTTCTTATGTTTACAAAAATTATAAAAAGAAACGAAACAAATATACATATATTTCTTTATATGTGTAATGCATAATCTAGGCCTAGCATAATATAATACGCGGATACTAAGTCATGGTTCTGCGTTGATCGAATGCTAAATGCTCTTGCGATGCCACACGAGTATTTGGGATTCAGACTCATCTTACATGCCTAGTCTTAGATGCCAATTAAGCTATTACCTGATGACTTATTGAATATCTTTGTCATTATAATATATATGTACACATTAAATGGTCCCAATGCTGGGACAGACACACACACGGTTGTAAATACTATTGAACAGATTAAAAACAAATTTGTGACCCGAATATTTCGATTTGTTTGTTAGGGAATGCATTCGGTGGCTCTCCTCTCCCTCCGCCTCCTCCTCCTACCACGTCTTCGGGTTCGGGTTCTACGTTGACTTTGTGGCCTTGGCGGGCATTTGGGCCTTGGCTGCCTTTAGCTGTTCGAGATTGAATTGCTTGCGTATTTCAGTCGACACCTGTCGGATTACCGCATCTGTGTTGGCCTTCAGATCTCGCTCGAGCACTTCAATGTCCACGTCCTTGCTCTCCAGCCGCATCTGCATGTCCGAATAGAAATCACAGAAGAGCACCGGCTCATCAGAACCATTTGGGGTGCGCGTACTGCAGTATTGGCCCCGACGATGCAGATCATCGTTGCTGGACTTCGAGTCGAGGAAGCGCCGTGCACCCAATGGCAGCTGCTGCTGTACGAGTCGCTCATGGTTCTGTGATATATGAAACTTGAGCTTCTTGAACTCCTTTACCTCGTTCTTCATGTACTTCACGTAGCTGTACATCTTGGAGGTCTTCTTCGTGAGATTCTCCAGGCAGCTGATGAAGTTGCGCACCTGCTGGGTGCGTGGCAGGGTGCTGGGATCGAGGCGTTCGGCCTCATCGAAATGCTGCAGGGAGCGGTTGAAGTCATGTTTCATGGCCAGCGCCGAGGCAAGTACCACATGATTCTCCGCCACCTTGGGGGCATGCTCGACGGCAGCCGTCAGTATTAGATCGGCATCGATCAGGCGACCCATCCGAAAGAGTATTGTACCCAGACTGAGCAGCGGTATGTCCTTAAAGATGGGCGGGGCCAGCAATGTGGCTAGACGGGCGCAGGGTAGAGCCTCGCGAGCATTGCCCCGCATTCGCCAGTAATAGGAGCTAAGCGTGTGGAATTTCCATGACGCCGGATGATGCTGCAGTCCGTCAACGGCAAACCGTCGCGTCAGTTCGACGGTAGCGGTCCCGATATTGGTGTCATGTTCCCGCTCCACATATGCGGAGTCCATTACCTTTGGCTGGAAGCTTTCAAGGTGGTCGTAGGTGGCCGGGCCAACACTCAGCTTATGATAGTTGCTGCAGATGGGCTCCAGGGTACGTTGTTTCGTGCCAGTGGCAGTGCCAGTGCCCGACTTGCCGTGCGGTTGATTCGCGTCGCTCTGCTCTGGAAGATTAATGCGCTTCAGTTGATCGGGTGTGATCTTCAGATAGGACATTCGCTTTTCTAGCATGTAGTAGTCCATCGCACACTTGGCCTGCTCGGCCAGGTCTTCCCCGAAACGCATGGAGAAGCGCAAATGCTCGACAATCTGTTCCCGCTTTCGCAACAGGTCCAGGTAGGAGCGCTCAACGTACTCATTGTAGCGTATCTGCTCCAGAAAGGCAATTAGGTTCTGTGGCTCGCGCATGTGAAAGGGCGAGTCCAGCTTTTGGGTAATTTCGTCTTCCTTCAGCACCCAATGATTGCTGGCCGAGCAGCTGAGGAGCACGTGCAAGCAGCCGACGGCCACGGCGAGCTGACAGACACGCATATTACATTGGAGTATGGTCCCACAAAGGGCGTAACTATAATCTGCACACCGGTTAACAAGGAAGCAGCACAGCAGTTAACAGAAAATACATCTAAACAAATTTGGTAAATAAACTGCGGCGATAGTCAGCCATTCTCGCGGAAGTGCCGATAGGTGACATTCTCTTGCGATATGTATCGCCGTATCGATAGCATTCGATTCCTTTAAAAGCTTCCCTAATCACGCTCGTCTAGGTATAGGTGTGTGCAAAAATATAGGCTTCGTTGTAAAAGCCTGCGGGGCACAAGGCAGAACAGAAACAAAAAACCAATGGACAGATGAACTAGTTTTTTATTTGGTTAAAAAGTTTGTGTAAAGAACAGTATAATATATAACAGTGCCGAGTGAAATACGTCCCGAGGCTAGAACTTTTAAATTCAAATACTACATTGCAAGGCAATACAAAATTATAGGTTTTCGGCAAAAACTTTTCTACCAAGAGGCGACGTGCAACGCACACAGTTAAAAATCTCACCAACACTTGTAAAACAGCGTACGCCGTGCATTGAAGAAGTGTGTAGGTTGGCTGAAAAGAAAGCACACACACATACACTTACATATATGCGAAAATCTGCAAGTTTATCTAGCGGCTGTCCACCACCCTCCCCCGGCCCATAACCCCTTCAATCCGACAAACACGCAGCGAGCGTGCGGACCACGAGCGCGAGGCACAAAAAAAATTGTTCAATTTAAATACAATAGATTAAAACATTGATAACCAGCAAAGGAGGTAAGTGTTGTGACAAAAAATAAAAAATAAAATGCATATGTACGTACATATGTCTCTAAAGCAGAGGGTGGCAGGCAGAAATAGAGGCAGCAACACAGCGGCGACGGGACGACGCATTAATTGTGTGTATTGGTCAGCTGGTGCTGGTGCTGCTGCTTCTTCTTCTGCTGCCTTTGTGCAGCAAAGAAGCAATTGCGAAATAATGACAAAACGCCGCATAAAATGCATAGTGTGAAATTTTTAACCGAGTCATTGCCAAAGCACAAGAATGCACAAAAAAGCTTATACATGATTTATGCATGTGTGCGTGGGTGTCTGCATATTTGAATATATTCATTTGCATTTGCATGTGTATATGTTTGTATTGCGTTTGCATTTGCGTCTGTGTGTGAGCCCATGTGGTGTCGGCGCAAGCTTCTGGGTGCGTGTGGGTGTGTACGTGTGAGAGTGCGCTTGTGTGCGTGTGTATGCGGTTCGATGTTTGTGTTATTTTGACATTTACCCATTTGTTGCAGAAAACCCTTTTCGATCGAACGACTGCAACAGCTCAAGGGCTCTGCTCTCTCTATCTCCAAGGACCCCAGGCGACATACAAAGTCCAGCCCGACGGGGGAATACAGCACATACAATCAGCAGCGCATACTCGAAAAACATACAGGGGGAAGAAGAAGAGGAGACAAACAGTGTGATACCGTCGAAACCGAGAGGCGACACCGCCTGTTTCCAGCACCATTCAAGTCCCGAATAAGATGGAAATTGAAACAGAACAATCCATCGAAGCAATGGACACCCAGGACACCCAAGAGGTCGAGATAATTACTAGCGATCTTCACCAGCAGCAGCAGCAGCAACAACAACAACAGCAGCAGCTCCAGAATCAAAACCAACAACAGAACTCGCCCCCACAGCTGCCCAAATTCAAAAATCTAATACAGCCACAATTGCACGCGGTCGGTGCAGTCACCCAGCTGCCCAGCGAGAACGGCAACGTGCCGCCACAACAGCTGCTGGCAGACAGCAGCTCCTCATCGTTTGCCAACGAACAGGACACAATGTCGTTGGACGACGAGAACAAGGAGGATCAGTTCCGTTCGGAGACCACATTCTCCTATACGGTGGACAATGTGGGACAATTGAAATCACAGCGTCTGTCCCCGCCAGTGTATGTACGAATGCTGCCATGGAAGATAATGGTCATACCGAACGACCGGGCATTGGGCTTCTTTCTGCAGTGCAACGGGGAGAATGATTCGCCCACATGGTCGTGCAATGCCATTGCCGAATTGCGTCTCAAGTGCCACAAGGCCGATTCTCAGCCGTTCACGCGTGCCCGCATCAAGCATTTGTTCTACTCGAAGGAGAACGACTATGGGTATTCGAACTTTATCACTTGGCAGGAGCTGCAGGATTCGGAGAAGAGCTACATACACAACAACAGCATTACATTGGAGGTGCATGTCATAGCCGATGCCCCGCATGGCGTTCTCTGGGACTCGAAGAAGCACACCGGCTATGTGGGCCTAAAGAATCAGGGGGCCACCTGCTACATGAACTCCCTGCTGCAGACGCTCTACTTCACCAATTCCCTGCGCCTGGCCGTCTATCGTATACCCACAGAGGCTGACGATAGCACCAAGTCGGTGGGCCTCTCCCTGCAGCGTGTATTCCACGAGCTGCAGTTCGGCGATCGTCCGGTGGGCACCAAGAAGCTAACCAAATCCTTTGGCTGGGAGACACTCGACTCTTTCATGCAGCACGATGTCCAGGAATTCCTACGCGTTCTGCTCGACAAGCTCGAGTCGAAGATGAAGGGCACCTGCCTCGAGGGTACCATACCGGGCCTATTTGAGGGGAAAATGTCATCGTATATCAAATGCAAGAATGTTGACTATAACAGCACACGTTATGAGACCTTCTACGATATCCAGCTAAATATCAAAGACAAAAAGAACATTTACGAATCATTTCAGGACTATGTCGCCTCCGAGACCCTCGAGGGTGACAACAAATACGATGCTGGCGTCCATGGCTTACAGGTGAGTGCCTCCGAGACTCTGCCTGCTGCCAGAGTCAGCCAGTCAACATATTTATTCCGTTTCTCATTCGTGTCTCATTGTTTTTTTTTTTTAGGAGGCCAGTAAGGGTGTCATCTTCACGTCATTCCCGCCCGTTCTGCACTTGCATTTGATGCGTTTCCAATACGATCCCATTACGGACAGCTCGATCAAGTACAATGATCGTTTCGAGTTCTACGAACAAATCAATCTCGATCATTATCTGGCCGAGGGTGAGAAGACATCTGCGGACTATGTCCTACATGCCGTCCTGGTGCATTCGGGCGACAATCATGGCGGACACTATGTGGTCTTTATCAATCCAAAGGCCGATGGTCGCTGGTTCAAGTTTGATGACGATGTGGTCTCCAGCTGCCGCAAACAGGAGGCCATTGAGCTGAATTATGGCGGCATGGATGATGAGATCTCGTTCCATGCCAAATGCAGCAACGCCTATATGCTGGTGTACATCAGGCAATCGGAACTGGATCGTGTCCTGGGCGATATACCGGAGAGTGAGATATCCAGTGATCTGGTCGAGCGTCTCGATCTGGAGAAACGCATCGAGATGGCGCGTCGCAAGGAGCGCAGTGAGGCCAATCTGTATGTGTCCGTGCATGTCATACTCGAGGAGTACTTTGAGGGCCAACAGAAGCGTCGTCTCTTCGACCTGGAGAAGACGCATCAGCGTCCGTTTAAGCTCAAGCAGAACCAGACCGTCGACGAGCTGGTCGAAATGTTTGTCAAGGGCTTTGGCGTATCGCGCGATCGCATGCGTATTTGGAACATGTGCACCGCCCAGACGCAAAAGTTTCTCTATTTCGACTTTGAGGCGGAGGGAGCGCGCACCATCGAACAGATACCCACATCACAGAAGCCATTGGTGATCTTCCTTGAGCTGGCACCCCAGGACAGCAGCGAACCGCTGGCCCCCTTCAATCCCAAATCAGACGTGCTGCTCTTCCTCAAGTATTACGATGCCAAGAACAAACGTCTCAATTATATTGGATGTACACAGCAACCGCAGAGCCGACGCCTTATCGATCTGTGTCCGGAGGTGAACCGCAAGCTGGGCTTCGACCTGGACACCGAGCTGACCGTCTTTGATGAGTATGGCGACAAGAAGATCGCCAATTTGAATGATCCCATCGAGAGTGTGCTCTATCTGCCGCCCGATAATCTACAGGGGCAGATACTCATCTTTGAGCGTGAGATAATTGACATGAAACTGGATCTGCCAACGGTTGAGGACTACTTTCTGGATCTGGTCTATCGCATTGAGATCATATTCAGCGACAAGTGCAACCCGAATGAACCGGACTTTGTCTTGGAATTGTCGAATCGTTATAATTACGATCAGCTTACCAATGCGGTGGCCGAGCGCCTCAATACGGATCCACAGAAGCTGCAGTTCTTTATGTGCATCAACAACTACAAGGAGACGGCGGGCAATGCGGTGCCCTATACATTCAAGGTATGTAGTATCTACCGATCAACGATCCCTCCCCCCCCGCTTAATCGTTTTATCTTTCATGTGGTTTAGGGAACGGTCAAGGATCTGGTCTCGTACACGAAACAGAGCACACCAAAGCGTATCTTTTATCAGCGTCTGTCGTTGAGCATCCATGAGCTGGACAACAAGAAGCAATTCAAGTGCATTTGGGTGTCCAACGATCTGAAGGAAGAGAAGGAGCTTGTACTCTATCCAAACAAGAATGACAACGTTAAGGGGCTGCTGGAGGAGGCGGCCAAGAAAATAACCTTCATGGAGAATAGCCGTAAGAAGCTGCGGCTGATGAAGGTTAGCAATCATAAGATTGTGGCCCACTGCAAGGACGATATACCGCTGGACACGCTGCTCAAGGCGAATGACTCGGCGATCACCACCACACAGAGTGCACAGAAAATCTATCGTGTCGAGGAGGTGCCCGCGGATGAGATGCAGCTGGCCGAGAATGAATATCTCTTGCCGGTGGCGCATTTCAGCAAGGAGTTGTACAACTCGTTTGGCGTACCCTTCCTTGCCAAGGCACGTCACGGGGAACCCTATGGTGCCCTCAAGCAGCGCATTCAAAAGCGTCTGAATGTCCCGGACAAGGAGTGGGAGAACTACAAGTTCACCGTGATCAATACGGGCCTGACCACCGAGGTGAACGACAACGATGTCATCAATTTGGAGAATTTCCGCACCTCGAATAGTGGACAGTTGCCCTTCCTTGGCCTCGATCACATCAACAAGTCACGCAAGCGCAGCTCGCTGAATTTCTCTGAAAAGGCGATCAAAATTTACAACTAATGTGAACACACAAACAACAACAAAGGGGACTAAGGAGCAGACCAGACGCGTAATGGTTCTGCGAACGGAGTCGAGCGAGGCTGGCAGGCTGTGGGAGGCTGCTTCTGGGATAGGGACTGGAAAGAAAATTCGAGGAGACAGGAAACAGAAAGACACGACGCGACGCATCCATCGATAGATACACCGGCAACGTTGCTAGAAAATACATATTTTAAGCAAATGCAAGAATCCAGCTTGAAGCCGAAGCCACACAATTATACTAAAAATTGTATGTCCCTCAAAACAGACTCTTTTCCCCTACCGTCCTCCTCCTCCTCCTCCTGCACCCAAAGTAGAAATTGACATGGATTTTTTTAAATAACATTATTTCTAAGTCATAAAATTTATTTATTAATCGCCTCCGGTCAATTTTTTATATGCTTGTCCGGCCGGTCCTATCCCCAGAGTTTGTCTCCGCCCCGCCTCGAACCGGGCCCAGCCACGGCACGAAGTCCATGAGAAAAACAAAAAAAAAAGGTTTATAAATTTACTGACTGTGCGCTTGCATTAGTGACTTCAAAATCTAGGCTAAGGCATTTAAGAGTGTTTATTATATTAATTTTTTTTTTTTAATTTTCTAAATACGATATTCCTAAAGGCGGTAATTATTTTGAAACCGAATTGAATCGAATCGAAATTGGAGTCTCGTATCGCTTGATTCGCTTGAAATACCGGCCCTTGGCAAATTGTAAATATAAGCTTTTTTTTGTGCGTTTCTCTCTGGGAAAACACTCAGAAAAACAGCGCATACCCCTCACAAAAACAAACAACGGAGAAGTAAAACAACAAAAGATAAAGATATATATTTCATAGATAAGCAGTGAGCTGGAGAGCAGTGCTGGTAAACGACAGAAAGAAGAGTCGCAGATGTTTTGGCAGTAGGGCGGAACGGCACCACCCACTCGTGACACGAGAGAGAGCGAGACAGAGCGATAGATAGAGATAGATTCTAACTAACGGTAGAAACAAAAACATACGGATGTGAAATGAAAAGGGACAGATGGATAAAAGAAGAGAGAAGGGGGGAATATAAGAAAATTTGTTTCAAACAACAATTATTTGTGATTTTAAAACATGAAATGATAAAAATGTATGCAAAGGACTAGACAACATAATAATCTTAAATTAATAAAAACAACAACAAACAACCAGACAAAAAACATACGTATGTACCATAATATAACCAGGTTGAATGCTTTTTTTTGTATCTTTGTTAAATTATATAGCAAAGAGTGCCGTACCGTACCCGGAGGATGATCCGAAAGAACACACAAAAAACAAGCAAAAATCATGACAACGCAATAGAAAAACTATATATATATATATATATTTCAAACAAATATTACATTATTATGCTATGCTATTATTTATGCAACAAAAAATAATGCAAATTATTTCTGTGTAAAATAACAAAAAAAAAACTAAGAAACACCACAAATTCGGATAAAAATATATCAATTCAATATTCCCCATATGTTGATGGTATAGTATATATACTATATCAATATATTTATGTGTGTATATAAAAAATTAAACAGCCGTTAACTCAAATATCCCATAAGAATATCGGGACAACCTATGAATCCTTGTTCCAGCCAAGCTTACTCCCCTTCCACTCCCACTCCTTTAGGTTTAAGGTTATGTGGGGGACGATCATCGATTAGCGATTACCGATCACCAACCGAAAACAACCTCAGAGTTGTATTCTACACTCACACTCCCCTTCGCCCTGGAGTTGTATTGTATTCCATCCCATGAGCAACAACAACAAAAATACCGTAAGATCGGAACATTCAGACCGCCCCCATCCCATCCTTCGATCGAAAATGTGCGGGAGCTTGAAACTGTTTAAAATTGAAAATAAATTATATTTGATGTAGAATTCGATGGGAACAAACCATTTCATTTAATTGCATCTGTTTCGGGGCAATTATCGCTTAAATTATACATTAGACTTTTGGACTACAGATATAACACTATCGGGGGTAGAACTTAGAACTTGCGACGTTTAAGCAGATCTGGCCGCCAGTTGACTGGATGCGTTTCCTCGCTGGCCTCGTCGTCCTCCTTGTACACCTTGATTGTCTTGTCCGCTTCAGCGGTGATAAGACGCGTGCCAGAATGATCGAAGCACATGGCAAATATGCCCGCCTCGCTGTCCATGGAGCCGGGCTGGACGGGTGCCTGGAATCGCTGGAAATTATAGCCGGTGCGCCAGTCCCAGAAGAACATGGTGCCGTTGTCGCCGCCAGAGACGAGCACGCCATCGTTATTGGCCGCCATACAGTTGACAATGGCAGTGTGGCCGGAGATATTCTGCACAAAGTTGCCCTCGGGACAGCGCCACTGCTTGATGTTGTCGGGCGAGGCGGAGGCGAACATGTACAGCGATGGATGCAGCACAACGCTGCGCACAGATTTCTTGTGGTTGGTCAGGGTGCAGACGCTCTTGCCGGCAGCTAGATCCCACAGGCGCACGGTTGAGTCGTGAGAGCCAGTGATGATCTGTGGGTTGGTGGCCTGGGCCACCACACTTGCCACCGTATTTGTGTGCCCGGTCAGCGTGTGCACATTGGCCTTGGTCCTCATGTCCCAGATGCGAGCAGTGGAATCGCGCCCAGAGGTGGCCAGCACATCGATGGTCGGATGGAGGGCCAGCGAGTAGACTGCCGACAAATGACCATGATAGTGTCGGATCACTTTGTTGTACTCCAGATCCCAGCACTTCACCTGACGATCCTCACCGCAGCTGAACAGATACGGATGCTTGGTGCTGACTGCCACACCCCGCACAGTGCTCACGTGGCCGGTGAGCGAGAGTTTCAGCTTACCGCTGGCCAAATCCCAGATTTTGATGACACGATCCCCGGCACCAGTGGCGAACCACTCGTTGCCCGGCTCCACGGCTATGCAACGGACCCAACCCAAATGGCCGGAAATGACGCGGGACAGTTTCCAGGGTGCATGCCACTTCGGCTTAGGTATAGTGGGCGCCTTCTTTGGTATGAGCTGCAGATTGCTGGCACCATTAGATCCAGCTCCTGTGCCCGTGTTGGGCATGGAGGCCCGCACTAGGGATGTGCTATTGCTACCCGTCATGGACATCAACACCGTGTCGGGGCGACGCGCATCGGCATTGAATTTCACCATGCTGTTGACAGTGTCTGTGCTTCCGTCTGTGATGGCCAATGGTCTTTCCACGGCATGTCCTGGTTGTGTCCTCCTGGGCTCATTGGCTGTTGCGACCCGGTCCAGTAACGAGCCATACGTATCTTTGGCCTTGATCGACCGCCGCTGTTTGTCCCTGTGTGTCAACGGAAGTGGGTATTGTATGATGGGTGGGTTGGTAATGCGGATGTATCCAATCCAGGGTACAGGACGGTACTTACAATTGCTCGTCGGCATCTGGCAGGTTTCCTTGATTGGAGACGAACAGATCGTGTGTGCGCTTCAGGGAGCGGAAAATAAGCGTGTGCACGCTGTGCTTTTGCACGTCCTCCATTGATAAATTGAATGTATTTGAGCTAAACAAAACAAAAATGCGGCTTCTTTGCTAGCCGACAAAACTGTCATTCACCACGGAACGCAAACACAAGTATTCGCATGAATGACTGAAATCAGTTATCGAGCTCGGTTTATCGATTCAGCCCATGCCATAAAATCAAACAAAGTATATTTTAAACCACAATTTCCTCCATATTATCTTCTCAGATACATTAAGCAGACGTCACTGGCGTCACGCCAATCGTTATGGTAGAGTAAAGTCGAGCGGGTGGCTCGACACCTACGCACACCCACCTAAATAGCTATAAAATCAGAATCTTTAAAGAAATTTCTCATTTCGTTTCGATTGTTTTGTTTTGTCTTGTTTTTTTATTTTTAGTTAGCGGGAACTGGCGACCCAGAAGCAGCGTTACTCGATGACAGAGATGAAGATGTTGGGGAGACCGACGCTGATGAAGTGCTGGCCGCAGCGTTGGAAGTACTATCCTGTGCCCCCGAAAGCCTGGAGTTGAAGAACTGTTTGATCTGTCGGGAGTGGAGTTAAACGGAGGTAAACGAACGGAACGAACACTTTTCAAATGCCTCTAATAGAGGTTGTAACTGCAATGGCTTACGATGCGCTTAATGTAGTTGCACGAGGTTTCGTTGTTTGAACTCGATACTACGTTGTCCACTCGGTACGGCGGCGAGATGGTGACTTCGTTAAGGATCTGTATGTTCAGTCCTTGCCAGGATACTTCATTGTACTGTGTGGGGAATATGCATGCATGGGAATGAGAAATACCAAGATGAGATTATGTGGAAAAGCTAATGTGCGCCGCCGTTTACCCCATATTGTTTGGCTATCGCTCTATAAAGTTCTTGTGCTTCTGAGCTCACGTCAGCGTTCTGGGACTTGAGATAGTCCTGACGCCGTTCCACTGTTTTCCTTAGCCGCATTTTAACCTGCAAATAGATTCAAAAGGTTCACATCTTATCGCACATCTTGCGCTGCGGCTTACGTTGCTGCTCACCTGTTCCAGATTTAACTTTTGCGGATCATCGACAAAGTTGCCGTTGCACTCCTTGATCACCTGAACGTTGCTGCATAGCGATAGATTCAACGCATAGATATCACTCAGCTCCTCTGTTGTCTTCGATCGGCATTCTGTTTGGGACAAAAAAGCAAGAGTGGAAAAGGTGGGAAGGTGGGGGGAGGGAGGGGGAGCAAATATTTTTGGCGCGATGTACGGAGAACCAAATACTGGATGTCTTAACTATTATATAAAAGCATCAGTGGGATTGCCCCCAACATAATATAAATCACTGATAACAACAATAAAAAATTGGGTTTTTGACAATAAAAAAGGATACTCAAGATAAGCATCTTTGTGTTATGATCGAATGCGAGAACCTCGCCCTCCACCTCCTCGTTGAAACAGGTCGTGCACATCACTGTGGATCCAATGCTGAAGCAGTCGTTCACTGCATTGCCGCCGGTTGCAGTGGCAGCGGCCATCTTTAATTGGTGGACTTGACTTGGAGAGTGGAGTGGAGTGGATTCGACCTGAGGGTCTGTCCTGGGCTCGAGTTGGAGGAGCAAAGCAGCTTTTTATCTTGCAGAGCTACGTTACGGATGTACTGTGCGTTGGCTGGCTGTATTGTTGTCTGGCTTCTGTGCGTTCCGATTGTTTAAGCAACTTTGAATACGTAGTATGTGATGTGATGCAAAACAACAATATGTCAAATCAAAAAAATTTCAATTAAACCATGCGAACGTTGGGGAGCTCTTGTTGTTGTTTACAATATCGACGCTGTGTGGTGTGGAGCTGGTAGATGGACGTAAGCGTATGGTTGCTGTTTCCTATACACGGCTCTGTTACTTCTGGTCTTCGTTTTGATGTTGCCGTGTTTGCCGCCGCGGACTGGCTTTCACATTCACGTTTCTGTTTCTGCCTCTAGCGTAGTTGTCGCTTCATAGAAGTGATTTTCTAATCGCTGCGTTTCAATCTTTTCGCTTGAAACGAACAGGTGCGTTGACCAAAAACTCTTGATTTGTATGGAGCTCAAGCGTACAGTTGATTTTAAATACGTGTTTTCTTGTTTTGTAATTGAGAAAATGGAAAATATGCGAAAAAGTGTTTGGTCAACACACGAACAAGAGAGGAGGGCTGCAAAACCATCGATGGCACTATCGATAATATAGATGGTTTAAGAATTTTCCGATAGATTAAGCGTTTTTTCGACCACCGCTATGCGTTTGAGTGAAAAGAAAAGTGTGTTTCAAAGTCTAGAAAATGAACTAAGCGCAATTATACAGGATGTGGAAAACCAATATTTCCTATGAGAAGTCGACAACCACCAAATCACAGATGAAAATGTCGATATCTCGATGATTTCGCAGCCCTACCGGAGAGCCGAAAGAAGTTCGTGAACGAAGGAAATAAAAAGAACTATTCACTGCAGTGAACTAACCAAATAAGTTCACCCAATTCGTCCTTTTTTTATTCATGACTGGGAAGTGATTATTCCCGATTTTTATATTCGGTTTAGTATTACCAGCTATCAAGGATCCTCAGTGCTGAACATATAATTTTATCCACAAATTTAATAAATTATTTATAAGATTAGCTCCTTATTAGACTATTATTAAAATATGTCTAGGCAAGAGAGGTCAAAAGATGTTTACAAAATGTCAGTCATTTTTTCACATGGCAACTACACAGGGATGGAATTGTCGCGAAGGTCAGATCACAGTTTGTCGTCTAAATATCGATATCGATTAATATATGTAAAATTAATCGATTAATATTAATGTATACAGATCTTCGGCTTGGATGCAGTTTAGTTTGTGCGCCTTTAAATTAAATATTAAATAAAGTGAACATGGTCGAGCCAAGAACAACAGCCCCGCACCAACGGACCCCCACGGCAGAGACCGTTCTCCCCCTCAGCCGGGTGCGGACAATCATGAAAAGCTCGATGGACACCGGCTTAATTACGAACGAAGTGCTGTTCCTGATGACCAAATGCAGTGAGCTCTTTGTGCAGCATTTGGCGCGAGAAGCCTACGCGGCCTCTTGTTCCAAGGAGACAACTGACACCCTCAAGTATGAGCATCTCGCGCATCTGGTGAACAAGAGTTCGAATCTCGAGTTCCTTTTGCAAATAGTTCCAGAGAAGATACGTGTGCACACATTCCAGGAGATGCTACGACTAAATCGTTCCGGTGCCACCAGCGATGATGACGATGATGATTCTGAATCCGAATCTGAGTCCGAGTCGGATGAATGATGGGCCTTCCATTTTCACATCATCGAGCTACCTCTCCTACTTTACGGCAATTGCCTATTACTGATCGTTTTATTATGCCGTGATCAATTTACTTGATGCAGATTCTATATACAATTAAGTTCCATGTTTTGTAAGTTTCCAAATGTACTCTATACGAGTAAGCAGTACTATATATCGTAAGAAGAAATAAATATCATTAAGAAACTAAAGTGCAGCTAAAAATACCCGAGTTTCCTTTACTTATAAATTGTATTGAATGTCTGTACTTCAATCTCTCTCTTACTGCGAGTATTATAAGGAAACCATTACAGGGCTACGAATGGAATAGGGGCCTGGATATGGCCCATGAGCCAGTAATCTTCAAATCTGATATACATATGTGCGATATATTTGTCGTAGGTCTTAGGCCTGTCATTAATTGATTCAGTGATCGAAAGACGTTTGCATTTTTCAAAGAATAATTATAACATATTTATTATTGCACTTGGATACGATTTGTGATGCGATTTTTATGCAGTTGCAAACAATTATGATTTAGGATTTGGGATTGCCTAGGCCTTTAGATAGGTGCCTGGATAGCCAGTGGCATTCAGGCCCGTCACCTTATAGGTGGTGCCCGCTGGGGTCGGCTGGTCGAACTTGGCCGCTGTTGTCACATAGAGAATGTCCAGGTTGGGGCCACCGAAAGCAGCAGAGGTGATCTGCTTGGTAGGAAACTTGATCTCCAGCAGGACCTTGCCAGTGCTGTGGGTGTGGATAGGAAACCCAGGAGTTAGAGCAGGAGAAAATAATTGAATGGCTTTCGCAGGGACTCACTTTGGGTTAACTTTGAAGATGGTGGCACCGTTGAATGTGGCCACATAGAGATTACCCTCGGTGTCGATGGTTAGACCGTCGGGCAGCAGATGATCCTTGGGGCTGGTCTTGCGCAAGTTAAAGATCACCTTCGGGTTGCTGGAGACGCCTGTCTCGAAGTCATAGTCGTATGACTTCACCTCGTAGTCAGTGGTGTCGATGTAGTAGAACTTCTTGGCCTTCTCGTCCCAGGCCAAGCCATTGGAGATTCCCACATCACCCTTCACAATGGACACCTGACCGCCAGCCTCCCACTTGTAGAGCTCACCATGACGGAACTCAAACTCATCTCCAATGTAGCGCATGGTACCGCCAAAGAAGCGACCACGGGGATCGGCCTTGGCGTCATTCAAGCGGTTCTTCTCGAACTCCGGCTGCACCTCGAACAGGGTGCGGACCACCTTGGCCACTGGCGAGACTCCATCCCAGTTGACAATGACCACGCGACGAGCACAGCCAACGGCAAACTCATGCGGCTTGCCCTCAATCGGCAGGACAAAGGCGGCGAAACTCTCACCTTCAATCTGCGTCTTGTACACCTTGTTCTGCTGGTAGTCGTAACGAAGGAGTTTGCCAGCCTCCAAGTCCACGTAGTACAAGCTCTGGGTGGCCACATCCCAGTGGGGACCCTCTCCTAGGCCGGCATACGAGTCGGGCAGTGGTTCAACTTTGTAGGACATCTGCAAGGAGACGAGGAGGAGATTGAGAGGATGTGAATGCAGATTCAGGCAAAACCCACACGCCGCCTTCTTTCCCTTAAATATACCGTCAAGCCAATGAGAGCACCCATTAGGGCGATGGTCAGTGGGAGAAATCTAATGGAAGCCAGCATCTTGCACGGGCTCTGGGCGAATCGAGCTGTGTCTGGCAACTGAATCTGCTGCCGCCCGATGGGAGGGTTTTTATTGATTAAGCGTCTGACATTAGCGGAACCAATCCGCGGAACACAAATCCCAGTCCGAGTCTCAGAGTCTGCGTTTATTTTCATGTTTCTCTCAGATGC
Source organism: Drosophila athabasca (assembly GCA_008121215.1). Lineage (NCBI taxonomy): Eukaryota > Metazoa > Arthropoda > Insecta > Diptera > Drosophilidae > Drosophila > Drosophila athabasca. The sequence continues at coordinate 17,808,734 of CM017796.1, forward strand.
TGCAGCTGTACAGCTGCGCACTTTTGACGTCATGCCCTTCACTTACTCAGCAGCAGCAGAAGCAGCGGTGGCGTTGCGATTAACTTTGATTGCGTTTACCTTTTTGTTTTTTTAATTGACTTTTGATGTTCAAGCGCTTCGTGTGGTCTTGTTGTTGTTGTTGTTGCGGTTGACACTGCTGCTCTGCTGCTGCGTTATACTACTGGCTAAACGAGCATGCAGCTGCTGCAGGCAGAAGTTGGTGCCGCTCTTGATTGAATCGGTTATTGTGTCCCCACAGTGGCAGCAATCAACAAAAAAGGCCTGCTCAATTTTGTTGAATACTTGCATGCATTGCACCGAAAATGTCCTGTCTCGTTTAGACAGTACTTAAAATGCAATGCTATCGATAGCTATCAAAAATGCACACTTGTAATTGCAACTGGTGTGCCACCAGCAACAGATGTCTTGTCTGTCCCATAACGGTTCAAGGCAACAGTAGACAAAACAATCATCTTGCATTAATTAATTACAAAATCTCACAATACTTGTACATTAAAGCTCTCACTTCCGAAAAAAAATATTGCAAAAAAAAAAAGGGCACCTCAAGGACTGTTGCGGATTTTGGTGTCCACAGGATCGTACATACCTTTTAATAAACGATGATTTTTTAGTCTTGCCGATTAGAACAATTCCTTGAGCACTTCTCAGTCGAATAACGCGCTCAAACTGAAGTTAATGCGATCATACCGAAACCTTTTTATAGCCAGCCGGCAATTGTCAGCCGGCAGCCGGCTTTAGCGTGATATACGAAAAACTGCAAAAACACAATATGGATTGATAAGAAGCGAAAACTTTATACGAGGAGGAGGAGAGCGTGCTGTTGGCTGGTCAGTAGAGTAGCCAGAGAAGAGTACAAAACCCAGGCACCAAAGGGCCAGATAAGACATAAAGCAAGTGCAAATGGAGCTGCTGGAAGAAAGATTTTTTCTGCAAATGTACATATTTATTATCGCATCGCACTCAATGAAATGGCATTTCTGTAATAGCCAGAGCCAGATTTCAAAACTGCACAAATTTCTGCCATATGTGGGAGTGGCTGATAAGCCACGAGGCAATTTTAATTATAATAATTTTTGTAGAGTATTTCATTGCCAGAATCCTATATTTCCGTTCAGCGTGTGATAACATGCACATGCAGTAAGGCCTGGGCGATAAATTCTTGTTCAAGATATCCAACAAGTCACATTGTCGCCTAGTTAAGGATGCTGCTGCTGCTGTATGTGTCTGTCGTTGTATCAGTTTGGACCTGACCTCCGGGGCAATTCTTCAGTCTGATCTGCACTATCGGCAAGGAGGGCCATGACTTTGCCAAAATCCAGGAGGCCTAGACAGAGCCAGGCTCTTATCGCTGTCAGTCATGACCCTATTTGTCGTATGAATTGTAATTCTTTCTATTTCTGTCTCGATTCAAAATTGAAATTGCTCTTTAATTAATTGGAGTAAGATTTATTAGCATATTTGTACATTTGTCCATTGATAAGGAAAGCATTATAGCCTTTTACAATTCAACACCAATATGATGAACCTCTAAAAAAATTATGCCACTATTGCTGCTTTAGTATAATTATATACATTTTAGTGATTCGGATTTTGTCAATGCAACATCTAAACGGGAATTAATTGAATGAAAAGTTTGGAAATGAATAAAAGTTATGTTAAAAAAACATTTGACAAATTCAAATTGAAGATCTGGAGTTTAAAACAATTTACGAATAGAGTTCGGAATTTAATGAAATTATTGAATAAGGAAATACGAGCCAGTATAATGGAAGATAAAATTATTAATTATTTTTAATATTAAGTTGTGACACATACATATGTACATATATCAAATAAGAAACAAAAATATTTGAAATCGTAGTAAGTCGGACTACCCTGAAATGGATATAAATTCTTATTATTTCTCACACAACTAACTGGAATTAGCCAACACTGGCTATTTTCCGTTAGCTATCTGCCACAAAGTGTATGGATAAGCAACATCATAGTAGACAGCCGGACTTTTTTCTGTTTTATTTCGATGCCAAGGCCAATATAATTGTACATAGCCAATGGGCAAATAGCCAATCAATGGAAATAATTTGGGAAACAAACGAAAACATTAATTTAGTCCGCAAGCCCAGCCGTGGGTTGTCGCTGCCACCCTATATTAGTTGTATGCTACATACATGTTCGGTATATTTCTGACGGTCAGACGGGCAGTTTTTTTTATTTTTTCGTGTTGTGCCAAGTTTGAACAATAATCGTTATGATTGTGTGTTTTGTGTTCATCTGTTTTTGTAACGGAAACATTTACGCCGTTTTTTAGAAAAATACTTAATTAATGTTTCAAAGCAGCTTGGAAAACAGAATTTTAATAATAATAAAAGAAAAAGGGTATCAAAATGTCCCTACATGCAACAAGCGTTTAAATACCGACAAACGTTTTATGCTGCTGGTGTTTGACCGAAGTGCCTTTTGCTTATGCGACAGTGGTATTCTAATGACAGAAAATCGAGATGATGCACAGGGCATTCGGTTTTAGTTAATGGTTAGATGTAACTTAAGAGCTGGTACGCCAATAAAATTTACAATTTAACTGATTTAGTACAATTCATTTAATTTTCCGTTAAAACATTGTGAATTTGCGCTTTGCAACATTTGGTAAATTTCAAAAAGTTGCGAATCATTTGCCGCAACATTTGAGTATTTTATATTTTACGGTAAAATAGTATTTACATATTCGTTTCTGGTACTAAAATACTAAAATTAGCTGAACATTTAAACAATCAAATTCAATATATCTCGGCTATACAGTGTCCGATCTAGGCGTTCCATACCTTTTTGTGATCGGAAAAGTTCTGCCAACCGATTGGCATCAGCAAAAGTAAATCCCGATTTCCGCGAAATATATATGCTCCGTAGTTCATTTGTACCGAATATGTAGTTAGCATGTTGCCTTGTAAAAAAAGGACTTATTTGTTGACCTTCTTTGTTTAAACCCTATTTTAGACCGAATCCAATAAACAAAATTTAAAAATTGGTCAATCTTGTAGAAAATTGTTTCATCTAGCAGTTAAAATTATTTGTTCAGGGTTCAGTATCCTATTCATCTACTCATATGAAACGGAATATCAAAATCGAGAAATATGATTTTCGTCGGTATTTTTCCGGTATATTTTCAAAATGAGACCGTTCTTTTCGGTATTTTTCTGATGGCCGGGCGGTCTGTTGTATCGATAATTCCGCGGTCACACTGCCCAGCTCCAACAGCTTGTTATCGTTGTTATCGAAAAATTTTTGCAGCGTTCGGACGTGCGCTCGATCGCAGAATTTGGCAGTTTTATTTTTTTCTGTGCGATTTCGTTCTGCCTGCCAGACGCAGCGACCCAACTGAGGAGCAGGAGTAAGTCCGATCGGCTCAAATCGACCGAATGTCGAAATGAAGCGTGACGACAAGGCGAATGTGCTCAGCGCAACGAAAAGTGGGCGCGAGTGATACCGAGAAACAGATTCGATTCCCATTTTGTCGCGTCGTTCTCTCGAGCTCAAGAGAACGAAAACAACGCAAAGTAAAAGTGAAAACGTGCAAAAGGCATAGCGAAAAAAAAACAACAAAACAACAAACTAAATTTCGGACAAAATGTGCGACACGGCAACAACAGCTACAGCAGTGGCTACAACTGTGGGAGCGTCGTTGGTGTCTGTCACTGGAACGAGCCAGGGAACGGCAGTGGCTACAGCGACAGCAGCAGGAGCCACACCGCCAGCTACAACCACAGCGAAACCCGAGCAACAGCGGGCGCGACAAAACTGCTGCCGCCTCTGCATTGCCCCGGCCACGGAATGCATTTCGATCATCAATAGCTATGCGGCCGACAAGGAGCCGCTCTCTACAAAAATCCACAACTGTGTGAACATCAAGGTGAGTGGCGGAAAAGTGTACGAGTATTTATTGGGAGGGGGGCGACGAAGTGTACCCCAAAGAATGGGTCATCCAGTGCACACGTAATCGGTCGCTGTCGCTGTCGTCATCCCACATCCACATCTACCCCAGTTCGCGAACCCAGTTGCTGTATAGCACAATATGTACACACATATTTCCCCTCAAACCCATCGGAGCAGTAGGCGGATCAGGCATAGGCCCTGTTCCAGGCACAGCCACACCCGAGGCCAGCATGATGAGATTTCTTGTGGTTGTGCCGGATTTTGTAGCTTTCGTGGAAAAATTTTTGGGTTGTCATTTCGCTTTTTTTCTCGGTATGTGCATATGTGTCTATTAGTGTTTGTGAGTGTGAGTGTTCTGGGATGGCGTCCCTTGTCATCATCAAATCGACGGCGGCAGCGTCGTCCAGCCATGGTTGGCTGGAGTTTCGTTCCGAAAAGCATCCAAAAAGTGAGGTTACGGATGAAGCCCAACCACAGGCAACGGCCGCAGCCACAGCCACAGCCACACCGTTGTGCAAGCGCTGGCGACGCCGCCGACGACGACAACGATGAGCGAACGAACCGATGGCCACCAACCAAAAACAACAAAAAAAAAAGCAACCAGCCAACCCCGCCTACCTTTTGCTTCTCTGGCTCCTCTTCCTCCTCATCCGTCGCACTCTCTGTGTGTGTGCGTCGTCTGTGTGTGCGTGTGTGTGTGTGTCTGTGCAGTGCTGTCCATGCTGTGCTTCACCGCATGGTCCGTGTCGGGTTGGGTCTGGTCTCTGGGTCTGGTCTGGTCTGGCCACGCCACGCCAGGCCAGGCTAGGCCAGGGCCTGGGGTTTCTGTTTCACTCACTGCCAAGTCACGATGCCTCGATGACGCGACAGCAGCGACCGACCGACCGAATGGTATGGACTGGAGTGGATTGGCTAGAGGGGCATTCATTGGTATTGGTGCACACAACCCGACCACAATCTGCTTTTGTACGCTGTCCCGCCGCTCTGCCGCTGTTCGCTGGCTCGCTGGCTGGCTGGCTGCTTCATCATAATCAACTTGAACGAACTCCACTCCCTGCCTGCCTGCCCCGACCCGGCACACGGCATACACTCGGCATGGCATGGCATGGCACGGTCTGCGCTGCCCTGCTGGCAATCGATTCTTCCAGTGCTTTGTGAGGTTAGGATTGATCCTGCCTCCTTGTGGAAGATGAAGAAGGCATCATCCTTTGCATCTCTTTTTCTAGCTTTTATTTTTGTTTATTCTTTATATTTACCAAAATATTTAGCTCTCGCTTCTTCTTCCTTTACTTTTGCTTTTCTCCCACTTCTACTTCTACTGCTTCTGCTACTGCTGCTGATGGTTGTTGTTTTCTCTGTTCTTGGCTCCAGCTAAACAGAAGGAAAATATGCGAAGCGAATGGCCAGCAAAGCATAAAGCACAATGAGAGGCGCACTGGTCGAGGCCGAGCGTCGCTGCTGCTTGCTGCTGCTGCTGCTGCTGCTGCTGTCATGTATGAATGTGTGTATATGCGTACTGGAGATGTGACGTATGGATGCGTATGTGTGTGTGTGTATATGTGCCTGTGTATGGCTCTGCCTGGACAGGCACAGACAGGCGAAGGCGAGCACGCTCGCCCAGGCAAACCAACGGCAATTACATATAATTTTTGTTGTTGCTTGTGGATGCTTCTTTTCCTTCCTTCTCGCATTCCCTGGAATTTTAGAGAGCATGGATGGGCTCAAGGAAATCTTGGAAGCATAAGCAGCTGCTGCCGGTTGCTAGATTCATATCTCCTGCTGCTGCCGCCGCTATGCTATTCCTCCTGCTGCTGCTGCCACTCCTGCTCCTCACGGCTCAGGTCGTGCTCGTGCTCGGTCCTCGGTCCTCTCGGGCATAGGTATCCAGTCCACAATCCATCCATCCATCCATCTGTCCGTCCATCCGTTTATACCCCCCCACCTTTTGCTTGCTTCCTGTGCCCTGCACTCTCTCTCGCTCTCGACTCTCCCGCTGGCTCTGCTCTCTCTTTGCGCGCGTGCGTCCTTTGGCTGGCTTCCATTTGGATGTCGACGACGACGATGATGATGATGGTGGTGGAGGACACACTTCCTCCTCCGATGGGCCCCTTTAAATGGAAACATGTGCCTGAACCAGAACCAAAACCAGATTTTCAGTTGGCTTCACTAGCTTCGTTTATTGATTTTTTCAAGAGCCGGTTCGGACCGTGCCCATGCCCGTGCCCGTGCCCATGCTTGTGCCCAACCCGGCACTGGCACTGGCTCTGGTTCTGCCCCTGGGCCCAGTTTGTGTGGCCCTCATCGTCATCCACCTTTTCTGTTTCGGTCGCTCGGCAGCGCACACAAAATGGTTGCCCCCCGACTGTGGCCTGCGCCCCCGGCATCGACATCGACGTTGTCGCCATCGCCATCACCATAGCCCGCACTCTGCGCACGTTGCTGCTGCGTGTGCTCTACCCTGCTCTGGGGCTCTGAGGCTATGGGTATGGCTATGGCTATGGGCTCTGCTGGCTTGGTCTGCTTTGGGCTCGATTTCATGGCAATTGCTCTTCATACACACATACACAGACGCAAGCACAGCCACAGGCAGAGGCACTCTCGTACAGGCACAGGCCACAGCAGATGCAGAGCACAGCACAGCACAGCAGAAGCGAACCCGACGATGGCGATGGCGATGACGACGACGACGACGAACCGACCGACCGAGCATTTGGGTTGGCGTCATCGCTAGCTCGACTGCTTCTGCTGGCTGTGGCTGCGGCCTGGGCTGGCTGGCTGACTCTTGCTCTGTTCTCGTTATCTGGAGGCGGACCACATGCTCTCCGCACAAATACACACACACAAACACACACACACAAATACACACAGGCACAGGCAGAGGCAGAGGCATATAGGTACATGGGCAGTGGAAGTGGCAGGGAAACAGGGAAAAAGGGAAACACATACACACACAGAGAGAGAAGACAAAGGCAGGCCGGGGCCGAGGCCCAGGCCCAGGCCGGACCGGGTACAATTCGAGTGGTTTCACCTTGGGCAAACCAAACTCTGGCTATGGCTTTAGCACTTGGCTCTTCACGCAGATTACCTGATGGGCATGGGCAGCATATACACAAGAAGAAGCCGCTGCTGTTGTTGTTGTTGCTGTTGCTGGCGGCCTGGTTGGCTTCTCTTCTTCCTGCCTGATGCCCGATGCCCGATGCCTGGGTGCCCGTTGTCGTCTACCGCCTGCATCCCGCATCGAATTTCGTTTGCATCATCATCAGCCCATCTCTCCACCATTTTGTTGTTGCGTTGGTTGGTACACATATTTCTGCTGCCGCTGCCGCTGCTGCTGCTGCTGCTGCTGCTGCTGCTGCTTCTGCTGATGATGATGATGATCCCCAGCTGGAAAACTTTCTCTGCCCAGACCCAGACCCAGAGCTAGTGCCAGACGGGGGGCACAGCGTGACCAAGCGGTTACGTGCGCATGCTTCGGTCTCGCATCTGTTCCAGCTTCTTCAAGCCTCAGCCGCCACAGCTCCAAACTCCAGGCAGCAGCAGTGCCCTCGTAAGATGATGAGATTCTGATAAAAATAAAAAGAGGATGCACTGAGATTCCACTACAGGCACACACACACACACACACATACAGACTGGCTCTCCAAATCCAAGATGGCCGTTGGATTCACTTGCTCCTCTCTAGCAGCATTCCATGGAATGGAATGGAACCGTTGGAAATGGAACTGGAAGAGGTGGAAACATAGAAGAATATCCTTAAAGAGTAGACTAGAATAGAGCACCCATAATGGAACAGCTAAAGAGAGGGCACATGGACTACCCCAAACGATCGAATATTTATATGACTACTTTTGTCACTTGTTTATTATTATTTGTTTGTGGTGATTGCTACTATTTGTTGTTGAATATTCATTTCAACCTTCTTCCTCTCTTCCGCTCGTTCCCTCTACTCACTCTCTGCGATCTCCTGCTCCAGCTCCAGCTCGAGCTCGAGCTCCTTGTCCTGCTACAATATGAGGGTTTCTTTTGTCTTACATTCTTCTACGTCTTCATCTTTTGTGTGTGTGTGTGTGTGTGTGTGTGTGTATGTTTGTGGACGTGGACAGGACGCGCGCTCTCTTTACCTTACACATACATACACACCAGTAAACGAATAAGGACACAAAAGGAGAAGAAGCGCACAGCAAAACCCGTTCGTGGCGGCGTGGCTGGTAGCTGGTAGATGGTAGCTGGGATGGACTGGACGAGCTGGAGAAGCAGCAGCGGTGCTCTGGGATGCCTGTCTGAATGCCTGCCTGCCGTCGCCCTACTCTGTCCTCTACGCCTGGCGGCTTGGTTGCCCGTTGTTGATAATGATGATGGTTGCACCTGGTCCGCCAGCAGCAGCAGCTGGTGGACTGCACCGACACCATATTGGCGGCAGCTGCTGCACTTCTTCTTCCTCTTCTTCACTTGCTTACACACACACACACATACATATACAAATTGTCGGGTTGGACAGTTATTTGGATGACATATCAGTATCTGCCTTTACTTGAACGACTTTCGAAAAGAAGGAAGGTCTTGGGCTAAAAATGTTTCCAAAATGTTGATGTACATCTTACAAATATATATACATATATATGTATGTATATTTCCGACCTCAAAGCGAAAATTCGTATGTGTGTGTGTGTGTTGGCGTGTGATTGTGGTTATGTCTGGTTAATAGGCAAGTCCAGTACCCCCCCCCCCCCCACCCCCCCACCCCGTCCTCCCATTTCCATATTAAAGTGCAGTTTCAAGCTTAAATGTATAGCAGGGGGTGGAACTGGACTTGGGGGGGGTGGACGGGGGGTGAACTGGGGAACAACTGCCTGCATCCAAGTGCAAACCAATCCATCAGAATTTGGAGAAAGAGATGTGCGGAAACATGGCACGAATGTGGCGACACACACAGTCAGTTCTCCGGTGTGGGGTCTATAAGGTGAATGAACAAACATATTATCGGAACAAGAAGAAGAAGCAGCACCCAATCCCAATTCCCCCCCCCCCCCCCCCCCCTACCTCCCTTCCTCCCACCTCAAGCCAAAATACATACAAGTCGTGCTACTTGTTGGGGAATGGGATGGAACGGAGTGAGAGAAGTACTTGCATACATAAGATTTCGTACACACACACACACACACACAAGAGGAGATGGTGGTATATAAGCAAGAGCGTAGGTTTGGGGGGGGGGGTTGCATCGAATTCTTGTGTATTAAGGCCTGGCTTGGGTGGCCACAAGGAATCGCTATCACCGCCGCCGGGGCTTGAGAAAGAACAGAATGTGGTATGGAAGGAGGAGGGAGGGGGAGGGGTTGTTACTTATTGAATTCTTTATCCACACACACACACACGCAACTCACACTGACACGCTCAAATGCGTAATGTAACAAGTACATACATCAAAAACAAAATATGCATAATTCAACATTTGTTTTGATCAAATTCCAACGGATGCACACCGATAACACCAATGGCACGCCTCCATCTCGATAACAAATAAGAGTAATATGAGAGGCGCTAATGACTGTCGATATCTATAGGCAGGCTCCTAATCATTAGGATTTTTGGTAATTAAAAGGCCCAGGCTGGATGCAACACAAGAATGTTGATACATATGTACATGTGAGTGATATTTACATAGTATATAGGAGGAGGGCACGCACAATTATTGTTGTTACACATAGAAGGCACACACACACACAAACATGCGCACGCAAACAGTGTTATCGGGCAGAAGGACATTTCATATGATTGGCGGCGCATTGTGTGTGTAAATGTACACTCTGAAAGGAGGGGGTTGGGGCGGAGTGGGGGGGGATGCTGCAGAAGTTTTGCTTGCATATAATTATAAGCAGGTCATTGACATTAATGGGGGGTGGCTATGATAGCAGGAGGATGCTGATGCTGATGCAAATTCGAATGCGAATGCGCCTACCTGCATCTCCATGCTCTCCGCCTGACTGGACACACGGGGAAAAGTCTAGTCTGTACGGATGGGGAGGGGAGGGATAAGGGATGTAATTTTAAAGCTTGTTTGAACTTGAACACGAAAGTAATTTGTATTATTTGCGTATTTGTTGTCATTACAGATAACACCGCAAGATCGGCTGTCACTTCAGATCTGCCACGCCTGCATCAGTTACCTTAACTCGTGGCAGAGTTTCAAGAATCGCTCGGTTAGCGCACAAAGCAAACAGCGCCAGTGGCTGGAGGCCAACAAGAGTAAGCTACTCAGCTATTTGGATTTGAACTGTGCCGGCGAGAATGGAGGAGGAGGAGGTCACCACCAGAACCAGTCACACCAGCAGCAGCAGCAGCCGCAGCACCATCATTCGGAGAATGAGATTGATTTGGAGAAGCCATCGGCCGCCCAAATATTGGACGGCATACCGTCGCTGAAGAAACGCAAATCTTTAACAGTCTATGTGAGTCCTAAACCGCAACAACAGCAACAACAGCTGCAGCAGCAGCAACAACAGCTGCAGCAGCAGCAACAGCAGTCGCAGCAACCGGCCAGATTGACGGCAACGGCGACGGCGACATCAACCTCGTCACAGCAGCAAACCCTGCAGACCCTTCTATTGCAGGTGCCAACGATAACGGTCAGCTCCTCCTCCACTACACCAGCATCTGGTGGTGGATCAGCAGCAGCAGCAGCAGCAACAGCAGCGGCAGCAGTATCTCAGCAGCAGCAGCGCCAGCATCAGTATCGTAAATATCAGAAACAGCAGCGGGGCAAACAGATGATGCACCAACAGCAACAGCAGCAGCAACATCATCAACAGCTGCAACATCATCAGCATCAGCAGAAGAGACGCCAGCGGCAGACTGGGCGACGTCTTGCTCCTCAACCTTCTTGTCTGCCTGGACAGCGAAAATTTAAGCCAAGAGTGTATTTACCCTTGGATATAGCAGTGCCACCATTGCCGCCTCTTCCAGCAGCAACGACCACTGCTATTGCCAGTGGTGCTCCAGCACCTGGACCAAGTCCAGTAACAATTCTGGCTCCCGCTGCTGCTCTGGCTTCCCATCCGGTTCTTCATGCTGCTGAAATACTGCCATCGGCTGCTGCCACTGTGGTTGGGGGGAATCTGCCGTTGTCGCTGCCACTTGATTTCAGCCAAAGTAGCAGCAAGAACGTCTTACCGTCCACATCCACGTACAGCCATAGCAGCACCATAGCTCACGCCACCGCTGCAGCGGCGGCGGCGGCATCTGCATCTGCCACCGGCATGCCACCGTCGGTCTCCGTCTCCATGCACCAACATGCGACAGCACCGCTTCTAATGCCGGTGACTCTGCAGAGTGCCGCACAGCAATTGCGATTTTTCAGACGCTACTCCTATAATGTAATTGTATCGTGCATTCGAAACGATTCCTCTCGTGTCCCGTCACCTCCTTCCCCCATGCCAATGTCCATGCCCATTCCCATTACCGTACCACTTGCTACCTACCATTCTCTTCCTACCAGAAATTTGTACACTTCTTTATCTTCTCTACCTGTTATCCCGATATATTCCATAAATGTGATCTGTCGTCTGGCCATCACAATCAATATCGATCACGATTAAAGACGAACTCTGGGCTAACGGGTATCGATAGTCGCAGCGAAAAGCCCGGCTATATATTTCATTATTATCGTATTTGATTCATTTTCGGGCCGATCGATCCTCTAATCGCTTTTTTACCCCTTTTTTCCATATATTTATGTTCCTTTAGCCACTGCCCGCTATTCCCATCAAGGATGAGCCCATTGACACAGATGATGACTATCAAATGAAATCGCTGGACGAATCCGACGACATGGTCGATCCCACAATGTTCCTAGAACGCTCCGAGCACGAGGGCGATATACCATTAATGGTAAATGGGAATTTCTAGTCTATATTTTCTATACCTATAATCTCTCTCTCTCTCTCTCTTTCTGTCTTCATCTCCGACACAGACCTCCGACTATGATTATACGGCGCAGCATGGTGTAAACGCAGAGACAGCGGCCGCCTCTCTGCCGCCAAATGCCGTGGCAAATGTGGCCGCTGCCGGGGACTCAAAGGTGGCCAGCTGCAGGGCATGCAGCCTTCAGTTTTCGACACGTGCCAATGCCCGTCGCCATGAGCGAAATTTGCACCCAAATCTGTTCCAACTGTCGACGGACTCGCCCAACAATACGCCAATCACAAAGCCCACACCGGCACTGGCGGCTGCATTGGAGATTCAGCGTGCCGCCGCCGAGGCGGCCACCGAGGAGGCCAGCAAAGCTGCGGGCGCTGCCGGGGGTAATATATCGACCCAAAAGTATCGTCAGGTGGTGATGAACGCCTTCATCAAGTGCGAGGGTGGGGGCTTTAACTATGATAATCCCGAGCAATACCAGCCGCTGCTCACCCGCGACAAGGTGGAGTTTATCGAGCAGAATTACGAATTCCTGGAGCAGTACCAGACGATGACATGCCGCTGCTGCGACAAATACTTTAGTACGTACAAGAACTTTATGGCGCATGTGCGTAAAAAGTATCCGCTGTTGCCGCGCAATCTCTGCTTCAACTGCCTCAAGATGAACGAATCGAAGGCTCTGTTCATTTCGCATCTCAAGAAGCGCAACTGCATCAATCTGTTTCGTGTGCTGAACGCCCTGCGCGGCAAGCAGCCAAATTTCCATCCCTCATCGGACATTGGATCATCATCGTTTGGTGGAGAGACCACCATCACCCCCACCATCACCAGTCCCAATGTCGTTGTACCGCTGCTGTTAGATAACAGCTCAAGCGGCGAACGGCCAGAGAAGCTGCGCGCCAAGGAGCTGCTGGTGAATAAGCTTTACGAGTGTAAACTCTGCCCAAAGGGCTTCCGCACCAAGCACGAGTTTCGCACCCATGTGTACGACAAGCATGCGGACGTGCAGCGCAAGGACAACAATTCGATTCAGTGCAGCTTCTGTGGTCTGGACTTTGCCGATCCAGTGGACAGGCGCCGCCACTACAACAATATGGACTGCATTGTTCGCCTCCGGTGCATGACATGTGATGCCAAGGTGGAGACACATCAGCGTTTCCTCGATCATGTCTATCAGGATCATCTTGGGGGCATAAGCAGCGAGAATGCCTCTACTGTGAGTGGAATGGGCGGCGCCGGCGGTGGCAGGAGCAACAGCAGTATTGAGAACTCGCCTGGGAAGCGGAGTCTACTAGGTGCTCTCGGGATTGGGGTTGGCTCCCCCGCCGATGAGTCACGAAGTGGCGGCAGTGCAGCGGCAGCTGCAGCACCCAATCAAACCTCTACGCCAAAGCCAACATCGGGTGGTGGAGCGGCGGGCACGACATCTGGCTCTCTAAATCGTGATGCTGGTGGTGCGCCGAAATCGCAGTATTTCTCACGAATGCCACAGGTTTGCCCCATCTGTGGCCAACAGTACAACAACTACAATAACGTGCTGCGTCACATGGAATCGAAGCATCCGAACAAACTCCCGGAGACATACAAGTGTGTGCGATGCGGCCTGGGATATCCGAGGATCTCGTATCTCCGAGAGCATATGATCAACGTTCATGGCGTGGACAAGAATCGTCATTCGGGCGGCTTTGAGTACATTGTGAATGCGGATGCCGTGAAGCTGGCCGACGGCAGTACACCGAATGTATCCACGGGTCGTTACGACTATGTGATGAAGGATCTGATGTCAATAACAAATGGTGGGACACTCGGTAATTAGGCTTAGTGTGTAGACGTCCTCCTCATGTACCTCCATAGCCAACTCAACTCTCCTGTTATTCTCTAACATTTCACTTTTATTTAATGTCTTCTCGTGTCAATGCTTAATCGAACCAAACCAATTCTATGTCTGTGTTTTGTGTTAATTCCAGATGATGACGAGGAGGAGACCGGCAGCGTGGCCAAGAAGATACGTCTGGACGATAGCAGCAACAACAGCAGTCTGGTGGGCGGCGTGGCCAGCCAGCAAAAAGAATGCCCCATCTGCAACGCACTGTTCAGCAACAATATCGGCTTGTCAAATCACATGCGCTCGCATTACACGGCCTCGAGTACCGTGAATGCTGCTCTGGTGGCGGCCAATCGTATGACACCCAAATCCTTGACCATAACCGCCACCCCAGCCACAGAGACGGTCACATCATCGACCCCGGTGGATGTCGACGATGATGAGGGCATTATAACGCTCGAAACGGGAAATATTATGGCCAGCATCAGTGGTGGTAGAGGTGTCGCTTCTGCTGCTGCTGCTGCTGGTACTGGTGCTGTTGCCGTCCCTCCTGCCATGGTTAATCAGACGCCCCAAGAGCAGGCAGTCTTTCGTCGTAGTCTGGATCAGGCGGCGGATCGTCGGTTCCGCCGGATGCGTTGCCGCATCTGTCAGCGGCGTTTTAGCTCAAAGAAATCATACCGCTATCACATGCTCACCGACCATCAGGTGCAGAATGTGCAGTTTATCAAATGCAAGCTGTGCAATGCAGAGTTTGCCTACGAGAAGGGTCTGAAGGTGCATCTGTTCAAGGTGCACGGCCGGGCCATCAAGGATGAGATGATTGTGAAGCAGTTTGAGTGCGATGTCTGTTCGATTGTGTACAGCTCAGAGCTGGAACTGAAGCAGCACAAGAAGAGTGTCCACAAGCTGGCATCCGTGTCGGTGTCTGCATCCGCCTCGGCATCGGCTTCTGCCTCTGCATCCACATCCTCGAAAATCGATGATGATTCACTGATGATAGAGGATATCGGTGGCAATAGAAGCAGTCATCAGCATCACAGCAAGGCATCTGGTGATCTGGCCGATCAGTCCAACATCTCTGCTGCCACCGCCACTGCCACAACGACGCCGTTGTACTGGTACCAGTGCAAGTACTGTCCCTCCAACTTTAACACAAACAAGAAGCTGGCCATCCACATTAACTCGCACGATGAGTTCGACTCGAATGATTACTCGTGCAAGGACTGCGGCAATGTCTATAGCGGTCGCAAGAGTCTATGGGTGAGTTTTGTTTTGAAATCAATTAAATATTGGTTTTAATCTCTCTCCTCCTTCTCGCGGCAGGTTCATCGCTACAAAAAGCATCCGCAGGTGCCCGACCCTATCGAGTGCACGCTGTGCCGCAAGGTATTCTTTGACCATCAGATGCTGGACAACCATACGCCAACCTGCAACCGAAAGCCGATTACCGCCACGGGGGCGCATCAGCAGGAGCTGCAGACAAATCCGGCGCTGGGTCGGCCCGTATTCAGGCACAAGACTGGCGACGATGATGACGAGGAAGAGCAACATCAGCAGCAGCTTAATCCACAGGAGGATGCTGGCGATGGAGGAGCAGTAGCGGTAGCCACATCGAGTGGTGGCACCATTAGTGCGGGCAGTAACAAAAAGTTGCGCTTACTGGATGTGGCCTGTACAATTTGTGGTGCCCGATTCACCGATCAGGAGCACTTTACCAAGCACTTACAGAAGCATGAGCAGGATCTGTATGTGGATAATCCGCTGGCAGCGATGTTCGACGATGGGCCAGCGGATGTGGCCCAATTTAAGGTGGAGGGCCAGAACGAGAATGGGGAATATGCGTGCGATATGTGTACGAAGACATTCCCCCAAGTGATTGCACTCAAAGTGCATCGCAAGTGGCATTTCAGAGGTGATAGCAAGCAGGTGAGCGTTTTTCGGCTTGTGCAGCGAGGAGAACGAAAAAGAACCAACCAAAGCGTGGATGTTGCTGATGATGATGATGAGAGAGATGCCTCCGCACCAGTCGCAAAAAACCCAATCAACATCATATCTCTTTCCTTGATCAATTTATATTAATCTTTTGTTTTCTCTCTCTCTCCTCCTCCTCCTTTCCCAAAATCTCTCCGATCAATCCAAAATGTAGAACCACATCGACAGCGAAACGACGAATATCAACAACAACAACAATTCGGTGAACAACTCCACATCGATGCTACGGGAGCTGCATGCAGTGGGTCTGATGCCCAACCAACAACAGAAGCAACAGCAGAGCCAACAGCAGAGCCAACAGCAGAGCAACTCCACGTCCACGCCGAACAACAACAACAGCAGCAGCAACAACAACAACAGCAGCAGCAGCAGCAAGAGCAAATCAATGAAGCGTAAACGTGAATTAAAATGCGAATACTGCCCCTCGACATTCATCAGCAACAACAACCTGCGACGACACATGTATGAACTGCATAAGCACGAGGTGAGTAGCCTGCCAGCACCACCCGTGATTGTGGTAGATGACCCGCTAAGCTGCCGACGTTGTGGCGATATCAAATTCGCGACGAAAGAACTGTGGATCGAGCACAAGCTGGCCGATGCGAAGGTGGTGCGACCATTTTGTCCCTTCCAATGGGGCTGTGACATGTGTGGCGAGTACTTGTCGCGCAAGGAGAAGCTCATGAATCACATCAATAATCATTTGAAGGAGGATGTTATTGTGCCAGTGTCCACACAAGCGGCCATCGATAGAGAACAACGAGCATCGACAGAATCATCATCATCAGCCTCCGAGGCAACAACATCCAAAGCGAAGGCGTCATCCGCCTTGCCGGCTTCAACCAGCGCAGCATTGCAGAAAAAAACTGAGGAAAATGGTGGACTGGAGACAGCAGAGGCGGCGGTAAAGGCAGAGGAGGATGATAGCGAAATGGAGGATGGCGACAGTTCAGACGCTGATGAAGAAAGCTCTGGCACAGGGGATGACGACGACGATGACGGCGACGACGACGACGACGATGATGATGAAGATGAAGACGATGACGAAGATGAGGGCGAGGACGAGGAGGGTGTGCCCCCACCAACACCTGCCACACAACTGTTGCAACAGCAACACAAATCCAATATTGACAAGGATGAAGATCTCGTCGAAGAAGTGATGAGCTCTGATGAGGAGGCGGAGGAAGGCGAAAGCCAAAGCGATGAGGACGATGACGAAGATGACGATGAAGACGACGATGACGAGGAGGAAGAGGAACAGGGACAGGAACAGGGTTCACAGCCCCTGATGAATGGCAAGTCGAAAGAGCATCAACAGCAAATCGAAGAGATATTGCCCAGCTCCGACGACGACGAAGAGGAGCAGGATGGCAATTTAGATGGCCATTTGATGGCCATTGAAGACATTATTGAAGAAGAATATGATGAAGACGATGATGTGGAGGAGGTAGACGATGGTGCAGTCCATCCAGATCCCGACGATGTTATCGAAGAGGTCGACGACGATGATGCGGATGAAGTGGATGATGAGCAGAATGTCGATGGGGGGGCCACATCGTCGGCCTCATCGTCAGAGAGCGAATCAACATCCACGACCACATCCAATTCGCATTCAACTGGTGAGCGGCGAAAGAAGGCTGGCGACCAGTCGTCAAAACCCAGCTTTACCTGTGATCTATGTCAACTTTGTTTCGATTCCCAGGAGCTTCTCCAGTCTCACATCAAAAGCCATTTCCTCAATGGTCCAAAAATCTCTACCTCACAAGCAGCAAGCAACGCAACAGCAACGGCAACGCCGACGGCGACAGCGACGGCGACGACTGTGTCCAGCAATTGTAACAACAATGCGTCGACCAAATCCACGAAGCTCTCTCCAGCAGCTGGAGCAGCCAACCACAACCGTCAAAGAAGTGCCGTCGTCGCCGCAGAAATGGGGGCCAGCGGTAGCAGCAGCGGCAGCAGCAATTGAGTGGATCATCATAGGTATTCGTATTATCTCAGTCGTTTGTCCACATCACATCCACGTCAGAAATCACACTTGAAACAACTTGTACAAAGCCAGCCCAGCCCAATCATCGTCTCATTCGCCAAAAGACCCTCCACCATCCACCACCATCGACCACCACCAGCACACAAAAAAACAACCAACATGAAAAACCATGCAAAATGATCATCAGAAAACGCATTCCATGCATTCAACAAGCAGCAGCATCAGCAGCCACAACATTTATGTGTAGAGAAAGTAGGAGAAGGGGCGGGGAATGGGGGATTGCGTGCGTGTGTGCCACATATAGTAGAGTTTCTTCTTGCTTCTAGTCTTAAGGCATACCTTATACCTTATACTATATATTATATATGCATATATCATCCGTAAACTATATAAGATATATACGATTTTTTTTTACAATGTTAAATTAGTTTTTACGCACGCACGCACGCACACACACACACACACACACACACACACCAACCACACCCATGAGATAAGTATAAAGTGAGCACTGGGGGCATATTTTAGGCCTAAGGTTTTTTTGCTTACATAACCTATATATATCAAATATATAGCGTACATATATAAGCATCTATGTAGGAAGTACGTACGAGCACACCTCAATTATTAAGCAAACGTATATGACGTCACCAAAGGAACACACAAAACATAAAAACCCAAACAAACAAAAACCAACAACACACATAAAACTACATATAGGATGCCCGATTATAGGAGATATATAGTTAGTCTGACCTCACAAAGTTTGTTCGGAACGTAACCTTAATTATCTCGGAAATAAAGCCTTCATAAATAATACAAAAACAGCCCTGGCTCCATTTCCCAATCTTCAATTAGAGTTTGATCAATTGGGACAGAGTCTTTGTATTATTTATTAAGGCTTTATTTTCGAGTTAATTTGGATTCTGTTCCGAACAAACTATAACCCGACCTTCTTCTTCTGCCCAAACTCTATATCCCAAGCGATAATTTCAATCACTTTTTTACACATTTTTTGGAATGAACAGCCCAGAAACCGAGAGCAACACACAAAAATGAATTTATTTGGGAAGATACATTTTTTTAATATATTTTTTTTGTCCGAATACTTTTTTTTTAAGAGGCTGTAGGGGCCATGAAACTTTTACCTGAAATATTCGTTTAAATCATTTAATTAGGATATATTGGATCTAGAAGATTAAGATTATGCACAAAAAAATATATATTCATTTGCGACGAAGACGTAATTTTATTTTGTTTTTTTTTTTTTGTTTCTGAAACAACAATAACTTTCAATGGCTTCCAATGGCTAGAAGAATTTTAAATATATGAAATTTAATTTGATTTAATAATAAATCCCATTCAATGCCATATAATACCTCAAAAACATATGTAATAATGGGGTTAACTTCTTCAAGCCGCCGTCCTTTTTTTCGTTTTAAGCTGATAGTTTTGGCCGGGAATTCAGTTGAATTTTATCATCTTCAACCCAAAATCCTACCTTTATAGAATATATATGCATTTTATTAACAGTGGTATCACAGGAGTTTGAATGCCGAATTTATTTGCTTTATTTTTTATAGTCCCCGAGATCCAGTCTCTGATCAGATGCTGAACACATGAAGACTTTTTATTATTGTTCCGAATTGTTCCGTTTTTGCAACTAGTTTAAGCAACTGAAAAAAAAACACTATTACCTACCTTTAATTACCCAATGCACAGAACTATGGAATTAGATGCGCAATGAACAGTAAACTCTTTTATTTTTGTACATACATTTTATTTTTGGTTAATTTTCTTCTCGTCCTTCATATACGATATAATTATTTTCACCATCCATTTGGCTCCAAAACTTTTGATTTCATTATAGAATAAACGATTTCTTTAACGAATAGCTGAGAACATAAACACGAACTCGACATACTTTGAATCCCAACTGTTTTGCTTGGATAATTGCTGGAGGATTAATGGCAAATACAGCTGTAAAAACGGGAAGATTTATAGGGCAGGGACGTATACTCTAATCTCGGCTGGATGAACAAAATAACATAAATTCTTGATTCACTGATGCTTTCTCTTTCCAATAATGCTTAAAATTATAAAAATCATTTCTGGGAGCATAGAAACAATAGACAAAAAATGAATGCATATATAACCCAACCAACAGAATAAAATGACTTGAGTTTTGGCACACAAATTAAAAAACTGGCAATGACAGTTTTTAACTTCCATTGATCATCGCTGTGAAACACTAGATGCTCTAGAATTCTGTATATTTTAGTTTTCAACTGGCTACACTTCAACGCACACACTTTCGGAGTTTCAATTAGATGAGAGTGAGTGCTCAGAATTGTTTCGAACAACACATTATTTCTATTGTTTATAAAGTGGAAAAGTTCCGGATTGAGGACCGAAAACTTGAATTACAAAGGAAACAGTGTATTGTTCCGAACAACACAATAGTACACGATTTAGAAGCATACTTACAATACAATTTGCATTCCCGCCCCCCTCACCCTACCGCATGCCACATACCGCACCCGCTGCCCCATGCTCGCTCTTAAGAAAAAAGTTCGAAAAAATACATATAAATATACGAATCACATACACACAGACATTATATGTAAAATTAGTTTGTAAGTAATTGACCTAAATACGATACTTATTCACGTACAAAAAAGCAAATACAAATCCATTAAAACAAAAATGCAAAAAAGTTGAAAAGCTGTCGTTTGTCCCTCTGGAAAGTTAAGGAACCGAAAAGAAGTAAATTTAAAAAAAAAAAAAAAGAAGAAATATATATATAATACACATAAAAATCAATATACAATCTAACGTTTTTTTTGTTGGGTTCTTGGGGATGGTAACACACACCACAGGTATATAATTTTGGAACCATTTGATAAGGCCCCTACGGCTTATCTGAATAGGAATAACCGTCGGATAACGCAACTCAACGCAACCACTCGACTCGACTCGATTCGATTCTTCCGCTTTGCTCGGGTAAAGGAATAGGAATGTTGTCCGAACATGCATATCATCCCATAGTACATCCTCAACTTATGCTTTTGGCTCCCATTTTTGTTGTTATCTTTTTTATTACAGATCAGATCAGTGCACAAGCTAATAAGATAATACTTGGCAGTAATTGGGGTGGGGTGAAAATATAGTTTATGGATTCATTCGGTAGAAGTCATTAACAAACATCACAAAAGCTCGTACAGATAATAAATACAATTAACAAATGGCCAGAGCCAATTCTTTGGATGACGGCTTCTCATGCGCACACATACACTCAGAAAGGGTTCTTCAATGGATGGCCGAATAAAACAGAAAAGCAGAAAACAACAAGAGTCGCAGAATACACAAAAAAGTAAGTTGATAAATAGAAATTACTTTATGCTTATAATGCTTAAGCAGATTGGTCTAAAGCTAAGTTAGGCAGCCGGAAATGATGTCATCGATGCATCTAGGAGTACTGCGTATGTGGATTCACGTTGATCATCTCCATGTTGCTGCTGTTGAGTGGAAACAATTACGGACTTTGATTAGCTCAAGAGCAATTTGGATTGGGAGGAAAGGAATTAGTACATAGGTATGGGTATATGTCAATCATTATTACTTAATACTTATCACGCACTCGCAGGGTGAAGATATGAGGCTTCAAATGGTTATGGATGATGGTGTGGGTATGTACAAGAGCTCCTCCTACTCTAAGTCATGGCTGTCGAATGGAGCAGGAGTGGTGGGTATCATGAGTGAGTGCAGAGGGTTTAGTTTGGGTTAGGTTTGGCTATGCCTGGGATGGGGTGAGTGGTTGAGTGGAAGTGCGAAGGACACGTTTCTTACCTGCGACTGCAGCGCATATGGATCAGGAGTAGGCCCAGACCGAGGGTTATGCAAATGGCGCCAACAACGATGTAGGCAATGCCTAGGAATGGATTCTTGCCGCCCAGCACAGATGTGGTGGATAGAATCATGCGCTTGGTGCCATCAAACGAGGCCACCGGATATCCTAGAAAAAATAGATTAATTAATCAGAGATTGATTAATCAGGATGACTCCACAGAACATACGGTATTCGATATTGAGGGTATAGTTCCCGGCCATTAGACCTTTGGCATAATTATTGTCCGACTGGTCGAGGCGACGGTAGAGCTTCCGGAAGCTGGGCAGGGCCGCTGTGCGCATCCAGACAATCAGATCCTCATTCTGGAAACCATTATTCTCCGGATTATCCTTGTCCAGCTCGTCCAGTCCGTGCTGCCAGAAAATTGGCGGGGAGAAGCCCTTGAGGGCCTCTGTAAGATTGCCATCGGGATTGTGGAACTTGACCCGCTTATCGGAGGGCCATGCAATGCCCGTGTTCAAAAGTTTGATATTCACCCCACCCTGCGTCAGGGTGAGGGTGTCTGTTGGGGCGAAAACAAAAAACAAAAATTAGAAAAAGAACCAGTGGGAATTGTTTAGCCTGTTTCCAAGGCATTTTGGGAACAGGGAATCGACCACCGACCGTACCGTTGAACAAAGAGTTGGCTATGGCACCACATGGCGCGATGGGCAACTGATTCTCGGGGTTATAGGCAAAGGGGGCACAATCCGTGCTGGGCGTCTGAGACAGTTGTCCGAGCAGCTGCAGGTCATCGCGGGACTTCACATAGCGCCGATGGTTTTGATAGTAGTTTGTCAAACCATAGTACATGTATACATCGCCCTAAAAGTCGGTCAATTGGAGGCGGGGTTATAGAATGCAAACAAACAAAATCAATTAAAAGGACAATTAGTGTCATGTTTGAGAAGCGGTTCCCGGTCGTGTCCGGTGGTTGTTGTGTCGCTGTTTTCTACTCACCCTGAAGTCGGAGGTCAGAGTGAAACTCATGTTGCAGGTGCACTGCTTGCCCGTGTTCGCCTGCAGGTAGTCCGCACAGGTGATGCCTGCATTGCCGGCATCCGATGAGGTGCAGCGGGTGTAGTCAATGACCAGCTCGTTGGCGGTATTGGAGAAGTGCAACAGCACCACGCCAATCGGTACGAAGAGCACTCCAATCACAAAGAATGTCGGCAATACCGTACGCGCGGTTAGTACGGGTTGCCAGGCGGGCAGTCGTTGTTGCTTGAAGGCAGAATCTATTGGGCGGCAGAGGGAAGAGGATTTTTCAAAAATCAATTTTCCTTAAGCTTAACCAGGTTAACCATGACATCATCTAAGTCCCTATCGCTGCCCTGTGATGGGAAGGGAAGGAAAGTAAGGAAGGGAATGGGAGAGTGAATCCAGGTGCTTGGGAATTATCCATTCCATTACTCATTCCAGGGGAGCGGAGGGCGGTTCTTATCACTTAAGCAACTGGTTACAGTTATACTATGTGTGTGTGCATATCATGAGTGCGTGAATGTGCGTCGTGAGGGCTTATGGATGTGTGCCATGTGTATAGGTGTGTGTCTTTACTGTGCTGTGATCAAACAAAATCTCTCACCTGAAGGTCGCTTAGACTTTGGGGCTACATCCGCCTCACCCTCCCCTTGTCGCATGGACATGGTGCCTGATGATGTGCTGATTATGCGAAAGAAAACAACTGAAGAAAACAACTCTGGCCCCGCGTCTAAACTCTGCCAGTTGACCCAATCGAATAAAGGTAAATACAAAAATTTTTTTTCTGATAATTCTGATAGTAACCGTGAATCACTATACCGATGGATATCGATAAGTAAACCGAAGTTGGCAGCACTGCACCCGCTCGTGAACCAGTTCATTTTCTAGCAATAAAGTGCTGCTATGCTTAAAATGTCAAATGTATATAAAATATTTGTCAACCCATTCAAAATTCCGTATCGGTTTGGCCCTTGAGCCCAGAGGGTTTCCGAAAAAAACATGCTCTCGAGGATACTTTTGCGAATAATGCTGTAATAATACATCGATATTAATCTGAATGCAACCCATGACATCGCAGCGGCGTTTATGTTGGGTACCAAAACAACAAAGCAAATAGCACACACATACCGAGGCAAAACCGAAAGAGAAAACGCAGTCAAAGAAACCGCCAGCGAGAGCATTTATAAATTATTGCGGTCCGATCCAAGCAGCCAATCGTCCACTAAAAGAGAATCCTCCCAAAACAGTGTTTGTGCGCAATCAATCGACCCAGACCAGACCCACGGAGTTAAGTGTAACCCCACACCATACAACATACACTTAAGACCCAAGCGCCAGCGGTCTCTGGAATTATGAAAATCACAGTAACTGCCTCCGATGATCGGCTATTCTGCTTGGACGTGTCCCAAGATCTCGAGCTGGAGAACCTGAAAGCTCTCTGTGCGATGGAGATCGGTGCCGAAGTCGATCAAATTGTTGTCCTCTTCAATGGCCAGGAGCTGACGAACAACAAGCACTCGCTGCAGCAGTGCGGCGTCAACGATGGGGACTTTATCATGCTGGAGCGACGAAGGCCCAACAATCGCGCAGGTGAGTTGTGGATGCCGGGGGGAGGCGAGGTCTAGAGCGCGCGAACTATATAACTGGGTCATTGCACGCGCCGCCACGCCTGTGGCCTGCTGAACTGCACCCAGTGACTGCACCACCCCATAATATGGAGGTAGCGTGGATATCATTCCCATAAATTCAGCTGCCTTGATGGTCAAAGAATGTTTCTAGAAGTTGTGAAATTTGAATCCAGCTTGAGACGTGGAATCAGCGACATTCATAGGCCTATCAGTGTGTTGGAGTGTTGGTATACCCTTTTAGAGACATTATCCATATTTTTGACAGATGTGTGCAAATGCACAAAAGAAGTAATTCTTATATTAATAGGGGAGGCTCAATTTCGCATCTCGTACTACTGAAAACATGACTAATCGCAACGATACCTTGATTTTTGATTTTTTACAAATTGGGATAGTTAGAATTACTGGTGTCCACAAATCGTATTATAAAAAGAAAACTCAGTTATAAAATTATAAAAACTCTTAAAGCTGAAAGAGTTAGATAGCATGATAGTTAAAACCCAAAATTGGATTTAGTTTTGAAAATTGCAACAATTGATACTCTCTGCCGCAGCGCTGCAGACATGCAGCCCATTAACTGGAAAACCTACATATACATACTACATGCATATATCTCTCTTGCTTTCACTGCATACTTTTCCCATAAGGCTGTCGCTAGTCTAGCTTCAAAGTCTAATCTTATACATAATTGATTTACCAATCCAACCGTATTCAGAATTACAATTTGCGTCATCTTATAGCATGCCTATATGGGTGTGCACCACCCCAACGACAAAAGAAAGGGTATACAAAATTCGACAGAAGCCGTGACTATCGCTTTCAGGCATTTTTTTGGAAAAGATCTTTCCCACTGCCGGCCGCCTTTGCGTCGCAGTTAATTTTAAAAATAAACGCGTTTTTTGGTTGCTATTGCTGTGTATTTGTTTTTTGTGATTTTCTTTTGTCTTACCATTCATTTTTGTGCACATTCCGAAAGAAATTGAAGACAAAAAAAAAGCAAATGGGACCACGCACACACATACAGAGGCAGAGACAAATGCACACACGCATACAGAACACTGGAAAGGAGGTGGATTTGATTCCATTGCAACGGAGTGGAAAGTGGAAGGTGCGCGGCGGCAATGGCGCAATCACACATGCATGTATATGTATTTACATGTTCATGTGTACATGTGTGCATGCATGTACATCCTCCATCCATAGATGGAGAAGGCCAAAAGCAGGTGTGCTCTGATCTCCGCCTCTGTCTCTGTTTTTTTTTTGTTTGGCTGTTTACTTGAGACCCCATCGTGCGTGGTTGGCCTTGTCTGTCCGTATACCCGCTTCCCCAGCATCCCAGTCGAGTCACCATGCAGATCAGATCATGATAGATATATGTACATATGTATGCACGAGTATGCTGTGTGTGGGCGATGCACAGCGAATTAAATGGATGGGTTAGTAATCGCTAACAATATTATCCACCCTCCGACACCAGGCGGTGCCAACAATCCGGTGATAAGTGGACTGGACTTTAGCAGCATCGCTGTGCCGGGAACGAGTGCAACGACCAGTGGAGGCAGCCCACCCTCGACCAACCCCAACCACAGCCTGGGTGGACTAGCAGGACTGAGAGGAGGCATCGCCAGCAATAGTCTGCAGCAGCATCAGCAGCAACAGCAGATGCAGAACATAACAGACATCCCCATGACGGACGATTTCAATGTGAACTTCGATGACGATCCGGCGACGGTGAGGCAGTTGTTGTTGTCTAACCCGGAGACACTGGCCTTGCTGCGGGAGTATAATACGCGGCTAGCGGAGGCCCTCGACTCGGGGGATCCGGACACGTTTGCCCGGGCCCTGCGGGAGCATGTGACGGAGCGGAAGCGTCGCAATGATCAGCGTGTGCGAATGCTGACCGCGGATCCGTTCGATGAGGAAACGCAGCGTCTTATTGCCGAGGAGATCAAACAGAAGAACATCCAGGACAATATGGCTGCGGCCATTGAATACAATCCGGAGATTTTTGGAATGGTCACGATGCTGTGAGTCATCAGTGCATAAGTGCACGCCGGGCCCCAAACTGCTAAAACTGAATCCACCTGTTTCCTCCCCCTCTGCCCACCCACAGCTACATCAATTGCAAGGTGAACGGTGTACCGGTGAAGGCCTTCGTGGACTCTGGAGCCCAGACGACAATCATGAGCAAGGACTGTGCCGAGAGGTGCCACGTGAACCGGCTGATTGACACGCGCTGGAACGGTGTCGCCAAGGGCGTGGGCACCCAGCCCATTCTGGGCAGAATCCACATGGTTCAGCTGCAGATCGAGAACGATCATTTGACGTCCAGCTTCACAGTTCTTGGCCAGCAGCCCATGGACATGTTGCTGGGCCTGGACATGCTGAAGCGTCATCAGGTAAAGCATTTCCAGCTATTTTTGTTTTCCATCATTTCAATTCAAACATCTAACTCTCTCCCCCTCTCACTCTATATTTGCTGCAGTGCCTCATCGATCTGCAGAGGAATCTGCTGATCATTGGCACCACCGGAACAACGACACCATTTTTACCCGAAAGCGAGCTACCGGCTGGTGCCCGGCTCACGGGCAATCCAGAAGAGCAGGCCGAACAGCAGGCGATTGCCGAGGCCTTGGAACAGAGTCGAAAAGACGGTGGTGCCTCCACCTCCACATCGGCAGGGTACGGGGCGAATACCATCCAGCCAATGGATCGGTTCACCGAGCAGGATGTCAGCGATCTCATGGCCCTCGGCTATCCGCGTGGCGATGTTCTAATTGTGTTGAGGCAGTGTGGCGGCAATAAGCAGGTGGCCAGCTCCCTGTTGCTTAGCCGCAACGAGGCAGCCGGTGGCCGACTTAGCTGAACTCGGGCTGAAGCCCCAGCATCCCCACCCCCCACCTTCATCCAATACCCGTGCTTCGCCTACCCTACAAAAAACGCCACAGACACAGCCACAGCGACAGCCACCACCACCAACGCAACACAGTTCACTCCTCTGGGATCAATGGTAACAGCATCATGAAAAGCAATATTGCAGGACAGCTAAGGATATATGTTTGCTGACGAACAATCACAGTCAGCCAGCCAGCCACTAGATTCCGTTTCAACGAAATACAATACTCCGAGCAATACCAAAACGAAAAGGGAAAATGGAAAATAACAATTAAATTTGTAATTTAGGGAAATTTTTGTAAACTAATATGCCTCTTTTTTTATATGAATCGTTATACACAATAGCTAAATAGTAGGATGAGAATGCATTTGGACGACGCAACAGCTACACGGAAACCTCCTCCCAATAAACACCAACTTGCGGACAAGGGGATGTGTTTGTGTGGTTTTTTAAGAGAAAATATTTAAGAAAAGGGTTCTTTTGTATGTATGAGAGAGATGGGGATAATGGAACCACAGCAACGAAACTGGAACTAAATATTGAAGTGAAGCAGCAAAAAAGAAAATATATATACCGAAAATATGCCTGACTATATATATACACATATATAGTATATATAAACATTACACACACACACACACACACATTTATATATATATATAAACATTATATACAAATTTGATCTAGTATTAAGATGGACGCTCTATTAGTTGGGACGAGATCATGTTAAGGGGCAAAGCAAATGTGAAATGATGGATTTTTTATAAATAAAAGAGTCGAGAATTGTTTTTGGATTTGGATAAACGGAAAAAAGATTGAACAAACCAATTTGCATTTGATTTATTTCCATAATTTCCTGACTATCTTTATCATCGGCTGAGGCTGATTTATTCGTATTTAAATGCTAGTTCTTTTGTTTGTGGTTTGTTTTGAATAACTTTCGTTAAATATTTATATATTTAGAAATATAAATTATACAAAAATCGGATTCTATTGTTCACACGCAAGCAGTACACCGAACGCACATACGCACGCAACCTCCGTTTCAACAGCAATTTTGTTTTACAGTTTCCTTTTTTTTTAGTTATTTAATCCTCTTCCTCGTCGTCTTCTTCATCATCAGATTTGGCATCCGCCGTTGAGTTTTTGTGATTGAACTCCTTCTCGGGATCGAATTGCATGCCCTCTTGATCGGCGGCATCCTCCTCATCATCATCGCCAGCGACTTGGGCATTCTCAGCTTCAGCACGCTCCAGGCGTCGTGCCAGATCGGCCTCATCGATGGCCGTCACCAGTTTGGGTGCCATTATCACCTTGAACTCGCCTTCATACTCGAGTATCTTGGCGCGTATATTCTCGATGGCTACTTCCAGGGCTTTTAGGCCGTCTGTCTTCTTTGTGGTGGCTGTGGTCATCACATATCTGGAAAAATATGTGTGGTGAAATTAATTCAGCGGATCGAAGTTTTATTTTGAAATGTTTTTATCAACTTACAGCGGTGGTGCTATGAGGTTAATGCGAATTGGCAGCTCTTCGGTGCTCAGCTCCAGGCCCTTGGTGAGGGATGCCTTGACGGCGTCGATGCCCTCATAGCCGTAGCACGAGCATTCGATATCGGCACGTATTTTCACTGTGGGCGAGACGAGTTTGCGCTTGATGTTGCTAAGGAGCACCTCCTTGGTTTCGGGGTCCAGGTTGCATTCGTCAAAGACGGATGGATCCGTCACCGATTGCTTGAAGATGTCGTAGGCGACCGTCTTGCTGTTGTACTTCTTTTCAAAATACCAGGCGGTCTTCTGATAGAGCTCCTCCAGCTTCTCATTGCCCTCGTAGCCGAGAATGTCGGCCACATGCCGCAACAGAGAGTTGATGGCCTTTGCTTTGGCAAAACGTTCGGTGCACTTTTCCACATCCTCGGGCGAAACCCGACGCTTTGAAAGATCTATGTAACCCTTCTCCTTGTCCACACGAATGACCACAACCGGTTCGGTTTTTCCCACGCGGATCAGTTTGTTAATGGAGCGAATACGGCGACGTGACAGCTCCGACAATAATATCATGCCCTCAATGTTGTTGTACTCCAGCAGATGTACGTAAGCGCCCATTTCAGCAATGGAGAGCACGTTCACCATGACGACATCCTCGATTTCGGGATATCGCTCGTTGTAAAACCGCGACGTTAGAGCCATGTTTGTAGTCTTCGAACAACGACGATGGTGTGGAATTCAAGCAGAAATTAAAGAGAAAATTAATTCAGCGGCCGCCAGAAAAAAAAAACGTGTACAATTTTGCCGAAACTGGGCGTAAGAAGAAGCAAGAGCAACCTCAGTGTTGTAAACTCGACCGAAGCCGATTTTCGGCGAATTCACGGGATCCGATGCTTGCCAGCACTGTCATCGATGTGCCGATATGTGAATTAAATTAAGGGAATGTACAATGGGTACATAATTTTTCGCGATGTAAATATAATGAAATATTTTTAGAGCGTTTCCATTTCCTTTCAGGTGAGTTTTTTTCTTGGATATCTATCGATATTGACATCACAAGTGTTGCAAAATGTCTTCCGCAGCGAATTGACAAGTGTTGCTTGTGAATGAATTATTGCTACATCACCTGGATAGCAGTTAAATCAACTTCTTATGATGCAAACAATTAGGCGTTAAATGATTTATGGGCATGCTAGACTCTCCATCGAATTACCTATCGCACTTGCAATGTGAATCGCCGAAGTTGGCGGCACGCTTAGCAGATGGTCTGGTGTGTACACACTGGCGGGGCGACAACTTGGGTTGTCAGGTCAGTCTGCGGATTGCAGCGAATTCGCTCATTTGAAAAAAATAAAACATGGCTGGAAGAGGTGGTTATGAACACGCTAGGTAAATATTATTAACAATATTCAATAATTGTCGGTGCAATCTCGTCGAAAAGGTGTACGTGTTTTGTGGTTCAAGTGTGTCGCACGCGCGTGTTTTCCTCAGGGCAGACGTTTACCCAAATGTGTAATAATGCACGCGGTTTGGGCAGAAAGGCAAAACCATACCATACCACTAACACTGGCGCACGATTACGCACCCATACGCGCACACCGTGTTATGTACGTGTCGGTCGTTGGTCGCCGTCGTTATATATATGTATGTATATATGGTGTTTGTGTGTGCGTCAGTGTGCGTGTTTTTTCCTACATTATTTTTTTTTTATTTTCTACTACTGTATGGCCGTGTTTTGTCAGCAACACGGCTTGGCGGCATCACTTCCCCAACATTGTCGCTCACCATTCGTGGTTTAACTATCCGAAAACTGCCCGAAAGTACTAGAAAGTACTGGCCCTAGAACTAGTACTAGCCTACGGCGGGCGTTGTGCCGGGGCCGGGCCCAGCAATGGGATCCATACGCCCAAAATAGAAGCAGAGTTCGAAGAAAAAACTTATTTGCTAAATTGTAAAAGCGCGCGCTTTTGCACCTTCATTGAGTAGGGGACAATGGTTTTTTGTTTAGGTATAACGGATGGAATTGTTTATAATAGACATGGGTCCGAAGTATGGCTCCAGTTTCGATATTATTTGTTGATGCTTTTGACCCGGTATCGGGTTCGAGTTTCCTTTTGTTTTTCCGATTCACTTTTCCTCCCATGTGCGCTGTGTGTTTGCCTTTGCTTTTGCCTCTGTGTGTATGTGCATGTTCTGTGTTTGTGTGTACGTGTGCGTGTGGGAGGGTAGAATAATGCTAGTTCCGTACCGGTGGGTGGGGAGGGGAGGGGAGGGAATAGGGGGGTAACAGTTTAGAGAATCCCTCTAATTATTATCATTCTAATCCGTTTTGTTTTGCAGGGGGGGATTTGGCGGCGAACGCCAGATGAAGGTACTGCCAACGGAACCGCCCTTTATCGCCTTTGTGGGCAACCTGCCCCAGGGCCTCGTTCAAGGCGATGTAATGAAAATATTTCAAGACTTTGAGGTGAAGAACGTGCGACTGGTTAAGGATCGTGAAACGGACATGTTCAAAGGCTTTTGCTACGTGGAGTTCGAAACGCTGGAGAATCTGGAGCGGGCACTTGAGTTCGATGGACGTATCAAACTAGACGATTTGTCGGCGCCACTTCGCATCGATATAGCTGACCGCAGGAAAAATGATAGGTAAGGTCAATCCCCCCAGGATTGCCGATTCTCTTAATCTTTCAATCTGTAATCACACTTATTTTTGTTCTTTTTTTCCGCCTCTTCTTTCTGTGTGTGCGTGTGATTTCAATTTCCACAGGCCCGGTGGCGGTATTGGCGGTGGCAATGGAGGCATGACCCGTGATGGTGGACGCGACGGTTTCCAGAAGCGTGGACCGCCCCGTCAGGGCGGTACGAGCCAATCCTACAGCCGGGGCGGTCCCGGCACTGGCGGCAACGGTGGCGGTGGTCGCGAAGGTGGCGGCGGCTCTGGTAATCGCGCCGATAGTAGAGGTTCGTACAATGATAATTATGGTGGTCACAGTGATAGAAGTCGAGGCGGCGGCGGCGCAGGCTCCGGCTCCGGCAGTGGCATGAATAGAGGATACAATGGTAAAGCATTTTTATCTGGCTTCCAACCAACCAATCAATCAACCAATCAACACTTAGCTGCATCCCTCGTAGTGCTGCCAAAAGTAGCAGTCTCTGACTATGACTGATTCTGATTCGAACCGAAAAACGCATGGGACTAATACATCCACGCTGCAGTCTCCGAAAGTGTTACCACCCTACTATTTTCCCTCTAGCCTCTAGCCCCCTACCTACCACTCTTTACTACACCCCCACCTCCCTATTGCACAATCTCCCACTGCACTGGCTTTAAGTTATAGTTAGTTACTTTAATCTGTATTCTACCGCTTCATTTCTGTTGGTTTTTGGATCTATTTTTGATTTGCTTATCCTATATCCTATTATCCTATCCTATCAAATCCTTTCTAAGGTGCCTCAAACGCACAGTATCAGCTGCGATAGATTTGAATAGATTTTCCCGCACGCTTTTTACTAGCATCAATAGCCATCTAGCTAGCATGTCGAGCCTTAGCCTTAGCTTATCCAATAACAACAGGATCCTCCAAAAAACACTCCCAATCCCACGCCCAGTTAGTTGATTGTTCCACGTCTCGTTTGACATGTTTCGTGTCCACCCATTTTCAGATCGGCCGGCGAATCGTGGTCGCTATGGAAACTTCAACAATGATGACCGGTTTGATCGGAACCAGGACCGTGACCGGGGGCAGCGTGAGGGAAGTTATGGCAATCAGTCGCGCGACGGTGACCGCTACAACAACTTCAGCAGGCACCGCGACCGCGAGCGTACCCACTACAATCCCAACCAGCAGAGTGAACGTCCTAGCGGCGGCCTTGGCGGCGGCGGCCTTGGGGGCAGCGGCGGTCTTGGAGGCAGCGGCAACCTCGGCGGCGGTGCATCGATTGGCGCCATTGGTAAGTGCCAAGGGATATTTGGTTTTGTGATATGTTTTGGTTGCAGTTTCAGATTTATTATTATTCTGGTATTCTTTGATTGCAGACGACACGGAGAGGCCACGCCTGCAGCTGAAGCCACGTACCATTGCTGCGCCAATCAATGCGGTGGCCGAAACCAAACAGTCGGCATCCATTTTCGGCAATGCCAAGCCGCGCGAGGAGAAATTGAAGGAGCTGGAGCAGAATGTCTCGCACAATGGCGACATCTAAAGTGCAGGGAATCAATCCGCAATAAAGCCTGATATGATATTTTGCTAGTGAGAGTGAGACAGAGAGAGTACGACAGAAGAGGGAGATGGAGAAGGAGGAGCGAAGCGTATATGCGTCAGCGTTATCGTTGAACAGGAGATGGATTAGCAGCATCAGCAGCAGCTGCAGCAGCAGCAGCATGCCGTATATAAACACATACTTTAATTAATAATTCTACGCTACATACCTATTATACACACAAAAAGTTATGTACTAAATTGCAAGATGGTTTGCGGAGCAGCGGATCAACTTAACTACAAACGAAACAAACAAACAAACAAACCAGAAATGAGAAATGATTACAGCAAAAGCGACAGCAACCAAGAACCCTTAAACTTTTCTAATGCAAGGCAGCAGCAACCGCAGCAGCAGCCGCAGCCGCAGCAGCAGCCGCAGCCGCAGCAGCAGCCGCAGCAGCAGCCGCATCAACAACAAGATCAGCAAGCAACAACAAGCAACAACGTCTATAAATGTTAGTCTTAAGCGATAAAGTTAGTCCCGTGCATATGGCGGGTATGTATATATACAGTATATGCAGTATATATGCATGATACACGTCATGTGCACGCTTCTATTTGTTAGTTAAGTAAAGCATATATAAACAAAAACAACAACAAAAACAACAACAACAAAATAACAAAAAAGAAACCCAAGAAAAAACAAAATTTTCTACCATTAAGGCATAAAACAGTAAAGGAAAAACAGAAACAAAAGAAACAAAAAAACAAAAACAAAAGAAAAGAAAAAAAAAACTCGAAAAACAAAACCAAACAAAAATCGAAAACAAAAACCCTTTAATGACAAAACGTTCAGCGTAGCGCAGGCAGGCAATTTATACACAGTTTATATGGCAAAAAAAAAGCATAAAATAAAACAAAACAAACAACAAATGAACGAAACGAATAAGTAAAGTTATATATATATGGAAGAGAACAGCAGAAGTAGAAGGAGACACAGCAGCAGCCAGCCAGCAGCAGTAAGATCAGTAAATCTAATAAACGAAACAGAAGCAGTGAAGCAGAACAGAACCGAACGCCAACTAAGAGTACGGCACGAGAGGCAGCACGTACATACGCAATCAGCGAGGAGAACGAGCAAATCGAGGATAATTAGCAACATTAACAGCAATAAAACAACCTCATATATATCTAAATATATATACAGCAACAGCAGACTACATATATACATACATATAAAGATGTATGTAATTGAATCAAGAAGAAAGTCCGATAAGAAACCGCATATTATACCATCCCTGGACCACCTCCATAATACATAATCCACAATCCAGAACCTCCACTCCAGAAACCACAATCATGCATGCATGCAACATTTTTCAACTTGTAATAAACGCATTCTTATTTTAGTGTTTGGTTCTTTGTGTTTTTCCAATTTTACTCTGTCGCCCTTGCCCCTCCATCACAGTTGCTTATCATTTAGAGACCAGTAAGATTCTGTCTAGTTCTTTGTAGATAATCTCTGTAAAGCGTGGAAAAGTATAATGAAAAATTAATACATTTATTTATTGCTGTCTGTATTTATGAGTTTTCCTGACATCATCCATCGATCGTCTTATGCGAGTACCCGCAAGCGAGAGCCGTTTTTCTCCCCATTTATTTTTTGTTTTTTTTTTACTCAGTTGGTTTCCTCTTTTAAATAAATACATATATATCTACATATATGTGTGTATGTGTTTTTTTTGTATTTTGCAAGAGCTGATACGCGTGAGTTGTAAATTAATTTGAAAATAAAGCAAAAAACATTTACATAAGAAATGTAGCAAGCAGCATTTTTGTCCTTTCAGTGCGTTTGGAGTTGAGTTCGATTTTGGAATGCAGCTGAAGAAACCAGCTCGAGAATCGTTGTACATACATACATAAAAAAAAAAGAAAAAAGGAAGAAAAGAAATTTATCAACATTTCGGTGGCTCTCCGTTGATCTGTATTTTGTTTGTTATTTTCGTTTTGGTTTTGGTTTTGATCCGTGTCTCAAGCAACGCGTATCAGTGTCATACTACCATAAAATACTACCAATACACCAAACTGCAACAAGCAAAAACCGACTTGAAAAGCAAGCTAAACCAGAGTTAACCGCGGCAAGCAAATGGAAATAGTTATACAAAATAAATTAAAGTTAAATATACAATTAAAAGTAAAAAGTAAAAGTAAAGCTAATACAATTTATACACCTAACTTTTAGCACTAATACCGTAAGCAGTCAAAGATTTACTAAATACTATACGAAAATGAACAGCAATATCTGTAGTTCCCGAGTAAATGAGAATCAAGAATCAAGCAAAGCAAAGCAAGCAAAAGCCAAGCAAAGCCAAGCAAAGCAAAAGCAAAAAGCATAGATGATCATAGATGAAACAAAAAAAAATTACTTAAACGCAGCCTAGAACCTAATTAAGGACTTTGATATGCATTTTTAACGCCCAGAAAGACAAAGAATTGTTTGAATTACGATTAACGCGAAACCAAAACTAAAACAAGAATTTATACAGAGCAAGAGTTAGGCATTAACCTACGTTATACAAGTAACAAATCTATATAGATGATATATATACAAAATATACGCTATGGTTAATGGCAGGGCTGATCGATTAAACAAAAAAGAATAAAAAAAAAACAAAAATCCAACAAGCAAACAACAATAAATAGCAATTCTACTTCTTAACAAACACACAAAACTTTTTTGAACATAAACAATGAAAGAAAAAAAAAAAAATTAAAAAAAAGAAACTAAGCTATAAATTACCAAGCAATTATAAAACTAGACCTCAAACTAAAACAAATCGTAGGCGAAACAAATTTTTACCAATTACCAACAACACCAACTAAATAAGTAACTTACATAACTGCAATTTATATAAATAATTAACAAACATGTCAGCAAAGTCAAAAGAGAATCAACATGCAACATAATTAGGAAATCATAAAAACACACACAAAAATAAAACAAAACAAAAACAAAACGAACTCTAAGCAAAGTATAAACCAATTCACCAACCAATACACCATATGATAACGAATATATATACATACAGATAAACACATATATATATATACATATATATATATATATATATATTTTTTGTTGTTTGAACATTTTGTACGATACGATACGTATATATATATGTATACATAAATATATATATATATATATACAACTAAATAAATTAACAAATAAAAGAAATTATAATTCAACAAAGCAAAGAAATTCAATTAAAATCGGTAGTTTACATCCTGGTTACATATCAGGTCAGATCAGGGCAATATTTCTACCATAACATACTATAAGATGAGAACAATTAAGTTGTACATTTGGGATTTAAGCTGCAACTAAAGTATTGGCACAATCTAGAGCATTGCGTATACTCTCAAGTGCGCTGGTGTGTGTACCAAAATCCGAACATGCTTCCGGGAGAAATTGGTTTATTGCTTTACACTGG